>OY776127.1:3720485-4391576 GCA_963675135.1 Galeopsis tetrahit | reverse complement strand
ATTTAAGGTTTTCTCTACATTTTCAATTAAAGGGGTGACACCTTTACTTTTATCAAACATTTACTTTGTTATTCATTATGGGTATGTTGATTCTCTTCTATTTCTACATGAATATCATTAACTTAGTCATTGGCTAAGCATCTTTGTGTTTGGGTGTTGTATAATTGTGATGAAATTAATGTTATTAGCTTGATTTTGATTGTGTGACTCAAATGGAATGTGTATTGGTTAGGTTTATGGGATTTAATTGATCATTTGCAAGAAATCAATTAGTAGATTATATGTGAAGCTCGATTAATGCAACGAGAGTTGGTTAATCTCGATAGATAGTATAATTGAGGGTTGGGGTCGAGTGAATTGAGTAAATATTGGATTATCGCAATGAGAGTTGAGCAATTTTCATTAGAACCCCATTTATCTACATCGATTGCTTTAATTGTTTGTTTAAGTAATTGGTGAGAAGACCATAGGAGCTTGGTTGCTGGTATTCGAGTGGAAAAACACGATTAGGGATTAGTTTAGTTTAATTAGATAGAGTAGAACCCCCTAATTGTGTGATTACCCGGGTAAAAATGTCTCTATTCTTCCTCTCAATCTTAGGTGATTTATTAGACATATGCATTGGTGATTACTTCTACCAAGCACCATCCAACGAATTATACAAAAGAAGTCGAGTTGTAACACTATTTTCACATGCACAATGACGAACACCCAAACACTCTCCATCATCATTTGATTCATATTATCTTCACTTTAGTTATGTTCATCATTTGTTGTCTCTTAGAAGTTTTATTTACATTTCATTGCACAAACCATGAATTTTCATTATATTCAAGTATTAATGCATGGCACTAAGGCTACACAAATCATCTAGTCCCATGAATCGATATTTAACCGGACACTTACTAATATTACAAGTATCCTCTTATACTTTAGAGGGGAATATTTATAAAATACGTGTCACATGCCTTTATTCGATAGTTTATACAACATGTCCGTAAAGAATTTGCCATCAAGGACTTTGGTCACCTCAATTACTTACTCGGTCTTGAGGTTACTCCTCTGGTGGTCTCTTCCTCAGTCAGGCGAAGTATGCTCATGACATTCTTGTTCGTGCTGAGCTTCTTGACTCAAAACTTGTCTCCACTCCACTCTCTGCAGGGGAATCTCTTGTCAGCACCGCCATTGCTTTCGACGACAACACCCTTTACTGCTTGCTCGTCGGAACCCTACAGTATTTGACTATCACTCGCCCAAATCTCTCTTATGTTGTGAACCACGTCAACCAGTTCCTTCAGTCGCCCACTGTCGACCACTTCCTCGCTATAAAGAGGATCCTCAAATATGTGAATGGTACCATCAATTGCGGACTCGCCTTTGGTCGCGAGAGTGACTACTCGCTTGTCGGCTATTCTGAAACCCTAAATCCTAAACTTGGTCTCGTGGAGTGCGAAGAAACAACCAACCGTTGCTCGCTCGAGCTATGAGTCTGAGTACCGAGCACCAGCGAACACTGCACATGAAATGGTCTAGGTTACTCATCTATTTCGGGAACTCAGCCAACTTGCCCAGACTGCCCCAACTCTCCTTTGCGACAACAAAAGTGCCAAACACATCAACATTGACTGTCATTTTGTTCGCGAGTTGGTTTAGTCTGGTCGCCTGATCACTCAGTTCGTTCCTTCTCATCTCCAGCTCGCCGACGTCTTCACCTAAAGGCTTCCTCGTCCCAATTTTGAATTATTACTTTCCAAGCTCTGCGTTCGTCCTCGATCACCCTCAGCATCGCTTGAGTCTTGCGTGTGTGAAGACAATCTTCTACATATATCTTGGGGCAAATCTTCAAATTAATTACCAAATCACATTCATTTTCTCTAATCTATTTATGAGTCAACTAACCTATATAAGTTGGTTGCACGTTACATATATATATATATATAGTGATGCATATGAGAAGGTAGAATTAAAAATTCATCTTTATTAATTATTTATCTAATTGGAAGTATGGATTTGTCCCTGGCCTGGCCTATATAAAGAGCTGAAAATATATAAGGTAATTAATAGCAATGGGAATGATGAAGAATTATATGGTTGCTATATTAATAGCATTCATTGTCATCTTTCAAGCACCTGCGCTGCAGGCTCGAACTTCTTGCCAAAGATGTTTGAATAACACGACAGTTTGTTTGCAGCATTGTGTTAAAGCCCTTGCTCTCGGATATAATCTTCCGAGATGCGATTTTCATTGCCATCAGGTGGGAGAACATTGTCTGAGTACCTGTGTTATTACGTAATTTCTTTAGCTTGCTGGATCTTTGGTTTCCTGCTCTATCTATCTGTTTGTTTGCTTAATTATTTCCGCTGTATTTCAACTTTTTTTTTTTTTTTTTTTTATCTAATCAATTTCTTTTTCAATCAGAATATACTGCTTTTTTTTTTTGTGTTTACTATACTATACATATATATATATCATCATTCGAATCAAAGATAAAATAACCTATAATGAAACATATAGATGCTAAATTAAGATCCACTCTTGTGCGAAATATATAAACATGAGAGGGATTTTCACTTTAACATTTATACCCTAATTTTCTTTAAAAGGGATTATATATACTTATTGTCAAGTGACTCAGCTTTTAAGTCTCAAGGAACTCTCTACAGTTAATCATATAGTACGAATGCTCAAACACAAGAAAAACAATACTAAAAATAATTAAGGGAAAAAAGTTTTTCGCAATTTCAGGCCAAATTAACCCGAATTAGCCTGAACTGTAGGGGATAGCAAAAAGAAGACCGCAACTTTACATGCTGGCAAAATTAGACCCGCCCAATAGCTGAACTGTCAAAAATTACAAAAATCACGTACGACGTAATTCCAATTGTAGTTCAATTGCACCATGCAATTCGATACATACAAGAGTAACTCTATAATATATAGTATAATACGTACCTAGATCGAGGTTGAATCTAAATAGAAAGCTGGATAAAAAATGAACTTGCAAATCACAGCAGTTGGCTACACGTTGTAGATATTGTGAATGATTAATTAGTCGACTAATCTATATATTAACGTTTCTAGCTGCTTTTATGAATTTCAGTTGCATTGGAATTAATAGGCATATGAGAGTGGCTGGATCAAAACGCGTCGGTCACAATAGAAAAGTGGAAAAATAGAGTAAAATTATTATGTTTTAAAGTTTTAAAATTACTTCATACTTTTTATTTTTAAAATATTATTTTCCCACTTGAATAGTATTCCGTCCTGAAAAGGCTTTCATATGAGGGAAGACACACAAAATAAGAAAATACATTAATTTTTTTTTGATGCCGCGGTATCCGGTCAAAGAATGAGTATGAATTTGATAGTTAATTTCGTGAACTTTTTTTTTACAAAGTAAAGCTCTCTCATTAGGGGGTTCTTCATTTTATGGCTCCTCTTCCACATTTCCAAAATCAATGCTTCGATCATCACCGGTTAGGTCTACTATCATATAGTATGGTACGAGTTAGGTCCCACTGTGTCAACATCGTGTGAAGTTGACGCAACTCCATTAGAGTATAAACGTGGACCCCAACTCTCCTCACCATTAAAATTCAATTATAACAATTGAGTTTAAACTCATTGTTGTATAAATGTACTTTGTGTTGATCCCTTGCGATGAGCCTGGACTATATTAAGATCGAGGCGAGGCGCATATATCTATCTTGGGTTTTTTTTGTAAATTTCACTTCAATTTGTTTGTCTTGGTGTGTAATTTGTTTGCTATTTGATGAGGAGAAGGAGAAGGAAAATATTTTTGTAGTTAAAGGGTACGTGTTCATCTCAATATCCCTAACTTAACGATGGAGGTTGAGAATAATTATTTTGTGCGTTTTACTAATGATGATGAAACTTACACTACTTTGACAACAGAATGTCAAGTTGTTATCGCCTTGTGGCCAAAAGAATACAAAGATGTTCCAACTCGTCTTCGTACCTTCCTAATGAAAACCAACATGATTCGAGGGCGAATCATCTTCACGAATGGGAGAATGATGGAGATATTGATGAGAATCAATATCAAGATTTAATTAGATATTTAGGCTTATTTTTAGGAGATTTATTTTGATATTATTATATTTAGTATTCTTCGTGAATTAACGTATTTGAGTTCATGTCACTTTTTCGGGTATTCGTAGAATCAACGAACTAGTATGTGTTTTTCGTATACATTCATCTTTTATACGCTCTCGCTGCTGCATCACTTTGTTAGCTTATTCAATATCTGCGCGCTGTATTTTTTTTTTTTCTGTTTTTATCTAATTAATCAATTTCTTTTCATAATTGTTTTTGTTTTTTTTAGTGTTGAATGTATCTTATATGGTGGCACGAATAATGGAAAAGTAATGTGCCGATAACGTGGTCATGTAGTATTAAAAATCAATTGTTTTGTTTACTATGCAAGTCACTCAATAGATAGGTGGAATAAAATAATGTTTTGCAACTTGCTTGAATTTGAATCAACTCTGATCCGTTTACTTATACTCCTTCCATCCACTCCTAATTAAGCTAGCTTTTCCTTTGCTTTTTGCTAGAAAAATAAGAAATATAAGTAGTGGGTAGATCGAGAGACATGTAAAAAAGAAAAAGCAGAGGGAGGTAGCTAGAAAATAGAAAAGGTAGGGAGAGATAGGAAAACGAAAAAAAGGTAGAGAGGGATAGGAAAAAAAAAGGTAGGGAGGTCATAAAAGGAAATGAAAAGCTTAGGTCAGATCGAACGCCCAAAATAGACAAATGGAAAAATTCGATTTCCCTGTTCCACTGGTATTTCACGGGATATAAGTCAATTTAGTCCCATAACTTTCTATATTTTTTGAAATGGTCCCAAAAAAGTTAAATGTATCAATTTAGTCCCATTTTTTTTATTTGTTCTGTTCTGGTCCCAAAAAAGTTAAATGTTCCAATTTAGTCCCATTTTCTTGCAATTTGTATTACTTTGGTCCCAAAAAAGTTAAATGTACCAATTTAGTCCCAATTTTTCACAATTAAATTTAACTTTTTTTGGGACCAAAACAAATTGTGAAAAAATGGGACTAAATTGGTACAATTAACTTTTCGGGACCATAACAGAACAAATTTTAAAAAATTGGAACTAAATTGGTACATTTAACTTTTTTGGGATCATTTCAAAAAATGTAGAAAGTTATGGGACTAAAATGGTTTATATCCCGGCATTTCACACTCTGCTGGATTTTTAACACGTGTTGCCTACAATATTATAGGACATTGATTATTTTTTAAAATGACACATGTCAATCATCCATATAGTGGAATAAAATTTGAAACAGATGATCTCATTCGGGGACAGTGGGAGTATATATAATTTAAATCCAATTTTTATTATAGGGAAATAACACATTAGCTTAGAGTTCGATTTGCAATATGTAGGTATATATTATTGATGCTGCCTTTAGTTTCTCTTCTTTTTAATATCAACTCACAGTTGTTATTTTAGGATTTCGAATCTCTTAAAATTAAATCAAAACATGAGACCTTATTATACAAGAAAAAAAAAATTGAACTCCAAACTTAATTAATCCAAAGAAATCTGCGCTAAGATATGTATATATCTGGGGGGAATCTTTAAATTAATTAATTACCAAATGTATCTTGGGGGAATCTTTATTAAATTAATTACCAAATGTGTCTTGGGAGAATCCAGGGTCTAATAATAATCTCAAAAGTAGCGTAAATAATAGAACTACAAGGTCGAGAAAAAAATTATTTACGTCCTGTAACTTTTACCTTTTTTAAAAATGTCTTAAAATAGTTAAAATTTTAATTTACATCCCATAACTATTTCAATTGCTTAATTTATGTCCAATTTTCACTGAAAATCCCCAAATTTATGTAAATGGGACGTAAATTGAGCAATTAAAGAAGTTATGGGACGTAAATTAATTTTTTTATTAAAATGGAACGTTATGCGAAAAAGATAAAAATATTCAACAAATGTGTATAATTCACTATAAAATTAATGTAGTTTATGATATACAATCAAATAAAAAAAATTCATAAATTAATTAATTATTATAAAAATCAATTAACTTATCTAATTCATTATTAGAAAAATTATTAACTTACTTAATTAGAAAAAAATTATAATTACAGTATAAGTATTATAAAATAAATTATGAATATTAATTAAAATAATAAATAATATTTTAAAATATATGAAAATAAATTTAGAAAAATATTTTTAAATAAGTAAATAATTTATCATAATGTAAAAAAAAATTTAATATGAAAAAAATCAATTAACTTAATTAAAAAAATAATTTAAAAATCAATTAACATACTCAAATAAATATAAATTTTATCTTTAAAATAATAAAAATTCCAAATAAGTTTTTTTTATTAAAATTGTAAAAAACTCTTATTAATTAAAAATTAACAATTATTTTAATATTTTAAATAAATACAAAAATCCAAAAATATTTAAAATCCCCAAATAAATAAAAAAATACTCAAATATATCCAAAATTCTCACCCCTTACCCATAATTGAAAGATGATGATGACCAATATATTTTTAAACAATTTATTAATTTTATTGTTTTTCATTTTTGTTATATAATTTTTAATTTGATATTAGTTCGTACAAAAATATGTGGACCTACTTTGTGTAATACTTAGATAACTTTTGAGTTTAATTAAGATTAGGGACAATCCTATACACACACCTAGGAAAAGAGACAAAAAATTATAGTATTAGAATTAAGGTCAAATTCATAACCAAATAACCTATTATATGCCCTTTATGCTTATAAGATACTAATAATGGAAATTAAAATTAGATTTTAAATTTTAAATCAATTTAATATAAAATTAGATTTTAAATTTTAAATCATAATATCTCATAACAAAATCATTCCATGGTCAACTATTCAATCTTCGATATCTCATACCTAATCAATAATTCAATACCCAAATCCCATATGCTATACGCAATAATTCGATACCCAAATTCCATATGGTATACGCAATAATTCGATACCCAAATTACATATTATATACACGATCACTGCACCAAAATACATAAAATCTGGCGATCATGACCGAAATTCCCAAAATACAGAAAGTTTGATCTGCAATATCTCATCCGATAATCATTCCATTATCAAGGTATGCAATTTTATTCGGTGTTGTCTTAATGCAATAATCAATAATTCGTTTAGTTCACGGTTCTTCCAAATTCATAAAGTCTGATCTTCGATATTTTCTGCATCGTCACTATTTTATATTATGCGATTTAGGACTTTATTGAAGGAGTTAATTGGAGAAGCTAATTTACAGAATCAGAGATGGAATATGCTGTGATTTTAAAGTTCGAATTCGAGGATAAAATCAAGTTGATCCGTGTTCAACAATCTTCAAAGTTCGAAGACATTGTTAATGAAATAATCGGTATGTGGCCCATATTATCGAATTCTAATATAGGCATGTGTTATTCTGTTGGTTGCATAAAGAATTGTTCTTTATCATCTAATTCTGATTTGGTTAGTTTAGTTGAATTTTGCTAGATTTCATCGGAAAAATTAGTTGAAGTTTATGTTTGTTCTACACAGTCTAAGAATTTAGTACTTGATATGTATAATTCACAAAGTTTGGGCATTAGTTTGGCAATCAGTGATGATCGTGTTAATGCTTCTGCATTCCAAACTCAATTGTCAAATATACCTGATAATCGTGTTGACATTGCGTATGTTTTTTTTTTTTTTTGTTTGTTTAGATGATATTTTTTTGCATATGGTTTACAATCTTAGCTTATATGCAACGTATATTTTCACATATGCTTTAAATATTTAGCATATATTTCAATATATGCATTAATTAGATATGTCTTCATTACCAGAATAATGAATCTCATATTAAAATAATGCATACAAATATAAAATTAATATTAAAAAATTCTAATTTACCAATCATAATTATGGGCAATTATTACCAGTTACATTTCATGAAAAGTTACAACCCACAAGTTTTAATTCAATCATCATTTAATTTACCAATCATAATTATGGGCAGTTATTACCAGTTTCATTTCATGGAAAGTTACAATCCACAAGTTTTAAGTCAATCATCATTAATATAATATTATTAATTTTAAATATATTCACTATTCTCCACAATTATCTCACGTAATCCAAACCAACAATATATTTTTGACATTTTCAAACATATTGATATTCAATGGTAATTTTTTTCTATAAATAATATTATAATTACAATTTTCAAAATGAATAGTTTATTTTGATATCCACGTTTGCATAATATGTACACGTCAATATTATAATAATACTTTTTATATATAACATCTATAAACAAATGATTCATGTAATAATACTATGATTATCGTAGTAATCATAAATATAGATAAAAATTGTGTATTTTGCATTCTTACTGCACATATCACAATGTGCATATTTGTTTGGCATATACGTGCGCATATATTCCATTACGATTTGTTTCACGTTACTGAATTAATTACATCATATGTATTTCTTTTTTTTTTTTTTTTGAAAGAAGCTTCTCCAATACTCCAACTCTGTTTTAGGAAGGTTTGAAATTCCGAACGCAATTATGACCGAGATTTTCGAGAATTTAATATTTTATCAGTTCCTATTTTGAATTTAATATTTTATCTTATTAGGAAGGTTTGAAATTTCGAACGCAATTATGACCGAGATTTCCGGGAATTTAATATTTCATCAATTCCTGTTTTGAATTTCCTATTTTATCTTAATTGAATATGCAAATTTCGATTTTATTTATAAACGGAGGTTAAAATTGTACTTTTATAAATCAAATTGTCCTTCTTCCTAACTTTTAAAATTTTTGTCTTTATTTCGAGTTTATATAGGTGAAATGTCCTTCTTCCTAATTTTTATATTTATTTGATTATGTTAAAATAAATAAACAATTTTATAATACTTATATTGTAATTATAATTTTTTTCTAATTAGTTCCTTTCTGTTAGTGCCTCGACTTCATCCTCACTCACTAAGTCTATTTGTCAATTAATTGAATAAAATAAGTACAAGATCGTAGAGCTTTCCCACGTCTTGAAAGGAACTTATCAGCTAGGAGTTGATCTCTTGTGCACAGTGTGCACGTGCACACTATGCTGACAAATAAATTGTTATTAATTAAAAAAACGGAACTTTCAAACAAAGTATCCTATGGTAGGGCGGTTGCATCAGTTTAATCTCGGTGTGAGGTACGACCTCACTTTATTTTTAAAAATACCTGTGACATCAATTTATTTTTTAATTAAAATAATTTTAATACTATAATTATTACCACTTTTCACAACTTTTAAAAAATAATTTTTAAATACAAATTTTATATATAAAAAAAAAAGTACAATTTTTTTCACATATACTAGTTACCACTTTTCACTTATAATAAGTATCACTCTTCAATAATAATATAACACTTTTCACTAGTTACCACTTTTCAATATTATAAAATAACATTTTTCACTACTAATAGTTATCACTCTTCAATATTAAAAAACAACACTTTTCACTAGTTACCACTTTTCAATATTATAAAATAACATTTTTCACTACTAATAGTTACCACTCTTCAATATTAAAAATTACCACTTTTCACTTATAATAGGTACCACTTTTCAATATTATAAAATAACACTTTTCACTACTAATAGTTACCACTCTTCAATATTAAAAATTACCACTTTTCACTTATAATATTTACCACTTTTCACTTATAATATTTACCACTTTTCAGTAACAAAATTTCCACTTTTCAATAATAATAGTTACCATTTTTCAGTAACAAAATTTCCACTTTTCATTAACAAAATTTCCACTTTTCAATAATAAGAATTACACTTTTCAGTTAAAATATCTACCACTTTTCAATAATAAGAATTACAATTTTCAGTTAAAATATCTACCACTTTCAATAATAAAAACTACATTTTTCAGTTAAAATATCTACCACTTTTCAATAATAATAATTACATTCTTCAATAACAAAATCTACCACTTTTCATTAATTTATTAATTAATTAAATAATTTACCATTATTAATTAATTACAGTTCTCATTTTTATCTACCAATATTTACAATTATTAATTAACTTACAATTCTCATCACTTAATTAATTAATTTACAATTATTAATTAATCTATAATTTTCATTTTTATTTTGCTTATTGCTATCATTGTTAATTTAATTAATTAAAACGGGTATATTTGACAAGTCAATCCTAGTCACCAGCTTACGTGGCGAGGACCAGTCAACAAAGTCGTGCGACGACTAGTCAACAAGACCAAGAACATGTAATAGATTTATTGTATTTAATATATTTGAGTGCTCGACCAAAGATGTTGGCGAGCACTTGTTTAGTTAGCTGCTCGCCCAAGTGTGTGGCGAGCACGTGCCTATTTTTAGTGTGAAGTTTAAGTTTTGAAGTCTTGGGAGACAGCATGGAGCGTGGCGACCACGCTCCTCGACGGTCCTTCGGCGACCACCGTGGTCCATCTCCTCGGCATCTCGGCGAGGACGAGCACCTAAGGCGGTTTAGCATTAAATGCGCCATCAAATCACCTTTTCGGGCAGAATGAGGGTCCAATCTGGAGGCACCACGTGTAAAGGGCGGGCAGCCCCTGAAAAGCAGTATATAATGCCCATTTGGGCTCATTTGTAACATAAGTTAGAATTCCATCAAATCTCCCTACCTAAAGCAATAAACTCTCCCAAGCTTCCAAAGCTTTAGCTTCTCCAAGAAGCTATATCTTGTGTTCTTGTGTGTTCTTCATCAAGATCATCACAAATCATCACTTTAATCCATATAAACACGTAATAACCCCCGTTTAATTATATATGTTTGTATCGTGCTAAGCACAGTCCACATCCAAATCAACCTATTTAAAGTGCATACAACAGGTTTATTTAAAAAAACCCATAAGACGACGTAAACTAGTGCAATGATCCCATTGACTCGGAAACAAAACAATTCCACACTGTTGTTGTTCAAAAAATGAACACAGTGTTTCTCTATATTGAAAAGAGTCATTCAACATTTTATACGTGGAATTCCAACGATCTGGCTTATCGAGCAAGAACTTTTTTGGTTTTATATCATGATTTTTACAATAAATTATCCATGCATCTGTTAATGATATTGTTGTACGTGCTTTTGATGGTTGAATCGGATGTGGACTATTTGTTAGCACGAGACAAACATGTATAATGATCGGGGGTTTATTACGTGTTTAAGGAGTATTTATATGATGATCTTGATGATCTAATGAAGAACAAACAAGAACACAAGATATAGCTTCTTGGAGAAGCTAAAGCTTTAGAAGCTTGGGAGAGTTTATTGCTTTGGGTTGGGAGTGATTTGTAGGAATGGTGTAACTTGTGTACAAATGAGCCTCTTTTAGGCATTATAAAGAGGTTTCTAGGGGCTGCCCGCCCTTTACACGTGGCACGCCCTCATTGGACCTGTCTTCTGCCCGAAAAGGTGATTTGATGGCGCATTTAATGCTAAACCGCCTCTGGTGCTCGTCCTCGCCGAGATGCCGAGGAGCTGAGCTTCGGTGGTCGCCGGAGGACCTTCGAGGAGTGTGGTCGCCACGCTTCATGCTGTCTCCCAAGGCTTCAACACTTAGACTTCTCTAGCTAAGATAGGCACGTGCTCGCCACACATTTGGGCAAGCAGCTAACTTAAACATGTGCTCGCCAACATCTTTGAGCGAGCACCTAAACATATTAAATACATCTATTCTATTACATTTTATTGGTCTTGTTGACTAGTCGTCGCACGACTTTGTTGACTAGTCCTCGCCACGTAAGCCGGTGACTAGGATTGACTTGTCAAAGATTGACTTCTTTGACTAGGTATAACATTTGCCCCCTGGTCGCCTTTCTTCGTATTCGTAGAATGGTAAGGCGAGCAGTCTGATCGTCTTGGATGGTGAGATTGTTTGACAACAAAATCAAATTTGGGATCTTGATGACGTGAGATGGAGGCGGTCGCCTCGTCTCCAGCGCCGAGCACGATTATCGAAGCAACTTTTAATAATGACGGATCTGACATGTGTCAGGCGCGTGGTCGGCGCCCGAAATTTGAATTGAGCGCGTGGGGCGCGTGCCGACCTCAAAGGTCGCGCGTGGGCTCACTCTCCGAACTTGAATTCGGAAAAGACCCCAAATTTTTGGGAAAATTGCGTTTTTGACCCCGTTTTTTGCACATAGGTCCCTGATCGACTTTGCCTATAAATATGACTTCCATCTTCTTCAAAACACTTTTACCTCTGCAAATTTTCGATTTTCTTCCTCACGCTTCCTTCCAAGCTTCTTCTCAAGCTTTTTCGGCGAGTTTTGTGGTGGTTTTCGATTGATAAAAAGGTAAATAACTCACATTTCTTTCTTTAAAACTTCTTTCTCCCCCATTTCTTAAGAAAAAATGGAGTTTGGTGGTGGCTCCGGTGGTGGTTCCGATGGTGGTCCGCCGCCGTTGGTTGGTGGTTCTGAAAACTCCGGCGGCGGAGACCGTTTGGCTTTGGCCTTGATGGAGAGGGCATCCTCCTCGGACTCTAGGATCCACTCCCCAGAACCCATAAATGTTGGAATCCGCAACCTTGGAAAGGCAGTGGTCGTCGACGTCGACGAGCTCGACGAATTCGATAGGGACGATGCCGGCAATGATGCCGAGGAGGGTGATGCCGAGGAGAGTGGCAGTGAGACCGATTCAGATCTGCGCGACCAGGATTTGGATCGAGGGGTGGGCGAACAGATAGAAACTGCCCAAGTCGAGGAGACATTGACGAGAAGTCTTCGCGAGGACTTCGAGGAGAGTGTTCAATATGCGGAGAGCATAAAGGACATTTTGAGTGGGCGAGAAGAATTGGGTGGCGATGAGCTCTCGAGGATGGCATATTATAGATACTTTTTTGATTACCCACCTAGGGAGTTTCCTCGCCCATGTAGCACGTAAATTGGGGAACGAGGCCAGTAAGCATGCGAGCACTGTCTCCTCGGCCATGCTAGAGAACTCTCGGAAAAAGTATCAGTTGCCAGCTGATGTTTGTTTTTTTGTTCCTCGCGAGGATGAGAGGGCCGACCAGCCGCCAGAAGGGATGGTCGTCGTCAACATCGGCATGATGGAGGCAGGGCTTAGGTTCCCCCTGCACCCCAGTATCTCAAACTTTTTACACTTCTTAGGGGTGGCCCCTTCTCAAATTATGTCGAACGGTTGGTCGAACCTGATCGCAATCCTAACACTGTTCGGCCTGGTGGCGGCCGAGAATGGATGTCGGAACACATGGCTTAGCCCGAAAGATATTAACTATCTCCTTCAGGCGGCCGAGGCCGGAGAGAAAGTAGGCCATGGATATTATTACGTGAGGGGCCGTGATAATTTCAAGTTGGTTGAAGGGGTTCCCAACAAAATTAGAGATTGGAAGACCAACTGGTGGTGGGTAGCCGGGGACTGGAAAAGTCCGGTGAAGCCGGATGGATCCTCTGCTCGCATTCCCCTCCAGACTGAATATCAAAGAATTCGTGGTAAGTTTTTTTTATTTCTGCTCGTTCTTGTCTATACTGACTAACTCCTCGTTTTTGTAGGTGAAACTGCTCGCAAGAAGACTGCCGAGCACCGTCTCACTCCCCTCTTCCAATACCACATTTGCTGCGTTCTTAATCGTCGCTACTTGGAGAGGTCCTGTCGCTTTCTGAACAGGGAGTGTATGTGTGAGCGAGCAGGTCTCAGAGTACCTCCTCATCACTTCACCCGAGAGTTCCCTCCAGGTATCAACATATTTCTAAGTTTTTTGTGAATTTGCTAAGTTTTTGTGAAATTACTCTTCGTAAACACTGACTTCTCGCCTTTCTTTCTTAGTAGTGGTTCCAGAGAGAGTTGTCACCTATCTTCCTCCAACCGTTGAAGTTGATCGCATAAAATCGAGCAGGATGATGCAACATGCAAGGATGCTCCGAGAGCGTAAGATAGTTGATGGCACCGGCAAGAAAAGGAAAGGGGCGGAGACCTCGGGGGCTCCACCTAAAAGAGTTGCTAAACCGACCCGGGGGGGTTCTTCTCGCCCACCTGCTGCCGAGCAGAAGGCCAAGCCAGTTGGTGAACAGAGGGTTTCGCCGAGGAGGTCTCCTCCGAGGGGCAACTCGCCTCCCCCCACACGGGTCGTATCCCCTCCTCCCCGAAGCACTCGGTCGCGAGAGACTGCAGCGAGCACGTCGGTCGGGGAGAGGGCTCAAGGAGACAACACACTTCTCGGCTAGGACGCCGCAAGGGTTGCCAGGTAAGCTTACTATCAATAAGGCTTTAGAATATTTTCAAGTACCTTTTTCTAATTTTTCTCTCTTCTTTAGGGTTGCCGAAAACTCGATTGTTGAACCTTACAACGACAACCTCCTCGGCTTCTACCGGTCGCGGGATGCGGCCAATCAAGAAACTCTGGATCCGCTCGTTCTAAGGGTCATGAAGAATGTGCCCAGATCGCTGACGACCACTCTGGTCGACGAGGTGAACAACCAGAGCTCTCTGGAGAATGTGCGCTTGGCCGCCATCGATCTGACCCGTGCCTCTTACACCATCGAGAGACTCGCCGTCCAGATCGCCGAGAGCCGCAAGGTCAGCGAGGACAGGAGCACGAGACTCGCTCAAATGGCCAAGGCTAAAGCCGTCGTCGAGAGGCAGCTGGTCGCTTCTGGGGAGAAGGTGGTCGACCTTGAGACCAAGTTGGCCGATGTCGAGGCAAAGTTGGCCGATTCTGAGGCCCAACTTGAGACGGTTCGAAAGAAGGATCAAGAAGATCTCCAAGAGATCGAACATCTCCGTGCTCGCCTCAAGATTGCCGAGGACGAGGTAAGGACTCTTCAAAATAAAACTGCAACTGATGAGGAAGAATTGGCCACTCTTCGGCAATAGCTGGTCGATATGACGGATGAGCGAGATGAGACCAATGAGCTCGCTGGGGGCGTGGCCACACTCTGCTCACCCCCGAGATAAAGGCAAGGACAAAGTCGGCGAGCACTCCCACAATAGCCAGACGGGAGACTCGCGACAAAGAAATTCAGTTTTCAACCGAATGAACGACAATGATGGAAGGGCTCCTCGCCGAGTACCTTTCAATGTGGACGGCCGACCAGAGAAGGCCGACCACCACCATCGCGCTGATAGAAGAGATCAGGGCGACAGGGTCTCAGCTCTAGACAGAGTGGGACCGGGGAAGGGTTCGCGAGCTCCAGCGAAGAGTTATCGCGGCCACTACTCTGACAGGCACTCTCCCAGGCGATCACGTCATGATGATCGCCCGGCTATATCCCATGGGAGTCGACGTGACGAGAACGTCGTCCCACGAGCACAAACTGCCGAGGAGGGGCAAATCGCCCAGTTCCTCGAGACACAAAAATTGATGAAACAAGAGATGGACGCTCTGCGAGCAGAGGTGGTCGCCTCGAAGCAAGGGACCACACCGCCGATCAGTCTGCCCGCACCTCCACTAAGTGTTGCAATCCTTACCGCCCCCATTCAAAGGAAGATCCAAATGCCCTCCATGGCGGCATACGATGGGATGTCCGACCCCAGAGTACACTTGTCCAAGTACTCCAACTATATGGCCTCAATCGGGGCAACGGACGCCACACAATGCAGGAACTTCTCCCTAACATTGGGAGATCGGGCTCATTGTTGGTACACAACTTTGAGTGCCGGATCAATTACATCATTCCACGAGCTGGGACAATACTTTCTGACCTACTACGGGTCCATTGCTGCTCGCCCGACATCAAAGCAACGTTTGGCTAACGTTCGCCAATCTGTGAATGAGTCGGGAAAGGACTTCATCGAGCGCTTCGATAGGCTGGTGATCGATGGAGAGGCCGTAAACGATGAGACGAAGCTGATCTCGGCCGTTTCCGGTCTAAGGATAGGTACCAAGCTGTGGGAATCTATCCATCTTACTTTTCCAGTTTCTTATGCGGACTTCCGCACGAGGGCTGGGAACTTCATCCAAATGGAGGAAATAATGGATGCTGCCAAGGCTAACGAGCAGCCTGACACGTCCAAGAGAGTGTGGCCCAAGAAAAACACTAACACTGGGGAATCTTCCCAGCCCAAGAAGGCGACCACTCAAGCTGGCAATGCTCGCCCAGCGAACTTCAGGCCATTCGAGGAGGCACCTGAGATCATCCAGTTCAGGGAGGCCCTCACCGTGGATCCTAGGGGCATCTACGACGCAATCAGGGGGAAAAATCTTCTCCCCCAAGCAAAGCCCATGCATACGAGCGATGCAAATCTAGATGGTAGTAAATTTTGCAACTACCACAACTCTGTCGGCCACCACACCAATGGGTGCCGAGACTTGGTGAGAAATCTCTTCAAACTTTACAATGAGGGTAAGCTCACCCAATTCATCAAGTCCGGAGGTGGAAACGGCGACAACAGGGGCAAGAAGTGTCGCGACGACAGCGGCGGTGACCTGCGCCAACAATTGAATCGTCCCAAGCTAACTCCTCCCATGCCAACACATCCTGGTGGCGACATCGACAATGTGGGAGGAGAATGCCATATTGTTGGGATATAAATTCACCCTAAGCCCCATTTGATGTTAGAATAGTTTTGATGGCCAAAACACTTAGAGTTTATAAATGTAATAGGATCAGCTGACTTGTATAGAACAGCTTAGACTAGTCTTGTGTGATCAACTGTATTGATAGCAGCTGATCAGCACAGTCTTGGCTTACATGCCTATCCTCAAGATAAGAAGAGTAGAAGACATGAAGACTAGAAGATCCTTGAAGACCAGATATGTTAAGGTGCTTGTATACCTACTTATCTGATGGAGTCCCAGATTGAAGATGGCCTAAAGCATTACAAAGAATTTCCAGATCAGAAGAGTAGTACTCGTCTGATATCAGAAGACAGAAGACCTAAGGCCAGAAGAGCAGTCAGAAGACTAGTAGTACAGATCAGAAGACTATGTGCTCTTCCAGGACTCGGCTGATTCCCAAGTCATCTTGCAATTCAAACGAAGACCTACCTTATTTAGAAGATTGACATGATCCCAGGATTGAAGCAATCAAGCGGCTGGAATCAAGGAATCAAGCTATTATGGGAAGATTGCTCAAACGGCTAGTCAACTCCAACGGCTAGTTGCACTCAATCTCCATTATAAATACAAGAGGTTGAACACAGAAGCAAAAAACAAAAAGAGAGAATTCACAAGCTAAGCAAGCCATCAAGCAAAAAGCCACACTGTTCTAAGAATTCTCAAAGAGCCTGAAATCCATTAGATTATCCATAGCTCTTAAGTACTTCTTATCCAACCCTTAAGAACCTGAAACTTATTCATATTGTATATCAGTTGTTTTAGGCATAGTGGTTAAGCAAATTATAAGCTTGAACCATTAGTTGGATACATCTCAAAAACCCCAAACCCTCACCGAAAGGTTTAAGTTTTTGAAACCCCTCAAAGTGCAAGTGCTTACAATCACTTGTGGAGACCGCAGCTGTTAGGACGGCTCAGATCTCAAAGTCCTAACCTTGGGACTATAAAGGACAAGACCCTTGTAATTTGTGGAAATTAAAGGGATTAAACATCACGTTAGGACGTGAGAGTGGACGTAGGATCGTATATCCGAACCACTATAAATCCGGTGTTATTTACCTTCTGCACTTTACATTTCTGCTTTTACATTCATTATTATATAGTGCATACTGTGATTTCAACATTCTTCAAAAAGGGCCATAACTTTCAAACCAGCATCAGCTGAGTAATTTCATTACGTAAAACAAGTTACAAGAACGAGTCTAAACCAGGGCCACCATAATTCCGCATATAACCTCTTCAGTCAGATCACTATAGTCATCTGGACCAGCAGACTTGCAGTCCAGTTGACATAGCAATCAGAAGAGGTTCCCAACTCTGTTTAAAAAGTTTTAAAGTCTATTCACCCCTCCCCTCTAGACTTTAATCCCATTCACTACTCGTTCAGGGACCAACAAGTGGTATTAGAGCAGTGGTTCTAACGGACTACTGTCTCTAGATTATCAGAAGACTTGAGGGAGTCTTTCTGTAGTCCTCTTGAACAGATCTTTTTGGAAAAACTTGTTTTTGAAAACTCATACAGCATGAGTGCTAATATGCGTAAGTTGCCTAAGTTTTCAGTTGAGGATTATGATTACTGGAAGATCAGGATGAGGAAGAATCTCACATCAGTCCATTACAAGATGTGGTCTGTAATCACAGAAGGCCCGATCACCATCATGACAGTCAACACTGCAAATGGTGATCCAGAAGTCCCAGTTGGAGAACTGGTTCCCAAGCCCATGAAGGATCTCACACCAGAAGAGATGAAGCAATCAAACCTTGATAGCATTGCTCAAGATTACATAATGCAAACTCTTCCAAATGAGTACATTGCAAAGGTAATCCATTGTGAGTCAGCCAGAGAGATGTGGGAGGCATTGGCACTTCTCTGTGAAGGAACTGAGCTGATCAAAGAATCCAAGTTGTCTACAGCAGTCAAGAAGTTCGAACACTTCAAGATGCAACCAGAAGAGTCTATTGATCAGTTAGACAACAGATTTACCAAGATCATCAATGAGATAGAATCTCTGGGCAAGAAATACACAAATAGAGAAAAAAATCTAAAGATCTTAGATTCTCTAACCAAGAAATGGAGACTCAAGAAGATCATCATCAAAGATACTCAAGATATCAAGAAGTGGTCTGCCCAAACTCTATTTCAGAACCTGAAAGCCCATGAATATGATCTTGAAAGAGAAGAGAACTCAGGAAGTGATGAGCCAACTGCAACCCCATCTACCTCCAAGACTGTAGCCTTCAAGGCAGCCAATACAAAAGCTGCAAGCACCTCATCTGGCAAGACCTCTCTGAAAACAGAAGACTGTGAAGGATCAGACATGAGCCTGAAAGAGCAAATGGCACTTATGATCAAGAGATTTGAAAGGATGAACACCCTCAACAGTAAATATAGAAAATTCTATAGAAACTACAAAGATAGAAGAGCAAGTTCATCCTCCAGAGGTTCCAGAGAAAGAACACCAGAAAGACATCCTAGAAAGGATGTGGAGTCATCTGACAGCCGAGGATCTAGAAGAAGAGATGCCACTCCTCCAAGGAGAGGCAACTCAAATCAGAAACCTGGATCTTGCTTCAACTGTGACAAACCAGGACACTATGTCTATGAATGTCCTGAGCTGGATTTGGATAACAAGAAAGAAAGAAGGCCAAGAAGAACCTCAGACAAAAAGGCAATGGTGACTGAAGAATCTGAATACCCAAGTGATGAACTCCCTACGTCACCAGACGATCAAATCTTTTCAGATGATTCAGACGACCTAGCTATGATGGCCATAGGAGAAAATGAGGTAAACTCTTATACTACTACTTTCCATTCACCTATTTTCTCACAAACAGATGACATAAACTCATCTGAAGGCGAATCAGAAGACACCTATTATCAATCTTTAAGAAAGGTAAAAGGTGATCTGGATATTGCCACTAGAGCCTTTATAGAAGTGGAAGAGGAGAATAAGGACTTAAGGAAAGAAATTGCTAGGTTGAAAAAGGTAAAGTTTGATAACACCCCTGAGTTAGTCACCATGAATGAAAGGTTGACCAAAGAAGTGGAACTTCTTAAGGAAGAAAATACCACAACAACTCAGTTGTATGAGGGGATGTTAGAGACCCAAGCCTTAGAAACCAAAGAATTTCGTATACTTCAATCTAAGTTCGATGATCTCTTCCAAACACATAAGCTCTTAGAAAAGGAGAAGGAATGCCTAGATCAAAAGATATCAGAATTCAATAAAGCTTCGACTACTATTGAAAGTATCTCTGAATATTATAGATCAAATGGCAATAAGATGGGTTTAGGCTATGAATTTAATCCATCAACATCCTCTCCAGCTGGGGGTAGTACACCTAACAAGTGCACTACTCAGATACATGAACAGGGTGAGTGTTCTAAACACAATGAACTCAATATGAACCAAAAGGCATCTGTACCAGCTAAGGCTAACTATCCCAAAACCAAAAATGGTAAAGGACAAGCTAACCCCAAGCCTGTACAGAGGAACAGCAAACAGCCTAGACCATCTCGGCTGAGACAGTCTCAGCTGTATGCTGCTCCAGCCAAGAAGAAGAAATCTTCTTCAAACAAATCTGTTCTCTTTGCACCCCCTATCTCTTATGATATTGTGAGAACAGAAGAGTATGGTCCATATAATCGTGTGCATCGACCAGCTAATGCACCCAGGCCGAATGTAACTAGTCAAAAGATCATGTATGTACACTCCTATAAAGGGAAACCATTTGACTACTACTTAGCTGACACCAAGAACAAATCAGATCAGTCCAAGGTGCTGACTGGTAAGATTTGGTTCTGTGATGCCCGAGGGAAACAACTCAAATGTTCAAGGTTGTTTAAACGACCAATGTATATGTGGGTTCCCAAGGGTAGTACTAACACCCAAGGACCCAAAACAAAATGGGTACCTAAAACTTAACTTTTCTTGCAGGAAAGGAAGGACCTATACAGAAGAGGAGGTCTAGCAGGAGAAACTTGGTACATAGATAGTGGATGCTCAACTCACATGACTGGAACCAAAACCCTGCTGACCAACTACATAGAGAAGAAAGGTCCAAAAGTTTTCTTTGGTGATAACGCGCACGGTAGCACAAAAGGATATGGCACCCTTAAAAATGGTGACATTGAGGTACATGATGTATCATATGTAGAAGGTCTTAAGTTTAATTTATTATCTGTTTCTCACTTTTGTGACACTGGTTATTCAGTTAAATTCTCTAAAGATGAATGTCTCATAAGTGATAAAAGAACAAAACAAAACCTTCTAACAGGATCTAGAAAGGGAAGTATGTATCTTGCAAATTGGAACAGCTGTCCTAAGGATACATGCCTGCTTGTGAAGAGCCCTAAAGATGTCAGCTGGCTATGGCACAAACGTCTTAGCCATCTGAACTTTAAGACTATGAACAAGTTAGCAAGGGAATCCTTAGTTAATGGTCTGCCTAATGAACTCTACTGTAAAGATCAGGTTTGTGATGCATGTCAACAAGGAAAGCAAACAAAGGTCTCCTTCAAGACCAAGAAGACAGCATCAACCAGCAGAGTTCTTGAATTGCTTCACATGGATCTCTTTGGACCAATCACTCCAACCACTTTAACAGGGAGGAAGTACACTCTTATTGTTGTAGATGATTATTCCAAGTTTACTTGGGTTATCTTCTTATACAAGAAGAGTGAAACACAGCAGAAGCTACCTGAACTATTGAAGAGGATCCAAGTAGAGAAAGGAGAACCAATTGTGAAAATTAGAAGTGACAAAGGCACTGAATTCATCAATTCTTATATAATTGCCTATTGTACTTCTAATGGTATTCAACACGAGACAAGTGCAGCAAGAACACCACAACAGAATGGTGTAGCTGAAAGAAGAGTCAGAACGCTCAAAGAAGCTGCCAGAACACTCCTTGCTGAATTCTCTACTCCCAAGAAGCTATGGGCAGAAGCCATCAACACAGCTTGTCACACTCAAAACAGGTCAGGTATTCATAAAATACATGAGAAAACTCCATATGAACTGTGGAAAGGAAGAAAACCTAGAGTATCTTACTTTCATATATTTGGTTGTAAGTGTTTCATTCACAACAATGGGAAGAGTAAGTTGAATGCTTTTGATGCCAAAGCAGATGAGGGGATATTCTTAGGATACTCCTCAACTAGCAAAGCATTTAGGGTACTCAACAAACGAACCCTTCTTGTGGAAGAAACACCTCATGTTGTTTTTGATGAATCGTGTGAAAAGAATGCAGTAGAAACAAACTCAGCTGCAGATCAGATGAGACATCTAGTGATCAAGTCCAAACCAGATGAGTTCATTGAAGTCAATGAACCTTTCCCTGAAGAACCAGAGGAAAATAAGCCTCATAGACCTGTCACTAGATCTCAAACTCAAGCAGGACAAGCTGACCAGAATCAAGATGCATCAATCCCAAATGCCAGGGGGAATGATCTCTTTGACACTCAAGGTGATCGACCTAATCAAGTCAACCCTCCTGATGGCACTAGATCAGATGAGAATCCAAACTCATCCAATGCAGATACTCTAGTGAGGCATACATGGAGGAACAACCATCCATCAAACCTCATCTTAGGAGGAGCAGAATCAGGTGTCAAGACCAGAAGACAACTGAATCAGAACTCCCAATCATCTATGTTCTGCTGGTGTGCCTTCCTGTCCAACATTGAACCAGCTGACATAGAAGAAGCAATGACAGATAGCAATTGGATCACTGCTATGCAAGAAGAACTAAACCAATTCGAAAGAAATGAAGTCTGGGAATTGGTAGATCGTCCTGAAAACCACAATGTAGTAGGAACAAAGTGGGTATTCAAGAACAAGAAGGACGAAAATGATGTGATAACTAGAAATAAGGCAAGACTAGTTGCAAAAGGATACTCACAATCTGAAGGGATTGACTATGATGAAACTTTTGCACCAGTAGCCAGATTAGAAGCCATTCGACTATTTCTAGCTTATGCATCATATATGGGCTTCAAGGTATATCAAATGGATGTCAAGAGTGCTTTTCTAAATGGTATTCTGATAGAAGAAGTATACGTAGAGCAGCCTCCAGGATTTGAAAGAGGTGATCAAGTATATCGACTGAAGAAGGCTCTCTATGGTCTAAAACAAGCCCCTAGAGCTTGGTATGACACATTGTCACAATTCCTACTTGACAATGGATATACAAAAGGCAAAGTTGATAGAACTCTCTTCAGAATACAAGAAGGAGAAGACATTTTAATGGTACAAATATATGTAGATGACATCATATTTGGATCAGCCAATCAAGAAATGTGCAAGAAGTTCTCTGAACTTATGCAAGGAAAATTCGAAATGAGCATGATGGGTGAGATGAATTATTTCCTAGGACTTCAAGTCAAGCAGAGTCCAGAAGGGATCTTCATCAACCAGTCCAAGTATACCAAGAGTCTGCTAGAAAGATTCAAGGCTCTACAAAGCAAGACTGCAAGGATTCCAATGATGACATCTTTCAAAATGGAACCAGATGAGTCTGGACAGGCAGTTGATCAAGCTGAATATAGAGCACTAATTGGATCTTTACTATATCTTACAGCCAGCAGACCAGACATAACATTTGCTGTAGGAGTATGTGCTAGGTTTCAAGCAAACCCAAAGCAAAGTCATCTAGAAGCAGCAAGGAAGATTCTCAAGTACCTAAAAGGATCAGTCAACCTAGGTCTATGGTACCCTGCTGATGACAATCTAGAATTGAGTGGCTATTCTGACTCAGACTTTGGAGGATGCAGAATTGATAGGAAGTCCACATCAGGAACCTGTCAATTTCTAGGAAACAAGCTGATATCATGGTTCTCTAAGAAGCAAACCTCAGTTGCAACCTCTACCACTGAAGCAGAATACATGGCAGCTGGTAGTTGTTGTAGTCAGCTGCTCTGGCTAGTTCAACAACTCAAGGATTACAATGTAGAGGCAAGAGAAGTTCCTATTTATTGTGATAGCAGCAGCGCCATTGCCATCACTCAAAATCCAGTCCTCCACACAAGGTGCAAGCATGTCGACATTCGACACCACTTCATAAGAGATCACCTTGAAAAGAAGGACATCAAGATGGAGAAAATTCACACAGATATCCAAAGAGCAGACATCTTGACTAAGCCCCTAGCTGAAGAAAGGTTCAAAACCTTATGTTACAGCTTAGGACTCCTGGACCCAAGCACATGAAGAAGGAGAGAACAGCTGAAAACCTCAGCTGACCCAAGTGCAGCAGACTAGGAGAATCAGATGAGGTGAATAGACACCCTCATCTTCAGGTAAGTTCATTCCCAATGAAGACAAATAGAGCTGAGGGAAAACATAGAGTTATCTAATCAAGGGGGAATCAATGATACCTTAAGAATCCTTGATGAAATACTCTAAAACCTGCATTGCATAATATACATATACATATATATATAAAGCAGACTTGAACAAAGCTATTTGATCTCCTTACTCTAAGCAATGTATAATTATGTATATTAATAAACTATTCTTCATAAAATACTTTATTCATATACATAAATACAGTATACTAACTGAGTCATACTTGGCTGGATTAATACACCATCCTCACCGACTCAACAGTATGCATGCACAGTACGGATTTCAAATAACTCATGGAAAAAGTTTATAATTTCTGCATTCCATTAGATAAAGTCTGAATATCTTTAAATGTGCACCCTTGGATCAAGAAACTCACTGCTGATCTTAAGAAACCACTTTTCAGAAATTCAGACCTATCACCTCTATAGTTTTGTCATTTTCCTCTTCACTACCTCATTTCTACCCCTATAAAAGGAGAAGTTATGAGAACACCTAAGAACACAAAACATCTAACACTTCTCTTATTTCAGGTATGGAGACAATTGAAAGAAGAGATGGAATGGAGATCATTCTTCAACCAAAATCTTGGGTGAAGGAGATGAAGATTTGTCCAGAAAATGAAGATGATGCAGATCCATATACATGGCTTACTCAGCATGAGTATGTTCATGAAAGCTAAAGGAAGAAGAGACGTTCTTGTTGAAAGCTAAAGGAGGAAGAGATGCAGAGGACAAAGTAGCAAGCAAGCAGAGCTTCTTCTCCAGAAGGAAGTTCTACATGGAGAGCTTGTTATCAAAAGCTACTGTGTCTAAACAGAACATGAAGGCTGCGTCCATGGCCCTTTCTTCAACTCCATTGAAGCACCCCTCAACCTTCCTTCCCCTTCTAGAGAAGCGAAGAAATTCAACAAGAGCACATTAGATGCTACATCCCATCTGATGATGAGGAACATCCGATGGTGAGAACCATTTAAATCAGTGGGACTATGTCTAAACTAGCTCCACTTGATTTAAAGAAGGAGTTGAAAGATCCATCAAACCAGGTTGGATCATCACTCACAATAAAGCTGGAAGGATCCATCCAGGTTGGATCATCACAGCAAACACCGTTTCCTCTACTCAGCTGATCAGAAGACCAACTCAGCTGATCAGAAGACCAACTCAGCTGACCAGAAGACTTTTCGAAGACAATCAGCAGACATCTTGACAACATCAGAAGACATCACTCTGCTGACCAAATTACACAAATTTAGAGTATAATGACTAGTCTTGATCATGTAATTCATTCTAGAATTATTCCTGAATGTAATTAAACAAATTGGCTTATATAAGGAATGCAATTTTCTTATAAAAAACGGCCTTGATGATCAATTCTTACCATAAATTAGTCTCAACGGCTATTTTTGGTAATGATGTCATTAATACTCAAGTACCATATTGCCAGCAAATCAAATATTGCCAAATGGCATAACCAGCCGGCAAATTTAAGAAATCAAAGAAGGAAATCTTGGGCTCTACTCCAAAATCAAATCCAAATCTGACCGTTAGATCAAATTCTCTGGAGTATATATATTCACATCCCTAAAACCTCTTCCAATCCCTGTCGCTCATATTACACAATTACTCACATTACTCTCTCTCGTTCTGCAAATTTCTTTCGAGCCTTCAAACCCTAACACTCAGACTCTACTATGGCAATCATTGAAATTTACGACGAGAAGACAAAGAATACTGGCACCTTGGATGCTGCAAAGTGGTCCAAGGAAGGGAAGATCTTTACGGAGAATGCTCTGTTTTTCAAAGGCAAACACTCAGATGAGAACAAGGAGATATTGCTTCGGTGCGTCAATCTTAAACTCAGAGACTTTCTGGAAGCAGCTCCAATTAATGTCTATGAACAAGACGTTCTGACATTCTATGCAAACGCCGTGATGAAGGGTTCTCATGTTGAAAGTGCCATGAATGGACACAAAGTCAATGTTACAAGGGAAATTCTTCAGGAATTGTTTGGCCTGTCAAGGGGGAAAATAAATATCTCTAACTACATCATGAATAAAGAAAAGGAGTATATGGAGATGTTTACTGGTGGAAGAATCAAGGCTACTGATGCAACTGGGCTAAAGAAATCCCAACTTGAACCAAAATTCCAAACCTTGTTGGATATTGCAGGAAAGATGCTACTTGGTAACACATTCAGTCATGATGCTGTTACTACTTTAAAGGTTCGAGTAATGGCTGCAATCTGGGATCAGATCGATGGAGATTGGCAAGGACTATTCTTAGAAAGAATTGCTCTTGAGGCAAAGAAAGTCACTTTGGACTTACAATCGAAGGTATGGAAGGTAGCAGCCACAGTCAGCTTTGTCAACAAGCTGAGCATCATCCTTCCAGATATTCTCCCAAAGAAGTACAAGATGGGACCTCATAAGACCTTTCACATCTCCAAATATTATTTGAGAAAGGAAGCTCTTGCTGAGGCAGAAAGGTTAAAAGAAGAGAAGAGGAAGCTGCTGGCTGAGAAGGCAGCACAAGAGTCTGATCATGACTCTGCTGAAGAAGAAGAGGAGCCAACCAAAGAAGAGGCTCAGAAGAAGGTTGCTGAGGATGATGATGATGATGACAATCAGACCTTAGCTCAAAGACGATATCTAATCAGATCTGGGCTCATCTCCCCATCTGATTCAGATGCTACTCCCACTGCCTCTCCCTTGAAGAAGGCAGGTACCTCTAAACCCTCTCCCTCTTTTACTCCTTCTAAATTGTCAAAGGGTCAGAAGAGAAAGAAGAATAATTCTTCTTTCAACACAAAGTCCAAGAAATCGAGGCTTCCTACTCCCATGTTAATAGCCCCGATTGCATCCTTCAACCCCTCTGATGATTCCAACCCATCTGATCACTCAAACACTAATATCCAAATCCCTGCTGATACTCACACAGCAGAGGAACAAGCTCAACCTACTTCTACCCCTGAATCTCTATTGCCTACCCCTGCTGATGTCCAAGATCCAAGTGTCCAACCTTCTACTGATCTTCATGAAGATACTATACCAGACCAGCAGACTCAAAACCCTGCTGATGAACGGATCACTGCAGATCAAGAACATATCACTTCCCAAATCCCTGCTGATACTCACACAGCAGAGGAAACTACCCCAAACACTCAAACTCCTACCATCATTGTTTCTTCTGTTCCAGAAGATATGGCACCAGCAGACATTGCTCCAGCTGGTCCCTCTCAACCTCAATCCAGAATGGTTCACTATCTTATGTGCACAAGGGAGAAGATAATGAGGATGAAGATAGCAAATCTGCTCAAGACTACTATTCCTGGTATTGATGAGGAATCAGTTCAGTTCGAACAAATTCTCAGACTCTGCACCTGGATTGAACTCAGGAGAGACGATGTGGATGACCTTATTGAAGTCATGGAAGGAATGGGAGGAAAAGCTAATTTCCTCGACTGGGAAATGGAGCAAAAAGAAGTTGCTCAAGTCACATCTTTTACTCAACTGCTGCCCGAGGACGCCTTTACAGCAGTATGCCACAGAATTCTAGGAATTCCACCTACTGATGCCTCTATCCCAGAAGGCATATCAGATCATCAGACAGCTGACACAGCAAAAGTGAATGACTCAGCTGCGTCCGTTCCTGCGGAAGACTCAGCTGAACCAGCTGACAGAACCGAGATTGAAAGAGAAGTAATCACTATTCCTGATCACTTCATGCCTAAGGATACTCTACCTCACTTCATTGACAAAGGGGACACCGTCATGTCCCACTTGGTTAAGGCCACTACCTCATTTCTCAATGAAGAGTACCTTTCAGCTGAAGAAAGAGGCAAAACCCTGACAACCCGCCCCAAGCCTCAAGGTACAGCCTCAACTTCTACTCCAACAGCTGACTATACAGCAGACATATGCTCCCAGGTCAAGACTGCTATAGACCTACACTTTGAAAAGGGTTTAGGCCTACAGCTTGGAAGATATGTTGAAAAGGCAGTCAAGGAGCAGAGAACTCGTCTTCACAACCAGATCATTGACATTGAAGACAAGTTTGGAGAATCTCTTCACGATCAGATAAGTGAGTATCTGACCAGCATTCTGAAGATGGCAGGTGACCATTCCACCAGGTTTGCTGATCTCTACACCAATGAGGTCAACCGCATGGAAAACACCTTCAAGCAAAGAATTGAAGATGCTGAAGCAAGAGCTACTGAAGGTCGAGCTCTTCTCCTATCAGCTACAGCAGAGAATGAAAAACTCTGGATTCAGCTGCAGGAGACAGCAACCAGACTGGAAGCAATTACAGCTAAACTAGAAGCTGCCTCCTCCTCCAACTCTCATGCTTAGATTCTAGACCATAGCATCACTCATCTGACTCATGTTGGCAGAGTCAACGCCATGGCTCTTCAACAAACTCTTAGAGTGGAGATTCTGAATGCCATGAAGCCTTTTGCGGCTGCACTTGCTGAAGCCAAAAAGGGGGAAGATGTATTGATAAAAGCTCTAGAGAAGACTACTGCACAACAAGCTGTAATGGTAGTATCTCAAGATGAGTTGAATGAAACCTTGGGTGATTTATCAAGCAAAATCAAGAGCAAGAAAGGCAAAGGCAAAGAAATTGCTCAAGAAGACATCCAAGCTCCCACTCAAGCAACTGCCAAAAGTCTGCAGATCACTGCCTCTACAGAACAAGGTTCCGAGAAAAGAATGACTAGGAAAAGGAAGGCAGATGAGCAAGCAGATGAGCAAACTCAGAAGTCAACTCCAGCAGAGCCTACTGCAGAAGAGAAAGAGGCTTTAGAGTTGAAGAAAAGAAAAGAACTTGAAGCACAAGAGCTTAAACAAAAGAAGCTAAAAGATGCGAAAGCAGTCAAAGCCAAATTTGACAGGAAGATAGCCAAACTCAGGAAAGCTCTCAAGGAGAAAGCACTGAAAGAGAATGCTCTGGCACAGAAAGATAAAGTTCTGGTGTTTGATAGCAACTATGTGGACTATCTAGCCCTTCAAGATGAGCTACCAAGGTGGTACCCTCTGAAGAAGAAATGGCAAATTCAACACCACATTGTAAGAAAATTTGGCCCTCTCCCAACCTAGGAAGATGAATTCTTCCAGTTCAATCAATTCATGAACTTTGAAGATCCAGAGTTCTGGAAAGAAGTAGTCAAGACAGCCAAAGAACTTGATAACTGCAGAATCTTAACTCCTGAAGAACCCAAATGGGATCCTCCCAAACTGGATTCTGGAAGAACTGACTTCATTGAAGTCAAAAGGATCCTAGAGAAGATCTATGAAGAGGAGAATGTTACAGACCTGCAGCACATGGAAGAAGTCCGATCTCGTCTGTACCTTGCCTTCCGCATCTGAAGATCAGAAGACCTGATGAAGACCACTTTCAAAGCTTTAAGAAACTATTACTTGTAATCTGTAAAAGTTATATATATTCAAGTTTAGTTCTCTTTGCTTTCAAGACAAACTCTTATTGTCTTCATCAGATACTTCAGTTTTTATGAAGTTTATAAACTCCTATCTTATCTTATTAAGAGCATTTATCATATATATAGTTTTGGCTTCATCAAAAAGGGGGAAATTGTTGGGATATAAATTCACCCTAAGCCCCATTTGATGTTAGAATAGTTTTGATGGCCAAAACACTTAGAGTTTATAAATGTAATAGGATCAGCTGACTTGTATAGAACAGCTTAGACTAGTCTTGTGTGATCAACTGTATTGATAGCAGCTGATCAGCACAGTCTTGGCTTACATGCCTATCCTCAAGATAAGAAGAGTAGAAGACGTGAAGACTAGAAGATCCTTGAAGACCAGATATGTTAAGGTGCTTGTATACCTACTTATCTGATGGAGTCCCAGATTGAAGATGGCCTAAAGCATTACAAAGAATTTCCAGATCAGAAGAGTAGTACTCGTCTGATATCAGAAGACAGAAGACCTAAGGCCAGAAGAGCAGTCAGAAGACTAGTAGTACAGATCAGAAGACTATGTGCTCTTCCAGGACTCGGCTGATTCCCAAGTCATCTTGCAATTCAAACGAAGACCTACCTTATTTAGAAGATTGACATGATCCCAGGATTGAAGCAATCAAGCGGCTGGAATCAAGGAATCAAGCTATTATGGGAAGATTGCTCAAACGGCTAGTCAACTCCAACGGCTAGTTGCACTCAATCTCCATTATAAATACAAGAGGTTGAACACAGAAGCAAAAAACAAAAAGAGAGAATTCACAAGCTAAGCAAGCCATCAAGCAAAAAGCCACACTGTTCTAAGAATTCTCAAAGAGCCTGAAATCCATTAGATTATCCATAGCTCTTAAGTACTTCTTATCCAACCCTTAAGAACCTGAAACTTATTCATATTGTATATCAGTTGTTTTAGGCATAGTGGTTAAGCAAATTATAAGCTTGAACCATTAGTTGGATACATCTCAAAAACCCCAAACCCTCACCGAAAGGTTTAAGTTTTTGAAACCCCTCAAAGTGCAAGTGCTTACAATCACTTGTGGAGACCGCAGCTGTTAGGACGGCTCAGATCTCAAAGTCCTAACCTTGGGACTATAAAGGACAAGACCCTTGTAATTTGTGGAAATTAAAGGGATTAAACATCACGTTAGGACGTGAGAGTGGACGTAGGATCGTATATCCGAACCACTATAAATCCGGTGTTATTTACCTTCTGCACTTTACATTTTTTCTTTTACATTCATTATTATATAGTGCATACTGTGATTTCAACATTCTTCAAAAAGGGCCATAACTTTCAAACCAGCATCAGCTGAGTAATTTCATTAAGTAAAACAAGTTACAAGAACGAGTCTAAACCAGGGCCACCATAATTCCGCATATAACCTCTTCAGTCAGATCACTATAGTCATCTGGACCAGCAGACTTGCAGTCCAGTTGACATAGCAATCAGAAGAGGTTCCCAACTCTGTTTAAAAAGTTTTAAAGTCTATTCACCCCTCCCCTCTAGACTTTAATCCCATTCACTACTCGTTCAGGGACCAACACATATGATAGAAGGCCCTTTGGGGGGGACTCAATCCGGAGTCGCTCTATCTATTCGTCGAGCTCAGGGCGAACAGCGAGCACTCAACAACGTGCACCAGGTGTGCGTCGCTCCAACTACCGAGAAGCCTCCTTCTCATCAAATCCGTTTCACCGACGACGACCTGAACGGCGTGGTGCAGCCAAACAATGATGCTTTGGTCATCACGGGGAAGATAATGGGAACCATCGTCCATCGGATGATGGTCGATACTGGGTCATACACCAACATCCTTTTCAAGCATACTTTGGATGCTCTTGGTGGATATGCAGATTACATCGAGCCTTGCGACGATATAATCGTAGGGTTCGGGGACACGCGCAACCTTCCCATCGGGAAAATCAGACTGTCTTTGGAGTTGGCATCGTCAAAAGAGCCTGAAATGCACCATGCTAGGCAGCTCGACTTCTTGATCATCGACATGCCATCATCCTACAATGCGTTCCTAGGCCGACCTTTCTTCAGCGAGTTCAAGGCGGCCGTTTCTACTTTTTATTACTGTATAAAATTTCCAACCCCGGCGGGAGTTATAACCGTTAAGGGCGATCAGACGCGAGCGAGGGAGTGTCTCGTCCGTTTTGCAAAACGTCATTCTAAGGAAGAAGCCATGGTTGGAAAGTATATTGAGTGTCAAACACAAACAGAACAAATGAACTACTTGGAGGGTCTTCCTAGCAAGTACAGAAAAATTGAAGTTGGGGAGTGCAGTCATCGTTCCGACGACCACCAAGTGGAGGCGAACGAGCACGCCTCCATGGAAGTGGACGACCACACCCCAATGGAAATCGACGAGCAGACAGATTCGGGCGACCAGATCCCCGACGACCAGTCTCCAGAAAACTTCCCAGATCTGGAGCCTAGGTTAGGTTTTGAGCCAAAATTCGGAATTGAGGACCCTCGTTGGAAGGAGCCTAAAGAGCGGGCAACTTCAGCGGAGGACTTTGAAACCATCCATTTAAACGAAGCTCGTCCCGAACTCGAAGTATTCATAGGTTCGAATCTACCAGAACATCTGCGATCAGATATGGTCGCATTTTTTAAAGAGAACATCGGCGCTTTCGCTTGGTCGCACGAAGATATGGTGGGCATTCCCACAAATCATGCCTGCCACAGACTAAATATTGATCCAACAAAAAGACCCATCACCCAAAAACGAAGAAAATTTGGGCCTGATAAAAGTGCGGCTTTGGCAGTCGAAATCAAGAAATTGATCGACAATAAGTTAATCGAGAAAACTGGAACTGATCCCGAGTGGTTGGCAAATCCAGTGCTCGTCAAGAAAACGACCGGGTCGTGGAGATTGTGCATAGACTTCACAGATTTAAACGACGCCTGTCCAAAAGATCATTTTCCGATGCCCCACATTGATCACCTAGTAGATAATACAACGGGGCACGAGATGTTAACTTTCATGGATGCCTTCGCAGGGTACCATCAGATTGCAATGCATCCCGACGACCAGCGACATACGGCCTTCATGACGGCACTTGATATGTATAGCTGGAAGAGAATGCCTTTCGGTTTGAAAAACGCGGGGGCAACGTACCAAAGACTGGTAAATAAGATGTTTGAGAAACACATCGGTGAGATGGTGGAGGTCTATATCGACGACATCGTTGTCAAAAGCTTACGGAAAGAAGATCACCTACACCACCTTGCCATGACTTTCGATATCCTAAGAGAGTACAACATGAAGTTAAATCCAAAGAAGTGCAGTTTTGGAGTTAGCTCAGGAAAATTTCTGGGGCACTTGGTTAGCCAGCGGGGCATCGAGGCAAATCCGAGTAAAATTCAAGCAGTAATCAATATGCAAAGCCCAAGGAACGTGAAAGAAGTTCAGAGGTTAACAGGATGCCTTGCATCGCTGAATAGATTCATTGCACGAACGGGCGATCGTTGCAAACCTTTTTTCGACGCTCTGAAAAAAGGAAAGTTCGAGTGGACAGACGAGTGCGAGAAAGCTTTCGAGAAGCTGAAAGAATATTTATCGGATCCAAAGGTCCTATCTAAGCCAGTCCCCGGCGAAATTTTGTATCTATACTTGGCGGCCACTGACTGTGCGATCAGTTCAGTGCTCATCCGAGCTGAGGGGAGCACACATCTGCCTATCTACTACGTAAGTCAAACACTGAGAGAGGCGGAGTTGAGATACACTCCGATGGAAAAATTGGCATACGCACTAGTTATGAGTGTTAGAAAATTAAGGCAATATCTGTTCGACCACGAGGTGGTCGTCCTCACCACTTTTCCTCTCCGACGAGCACTGCATCGTCCGGATACCACGGGAAGACTTCTGAAATGGTCGGTGGAGATCGGGCAATTTGGTCTCACCTACGCACCCAGAACGGCAATCAAGGGACAAGTGCTGGCAGAATTCATCGTAGAGCTCACTTTCCTAGAGAAAGTGGACGAGGGAATCGAACTTCCTTGGACACTGTTCGTCGATGGCTCGTCGACGAGCACCAAAGCAGGGGCAGGAGTTGTCCTCACCAGCCCAACCGGACAGACGTTTGCTTCAGCGATCGAGTTCGAGTATCGGGCGACCAACAACGAAGCAGAGTACGAGGCTCTGGTTGCAGGAATCAAGATGGCTATGGCCGTGGGCGCTAGAAAACTGAAAATTTTTTCTGACTCTCAGCTGGTTGTATGTCAAATCACGGGCGACTACGAGGCTCGCGGCGATCAAATGATAAAGTATCAAGACCTAGTGAAAGGATTACTCGAGCAATTTGATCAATTCCACATCGAGCAAATCCCTAGGGAGGAGAATACGCAAGCAGATGCGTTAGCTCAGCTGGCCACTTCAGAGGGGGAGGCAATATTTTCAGAAGCAACCATCACCAAAATTTCTTCCCCATCGGTGAACAGAGGTCAAGTTTTGCAGGTTGAAGCGACCAGCGACGAGGACTGGAGGACGCCGATCACCAAGTACATCAAGACCGGCGAGCTCCCGGCAGACAAAGTAAAGGCAACCAGATTGCAACTCAGGTCCGCAAGGTACACGATTGTGGGCGACCAGCTGTACAAACGGGGTTTTTCAATGCCTTTGTTGAAATGCCTCGGAGAAGACGAAGCGAAGATCGTCATGCACGAAATCCACGATGGAGCATGTGGAAATCATACAGGGGGGCAAGCGCTCGCTTTAAAAATCATAAGGCAAGGCTATTTTTGGCTAACACTGAAGAAAGATGCAATCCATTACGCGCAGACGTGCAAGAGATGTCAAGCCTTCGCTCCCGCCATTCACTCACCACCAGACGAGCTCATCTCGGTGTATAGTTCATGGCCTTTCGCGAAGTGGGGGATCGACATCATCGGACCTTTCCCACCAGCTGCTGGGGGGGTAACTTTCGTAGTCGTAGCAGTCGATTACTTCACCAAATGGACAGAGGCAAAGGCTTTGAAGACCATCACAACGGGCCAAATGACGAGCTTCATTTGGAAGAACATAATTTGCAGGTTCGGCCTACCACGAGCGATAGTGACCGAAAACGGACGTCAATTCACAAGTCAAGACATGCTGGATTTCTGCTCAAGGTGGAACATCAAGAAAATTTTTTCAACTCCCTACCATCCACAATCAAACGGTCAAGTAGAGGCGATCAACAAAATCATCAAGCACACCTTGAAAGCTAAGCTGGATGGATTGAAGGGCAAATGGGCGGACGAGCTGCACATGGTTCTGTGGGCATATCGGACGACCACGAGAAACTCTACTGGTGAAACTCCGTTCGCGCTCGCGTTCGGAACCGAAGCTGTCATACCAGCAGAGGGGCAAGTCCCAACTTTTCGAGTAGCAAATTATGACGAGCACTTGAATAACGATGCACTACTCTCCGATTTGGACTTCCTAGAAGAACGAAGGCTAACAGCGGACGAGAAGAATGTGGTCTACAAGCAAAGGTCAGAACGCTACTACAACACCAAAGTACGTGCTCGCCAGTTCACTATCGGCCAGCTCGTACTTCGGAGGGCGACGGAGCAGTCCATCGGCATACTTGGCCCGACTTGGGAGGGTCCGTACCGAATAACGCGCACACTCCTAAACGGATCGTACGAGCTAGAAGATCTAGAGGGCAAGCCGAGCAAGTACCCATGGAACGCGGTCAAGCTGAAGAAGTATTACCAGTAAGTTTTTAAAATTATTTCATATTTGTATAGTTTGTATTTAATCATCATTTCAATTCAAGCAAAGTTTTAAATTTCCATCAAAGTGTTAGATAATTTTGAAAGTTTAAGACAAGGCTCTGCGTAGCCATCTAGGATACAAAAGACGAGCACTCTTTCTTAAAAGATGCTCGCAAGGTAGTGGCAAAGACGATCACTACCTGTCAAACAAGGAGTTCAACCGACGAATGGTTAACTCTAAAAAGACGAGCACTCTTTCTTAGAGTCTCGCAAAGGAAAGACGAGCACTCTTTCTTAGAGTCTCGCAAAGGAAAGACGAGCACTCTTTCTTAGAGTCTCGCAAAGGAAAGACGAGCACTCTTTCTTAGAGTCTCGCAAAGGAAAGACGAGCACTCTTTCTTAGAGTCTCGCAAAGGAAAGACGAGCACTCTTTTTTAGAGTCTCGCAAAGGAAGACGAGCACTCTTTCTTAGATGCTCGCAATGGAAGACGAGCACTCTTTCTTAAAGATGCTCGCAAGATAGCAACGACGATCACTATCTAAAGCATACGAACGAAAACAAATAAAAGGCGAATTAAAAAGACAAGTATCATAACATAAATCGAGAAGCAGTGACGAGGAAGATCACTCAATATAAAGAAAATAAGCAAACACATCATAAGCAAAAGTTTCCCATTCATTAAAAAGCCTTAGAAGGCGGAAATTACAAAAAAGGCCTTAATGGCCGAACAGTCCTAAGAAAAACAAAATAAAACAAAGTACAAGCAAACTAAACTCCCGGAGCATTCTCCTCGGCAGGAACATTTTGCTCGCCAGCTACCCCCTCCTCGTTCATAACCTCCACTTCAGCAGGAGCACTCTGCTCGCCCTGTTGGGGTGGGGAGTCTTCGGGAGGATCCACGAACTCCACCAGAACTCCCGAGAGTCGAGGGAACTGGAGTCCCATTCGCACCAATGGAAGCAAGGGGAGCTCGGTTCTCGGCTGAGGATTCTCCTTCATAATGAGGTCGTCCAGAAGCTCGCCGAGCGGAATCACATCCACTTCCGGATGAACGTCCAATAGTCTGTAAATGAGCCCGTGGGCAGTAAGCGCCACCGATAACATGGCCACGCCCCCAGCGAGCTCAGTTGTCTCATCTCTCTCATCCATTGCATCGACCAGCTGTTGCCGAAGAGTGGCCAACTCTTCCTCATCAGTTGCGGACTTATTTGTAAGAGTCCTTACCTCGTCCTCGGCAGTCTTGAGGCGAGCACGGAGACGTTCGATCTCTTGAAGATCTTCTTGATCCTTCTTTCGAACCATCTCAAGTTGGGCCTCAGAATCGGCCAACTTTGCCTCAGCATCGGCCAGCTTGGTCTCGAGGTCGACCACTTTCTCCTCGGAGGCGAGCAGTTGCCCTTCAACAACAGTTTTTGCCTTAGCCATTTGAGCAACTTTCGCAGCCCTGTCCTCGCTAAGCTTGCGACCTTCAGCGATCTGGCTGGCGAGCTTCTCTATGGTGTAAGAGGCTCGACTTAAGTCAATGGCGACCAGGCGTGCATTTTCCATGGCATTATGGTTGTTGACCTCTTCGATCAGAGTGGTCGTCAACGAGCGAGGCAGGTGCTTCACCGCCCTCTGTGCGAACGGGTTCAAAGACTCCTTATCGACCGGATCCCGCGACCGATAGAAGCCGAGAAGATTCTCATTGAAGGGTTGGGCGATCGGATAGTCGGCAACCCTATTAGAGAAGGAAAGAATTAGAAGAAAAATACTTGAAAAATTTCTAAACTCTTTTTGAAGAAAACTTACTTTGCAACCCTTGCGGCTTCCCAGCCGAGGAGTGTGTTATCTCCCGGAGCTCTCTCCCCGGCCGACGAGCTCGTCGCGGTCTCTCGCGACCGAGTACTTCGGGGAGGAGGGTATACGACAGGTCTGGGGGGAGGCGAGTCACCCCTCGGCGAGATCCTCCTTTCTCTAGCCGGCACGGCCCTCTGCTCGGCAGCAGGTGGGCGAGAAGAACCCCCTCGGTTCGATCTAGAAATTTTCCTGGGAGGAGCCCCCGAGGTCTCTGCTCCTTTCCGCTTTCCGGCGCCATCAACAGCCTTGCGCTCGCGGATCATTCTTGCCTTTTGAAGCATCCTGGTCGAGGTTAGGCGATCAACTTCAACAGTGGGAGGAAGGTAAGTAACAACCCTTTGGGGAACCACTACTAGAAAGAAAAGCGAGAAGTTAGTGTCTACAAAAAAAAAATATATATATATGAAGATGAAAAACTTAGAAATATTTTGATACCTGGAGGGAACTCTCGAGTGAAGTGATGAGGAGGTACTCTAAGACCTGCTCGCTCACGCATACACTCCCTGTTCAAAAATCGGCAGGACCTCTCCAGGTAGCGACGGTTGAGAACGCAGCAAATGTGGTATTGGAAGAGAGGAGTGAGACGGTGATCGGCAGTTTTCTTGCGAGCAGTTTCACCTACAAAAGCGAGGAGTTATTCAGTATAGACAAGAACGAGCAGAAATTAAAAGACTTACCACGAATTCTTTGATATTCGGTCTCGATGGGAATGCGATCAGAAGATCCATCCGGCCTCACTGGACTCTTCCAGTCCCCGGCTACCCACCACCAGTTGGTTTTCCAATCTCTGATCTTGTTGGGAACCCCTTCAACCAGTTTAAAATTATCACGGCCTCGTACATAATAGTACCCATGGCCTACTATCGCTCCGGCCTCGGCCGCCTGAAGAAGATAATTAATCTCTTTCGGGCTAAGCCATGTGTTCCGACATCCATTCTCGGCCGCCACCAGGCCGAACAGTGTTAGAATGCCGATCAGGTTTGACCAACCGTTCGGCAGAATTTGAGAAGGGGCCACATTTAAAAAGATCAAAAAATTTGAGATACTGGGATGCAGGGGGAACCTCAGCCCTGCTTCCATCATGCCGATGTTGACGGCGACCATGCCTTCTGGCGGCTGGTTGGCCCTCTCATCCGGGCGAGGAACAAAAAAGCATACATCGGCCGGCAGTTGATACTTTTTTCGAGAGTTCTCTAGCTGCGCCGAGGAGACTTTGCTCGCATATTTGCTTGCCTCATACATCGTTTGGAAAGCTTCTCGATGCGGGCGAGGAACCTCTCGAGGAAGGTATTCGCAGAAATATTTATAATAGGCCTCCCTCGAGACCTCGTCGCCATCTAAATTCTCCCGACCACTCAAAATGTCCTTTATACTTTCCGCATATTGAGCGACTTCCTCAAAGTCCTCACGGAGACTCCTCGTCAAGGTCTCCTCGACTTGGGCGATTTCTATCTGGTCGCCCATCTCTCGATCCAAATCCTGATCGTGCAAGTCAGAGTCCGTCTCACCGCCACTCTCCTCGATATCACCCTCCTCGGCATCATTGCCGGCATCGTCCCTATCGGAGTCATCGAGCTCGTCGACGTCGACGACCACCGCTTTCCCAAGATTGCGGACACTGTAATTTATGGGTTCGGGGGAATGGATCCTAGAGTCCGAAGAAGACGCCCTCTCCGTCAAAGCTAAGGCGAATCGATCAGCCTCGCCGGAGCTTGCGGCACCACCATCTAACGGCGGCGAACCACCACCGGAGCCACCGCCAACCTCCATTTTTTCTTAGAAATAGGGGAAGAAGAAGTTTTAAAAGAAGAAAATGAGAGTTAAATACCTTTATATCAATCGAAAACCACCCAGACACGCCGGAAAAGCTTGAAGTAGAAAGCTTGGAAGAAAGCTCGAAAGGATTTCAAAAGTTGCAGATTTGTGAAAGTGTGTTTATGAGGAAGAAAGGCCTATTTATAGGCAAATTTGTGCAGGGACCTATGTGCAAAGAACGGGGTCAAAAAAGCAATTTTCCCAAAAATTTGGTTTCATTTCCGAATTTGGGCTCGGCGAGTGGACCCCACGCGCGACCCTTGAGGTCGGCACGCGCCCCACGCGCCAAATTCAAATTCCTTGCGCCGCCCACGCGTCTGACACATGTCAGGATCGTCATTATGAAAAGTTTCTTCGATAATCGTGCTCGGCGCTGGAGACTAGGCGACCGCCTCCATCACACGTCATCAAGATCTCAAATTTGATTGTGTTGTCGAGGACAATTACCACCATCTAAGAGGACGACCATACTGCTCGCCTTACCATTCTACGAATACGAAGTAAGGCGACCAGGGGGCAAATGTTATACCTAGTCAAAGAGGTCAATCTTTGACAAGTCAATCCTAGTCACCAGCTTACGTGGCGAGGACCAGTCAACAAAGTCGTGCGACGACTAGTCAACAAGACCAAGAACATGTAATAGATTTATTGTATTTAATATATTTGAGTGCTCGACCAAAGATGTTGGCGAGCACTTGTTTAGTTAGCTGCTCGCCCAAGTGTGTGGCGAGCACGTGCCTATTTTTAGTGTGAAGTTTAAGTTTTGAAGTCTTAGGAGACAGCATGGAGCGTGGCGACCACGCTCCTCGAAGGTCCTTCGGCGACCACCGTGGTCCATCTCCTCGGCATCTCGGCGAGGACGAGCACCTAAGGCGGTTTAGCATTAAATGCGCCATCAAATCACCTTTTCGGGCAGAATGAGGGTCCAATCTGGAGGCACCACGTGTAAAGGGCGGGCAGCCCCTGAAAAGCAGTATATAATGCCCATTTGGGCTCATTTGTAACATAAGTTAGAATTCCATCAAATCTCCCTACCTAAAGCAATAAACTCTCCCAAGCTTCCAAAGCTTTAGCTTCTCCAAGAAGCTATATCTTGTGTTCTTGTGTGTTCTTCATCAAGATCATCACAAATCATCACTTTAACCCATATAAACACGTAATAACCCCCGTTTAATTATATATGTTTGTATCGTGCTAAGCACAGTCCACATCCAAATCAACCTATTTAAAGTGCATACAACAGGTTTATTTAAAAAAACCCATAAGACGACGTAAACTAGTGCAATGATCCCATTGACTCGGAAACAAAACAATTCCACATTGTTGTTGTTCAAAAAATGAACACAGTGTTTCTCTATATTGAAAAGAGTCATTCAACATTTTATACGTGGAATTCCAACGATCTGGCTTATCGAGCAAGAACTTTTTTGGTTTTATATCATGATTTTTACAATAAATTATCCATGCATCTGTTAATGATATTGTTGTACGTGCTTTTGATGGTTGAATCGGATGTGGACTATTTGTTAGCACGAGACAAACATGTATAATGATCGGGGTTTTATTACGTGTTTAAGGAGTATTTATATGATGATCTTGATGATCTAATGAAGAACAAACAAGAACACAAGATATAGCTTCTTGGAGAAGCTAAAGCTTTAGAAGCTTGGGAGAGTTTATTGCTTTGGGTTGGGAGTGATTTGTAGGAATGGTGTAACTTGTGTACAAATGAGCCTCTTTTAGGCATTATATAGAGGTTTCTAGGGGCTGCCCGCCCTTTACACGTGGCACGCCCTCATTGGACCTGTCTTCTGCCCGAAAAGGTGATTTGATGGCGCATTTAATGCTAAACCACCTCTGGTGCTCGTCCTCGCCGAGGAGCTGAGCTTCGGTGGTCGCCGGAGGACCTTCGAGGAGTGTGGTCGCCACGCTCCATGCTGTCTCCCAAGGCTTCAACACTTAGACTTCTCTAGCTAAGATAGGCACGTGCTCGCCACACATTTGGGCAAGCAGCTAACTTAAACATGTGCTCGCCAACATCTTTGAGCGAGCACCTAAACATATTAAATACATCTATTCTATTACATTTTCTTGGTCTTTTTGACTAGTCGTCGCACGACTTTGTTGACTAGTCCTCGCCACGTAAGCCGGTGACTAGGATTGACTTGTCAAAGATTGACTTCTTTGACTAGGTATAACATTTGCCCCCTGGTCGCCTTTCTTCGTATTCGTAGAATGGTAAGGCGAGCAGTCTGATCGTCTTGGATGGTGAGATTGTTTGACAACAAAATCAAATTTGGGATCTTGATGACGTGAGATGGAGGCGGTCGCCTCGTCTCCAGCGCTGAGCACGATTATCGAAGCAACTATTAATAATGACGGATCTGACATGTGTCAGGCGCGTGGTCGGCGCCCGAAATTTGAATTGAGCGCGTGGGACGCGTGCCGACCTCAAAGTTCGCGCGTGGGCTCACTCTCCGAACTTGAATTCGGAAAAGACCCCAAATTTTTGGGAAAATTGCGTTTTTGACCCCGTTTTTTGCACATAGGTCCCTGATCGACTTTGCCTATAAATATGACTTCCATCATCTTCAAAACACTTTTACCTCTGTAAATTTTCGATTTTCTTCCTCACGCTTCCTTCCAAGCTTCTTCTCAAGCTTTTTCGGCGAGTTTTGTGGTGGTTTTCGATCGATAAAAAGGTAAATAACTCACATTTCTTTCTTTAAAACTTCTTTCTCCCCCATTTCTTAAGAAAAAATGGAGTTTGGTGGTGGCTCCGGTGGTGGTTCCGATGGTGGTCCGCCGCCGTTGGTTGGTGGTTCTGAAAACTCCGGCGGCGGAGACCGTTTGGCTTTGGCCTTGATGGAGAGGGCATCCTCCTCGGACTCTAGGATCCACTCCCCCGAACCCATAAATGTTGGAATCCGCAACCTTGAAAAGGTAGTGGTCGTCGACGTCGACGAGCTCGACGAATTCGATAGGGACGATGCCGGCAATGATGCCGAGGAGGGTGATGCCGAGGAGAGTGGCAGTGAGACCGATTCAGATCTGCGCGACCAGGGTTTGGATCGAGGGGTGGGCGAACAGATAGAAACTGCCCAAGTCGAGGAGGCATTGACGAGAAGTCTTCGCGAGGACTTCGAGGAGAGTGTTCAATATGCGGAGAGCATAAAGGACATTTTGAGTGGGCGAGAAGAATTGGGTGGCGATGAGCTCTCGAGGATGGCATATTATAGATACTTTTTTTATTACCCACCTAGGGAGTTTCCTCGCCCATGTAGCACGTAAATTTGGGAACGAGGCCAGTAAGCATGCGAGCACTGTCTCCTCGGCCATGCTAGAGAATTCTCGGAAAAAGTATCAGTTGCCAGCTGATGTTTGTTTTTTTGTTCCTCGCGAGGATGAGAGGGTCGACCAGCCGCCAGAAGGGATGGTCGTCGTCAACATCGGCATGATGGAGGCAGGGCTTAGGTTCCCCCTGCACCCCAGTATCTCAAACTTTTTACACTTCTTAGGGGTGGCCCCTTCTCAAATTATGCCGAACGGTTGGTCGAACCTGATCGGAATTCTAACACTGTTCGGCCTGGTGGCGGCCGAGAATGGATGTCGGAACACATGGCTTAGCCCGAAAGAGATTAACTATCTCCTTCAGGCGGCCGAGGCCGGAGAGAAAGTAGGCCATGGATATTATTACGTGAGGGGCCGTGATAATTTCAAGTTGGTTGAAGGGGTTCCCAACAAAATTAGAAATTGGAAGACCAACTGGTGGTGGCTAGCCGGGGACTGGAAAAGTCCGGTGAAGCCGGATGGATCCTCTGCTCGCATTCCCCTCCAGACTGAATATCAAAGAATTCGTGGTAAGTTTTTTTTATTTCTGCGCGTTCTTGTCTATACTGACTAACTCCTCGTTTTTGTAGGTGAAACTGCTCGCAAGAAGACTGCCGAGCACCGTCTCACTCCCCTCTTCCAATACCATGTTTGCTGCGTTCTTAATCGTCGCTACTTGGAGAGGTCCTGTCGCTTTCTGAACAGGGAGTGTATGTGTGAGCGAGCAGGTCTCAGAGTACCTCCTCATCACTTCACCCGAGAGTTCCCTCCAGGTATCAACATATTTCTAAGTTTTTTGTGAATTTGCTAAGTTTTTGTGAAATTACTCTTCGTAAACACTGACTTCTCGCCTTTCTTTCTTAGTAGTGGTTCCAGAGAGAGTTGTCACCTATCTTCCTCCAACCGTTGAAGTTGATCGCATAAAATCGAGCAGGATGATGCAACAAGCAAGGATGCTCCGAGAGCGTAAGATAGTTGATGGCACCGGCAAGAAAAGGAAAGGGGCGGAGACCTCGGGGGCTCCACCTAAAAGAGTTGCTAAACCGACCCGGGGGGGTTCTTCTCGCCCACCTGCTGCCGAGCAGAGGGCCAAGCCAGTTGGTGAACAGAGGGTTTCGCCGAGGAGGTCTCCTCCGAGGGGCAACTCGCCTCCCCCCACACGGGTCGTATCCCCTCCTCCCCGAAGCACTCGGTCGCGAGAGACTGCAGCGAGCACGTCGGTCGGGGAGAGGGCTCAGGGAGACAACACACTTCTCGGCTGGGACGCCGCAAGGGTTGCCAGGTAAGCTTACTATCAATAAGGCTTTAGAATATTTTCAAGTACCTTTTTCTAATTTTTCTCTCTTCTTTAGGGTTGCCGAAAACTCGATTGTTGAACCTTACAACGACAACCTCCTCGGCTTCTACCGGTCGCGGGATGCGGCCAATCAAGAAACTCTGGATCCGCTCGTTCTAAGGGTCATGAAGAATGTGCCCAGATCGCTGACGACCACTCTGGTCGACGAGGTGAACAACCAGAGCTCTCTGGAGAATGTGCACTTGGCCGCCATCGATCTGACCCGTGCCTCTTACACCATCGAGAGACTCGCCGTCCAGATCGCCGAGAGCCGCAAGGTCAGCGAGGACAGGAGCACGAGACTCGCTCAAATGGCCAAGGCTAAAGCCGTCGTCGAGAGGCAGCTGGTCGCTTCTGGGGAGAAGGTGGTCGACCTTGAGACCAAGTTGGCCGATGTCGAGGCAAAGTTGGCCGATTCTGAGGCCCAACTTGAGACGGTTCGAAAGAAGGATCAAGAAGATCTCCAAGAGATCGAACGTCTCCGTGCTCGCCTCAAGATTGCCGAGGACGAGGTAAGGACTCTTCAAAATAAAACTGCAACTGATGAGGAAGAGTTGGCCACTCTTCGGCAACAGCTGGTCGATATGACGGATGAGCGAGATGAGACCAATGAGCTCGCTGGGGGCGTGGCCATGTTATCGGTGGCGCTTACTGCCCACGGGCTTATTCATGCGCTTAGAGAAGTTCATCCGGATGTGGATGTAATCCCGCTCGGCGGATTTTTAGACGATCTCCTCATGAAGGAAAATCCTCAACCAGAAACGGAACTCCCCCTGCTCCCACTGATGAAATTGGGACTCCAGTTCCCTCGACTCTTGGGTGTTCCGGTACTCTTCTCGGATCCTCCACAAGTCTCCCCAACTCAACAAGGCGAGCAGAGTGCTCCTGCCGAGGTGGAGGCCGTGAACGAGGAGGAAGATACCGGCGAGCAAGATGCTCCGGGAGCTTAGTTTACTTGTATTTTATTTTTGTTTTTAGGACTGTTCGGCCGCTAGGGCCTCTTTTGTAATTTCAGCCTTTTAAGGCCTTTCAATGAATGGAACTTTTTGCTTATGATGTGTTCGTTTACTTTGTTTAATATTGAGTGATCGTCCTTGTTACTACTTTTCGATTTATGTTATGATTAATTTTTGCAAGCATTTTTTAACAAGCATCTTTGCGGAAGAGTGCTCGCCTTTTGCCTTGCGAGCAGTGCTCGTCTTTTGCCTTGCGAGCAGTGCTCGTCTTTTAGAGTTAACTATTCGTCGGTTGAACTCTTTTTTGTTTGATAGGTAGTGATCGTCGTCGCCACTACCTTGCGAGCATCTTTAAGAAAGAGTGCTCGTCTTTCTTTTGCGAGCATCTTTAAGAAAGAGTGCTCGTCTTTTAGAGTTAACCATTCGTCGGTTGAACTCTTTTTTTATTTGATAGGTAGTGATCGTCGTCGCCACTACCTTGCGAGCATCGTTAAGAAAGAGTGCTCGTCTTCTGTTTCCTAGATGGCTACGCAGAGCCTTGTCTAAAAATTCAAACTTATCTAACACTTGATGGAAATTTAAAACTTTACTTGTATTGAAAAGATGACTAGATACAAACTATACAAATATAAAGAAATTAAAAACTTACTGATAATACTTCTTCAGCTTGACCGCGTTCCATGGATACTTGCTCGGCTTGCCCTCAAGATCTTCTAGCTCGTACGATCCGTTCAGGAGTGTGCGCGTTATTCGGTACGGACCCTCCCAAGTCGGGCCAAGTATGCCAATGGACTGCTCCATCGCCCTCCGAAGTATGAGCTGGCCGATAGTGAATTGGCGAGCACGTACTTTGGTGTTGTAGTAGCGTTCCGACCTTTGCTTGTAGACCACGTTCTTCTCGTCCGCTGTTAGCCTTCGCTCTTCTAGGAAGTCCAAGTCGGAGAGCTGTGCATCGTTATTCAACTGCTCGTCATAATTTGCCACTCGAAAAGTGGGGACCTGCCCCTCTGCTGGTATGACAGCTTCGGTTCCGAACGCGAGCACGAACGGAGTTTCACCAGTAGAATTTCTCGTGGTCGTCCGATATGCCCACAGAACCATGTGCAGCTCGTCCGCCCATTTGCCCTTCAATCCATCTAGCTTAGCTTTCAAGGTGTGCTTGATGATTTTGTTGATCGCCTCTACTTGACCATTCGATTGTGGATGATAGGGTGTTGAAAAAATTTTCTTGATGTTCCAGTCTGAGCAGAAATCCAGCATGTCTTGACTTGTGAATTGACGTCCGTTGTCGGTCACTATTGCTCGTGGTAGGCCGAACCTGCAAATTATGTTTTTCCAAATGAAGCTTGTCATCTGGGCCGTTGTGATGGTCTTCAATGCCTTCGCTTCAGTCCACTTGGTGAAGTAATCGACTGCTATGACTACGAAAGATACCCCCCCGACGCCAGGCGGGAAAGGTCCAATGATGTTGATTCCCCACTTCGCGAAGGGCCAAGAGTTGTAGACGGAGATGAGCTCGTCTGGAGGTGAGTGAATAGCGCGAGCAAAAGCTTGACATCTCTTGCACGCCTGGGCGTAATGAATTCCATCCTTCTTCAGTGTTGGCCAAAAGTAGCCTTGCCTCATGATCTTTAAAGCGAGCGTTTGCCCCCCTGTATGATTTCCACAAGATCCATCGTGGATTTCGTACGTGACGATCTTCGCCTCGTCTTCTCCGAGGCATTTCAATAAAGGCATTGAAAAACCCCGTTTGTACAACTGGTCGCCAATAACAGTGTACCTTGCGGACTTGAGCTGCAATCTGGTTGCTTTCACTTTGTCCCCCGGGAGCTCGCCGGTCTTGATGTACTTGATGATCGGCGATCTCCAGTCCTCGTCGCTGGTCGCTTCAACCTGCAAAATTTGACCTCTGTTCACCGATGGGGAAGAAATTTTAGTGATGGTCGCTTCTGAAAATATTGCCTCCCCCTCTGAAGTGGCCAGCCGAGCTAACGCATCTGCTTGCGTATTGTCCTCCCTAGGGATTTGCTCGATGTGGAATTGATCAAATTGCTCGAGTAATCCTTTCACAAGCTCTTGATATTTTATCATTTGATCGCCGCGAGCCTCGTAGTCGCCCGTAATTTGACATACAACCAGCTGAGAGTCAGAAAAAATTTTCAGTTTTCTGGCGCCCACGGCCATAGCCATCTTGATTCCTGCAACCAGAGCCTCGTACTCTGCTTCGTTGTTGGTCGCCCGATACTCGAACTCGATCGCTGAAGCAAACGTCTGTCCGGTTGGGCTGGTGAGGATGACTCCTGCCCCTGCTTTGGTGCTCGTCGACGAGCCATCGACGAACAGTGTCCAAGGAAGCTCGATTCCCTCGTCCAATTTCTCCGGGAAAGTGAGCTCTACAATGAATTCAGCTAACACTTGTCCCTTGATTTCCGTTCTAGGTGCGTAGGTGAGCCCAAATTGCCCGATTTCCACCGACCATTTCAACAGTCTTCCAGTGGTATCCGGACGATGCAGTGCTCGTCGGAGAGAAAAAGTTGTGAGGACGACCACCTCGTGGTCGAACAAGTACTGCCTTAATTTTCTGACGCTCATGACTAGTGCGTACGCCAATTTTTCCATTGGAGTGTATCTCAACTCCGCATCTCTCAGTGTTTGACTTACGTAGTAGATAGGCAAATGTGTGCTCCTCTCAGCTCGGACGAGCACTGAACTGATCGCACAGTCAGTGGCCGCCAAGTATAGATATAAAATTTCGCCGGGGACTGGCTTAGATAGGACCTTCGGATCCGATAGATATTCCTCAATTTTTCGAAAGCTTTCTCACACTCATCTGTCCATTCGAACTTCCCTTTTTTCAAAGCGTCGAAAAAGGGTTTGCAACGATCGCCCGTTCGTGCAATAAATCTGTTCAGCGATGCAAGGCATCCTGTCAACCTCTGTACTTCTTTCACGTTTCTCGGGCTTTGCATATTGATGACTGCTTGAATTTTACTCGGATTCGCCTCGATACCCCGCTGGCTAACCAAGTGCCCCAGAAATTTTCCTGAGCTAACTCCAAAGCTGCACTTCTTTGGATTTAACTTCATGTTGTACTCTTTTAGGATATCGAATGTCATGGCAAGGTGGTGTAGGTGATCCTCTTTTCGTAAGCTCTTGACAACGATGTCGTCGATATAGACCTCCACCATCTCGCCGATGTGTTTCTCAAACATCTTATTTACCAGTCTTTGGTATGTTGCCCCCGCGTTTTTCAAACCGAAAGGCATTCTCTTCCAGCTATACATATCGAGCGCTGTCATGAAGGTCGTATGTCGCTGGTCGTCGGGATGCATTGCAATCTGATGGTACCCTGCGAAGGCATCCATGAAAGTTAACATCTTGTGCCCCGCTGTATTGTCTACTAGGTGATCAATGTGAGGCATCGGAAAGTGATCTTTCGGACAGGCGTCGTTTAGATCTGTGAAGTCTATACACAATCTCCACGACCCGGTCATTTTTCTGACGAGCACTGGATTTGCCAACCACTCGGGATCAGTTCCAGTTTTCTCAATTAATTTGTTGTCGATCAATTTCTTGATTTCGACCGCCAAAGCCGCACTTTTATCAGGCCCAAATTTTCTTCGTTTTTGGGTGATAGGTCTCCTTGCTGGATCAATATTCAATCTGTGGCATGCATGATTCGTGGGAATGCCCACCATATCCTCGTGCGACCAGGCAAATGCACCAATGTTTTCTTTCAAAAATGCGACCATGTCCGACCGCAAATGTTCTGGTAAATTCGAACCAATGAATACTTCGAGTTCCGGACGAGCTTCGTTTAAGTGAATGGTTTCAAGGTCCTCCGCCGAAGTTGCCCGCTCTTTAGGCTCCTTCCAACGAGGATCCTCGATTCCGAACTCCGGCTCAAAGCCTAACCTAGGCTCCAGATCTGGAATGTTTTCTGGAAACTAGTCGTCGGGGAGCTGGTCGCCCGAATCTGTCTGCTCGTCGATATCCATTGGTGTGTGGTCGTCCACTTCCATGGAGGCGTGCTCGTTCGCCTCCACTTGGTGGTCGTCGGAACTACGACTGCACTCCCCAACTTCAATCTTTCGGTACTTGCTAGGAAGACCCTCCAAGTAGTTCATTTGTTGATTTTGTGTTTGACACTCAATATACTGGCCAATCATAGTACTTTCCTTAGAATGACGCTTTGAAAAACGGACGAGACACTCCCTCGCCCGCGTCTGATCGCCCTTGATGGTTATAACTCCCGCCGGGGTTGGAAACTTTACACAGTAATAAAAAGTTGAAACGGCCGCCTTGAACTCGTTGAAGAAAGGACGGCCGAGGAAAGCGTTATAGGACGATGGTATGTCTACGATCATAAAGTCGAGCTGCCGAGTGTGATGCATTGTTGGCTCTTTTGATGATGCCAGCTCCAGGGATAGTCTGATTTTCCCAATGGGATGGCTGCGCGTATCCCCAAAACCTACGATTATATCATCGCAAGGCTCGATGTATTCCGGATATCCACCGAGAGCATCCAAAGTATGCTTGAAGAGGATGTTGGTGTATGCCCCAGTGTCGACCATCAGGCAATGGACATTGGTTCCCATAATCTTCCCCGTGATGACCAAAGTATCATTGTTTGGGTGCACCACTCCGTTCAGGTCGTCGTCCGAGAAAAGGATTTGGTGAGATAGAGGCTTCTCGGCAGTCGGAGCGACGCACACCTGATGGACATTGTTCAGTGCTCGCTGCTCACTCTGAGCTCGGCGAACAGATAGATCTTTCCCAGACTGAGTACCCCCTAAGGGGCCTTCTATCACCAAACAGGCTCCACCCACGTTATCGATGTCGCCACCAGGATTGTTTGGCATGGGAGGAGTTAGCTTGGGACGATTCAGTTGTTGGCGCAGGTCGTCGCGACGTTTCTTCCCCCTGTTGTCGCCATTTCCAAGAGGCTTGATGAACTGGGCGAGCTTGCCCTCATTGTATAGCTTGAACAGATTTCTCACCAAGTCCCGACACCCATTAGTGTGGTGGCCAATAGAGTTGTGGTAGTCGCAGAATTTTCTACCATCAAGATTGTCATCGCTTGTATGCATTAGCTTGGCATGGGGGAGCAGATTTTTTCCCCTGACTGCATTGAAAATGCCCCTGGGATCAAGAGAGAGATATTCTCTGAACTAGATGATCTCAGGAGACTCCTCGAAAGGCCTGAAGTTCGCTGGGCGAGCACTGCCAGCTTGAGTGGTCGCCTTCTTGGGCTAGGACGACTCCCCAGTGTTTGTGTTTTTCTTGGGCCAGACCCTCTTGGACGCCTCAGGCTGCTCGTTAGCCTTGGCAGCGTCCATGATTTCCTCCATTTGGATGAAGTTCCCAGCCCTCGTGCGGAAGTCCGCATAAGAAACTGGGAAAGTAAGATGGATAGATTCCCAGAGCTTGGTACCTATCCTCAGACCGGAAACAGCCGAGATCAGCTTTGTCTCATCGTTAACGGCCTCTCCATCTATCACCAGCCTGTCGAAGCGCTCGATGAAGTCCTTGCCTGATTCATTGATGGACTGGCGAACGTTCGCCAAACGTTGCTTTGAGGCTGGGCGAGCAGCAATGGACCCGTAGTAGGTCAGAAAGTATTGTCCCAGCTCAAGGAATGAGGTGATAGATCCGGGACTCAAAGTTGTGTACCATCGATGAGCCCGGTCTCCCAAGGTTAGGGAGAAGTTTCTGCACTGTGTGGCGTCCGTTGCCCCGATTGAGGCCATGTAGTTGAAGTACTTGGACAAGTGTACTCTGGGGTCGGATACTCCGTCATATGCCGCCATGGAGGGCATCTGAATCTTCCTTTGGATGGGGGCGGTAAGGATTGCAACATTGAGTGGAGGTGCGGGCAGAGTGATTGGTGGGGTGGTCCCTTGCTTCGAGGCGACCACCTCTGCTCGCAGAGCATCCATCTCCAGCTTCATCAATTTCTGAGTCTCGAGGAACTGGGCGATTTGCCCCTCCTCGGCGGTCTGTGCTCGGGGGACGACGACCTCTTCTCGTCGACTCCCTTGGGATGCGGCCGGGCGATCATCATGGCGTGATCGCCTGGGGGAATGTCTATCAGAATGGTGGCTGCGATAACTCTTCGCAGGAGCTCGCGAATCTTTCCCTGGTCCCACTCGATCAAGAGCTGAGACTCTGTCGCCCTGATCTCTCTTGTCAGCGCGATCCCGGTGGTCGGCCCTGGCTGGTCGGCCATCCACATTGAAAGGCACTTGGCGAGGAGCCCTTCTATCTTTATCATCCATCCGATTGAAAACCGAATTTCGGTGCCGCGAGTCTCCCGTGTGGCTATTGTGGGAGTGCTCGTCGACTTTGTCTTTTCCTCTGTCTTGGGGGTGAACAGAGTTGGAGTGATAGGAACGGTTGTCATCTACGTTCCCCTTGGCTTTGCGAGCTTTGCCGAAGGCCTGATCTTTGGCCTTCTCCAGCTCCTCATTCTGCCTCTTCTTCTCCGTGAGGTAGTCACAGAGATCTTTCAAGTGCTGGGGATCATTCAGAATGTCCCCCATGTTCAAGTTCGCAAAAGGGTTTGCCGGCCGCGCCGGAAGGGGTTCGTTTCCTCCGGACGGTAAGATTCCGTCTTGTGGAGTATGATGAGACATCGTTTAAAGAGTGTCTCCTGGGGATTATTACAAGGATATGACTGTTCTTAAGCTTTCGACGCTTAAAAAAAAAAGATTAAAGTTCTTACGCAGAAGAACGTGCTATTACAACTACTTACTAGCAAAGTAATAACAACTAAAGCTTAAAAACAAGATTACACGGAGATCAAACTCCAAAATATGTCTCGAATATCGCAAATATTCAATAACACGAAGAACACTAAAAAGCGTAAATAAAGCTTTAAACGGTGGAACTACCGATTAAAACCTGAAAAACGGAGTTTGCTAACCGATCGCTCGATGATCGGACGAAACTGAGATGAAGAACACGTAAAAGGACCCCTCCTTCTAGCGCCAAATGTTGTACGTGCTTTTGATGGTTGAATCGGATGTGGACTATTTGTTAGCACGAGACAAACATGTATAATGATCGGGGGTTTATTACGTGTTTAAGGAGTATTTATATGATGATCTTGATGATCTAATGAAGAACAAACAAGAACACAAGATATAGCTTCTTGGAGAAGCTAAAGCTTTAGAAGCTTGGGAGAGTTTATTGCTTTGGGTTGGGAGTGATTTGTAGGAATGGTGTAACTTGTGTACAAATGAGCCTCTTTTAGGCATTATATAGAGGTTTCTAGGGGCTGCCCGCCCTTTACACGTGGCACGCCCTCATTGGACCTGTCTTCTGCCCGAAAAGGTGATTTGATGGCGCATTTAATGCTAAACCGCCTCTGGTGCTCGTCCTCGCCGAGATGCCGAGGAGCTGAGCTTCGGTGGTCGCCGGAGGACCTTCGAGGAGTGTGGTCGCCACGCTCCATGCTGTCTCCCAAGGCTTCAACACTTAGACTTCTCTAGCTAAGATAGGCACGTGCTCGCCACACATTTGGGCGAGCAGCTAACTTAAACATGTGCTCGCCAACATCTTTGAGCGAGCACCTAAACATATTAAATACATCTATTCTATTACATTTTCTTGGTCTTGTTGACTAGTCGTCGCACGACTTTGTTGACTAGTCCTCGCCACGTAAGCCGGTGACTAGGATTAACTTGTCAAAGATTGACTTCTTTGACTAGGTATAACAGATATATTTCGAGTTAAACGAGAAATAGCAGCTCGAATAGGAATAATATGATCTTTAAAAGAAATCAAAGCACCTTGAACACACAAACTTAACACATGATTTATACATCTAATGTGGAAAAAGTTACAACTAATGGATGATTGACAAAACTGAGTAAGAGCATCTAAACTAGTTTTATTAGCAATAACATTATCGAATGAGATTGAACAAGTCTTTTCGACCAAATCGTATTCTCGTAAAACAGTATGAATCACGTTCGAAACATTAGCAGCAGTGTGTTCAACATCAAATTCCCTACAGGCAATTAACCTTTTTTGCAAATCCCCTGTTTTATCAGCCCAATGACACGTAATGCTAATAAAATGAAATCTGTGCCAATAGTCACATAAAATGTCTGCAGATATACAAACTTTATTCGATAATTTAGCAAAATCATTAATTAGTATCAATTTAAGTTTACCAACAACTTTTGTAATATCACTTATAACTTTAGAGCGTGAAACACTCACAACATTGGGATTTAAGCAAAACCGAACAAAATCTGGATAAATATTTTTAATGGAATAATTGCAAATATATATTTGTAAATATTTTTTATAATCTGAATAAAAAAGTGTAATAATGAGTGAAGTTTTGAGAGGTAATTTTATAAAACTTTATATATAAAGTAAAAAAATGAGTTGACTGTGTATGTTTGTGTAAAATTGAGAATATTGTAAGAGTGAAGTTTTTTTTTAAAAAAAATCATTTAAAGGGTGTGAAAGTTATTGTGGAAAATTCGAAAAAGAAAAGTGTGAAAGTTGGGGTTTTCTTAGGATAGTCCAAGTGTCGACTGGACTATTAATAGTTCGAATGTCAAATTGCATCGTTCTGTGTCGCCCTAACTTGATACCTGTTGTCTTTTTTTAATATTTTAAAATAATTATTAAAATTTTATTTTATTATTTACTATTTTATCCTTTATTAAAATTAATAATATTATTATTTAAATTAAACCATACGTAAAATTAGATTTTTTTAACATAATTAAATTATTATTTTATTTATATTTTATCTACACCTGCTCATTTAATTAGTTCACCCTCAAATTATTTTTTTACTACGGTTATCTGCATCCGCTCATTTTATGAGTTCACCCCAAATCATTTTTTAACATGGTTATCTGCGATCGCTCATTTTATAAGTTCATCCCAAAATTATTTTTTACCACGGTTATCTGTACCTGCTCAATTTATAAGTTCACCCCAATTTATTTTTTTAAATAACATTTTAAGGACTATATTATCCTTTTATTAATTTACACAAAATATAATAAAACCAACTCTAATTTGTAGGGTGATACTCGGGCACATGCAAGATACCGGTACACACTAATTTTAATTTTAATTTTTTATTTATATTTTATCTACATCCACTCATTTAATGAGTTCACCCAAAAATTATTTTTTTGCTACGGTTATCTGCACCCGTTCATTTTATGAGTTCACCCCTAAATTATTACTCCATTTTTTACCACGTTTATCTACACCCCTCATTTTATGAGTTCACCCCAAAATATTTTTTAAAAAATAATTACATTTAAAAGACTATATTATCCTTTTATTAATTTACACAAAATATAATAAAATCAACCTTAATTTGTATATTTACAATCTGTAGTCGAGTCATTACCGAGTTACCGTCGATTCACCATCAAGTCACCCATATTTTTATAAAAAAATCGTAAAACATAATTTTTTTAAAAAAACTATCGAAATTAGGCACAAATCTTGATTTTTTTTTTCTAAGTTTTCTTCCCCTTCCTCTTTTTCTCCCATTTTCAGTTTTTATTCCAAACTTTTAATTTCTTAGTTTTTTTTCCTTTTTTTTTTTTATTTTCCATTTTTTCATGTGTATTTTTTTAAATTTTAATACAAAATAATATTATAGGTATGATTTTATTATAGTCGGTAATACAATAAGTAATAACGAGTAATACCATAAATATTAATCAGTAATACCATTAACAATAATTAGTACGAATAAACACTTATCTTATTCAAAGTGAGATGGTCTCATGGCGACACTGTTCATAAATTAGTAGAAATAAACACTTATTTTTTTCAAAGTGTTAAAACGTCATTCTCAAACTATGTTTTGGAAAGCAGAATTTTGGTGAAATCAGAATAAAAAAACTTTAGAAAATGTGAATGGAAATATAGGAAAACGCCATGCTCAGACCATCGATTAGTTCTCAAAAATATGTGTCCATATAATATTGCTTATGAACATTGACCTAAAGTCCGATTTGTAAGATGTAACTAGATTGATTGTTATCAGACTTGAAAATTACATTATTGAGGACACATTTTTATTTTGGAAGGAATGTTGGTAGTAAAGTTTTTATTCTGAGAATAATATTGAGTGTTTCGATGACACAACTCCCATAAAGTTTCGAATAAGATAATTTCTTATTCTATTGTCTTTTGCAATGACGATAAATAAAAGTTAAAGGTCAGTCTCTTTTCATGGTAGGTGTGTAGTGTGTACCTTTTGAAACATGTTCATGCATAGACAGTTATATGTTGCAGTCTCAGGAGTTAAGAGTGGATTAAAAAATATTTACCTAGATTCAAATGAATAACAAATTTACAAATTTATACTATGGAGTACATGTTTCAAATATTTTTTTAATTGACGAATTAAACTTAAAATATATTATAAATTTATTTGAATTCCTTACGGGCACTAACAGTCCTATGTTGCCCATTGTGACATTGTCCCTCCTTTACGTCAAAGAAAGAAGAAATTGTGATCGAGAGCAAATCGAGTAAGTGAAGACTTTTTGGGCCAACAATTTTAGCCCATTTAATTAAAAGTGGAGAATGTTTTGGGCTAGCATTTAATTAAAAGTGGGCAGCCAATTGTTTTACCAAAGAAAAGAACCAAATTGACCAGCCCATTTTTAAATTGTGCGTGAGCAATAACAAATGTTCAAAAAAATAATAACATAATGTTCTTTCAACAATTACAACTAAAAAATACATCAATTTTTCAAAATAATCTTATAATATTATAAAACATGCTGAAATTTTATAATGAATGAACAAAAAATTCCTGAAATTATTCCACACAATTGATGTCTTTTGCCTTTTCTTTTTAATGACAAAACCATTGTCATTTTTATCTTTGGTATTATTAGATGTAGTTGTGTCATCATTCTCATGTTGAGAAAAGATATATCTGCAAAATATACATTAAAAATAAAATTAATAAAAGTCAGAATCTTATGAATGACAATTGAGATTTGAGAATACTGTGTTTTGTTCAGAAAAAACAGAGTATTAAAGAAACACAGAAAAAAATCAAAATTCAATCAGAGGAATGCTCAATATCACATAAAAAAAACTAGATTACAAATATAATGTTTGTTGGTCTTTTCCTGATTTTAAAATTAAGGAGCGTACAAACCCAAATGAAGCTGTTTTTGTTAGATTAATATAAATATCTTCGCTAATTTTGATCATAAAATATCATCATAACTACCAATAGCACATACAATAGCCGACACAATATAGGCATAGCTGTCCCCAGTTTTGTGATCTCCGATAATTTCCGCTATGCAAGTCAATAGCGCACAATATAGGCATAGCTGTACCCAATTTTGTGATCTCGAATAATTTCCGCTATGCAAGTTAATTAGGCAATGAGAAACGGTTGAACAAAATCAATCCAATATAAATGAAAAGATAAAATTACCAGTTTTGTGATCTCGAATAATTTCCGCTATGCAAGTTAATTAGGCAATGAGAAACGGTTGAACAAAATCAATCCAATATAAATGAAAAGATAAAATTAAACAGGCTGAGCATTAGTGGACTCCTCGTTTGTACACCTCCAAAGACTATGATTGGGTATTAAAAAATAAATGTAAAAGCTAGTAGAAAATTTTAATGTCAAATTAATATCTTGAATACGAGACAGAAATTTGTATAAAAAATTCAACTAAATTAATAATTTAACCTAAAATTCAATTCATTCAAATATATATCTTAAACCCTAGATTTACCAAAACTAATTTGAGTAGAAAATATAGAATTGTTCATACCTGAAACTCTTCTTCAATGGAATTTTCGAATACCTAGATTTACAATATAGAATTGTTCATACTGGAGCTCTTCTTCAATGGAATTTTCGAATAAAAAAAGAAAACAAGAGAACTGTATGTGCCGCCTAAGTACTGAATTCGAAACAGAAATTTGTATAAAAAATTTAACTAAATTAATAATTTAACCTAGAATTCAATTCATTCAAATAAAAAAAGATAATTTATTTTTTATTATGATTATTAATGATATGAGAATTAAAATAAAAATTATATATTATCAATTAATTTTTTTATTAATCATGTGAGGATAAATTTGTAATTTTATAATTATATATTTAAAATTATTAAATTTAATTTAAAAGTGTGATAGGGCGACAAAAACGATAATAAGTGCAATGCAAGGCGATGGATTCTGCGACGCCAAATGCAACAGGTAGCAGGTATAGAGAAACAATGAATAGGGAAATTATTATTTCATTGAATGATTGTAAAGTGTTTACAAGAGATGTATTTATAGATACAAAAGTGTATCTATATTTACAAGATATGGATAAATATTTACATTAAATATTCTAAGAGATAAGAATGAATCATAATATTAAAAGATACAAATCTTTATAATATTATATTCCTAATACGCCCCCTCAAGATGGAGCACCGTAGGAGAGTCCATTCTTGGTCATAAGTAGTTGCAGTCGAGCACGAGGTAATGATTTGGTGAGAGCATCAGCTAATTGGTCCGCAGACGAAACATGTGAGACTCTAAGCTGAGATGTCTTGATCAAATCTCGAACAAAATGAAAATCAATTGCAATATGCTTCATTCGAGAGTGAAAGACAGGATTTGAACAGAGATAAGTGGCCCCAATATTATCACAGTAGATAACAGAAAGAGTCGGAACTGAGAAACACAATTCATGAAATAAGGACTTTAACCATTGAACTTCAGAGGCAGCGGAGGCAATGGCACGATACTCGGCTTCCGTGGAAGAACGAGCAACTGATTTTTGTTTCTTTGAAGACCATGAAATAGGATTAGCCCCAAGAAATACAATGTAAGCACTTGTAGAAGTACGATCATCACTGTTGCCGGCCCAATCAGCATCAGTAAAACAATGTAGAGATGAGGAATGTTCAGGTTTTAAGGTTATTCCTACATCTCGAGTCCCATTTAAATAACGAAGAAGACGTTTAACTGCACCCCAATGAGTAGTGGTTGGAGCATGCATAAACTGAGATAACTTGTGAACAACAAATGCAATATCAGGTCTGGTGAGTTGGAGATATTGAAGACTACCAAGTACTTTACGAAATTGAGTGGCATCAGCAGGAGGTGTCCCATATGAAAGAGTGAGACGAGCTGAGGTGGATAGTGGAGTTTGAACTGGTTTGGAGGTGATCATGTTATACCGAGTAAGGAGATCAACCACATACTTTCGTTGGGAAAGAAAGCATGATTTCTTGGTACGAAGAACTTCCACACCTAGGAAGTAGGAAAGGGGGCCCAAATCTTTCACTGAAAATTTTGTACCAAGGTCCGTAGCCACTCGAGTGAGGAAGGGAATGCTATTTCCTGTGAGAATCAGATCATCAACATACACAAGGAAATATGCAATAACACCAGATTTATTGTACACAAAAAGAGACTCATCAGACTTTGTGTGAATAAATTCAATCCCTTCCAAGAACGTCCTAAGAGCATAATACCAAGTACGAGGTGCTTGTTTTAAACCATAAATGGACTTATGCAGTTTACAAACATAGGACGGAAAAGTTTTATCTACAAAACCAGGGGGTTGTGCCATGTAGACTGTGTCAGACAGGGTACCATGAAGAAAAGCATTATTCACATCAAACTGTTGAAGGGGCCAATTTCGAGTAACTGCAATACTGAGAACAGCTCGAACAGTTGAAGGTTTGACAACAGGACTGAAGGTTTCAAAGAAATCAACACCCGGACGCTGATGAAAACCTTTGGCCACAAGGCGTGCTTTAAATTTTTCTAGGGACCCATCAGGCTTGCGTTTGATGCGAAAGACCCACTTGGAGCCAACTATATTTTGAGACTCATCAGGGGGAACCAAATCCCAAGTTCCATTCCTGAGAAGAGCATCAAACTCGGAGGACATGGCTTCCCTCCACCGTTCAGCTTTCAAGGCCTGAGAAACACAACTTGGTTCAGTATCAGAAGGTAAAGCCGATGTAAGACAATACCTTGAATTGGGCTTGAAGATCTTGTTTTGAGACCGAGTGACCATACTGGATCTGTGCAAGGCCGGAGGTGATGAAGGTGGTGCGGGGGGTCGCGGAGGAGCGTTTGGCGGCACAAGAGCAGCTAGAGGCTGGATAGGGTGGGCGAGAGGTGGGTTTTCGGTATTTGGGGTGATGGGGGGTGTAATTATCATTTCGGGGGGTGCATTGGGATTTTGGGTCGGAGCAGTGGGTGTATTTATCGAAACAGGAGGTGTGTTCAACGGAACAGTGGGTGTAACAGGGGGAGGGGGTGCATTTATCAATTCAGTTGGTGTGTCAGGAGTGGGGGTGTATATATCAGTTCTGGGGGTGTAACTGTCAGATCAGTGGGTACAGGAGGTGTATCTACCAGAACAGTGGGTGTGTCAGAAACTGAATTGATTTTGGCAAAGGGAAAGGTGTGTTCAACAAATTGAACATGGCGAGAGGTATATATTTTGTGGGTGGTAAGATCTAGGCATAGATAGGCACTTTGAGTGATGGAATATCCAATGAAAACACATGGCATGGAACGAGGGTCTAATTTGTGAGCAGTGTAGGGGCGGAGCCAAGGGTAGCATAAGCACCCAAAAACTCGAAGTTTGGATAGGTTAGGTGGTTGTTTTAAAAGGCATTGGAAGGAAGAAAACATGTTTAGGTTGACTTTAGGAAGGCGATTTATGATATAGGTAGCGGCACAAACCGCATAAGGCCAGTATGTGAGGGGCATGGAGGCGTGGTGTAGTAGGGCTAAGGCTGTATCAACAACATGTCTGTGACGACGTTCAGACATGCCGTTGTGCTCGGGAGTATGGGGTGGGGTGGTGAGGTGGGATATGCCATGGTTTTGGAGAAACGAGCGAAGAGCAATAAACTCTCCCCCATTATCTGTGTAAAGAGTTTTAATTTTGGTGTTGTAGTAATTTTCAACAATGGATTTAAAGGTCGAGAAGGTGGATAGGACATCCGATTTGCGTTTTAGGGGGTAGATCCACATGTATTTACTGAAATGGTCAACAAATATGACATAATACTTAAAACCATCGTGAGATATGACCGGAGATGACCATACATCGGAAAAGATAATTTCAAGGGGTGTATGTGAAACAATACTAGATTCATTAAATGGTAGTTTGTGACTCTTAATACAATGACAAGAATCACAACTAAACAAATTTGCAGGATTACTAGGTATGGGATAAAATTTTGAGAGATGGGTGACTTAAACGGGAATGCCAAATCGGAAGAGGAAGACGGTCGGAAATGAATGTGGTAGGTGAGGGTTTGGATGCTCGTGCCGGCCATACGTAAAGATTATCAATGCGACTCCCCACGAGGAGAACGCTCCCCGTACGACCATCTCGCACCTGAAAAGAAGTCGAACCAAAAATGACATCAACATTATTCTCTCGGCATAAGGTTGAAACAGAAATTAAATTCTTTGCCATTTGTGGAACAACTAATACATTCGAGAATTTCAACATATCAAAATTGTGAAAAGATAAAGAACCGATATGAGAAATATGTAATCCGTTATCGTCACCAATAACTATGGTGTCAGAACCGAAATAGGGTGAATGTAGAGATAAATTTTGTAGATCAGCCGTGACATGATGGGATGCACCGGAGTCCAGGATCCAAGGGATGGAGTGTGTATGTGATATAGCCGAGTGGACGGAGGAGGTGTATGTACCAGTAGGGTGGGTGTGTATACTGGGTGGGGTGTATGTAGTAGTGGAGTGGTCGGAGGTGGTGTATGTACTAGCAGGGTAGGTGTATGTAGAAGAGTAGTGGGTGCGTAGATGCGGGGGTGTGTACTTACCGGAGTTGGGGGTGTAGGCAGCAGGGGAGTGAGTGTGTAAATTCGAGGGGGTGTTTTTACCAGAGTTGGGGGTGTATGTAACAGTGGAGGAAGGACCGAGTCGACTCGGTGAGTTTGGGCCGAGTTGAGCCGGTGAGTTGGGGATCTAAGCTGGTTGCAGGTCAGCCAAATCAGGGCAAGAGTGCGCCGTGTGTCCCTGTACACAACAAAATTGGCAATTTCCGAGATAGGGCGTGAGGGATGCAGGATGCGCTCGGTGAGAGGACTTACCGGCGACCATGGCAGAAGGCTGTGACACGGGCCGGGCTGCAAGTTGTAGGTCGCGATTTGAAGAGGACGGCGTCGCGAGTGGGAGTTCACACCGAGGAGACCAGGCGGCCATGAGAGGAGCTTGATGATGGAGTTGCAGGGCATCCATGGACAAGAGCTTGGGGAAGAAGATGAATCTTCTTTGAGGAATCTTCTGTGATTAAAGAATCAAGAAGAGGATGTGATCTAGGATGGGCAATTGATGAATTAAGAAAGGGAGCAGGTGCACGATTCTGTGAGGAGAGTTGGTTAATGTTTTGCTGAACAAGTAAGAAATTACTTGGAACAGGAACGTTAATGGAGGATTGGAACTGTTTCTTGATTTAAGAAACAGGGAAGGGTGGTAGTCGGGAGTTTTGAACGACGTTGGACGTCGGACAACGACTACAAGGAAGGGTGTCGGATCAAGGCGTTAGTCGGACGACTCGTTGATACCATATAGAGAAACAATGAATAGGGAAATTATTATTTCATTGAATAATTGTAAAGTGTTTACAAGAGATGTATTTATAGATACAAAAGTGTATCTATATTTACAAGATATGGATAAATATTTACATTAAATATTCTAAGAGATAAGAATGAATCATAATATTAAAAGATACAAATCTTTATAATATTATATTCCTAATAGCAGGTCATCAAATATAAGCCATCAGATTTCAGATCTGATGGCTCAGATTACTGGACTGTTGATAGTCCAGGCGACACTGAACTGTCCTTAGAAGGCCCCGTAAAAGTTACTGTGAGAATGGAGGGAGTATAATTTAAGTGTATTTTTAAATGATGTGTCCTATACTTAATTATTCAAATTTACATTCAACTTTAATAATAAAATAATTACTTTGCTCATTTTGTGCCCATTTTGATAGAAAGAAATATTGTGGATGAGGAGGGTATTAATAGTTTCAGAGAAAAAAAAAATAGTTGATCAATATTATTTGTAACTGTATCATTTAACAAAATAGTCTTAGGTGTGCTTCAATACAAAAAACACGCAATTTGTCGACGGAATCCATTCCATTTGAAGTTGTAGACAAACAAAATTTAATTAATGTGGGTCTCCAAAGCCCAACAAATCAAGTCGGACCTCTAAAGTCCAACAAATTCAAATCGGGCCTCTAAAGTCCGATAAATAAAGTCGGGCCTCTAAACTCTGATAAATGAAGACGGGCCTCTAAAAGTCCCATAAATGAAGATGGGCCTCTAAAGTCCAACAAATCAAATCAAGCCCAAATAGGGTATTCTTAGCCCATCAAGTAATTCAAAATTTTGAATTAAAGCCCTAACCACTTGCACAAATATCTCCAAGCCTACACCTATAAATAGAGGCCTCATTTCATTCATTTCAGAATCAAGAAATTAGAAGCATTCAAGGCTCTAAAATTCTCTGCAGAGATTTTAGAGTGTTCTTCAGCAAGCGGAGGATCTTCAAAGGCGTTCTTCGTGCAAAGCGGCGAGAAGTGGTGTTCGAGTGGAGATCAAGGTGCTAAGCCTCTTCGATTCGGCGTTTCTTCAAGGCGTTCTTCGTGCAAAGCAGCAAGAAGCAGTGTTCGAGTGGAGATCAAGGTGCTAAGCCTCTTCGATTCGGTGTTTCTTCAAAGTGCTTCGTGGATCTTCAACGGTGTTCGTCCCGAAAAGTTTCGAAAGTCCCGAAAAGTCCCGAAGGTCCCGAAAATCAACGTTTAATCCAAAATACGGCGTCAAGCCCTTGGATTAACGTTACAAAGTCCCAAATTCAAGAACGATCTTCAACGACGTTCATCTAAAAAGTCCCTAAATCCGGCGTTTAATCCAAAATACGGTGCTAAGCCTTTGGATTAACGTTATAAAGCCCCAAATACAAGATCAGATAGGATTCGGCTGCGGATCCAGCTCCAAAAGCTCAAGAAATTCAAGAAGTTCAAGAAGAGAGAATCAGAGGAGAAATTAGAGATTGTAACCCGCAATATTCATCGGTTTAATCCGAAATTAAATAAAATTGTTCGCATTTTCGCGTTTTTATATTTAATTCACGAATTTGTGTTTACAGAAGTACTGACGGAATTTCGGAATTTGAAGAGTCAACGAATATTCTGACGAATTTTGGTTTCCATCGGTAAGTACCGATAGAAATTTCCGACAGAATGTATTTGAAAGTGAAACGGTACCGTTTTCGGCCCGATTTCCGTAGGTAGTTTAAAATTTGGTTACCGATGGAAATTTCTGCTGGTAATCCAATTTTTTTAATATATAATCTGATGCAGATTCTTTCGAGAGAAAGAAAAAAAAAAGCTTCCTCTTTCGACTCGTGAATTCGTACGTGGAGAGGTCATGGCGAGTTGATTTACGGGCGTTGCAAGCATTCCCTCCGACCATCTCCTCTGATTTTCTGCAATCTATAACGTACGTTTTCTTAATTATTAATTAAGTTTAAGTTATTGTAATATAAATTGCAGGTTATTTTGCTTTCCCTTCTACGTAGCCATGACCCATTGTAGACGAGGCGTTCTCGTTGGGATTTATCAGGAAACAAATATGTATCATTGGTGAAGAATGGAATTTGGATTGTCATTCATATTTGAGTTTACTGTAACTAATAAGTTTTCAATCCCCATATAGTTAAATTAATTCTGGAATGTCAAAAAAATAGTGATATCCACAAATACTTTAGAATAAATGCAACAACATTACAATGCATTATCAGAACAATTTCATTTAGTTTTCAAATTCTCTAATACTATATAATGAATAACCTAAAGAAATGAGAAAAAATAGTTAATATCTCGTTTACACGTTAATAAACAACGTGAAATTTCGTAACATAATTAAAAAAGAGAGAAGAAAAGAGAAACACAACTTATATACTATCTATCTGTCATAGTCTCGTAACATGGACATCATCATATACATCACCTTCATCGTCTGTGTCAAGATTACAATCTTGTGATCGTGCTTCAGCTGATATCCAATCCTCGAGCAAACACTGATTTTCAAGATCTTCAACGGCTAATTTAGATTGTCTTGCATTCAAAGTAGAGTCTTTGACACTAAATGCTTGTTCCATGGAGAGAGTTGAGGCAGGGCATGCTAATATTTCATTAGCAATCAAAGACAATGTAGGAAAACGTCTAGTACTCTGCGACCACCATGTCAAAATATCGAACGACTTATCAAAATAAGAATTGTCGAACGAAGTTGTTAAATATTCCTCAAATTCGTCATACGCTTTAGAGCCTGGAGGTCTGCTATGCATAGGTTTCTTTCTGCTTGTTAAAAAATCCTCAATATCTTGAAACAGAGGAAAGCCTGGACGACTGCCAATTAAGCCAACTTGATCTTGACGACCACTACTCGTAGTAGTATCTTTACTCTTGTCAATATTTATCATATATTCACCAAAAATGTTAAATAAAAGTTGTTTCGTATTAGATGCAACTTCGTTCGGTCTAGGGGTGTCATCATTTTTAATGGGAAATAAAGCATCATAATACCTAGTTAACATGTTTTCTAATCCATCTAGTCTTACTCTAGGATCTAGTACCTTAGCAATTAAAAACACGTCGGGAATGCGTGAAAAGTATTTTAACCATTTTTCTTTCATTTTAGCAATGCAAACTCCCAAATATGCACATGAACTAAAATAATTCAGAAGACATGCAATTTTAACACAATGATCAACAACTAACCATGAGGTAGGATAATATACATATGATAATTCTGTAATGGCTTCTTTAAAAATGTTCAAAAGAACACATAAATTAGTGCAATGATCCCATTGACTCGGAAACAAAACAATTCCACACCGCTGTTGTTCAAAAAATGAACACAGTGCTTCTCTATATTGAAAAGAGCCATTCAACATTTTATATGTGGAATTCCAGAGATCTGGCTTATCGAGCAAGAACTTTTTATGTTTTAAATCATGATTTTTACAAAAAATTATCCATTCATCAGTTAATGATATATTACGAGTTAAACGAGAAATAGCAGCTCGAATAGGAGTAATATGATCTTTTAAAGAAATCAAAGCATCTTGAACACACAAACTTAAAACATGATTTATACATCTATTGTGGAAAAACTTACAACTAATGGACGATTGACAAAATTGAGCAAGAGTATCTAAACTAGATTTATTAGCAATAACATTATCGAATGAGATTGAACAGGTCCTTTCGACCAAATTGTATTCTCGTAAAACCTTATGAATCATACTTGAAATGTTAGCAGCAGTGTGTTCAACATCAAATTCCCTACAGGCAATCAGCTTTTTTTGCAATGGAAATTCAAAAGTGTGATCAATCCAATGACACGTAATGCTAATAAAATGAAATCTATGCCAATAATCACATAAAATATCTGCAGATATAGCAACTTTATTCGATAGTTTAGCAAAATCATCAATTAGTACCAATTTATGTTCACCAACAATTTTTGAAACGTCGCGGATAATTTGATAGGGTGAAACGATTACAACATTGGGATTTAAACTAAACCGAACAAAATCTCGATAAATTTTGTCACTGGAAAAACAAAAAGGATCGCACGCACATCTTTCTAAAAATGTTGTAAAATCTGAATAAGTAATTAAACAGTTACCTAGGTGGGGAGAAGCCACCGACGAATCGTCGGAAACAGACATATTTCCTTCACCCCTGTTCCTCGAATCCGCCATCTGAAATTGAATGAATCGGTGAAGAAATTAGAGCAACGGGAGAATTTTGCAATGAATGAAGGAATTAGAAGAGTCGTGAGAAGTCAGATTTGGATTAAGATTTGAGAGAAGAATTGATATGTGGGTAAAATTGGGGGAGAAATTGGGTATTTATTATGAAAATTAGGGCAGAGAAGGGTCCCAACGGTCGAATTACTTGTCACCGGCTCTCTCTGTTTGGTATCCGGTAGAACCACGCGGGTCGGGTCAAAACAAGCTGGACGGTCCAAATCCAACATCAAATTAAATTAACATTCAACTTTAATAAATAGAACAATCACTTTGCTCATTTTGATACGAACAAATATTGTGGATGGAAAGCGTATTAATAATTTCATGGAAAAAATATATTAGTTGACATTAAATTCAATATTATATACTTTCTCCCCCAATTTGGAGACGTCTAATCTTGTGAATTATTTTAACAAATATATATGATGACTTCTCTATGGTCACAAATTCAAATATCTCAAATATTGGTTAACATTGAATGGGAGATGGCAGTGACGGAGTCAGAAAATCTCAGTAGGGAGTTCGATTAACATTATTTTAAAATAAAATAATATGTATTTATTATACTCAATCATCGAAATTTTATATGATAAAATTGTCAATACATTTAATTAAATTAAATTGAACAAGCTGACTTTCATTTTGTTTTGAAGTTTTGATAGTTCGATTCAAAATGAAGCGAAACAATTTAAAAATTGCTAAAATATTAAATTTAAAATACATTTTATTTCTTCGATTGTAAATGTCTTTTAATTAATACATTAATGTGTTCCAATATTCTATTATTTGCATCGGCACAATTTTTTTTTAAAAAAGTGAATTTAGCGGTTGATGAATAAAGTATGAGTATGAGTATTTTGGGTGATTTGGTGGGGTGTAAAGTGAATTTGGTGGTTTGTAAAGTAAAATGAGGGACAATTTTGAAAATAAAATAATGTTGGAAGGGTATTAATTTTATTGGGTATTTCCATATTAAAAGTGTGTAAATAATTTTGTGACGTTCCAATAAAAAAATGTACAAATAATTACAGGGCGAAGAGAGTATATATATAATAAAAAATAAAAAAAATTTGGTGGGGGTCCAGTTAGGGGTGTAAGTGAGTCGAGCCTACTCGCGAGCTACTCGTGCTCGACTCGACAAAAAGATCGAAATCGACTCGAAGTTAATCGAGTCGAGTTTCGAGCTACTCGAGTAGCTACCGAGTTCGAGTTCGAGCTCATAGATACTCGACTCGAAAGGCTCGCGAGCCTAATCGAGCTTGAACAATATTTACTATTTTGTCATTAATATATAATTTATATTTATATACGAGTAATCGAGTCGAGTCGAGCCGAGTCGAGCTCGAGTTTATTTTAGAAAAAAATATGTTTTAAAATTAATTTTGAAAATTATATAGGTAATCGAGTCGAGTCGAGCCGAGCTCGAGTTTATCGAGTTTCTTATCGAGTCGAGCTCGATCTTCAAAATTTTAGGCTCGACCGAGTCGAGTCGAGTTTCGAGCTTCGAGTATAACAATCGAGTCGAGTTTCGAGCTCAGCACTGCTCGGCTCGACTCGGCTCGTTTACACCCCTAGGCCCAGTGACCTCCCTGGCCCCATTGTGGCACCGTCTCTGATAGATGGTATGCCTTTCTTTACGGGTTGAGTATACATTTTATTTTAAGTCTAATTTAGCATCTATTTTAAGCATGTTAATTAATCTTCTATATATATTGAGTTAATCACTATCCAACCACACTAGACCTTTTGCTTTTAAAGGATAAATAGACTGGAACTCTATAATGAACCATATTGTATAAAATGATTAATGCACCCACCACTATATATGCCAACTTGCAGTTTCACTTTACTCACCTTTTATACCACAAATTAAATTATAACATCCATATTTTTAATTATTTTGCATTTTGTTGGGATATGGTTTATTTTAATAAAGAAAATTTGATTCTGATTAAATACCAAAATCCTAAGTAAAATCCCAAGTACGATAATTTGTCAAAGTCTAGATTTTCAGATTAGAAGAGTTCATACATGTTAGGGAGCTTTAATTTTTTAGTTAGACAAATTTTTAAATCTATGACAAATGACCTGTAAGCACAAGAAGTAGAAAGACAAGAAGTATGAAGTGTTATGAACAAGTGACAAGTATAAAGGATGGTTCATTAAAGTTGACATGCCAAAAGAGATGACCTTTAATTGAAGGACATGAAGATTTAATACACTGTCAAAGTCAAAGAAGCACAAGTCATACGAAAGAAGGATCGAGCTCAAAATTCATGAAGACAAGTATACTGAATGATGAGATGTCAAGTATCACGAAAAAGATATTCATATACTTTGGACTTGACTTACTAATGGACATAGATGATGGATAACGATGCATTTACCCAATACAAGACTGTTATTCTTGAAGGACAAAATTATTCCAAGAAGGCCTATGATAAATTGCCACATGTCACTTCACATAACAAATTATGAGAATGGAATGAAGAAATTAGAATTGGACGTGAATGCATGTACTATTTGCATGCAGGCCCTTGAACAATTTAAAAGTTCAAATTTATGGATAAGCTTGCTATCTCCACCAACGAATAGTTTGCTTCATCTATAAATAAGCCATATCTTGAAACATTTCAAGATTACGGGACACACAAGCTATATACATACAAGCCATATTCTTAGCATTCAAAATATTCAAAACACTCGAGAGATTAAAGCTTTCAAGCATTTTGTTTGTGAGTGTTATCTTTAGTTTCCACTAGACAAGCTTCACTACAAAAAAACTGTAAAATACCGACGAAATTTTACCGACGGATTAACAAAATCAACCGATTTACCGACATAATTTATTTTCCGTCGGTAATTACTGACGGATATTCCGTCGGCAATCACAAAAAAAAAATACGTGTGATTACCGACGGAAATTTCCGTCTCTAACCACAAAATAAAAAAAAAAATTGTGATTACCAACGTAAATTTCCATCGGTAATCACAAAATTAAAAATTAAAAATTTATGCAAAAATTAAATTATTAATTAAAGAAGAAAATTTGTTAGCTAGGAAATTATAATTGATTAAAATAGAAAATTTGTTGATTAAATTAGAAACATGTTGATTAAATTAGAAAATTGTTGATTAAGTTAACTAGGAAATTATTGATTAAATTAGGAAATTATTGATTAAATTAGGAAATTTTATACTACCTCTATCCCGGTATAAGTTTCCCCTTTCTTTTCTTTTGGATGTTTTGATTAAGAAGAAATGAGTTTATTTACTAAGAGAGACAATCCTATAGACTCATTTTCAAACAAAGGAAACAAATTAAAACAATTCAATTAAGGTCAAATTGATGTTTTAATACCCAATTATGCCATTTGTATTAAAAACCAATATCAAATCATTATTATAATAAGTTTTGAAAATTAAATACCAATCTTAACGCATTGATATTGTTATTCATATTGAAAATTAAATCTTCTTTTCTCTTAGTAACCGATAATCACTACATTACCAACAAAACTTCCTTTTTCAATCAACCATATGTAAGTATCACAATTTTAATTTATTTGACATTAAGGAATTTCAGCAGAATTCCTACTTGTTGCTCAAGATTTCGGAAATCAATCATTCTCAAGCCTCTTTTTCGTGCATATGATATGTTTTGATCCATATCCTTCTTCGTCGAAGCCTGCATATTCGGATTTTGCATATATGAAACAAATATTCAAATGTGTAGATCTTTTCTTTTTAGCATGTCGCCAAACATATATTCTGTTAATCATTAGTCATTTTAAACGTTTAAAAATTTAATATTATATTTTTTTTATTTACTTAATTTGAATTTTTATATTTTGAGTTATTTAAACGATTTGTTTTTTTAAATATTTAACATCAATATAAGACTCATAGAATGTTTATATTTCAATTTATTTAAAAGTTTAATATTATGAGTAAATTTTATCTAAAAACTCTTTTATATATATTAATTATAAATAAAGATAAATTATGTCGAACAATTTTGTTAATGCAAAATATTTAGTTTTCTTATATTATATTATATATTTTTTAGGGGATAACACCATGATTATGTAATAATACTATGATTATATTAATTATAAATAAAGATAAACTCGTGAATTTTGCATATATGAAGCACATATTCAAATGTGCATATCTTTTTAGCTTGTCGGCAAGCATATATTCTGTTAATCATTAATTAATTAATAAATTAATTAGTATGTTCTTCTTTATTTTTTGTTTAATACGGTTTTCTATCCAGCTTACACTACAAAAAAGCTAGATTTTCCGACGGAAGACTACCGACGAATTCCATTCCGTCGGCCGTCCCGACGGATCTCCGACGGAATATTAGAATCGACTGACTTCCGACGGATTTCAACATCCGTCGGGACCTTCCGACGGAATTCCCGACGGAATTTAGTTTCAAAGACAAACGGTGTCGTTTTAGGCCTGCTTCCCGACGGAATTTTCCGTCGGTAGTTCAAATTGCGCCTACCGACGGAATATTCCGTCGGTAACTGACCCGCTTTGATCCACCGCCTCGGATACCAATGAAAAGACGCGTGCGAATTAAATATTCGGGCACTACCGACGGGAATATCCGTCGGTAGCATTTTTTTTATAAGAACTGCCTTCGGCAGTTTCTTGAAGAAGAAAAAAAAATTCACTTTCTTCTCCTCTTCTGTTCGTGGTGGTTTCGTGCGTGGATTGGATTTTGTTGTGCGTGGATTGAACGACAAAGAGCATAACGATCATCTACCACAGTTTTCTTCAATTTAAACGGTACGTTTTATAAATTCTTAATTAATTTTAATTAAGTTATTGTATTATTGCATGTTAATTATTATAAAACTGTTATTGAATTATTTAAAATTTCATGTTAATTATTATAAATTTGCATATACGTAATTGATAAATATGTATAATTAATTCAAATATATGTTAGTACGTGGACTATATGTTTTTTATTGGTTAATTGTTGTTGGGATATGGTTTATATTAATAAAAGAAAATTTGATTTTGATTTGATACCAAAACCCTAAGTAAAACCCCAAGTATGATGATTTGCCAAGTCTAGATTTTCAGGTTAGAAAAGCTCATATATGTTAGGGAGCTTTAATTTTTTAGATAGATTATTCTTTGAATCTATGACAAATGACCTGAAAGCACAAAGCACATGAAGACAAGTATCATTGAAGACAAGGAGCTGAAGTGTTATGAAGAAAGTGACAAGAACTCAAGAAGACAAGTATGCTGGATAAGAAAAAGTCAAGTATGATGAATTTGGATATTCATGAACCTTGGACTTGGCATACTTATGGTCAAAGACGATGAATGACTAGGCACCTTACCCAGTACGAAGCCGTTAGCGGAAAGGACAGAATTATTCCAAATTAGCCAAAGAATGAGTGCCACCTGTCACTGCGCATAACAAATTCTGAGAATGGAATGCAAAATGCAGAATGGACGTGAATACATGTACTATTTGCATGCAGGCCCCTGAACAATTTGAAAGTTCAAATTTATGGATAAGTTTTGCTATCTCCACCAACGGATAGTTTACTTCATCTATAAATAGGCCATATCTTGAATCATTTCAAGACTACGGGACATACATCAAGACACAAGCCATACGCGTTCTATAGCAATATTTTAGCATTCAAAACACTCGAGAGATTAAAGCTTTTAAGCATATTCATTTGTGAGTGTCACCTTTAGTCCCCACTAGGAAAGCTTATTGTTGATTATTCAATGCCTAGACAGTGATATCCTAGCCTTTACATTCGTTCTTAAATTGTAAAGGATATCACACTTAGTTGGTACTAGAACAAAACCCTACTTTCACCTTGAGAGATAGTCTGAGAGTATTGTTGAGTTCGTAGTAGTGATTGAGAGTATTGCAACGAGAGAAGGTTGTAAGAAATCAAGAGAAGAGAAGAAGAAGAAGTAGAGTGCACCTTGGCACTGTAAAAACAAGTTAATTCCGAAGTGATTAAGGAATTATCCTATTAAATTAGGAGAGTGGATGTACGAGCAGTTTAGTCTCCGAACCACTATACATCTTGTGTTCTTACTTACTGCATTTATCTTATTGCTTTAGCTCTTGTGGTGTTATAACTGTTATTTGCTATTTGATAACTTAGTATTTAAGTGCATATTACTTAAGGAGTATAATAGGGTCTATCATTTATTCCGCATACAAGTTGCATACTGTTAAGATCTCTTAGAATCTACTGTTAGTATTTTCATAGGACTTGACATACTGTGTAACTTACTTGACTCTGATTATTTGTGTTGATTACTTGCAAAAGTTTTTGAAAAACACATACACGTGTATTCCCCCCCCCCCCCATACACGTGTCACACTCCTTTTTTGGACCAACAAGTGGTATCAGAGCAGGGGTTTAAAGACCACTGCTTTGAGGATCAACTTTGGTTACCTAAACTGATTTACTTGTGCACTTTCTGTGATATTCATTATTTCTGATTAGTCACTATGCCTAACACATCTTCTTCTGAGAATTCTGGTGTAGCTGTTCCACCACCTACTGCTATGGGAACCAACCCCATCAACAAGATATCTTACCAGAAACTGCCTATGTTCTCTATTGAGAATTATGACTTCTGGAAGATAAGGATGAGAGCTCATTTGGCTTGTCTCCATGATGAGATGCTAAGGGTGATCACTAAAGGTCCATTTGTGTTCATGAAACCCAACACAAATGTTACAGAAGCCCAAAGAGCAACTGGAGCATAAGAAATTCCAAAAGATGATGATGAGCTCACTCCTGAAGAAAGAAAGAAGCAGAATCTCAACTATGTAGCAATGAACACCCTATATCAGACCATTCCAGATGCTATAATGGGTAGAGTGTTTCACTGCACAACTGCAAAGGAGATTTGGGGCACATTAGCTCTAATGTGTGAAGGAACTGACAAGATCAAGGAAAACAAACTTCAAGTTGTTGTTCAAAAGTATGAGCAATTTAGGATGACGTCTAATGAAAACATTGATCAACTGGATGGAAGGTTCACAGACATCATGAATGATATCAACTCACTTGGAAAAGTATACTCCAAGAGAGAAGTGGCTCTGAAGATTCTAAGGAGCTTGACAACCAAATGGAATGTGTATGCTGTCATGATGCAGAATACAAAGGATTTGTCAACAATGCCAATGCAACAAGTGTTCTCAGAACTCAAGGCATATGAATATGACTTGAACAGAAAGAACAACACTGAGGAACCTGAGAGCAAAGGGATTGCACTGAAGGCCAAATCTAATGAACCTGGTTCCAAGAAAGCCAGCAAATCAAGCAAGAATGGAAAAGGAACTTCCAAAGCTGACTTTTCAGATGAGTTGGCCATGATGGCTAGAAGATTTGAAAGATTAAACTCTAGATTTGGTAAATACAAAAGGTTTTACCAAGATAGAAGAAGAAGATACAACTCACCTGAGAAGAAGAATGATGAAAGGAGATCCAGAAGGGACAACTCCAAATAAGATCCATCTTCATCAACTAAGAAGAGAGATGCTGAAAAGAAGAAAGATGAAGATGAGGATACATGCTACAACTGCAAGAAGACAGGACACTTCCAATATGACTGTCCAGAGCTGACTTCCAAGGAAAGAAAGGAAAGACAAGCTAAGAGGGACAAGAAGTATGGAAAAAGGAAAGCATTGAAAGCTGAAGAAGAAACCTCTGAAGATGATCAACTTCCATCTTCATCATGTGAGATGTTTACTGACAGCAGTGATGAAGAGTGTCTTATGGCTATTGAAGACAATGATGAGGTACAATCTATTTCTAGTTCTGTCAATTCTAGTAGCACAATGATGTCAAATGAAGACAACCTAAAACTTACTTTTGGTAAGTTGATGGAAGATTTCATAAGACTACAAGAGATTCATGATCAAACCTTAGAAGAAAACAAAGTCTTGAATGCTAAGATTGAGAGAATTACTCAAGTTGAAGCTGAACATGATCTGAGAACTAATGAGCTATGCAATGACTTAACTAAAGAGCCGAATACTCTGAAGGACAAGTCATCTGTACAACTTATTAAGTTCGAAGAACAAGTTAAGCTTCATGAGAGTAAGGACTCAGACTACCAAGCATTTATGGCTAAGTTTGAACATCTTTTCAAAGAACATGAATGTCTTAAATCTAGTGAAGAGAGTCTGAAACTTAAACTGGCTGCCCTGTATAAGTCATCTAATTCAATAGATGAACTACAAGGGATGCAAAGGCCTATGACTCAAAAATCTGGTCTTGGTTACAATCCAGATAAAACATCTTCACCATGCCTCAGTAATACTTCAACAAGTATTACTAAGAGAGTCTTTGTAAAATCTGTGGCTCAGACTGAAATTGTTGAACCAAAGCTGCTACAGATAAAGGACAAAGGTAAACAACCCATTGTACCAACTATCCTGAATCACAAGTCAAAGGTTGCAAGACCTAAGACAAGATTTCAGAGGCCTGAGATAATTCAGATGAGTAAATGTCAATGGAAGACAACTCAGCTGAAAAACTCTCAGACTTAGGCAAGAAAATCACAAGATATTCAAAGAAGACCAACTCAAATGAGAAGGCCAACAATGAATTATCAAAGGAATTTCCAGCCTAAGTACAATGAGTACAGAAGACTTGAATCCTACATGCCAAGGACATAAAGTAATTTGAATGCCTATCCGCAAAGATTCAAGCATGCTGCACATGAATCAAAAGATAGATTTAGCAGATATATTCACAAGAATAGATATAACTCTTCTAAATCATCCAAGATTCACACTAATACTCAATCTCAACCTAAGGCATTTAAAAGGAAGATTGTGTATTTAGATGTTTATGGAAAACAAATTAGCCCTTTTCAAGTAATGAAAATAAGGCAAGTTTGGGTTCCAAAAGGTATATCTAACCCTCTAGGACCCAATTTTCAAAGGGTACCTAAGTTTTGATTTGTAACAGGTTCCAGTGGTGCCATCAACAAATAAAAGAAGTCCTAAAGAACTTACATGGTACTTGGACAGTGGATGTTCAAGACATATGACTGGAAATAAGGAGCTTCTGTCTGATTTTGTTGAACAAGATGGGCCACAAGTAACTTTTGGTGACAACTCACAAGGAACAACCAAAGGTTATGGAACTCTCAGAATTGGTACTGTAAGTATTACAAACGTTTCATATGTCTATGGTCTGAAACACAATCTATTCTCAATAAGCCAATTTTGTGATAAAGGTTTTGATGTTGAGTTTTCTAGTAACTTATGTTATATTAAGAACAAATCAAGTCAACAGTTACTGCTAACTGGGTCAAGGAAAGGTAATGTTTATCTTGCAGATTGGAACAAATCACCTGAAGATATCTGCTTAGTTGCAAAAAGCTCTAAAGATCTCAGTTGGCTATGGCACAAAAGGCTAAACCATCTGAACTTTAAGACTTTGAACAAACTTGCAAGATTATCTTTAGCAGATGGCCTACCAAATGAAGTATTCACAAAAGAACATATCTGTCAAGCATGTCAAGAAGGAAAGCAAGTCAAAGCATCCTTCAAGACAAAGGCTGCCATCTCAACTGCAAGAGTACTACAATTACTTCACATGGATTTATTTGGACCCATTACCCCTGTGAGCATCAGTGGAAAGAAGTATACACTAATAGTAGTGGATGACTTCTCAAGATACACTTGGGTAATATTCATGCTAAAGAAGAAGGAGACTCAACAGAAGCTGCCAGAACTTATGAAGAAAATTACAAATGAGAAAGGCTTGAGCATTGTGAAGATCAGATCAAATAAAGGAACATAATTCATCAACTCTTATATAAATGAATACTTTCAAGCAAATGGAATCACTCATGAGACTTCATCAGCTAGAACACCTCAACAAAATGGTGTAGCAGAAAGGAGAGTTAGAACACTCAAGGAAGCTGGAAGGACCATGATAGCAGAAGCAAAGATTCCAAAGAGGTTTTGGGCAGAAGCAATCAATACTGCTTGTCACACCCAAAACAGATCCATGCTAGCAAAGGAACAAGGAAAAACTCCTTATGAACTCTTCAAAGAGAGAAAACCAAGAATCTCTTACTTTCATATTTTTGGATGTACATGTTTCATTCACAATAATGGGAAGCAACAATTAAAAACATTTGACAGCAAAGCAGATGAAGGAATCTTTCTAGGATATTCTTCATCTAGCAAAGCTTTCAGAGTTTATAATTGTAGAACTCTTATTGTTGAAGAAACACCTCATGTTATCTTTGATGAGTTTTCTTTCAAGCACAGGACCTCAAACAAAGAAGACAAACCCATGGTGAAATCAACACAAGGGTGACAAGGCTAAGAGATGGTGAAAGAAAAGAATATGTATTTACTGATGTAGATTATCCTGACTTGGACAACCTCAAGATATCCAACATATCTGAAGCCAATCAAGATAAAGACAACTTACCTGAAGTGAACATTCCTGAGGAAAACTGCAATGTTGAGTTGAATGAACCCACTCAACCTGAGGTAAGTTCTCCCAATGAAGAAGCTGGTAATGCTGAAGAAGTACAAGGATCAAATGATTTAGGGGGAACTCAACCTGAGAATACCAATGTCAATGACATGGACAACACCCCTGAATATGAAACTGGTCCAGCTTTTAATTATCCTGAATTTTATGTTGAATTAAATGTTGAACCAGATGAGATTAACTTATCTGAAAATGATCAGTCTAGAAGGACATGGCTAGATGCTCATCCTTCAGACCAGATCATTGGTGATCCTACTAGTGGTGTAATCACTAGGAAACAACATGGAGAGAGTGCTTTATTTTGTTGTTTTCTTTCTGAAACAGAACCCACAACCATTGAAGAAGCAATGGAAGACTCCAACTGGATTACAGCAATGCAAGAGGAACTAAATCAGTTCAAAAGGAATGATGTTTGGGAGCTGGTAGACAGACCAACACATCAGGATGTTGTAGGAGCTAAATGGGTTTACAAGAACAAGAAGAATGAAAATGATGTTATAGTTAGAAATAAAGCCAGACTAGTTGCCAAAGGTTATAGTCAACATGAAGGAATAGACTATGATGAGACCTTTGCCCCTGTAGCTAGGTTAGAAGCAATTAGGTTGTTCTTAGCATATGCAGCTCATATGAAGTTCAAGGTATACCAAATGGATGTGAAGAGTGCATTTCTGAATGGTGTACTTAAAGAAGAGGTATATGTAGAGCAGCCACCTGGTTTTGAAGAAGGAGACAATGTGTATAGATTGAAGAAAGCACTTTATGGTCTCAAGCAAGCACCAAGAGCTTGGTATGAGACACTATCACAATTCCTATTGGACAATGGATTTGTGAAAGGCACAGTTGATAGGACCTTATTTAGGATAAGTGAAGGAAATGATATTCTGTTAGTACAAATATATGTTGATGATATCATTTTTGGCTCACCTAATGAGGATATGTGCAAGAAATTTTCAACTCTCATGCAAGGGAAGTTTGAAATGTCAATGATGGGATTGATGAACTTTTTCCTAGGTTTACAAGTCAAACAATCTGAGAAAGGAATCTTCATCAATCAAGCTAAGTATACTAGAGAAATGATCAAGAAGTTTGGTTGTGAAAATAGCAAACCAGTTAGGATTCCTATGAATACAAATTGGAAAATGGATCCTGACATTGAAGGAATAAGTACCAACCCCACTGAATATAGAGCAATAATAGGTTCATTATTATGTCTAACTACAAGCAGACCTGATATTACTTTTGCAGTTGGTGTATGTGCTAGATTTCAGTCCAATCCAAAGAAAAGTCACTTAGAGGCTGCCAAAAGAATACTTAGGTATTTAAAAGGTACAGTGAACTTAGGATTGTGGTATCCATCTGAAGACAACATTGAATTAACTGGTTATTCTGATGCTGACTATGGAGGATGTAGGATAGACAGAAAATCAACTACTGGCACTTGTCAATTCTTAGGAAACAAATTGATTTCATGGTTTTCCAAGAAGCAAACTTCTGTAGCTACTTCAACCACAGAGGCTGAATACATGGCTGCTGGAAGTTGTTGTGCTCAAATCCTATGGCTCAAACAACAGCTAAGAGATTATAAAGTTGTCACAAAAGATGTACCTATCTATTGTGATAATAATAGTGCCATTGCTATTACTCAAAATCCAGTGTTACACACAAGGTGTAAACATGTGGATTTTAGACATCACTTCATAAGAGATCATGTTGAGAAAAAGGACATCAAAATGGAAAAGATTCATACTGATAAGCAAAAAGCTGATATACTCACAAAACCCCTAGCTGAAACAAGGTTCAAGGAACTTTCAATGGAACTTGGTTTATTAGATCCTGGAGAGAATGTTTAAAGTATAAGGAATTACTTTATTCATGCCAGAGATACTAGTATTAATCTAAGGGGGAACTTAGAGTGAAGTTTTAGGAAGGATAAGTTAAATGAGACAATTCAAGATTCATTAATTTATTTTTCACATACTGATATTATTTTTCAAGAATTTTCATGCAGGAAACTTGGACAAAGTACATGGCATTCTTGAATAAAATCAAGGAAAGATACTTGACAAGTACGAGGAAAACTACGAAGGACAACGTAGAGGATGAGAAACTTTAATAGAAGTTGTCAATGGTTAATCAGTCAAGTTGTCACTTGACTGTAGATAAGTTTTCTTTTTCATAAAAGTTAAACTCTGTTCATCATTATAGTACGCAATTAATGCTCATAAAAGACAAACAAGAGATCTTTGCTAAAAGACGATCAATAACACGATTTTCTGAAAAAGCAACTCACTGTGCGCAGGACACGACATTTGCGTCCTTTGGTGTAACGGAATTGATCTAAACCATTAAATTTTATCAATTCAATCTGAGCCCTACACATAACACCTTTCAAATTGTACAGTTGAGGAGATATAAAAGCATAACTTAGAATTTTTCACAATTTACGTTTTCAAATTTTCTGAAAAAGCCCTAAGCTGAATCTCTCAAGAATCCTCAAGCTCATCTACAAGTTTTGCTCAAAGCTCTATAACTTTAACAAAAATGTCTTTGGAAATGGGTTAGTATTTCTCATAATCTTCTGTTAAAAGACATGCATATTTGTAAAGCTTTCAAGAAATACAACATGCTCTGTTTTAGCTTTAATGACTCTGTTTAAATTCTTTAGATGCTATATTTACGGATTAGTCATTTATTGAATGATATGCTGTTAGATACATGTTGTGATACTTGGAATCGTGTTAATATCTTAGAATCATACCAATATTATATCTAGAGATCATGATTACAAGCTTAAAACATTGTTGGATATGGTATTATGATGCTATGAACTTGTTTTGTAAATCTATCCACAGTAAATTTTAGACATAAATGCAAGATATTGTTTAAAGATAGTCTAATCATATGATTCAATAGTTATATGGAAAGATTTTGCTATTAGACTATACTAATACTGTATATTGGTTATATTTTTAGTTGACTTCAACTCTCCTGATTTGGACATCAACTGGAATTATCTGAGTGAACCAACCATGCTCCACTTTGAGCAAACAGTGTGTTTTGACAATCGGGAAAATAAACACACAAGAAGGATTGTTAGTTGGCTGGAGCAAGCTGGATTGAGGAAATGGCTCGAGGCCATCCCCAAGACATGCCTGGAGCTATCAACTACTCAGTTTTTAGGCACATTTACTCAAAAAAGCTCAGGATCTGGTTACATTATGACTCATGAACCAGACACAACCAAGAGGACTGTTGAAAAGTTTGAGTTTACTGAAGAAGACTTTGATTTATTCTTTGGCCTGAATGCTACTGGAGAAGATCCTGAAGAATATATGAGGCATAATGAACAAGAATTTGCCAACCAATGGATGGATGATCCAGTGCTACTCAAATCTGGTCTACAAAAGAGAGTTCTGAAGGAGGACTATCAACTATTGCTAGATGTGGTACCAAAGGCTGTGATGTGCACCACAGGGAGCTATGATCAGATCAGCAGATCCAAGGTGAGATTGATGAAAGCTGTCATTGATGGAGGAAAGAAGCCAATGAACTAGAAAGGTTATTTTCTGAAGAAACTTGCTGAAGAGAAAGCAAAGTTCAAAATTGTGGATGTGAGAAGGGTAGATGTTAAGAAGACACTAGCTTTCTGTACAAAAGTTGCTGCATTCTTATACAAGTATGGACCTGAGAACATTGTTGAAGATGGAGTTAAGTTCAACACTACTATGATATTGTTCAGACAATTATCTGTAAGAACTCAGAAAAGATTGGGGCTGGAGATCAAGTCACCAAAAGCCTCAACAAGGAAGCAAGCTAAGTCTGCCAAGCAAAAGAGTGAAGAAGCAACACAAATTGTGATCAGCATTCTTGAAAAATCCAAAAAGAAAGGAAAAGGAAAGGAGGTTGAGACAGCCTCAAAGATCAAGAAAAAGAGGGCCATGTCAAGCCCTAATTCGAGTGGAGAAGAAACTGAAGAGGAGTATGTTGATACTTCTGAGGAAGAGATGGATATTGATGAGCAAGCTGAACTGGAAGGTTCAGATGATGATGATGAAGGTGATGAAGAAGGAAGAGTGTCACCTGGAAACTTAGATTTGAATGATCCAGAACCCTCAAGTCATAGCCCAAAAACTATTGAAACCACCCCCCATTTGAATGATCCAACCATTCATAAAATTGCCTACAAGTTTGATACCCCAATACCCATTCTTTTTTATGAACCTCAACCCTCATCCAAGTCAGATACAGCCCCTGAATACACCTATGAAATGTCATTGAGAGATGAATCCAAATTTTTCCTAGACCAACTTTATCCCCAACTTGCCAAATATCCTGATTTAAGATCAATCTTCTATGATCTTAGATTGATTGTTGACATAAGGAAGAAATCCATGTATGATATTGGGAAAGTAATTGAGTCCAAAGGACTGGACTGGTGTGAAAATGAAGAGGCCAGATTAACAGATTTTGCTGAAGTGGAATCCACTTTTGAATTGACAGATGAAAGGTTGTTTGCCAACTTGGTGAACATTAAGATTCAGAAGGAAGCTATTCAATCCATTATTTCTGGGATTGATTTGAACATTGAAAACATGATGGAGGAGGATGTTGAGATGTCCAAGCAAACTGAGGACAATAAAGATGTTGAAATGTCCAAGAACACTGAGGACAAAACTGAAGAAGAGTCCAAGATTGTTGAGGACAAAGATGATGAAGAGAATGCTGCCATGGAGGTAGACACCACTGAAGGAGGAAATTAAAGTCAAAAGTCTGCTGAGAAAGATTTCTTTGATGGAGTTGAGACTGCCATTGAGGAGTTAAAGAATGGAGAAACCAGTGAGGAGAAAATATTGATGAAATTGACCAAAGTCAATTGATTGAGAACGTTGAAGAAGAAGTACAACCAGCTGTTAAAACTACTGAATCCTTGGAGATTGTCATTTTTAAACCTCCAACTGAGAAAACTGCTGAAAGTCCTAACATTAATGATGCTGAGTTGAATGAGTCAACTCCTGCTGAAGTCACTGAAGCTGAGGCCAAGAAAGATGAAGTGGAGGCCAATATTGCTAAAAAAGAAGTTGTGAAGACTGAGGAACCAGCTGCTATGAAGAAGCCCTTGGAAAATGAGGTAATAGCTGCAGCACCATCAACTTCGATGGAGTTCCCAATTCACTTAGATGCTTCTCCATTAACTGAAGTCTGCATCATTGATAAAGAGGAAGGAAGAATGAAGGCAGTGCTGGAGGAGTTCAATACTGAGATTGAACAAATTAATGAAGTTGAGAGGAAAAGGCTGGAGAATGTTGTAGGCTTATGCCTAAACATGGGAAAGTATGTCAGAGATAGTTTGGATGAAACTATCATTCCCACAAATGAAGCCCAGCACAAGTCATTGCTTAATTTGAATACAAAAGCAAGAAGGATGACAATGAGGATGGAGAACTTGGAAGAAACCATTGATAACAATGCTATGGATTTATGTATCAAAGTGGAGAGTTTGGAAGAGAAGATGAACTCCACAACTATCAAGCTGGAAGTTGTTGAAAAAGGTTTTGAGACCTTTGATAAGAAGATGGACAGTGTTGGGAAGGAAGTGAAGGACTCAACTCTCAAGATTGGAGAGTCTTCAAAGATCATGTCAGATGCTGTTACCACATACTTCCACACTGAGAAAGAGTTGATCAAGAAGGACAGGGAGGAAATTCTGAGGATAAAGGATGATGTTGCCAAGGAGAAGGAAGATATTTCCCAGATGCTGTCAAAGGATATTGAAAAGCTGACTCAGTCAATGGGGAGTCAAAGAGATCAAGTGATTAGGGAGACCATCAAGAGTTCACTGAATGCTGCTTCTGATTTATTCAAAGATAACTTGGAGGGTATAATCAAGATGATGAGGACCCAAGTTGATCAGACTGTGAAGAAGCAAGTGGAAGAGTCTGCAAGTTCCACTATTTCTGCCTTTCTATTGAATCATGTTGACCCTATTACTGCTCAGATGAAAAGGATGGACACCTACCAACAAGAACTCTCACTTACTGTGGCTAAAATTGATGCCAACCTTGCTGACCCCATCAACCTTGAGGCATGTGATGATGCCAAAAAGGGAGAAAATAAGAAGAAGGGGGAAGATCTGTTGAAGGGGGGTGAGAAGAGTAAGAAATACAAATCCAGTGAACCAGATGATGATGAGGAGATGGAAATTTCAACCTTGATTAGAAGAGAAGATAAACTGCCTATTAGAAGAGCTTCTCCTGAAGTTGCTGTTGCTGATCTTGTGAAAGACAAAGCTCATGTGTTTGAAGAAGTTGCAAACATCTTTGCAGAAGGAGCTGGACAAGATGCAGAAACTAGAAAAGGAGTGAGAAAGCTTGTTATTGAAGAAAGGACTAAGATGTTCATAGATGCTGAAGAGTGCAGGTTGAAGAGGCACAAAGATTTTAATCCAGGAAACTCTAAGTCTTACAAGAGTTCTTATGCTCTGATGATGGAAAATAGAGCCAAAAGGAAGTCTGAAACCTTGAAAATGATCCCTCATACTGACAGCTGGGTTCCTGCTGAACTCAATGGTGCTTGGGAAGAAGCCAATCGAGTATGTGATCATCTCTTCTTTGTTGTTAAGAGATGGGGAGACTTTGAAGACATTGATGGTCTTTATGAAGGTTTTATGATGGAGAATTATCCAGAATTGTATACAAAGATTCTTGGAGCTGCTCAGAAGGAGAAAGTGATTGTCAAGGCTCCTGAACAGATTTTCTGGACTCCACCAATGAAGGCTGATGGAAAAGGCATTGATAGGAAAGCTATTACTGATGAGTTTGTGAAACTCGTCAAGGATGAAGATTTGATTGGGAAGAACGAGGAGGTCATGGCCTTGAAGAATAGGCACTTTGCATCATATGGGCTAACTCCACTGTTCAAGGAACTCCCATCTTGAAGAAGAAGTCAGATGCAGCCAAGTGTTGAAGCTGCAGAAGGTCAAGTCAAGATTCAATTCAAACAATCATGAACTTTTTAATCCATGTTTATTTTTTAATTTCCAGACAATTGTTGCTCCGTAAGAGCTAGAACTTACAACTTTCTGCTCTTATCTTGTGCTATCTTATTTTGGATAATGATTATCTATTGTATGCACTGGACAACAATTTTTGAGTCTTTATACTTGTGTTATTTTTATCTAAAAATAGACTCTAGCAAAATGATTTTAATTTGATTCTTGCTTAGATCAAGTTTTATAGAACTCAGAGAACTTAGCCCTTTTTAGGTTAATTATCTGAATTTATTCTGTGAAATTTTTCTAAGTATAGAAGATACATGCTAGTTGTCCTGTTTTTGTCAAATCTACTGAAAAAGAAATCCCTATGGATCTTTTGAAGTAAGTAGATTTTAGCATCATCAAAAAGGGGGAAATTGTTGGGATATGGTTTATATTAATAAAAGAAAATTTAATTTTGATTTGATACCAAAACCCTAAGTAAAACCCCAAGTATGATGATTTGCCAAGTCTAGATTTTCAGGTTAGAAAAGCTCATATATGTTAGGGAACTTTAATTTTTTAGATAGATTATTCTTTGAATCTATGACAAATGACCTGAAAGCACAAAGCACGTGAAGACAAGTATCATTGAAGACAAGGAGCTGAAGTGTTATGAAGAAAGTGACAAGAACTCAAGAAGACAAGTATGCTGGATAAGAAAAAGTCAAGTATGATGAATTTGGATATTCATGAACCTTGGACTTGGCATACTTATGGTCAAAGACGATGAATGACTAGGCACCTTACCCAGTACGAAGCCGTTAGCGGAAAGGACAAAATTATTCCAAATTAGCCAAAGAATGAGTGCCACCTGTCACTGCGCATAACAAATTCTGAGAATGGAATGCAAAATGCAGAATGGACGTGAATACATGTACTATTTGCATGCAGGCCCCTGAACAATTTGAAAGTTCAAATTTATGGATAAGTTTTGCTATCTCCACCAACGGATAGTTTACTTCATCTATAAATAGGCCATATCTTGAATCATTTCAAGACTACGGGACATACATCAAGACACAAGCCATACGCGTTCTATAGCAATATTTTAGCATTCAAAACACTCGAGAGATTAAAGCTTTTAAGCATATTCATTTGTGAGTGTCACCTTTAGTCCCCACTAGGCAAGCTTATTGTTGATTATTCAAAGCCTAGACAGTGATATCCTAGCCTTTACATTCGTTCTTAAATTGTAAAGGATATCACACTTAGTTGGTACTAGAACAAAACCCTACTTTCACCTTGAGAGATAGTCTGAGAGTATTGTTGAGTTTGTAGTAGTGATTGAGAGTATTGCAACGAGAGAAGGTTGTAAGAAATCAAGAGAAGAGAAGAAGAAGAAGTAGAGTGCACCTTGGCACTGTAAAAACAAGTTAATTCCGAAGTGATTAAGGAATTATCCTATTAAATTAGGAGAGTGGATGTAGGAGCAGTTTAGTCTCCGAACCACTATACATCTTGTGTTCTTACTTACTGCATTTATCTTATTGCTTTAGCTCTTGTGGTGTTATAACTGCTATTTGCTATTTGATAACTTAGTATTTAAGTGCATATTACTTAAGGAGTATAATAGGGCCTATCATTTATTCTGCATACAAGTTGCATACTGTTATAAGATCTCTTAGAATCTACTGTTAGTATTTTCATAGGACTTGACATACTGTGTAACTTAATTGATTCTAATTATTTGTGTTGATTATTTGCAAAAGTTTTTGAAAAACACATACACGTGTATTCCCCCTCCCCCATACACGCGTCACACTCCTTTTTGGGACCAACAATTGTAATTAATTAATGTATGTTAGTTCAAATATATAGTGTAGTTCTTGTTAGTTCGTGTTATATATAGGGTAGTTCTTGATAAATTTATTATTTTTTTACGTTAATTAGTTTATTATATATTTTATTTATTTAATTAATATATAATTGGTAATTGTTAGTTAGTTAGTTTTGATAATTAAACTAGATTATTATTGTTGATTAAATTAGTAATTATTGTTATAAGTAGGGGTGTTGTACGTTTGATTAATATAATAATTATTGTTATTGTTTAAATTAAGTCATTATTAATTAGTTTGGTAAATTATTGATTTCATTAGTAACGTGATTTGTTATTGATTAAATTAGGAAATTATTGACTTAAATTACTAAAATGTTATTAATTAAATTAGGAAATTATTGATTTCATTACTATATTAATTATTGATTAATTTATTATACTTTTAAATTTTATTTATTAAAATAGATGAGTCAAGATGCTAGTGGGGCCTCAGGATCTCGACGTAGGCGGTCGAGAGGCTCACTTAGGCCTGATGAGCCTACTTTGATGCCGGCTCCTACGACGTCGTCGCCATCCGTTCCACAACATTCGCCGCCGTCATCTCAGTCGTCGGTAGCTCGTCAACATCCCACACGGGCATCCCGAGAAACCAGACTGAAAATATGGATTTAGCGAGAACAGTAAGTAATTAATTAAATAATTTTAAGGTTTAATTTAACAATATTTAATAGCATCAATTTTTATACATTTTTTAATTTATAATGTGTTTGTTTCTTAATATATAATGTCACAAATTACTTCCTGGTAATGAGGTGTCGAAGATTTGCACTGATTCGATTGTTAAGTGCAAGGTTGCTGCGAATGCCTACTCTTGGCTGTTGGTGCTGCCTACGAAAAAGGATGAATACTGGGAGGAATTCCAGGTATTTGAGTGCATTCAATTAAATATTAATAAACAATTTATTATATATATTATTTGATAAATATGCTGATCGAATATGTGTAGAAACATGCTTATTGGCTTAGGGAGTACTTTTCGGACGACGATATTCACACGTATTGAACTGCTTCATGTCAATCTAGGTATAATGAGGTAATGTACACCTGGAGGACTGCTTGGCGTAGTCGTGGCAAGGTGCAGACGTTGGCTATGCTTGTGCATAAACGGTTTATTTAATTACCCAAAAGATAACATTAAGTCAATTTAATTTAAAATTAATGCTTATTGGGAGTTACTCCTAATTTAATGGAGAAGTTACAATTAAAATTAACATGATAATACTCAAACTGAATTTTAGGAAAGGTTTTGAAATTTGGGAGTGTAGTTATGATTTGAGTTTTATGAAATCTTATTTTGAATAATATGAATTATATTAATTGAATGGAAAATTCGAATGTCATTTTAAAGAAAGGGTAGAGTAGTACATCTATCCACCAATTTGTTATTTTTTGTAACTTTCAACTTGTTTCTATTTGTAGTCTATATAGGTGAAATGACTCTTATAACAATTTCCCCTTAAGAAATATGATAAAATAATAGATATAGTACAAGTGATGTGATAGTGAGAGAGAATTAGGTCTTTGTTGTGTGAATTTATTTATTTTTTATATCCATTTAGTTTATATGATAATTAAGTATTTGCTGTGTGAATTAACAAATAATTATTAATAAACAAACGAATTAAAATTAAAACTACAGTTACAATTTATAAATTTAAAAAAAATTACAATAATTATAAGCCACAAATTTAGTGATTAATATAAGTGAAATAATGTTTAATCAAAACAAAAAAATTTATACATGTGAATTTTAGAATTTTAATTAAAACAAAAAAAATTACATTTACACTTTATAAATTAAAAAGTTAATTTTACAATCATTATAAGTCACAAATTTGTGATTTATATAAGTGAAAGAATATCAATTATGAAATGAATTTGTTTTTTTAAAATTTTTTGAATAAAAATATGACGCACGCATACATTAAATTACTAATATATTATTCATATACTATTTAAATAAGATTCACACAAATGCAATAGTTATAAGTCACAAATTTAATGATTAATATAAGTAAAAGAATGTTCAATTATTAAATTGATTTGTTAAAAAAAAAAAAAAAGAGTAAAACATGTATACATGGACTTTTTAGAATTTTAATCAAAACACAATAAATAAATTAGATTTACAATATATAAATTAAAAATATTAAATTTACCATAGTTATATATCACAAATTTAGTTATATTAATATAGAAAGAAATTAATTTTGTGAATTTTTTTAAAAAAAATTGGTCGAAAATGAGTACATATATAATTTAAAAAAATGAAAAAAAAAAATTCATCGGTAAATAAAAAAATTTTAAAAAAAATTTCGTCGGTAAAAAATACCGACGAGGTTACCACCGACCGAATTTTTCCGTCGCAAAACACTATTTCCGACCGAATTTCCGTCCCTATTTCCGTCGGTAAAACGCCTCTTTTTTGTAGTGCTTATAGATTATTATCCTAAGCCTAGAAAGTGATATCCTAGCCTTTACATTCGTTCTTAAATTGTAAAGGATATCACATTAAGTTGGTATAAGAACAAAATCCTACTTTCACCTTGAGATATAGTTTGAGAGTATTGTTGATTTCATAGAAGTTTGAGAGTATTTAATTTGCAATGAGAGAAGGTTGTAAGAAATCAAGAGAAGAGAAGAAGAAGAGTAGAGTGCACCTTGGCACTGTAAAAGCAAGTTAATTCCAAGTGACTAAGGAATTGTCCTATTAAGTTAGGAGAGTGGACGTAGGATCAGTTTAGCCTTCAAACCACTATACATCTTGCGTTCTTACTTACTGCATTTATCTTATTGTTTAAATAGTTTCATTACATACTTCTTGTTTATCGGATAAGTATTTAAGTGCACATTATTGAGGAGTGTAATAGAACCTGTCATAAATTCCTCATATAAGTTGTATACTTGTTAAGATCTTGTTAGAATATTTTAATAGGACTTTGCATATAGAAAACTTACCTAATTCTGATTATTTATGCTATTGATAGTAAAATCTTGAAAAACACATACACGTGCATGTATTCCCTCTTCCATACCCGTGTCACACTTCTTTCCTAACACATTTTAATTAAAGTTGACATTGTGGAATATAAGTAGGTATATAATGTGCAGCTAACTGGTGGAGATGATGAAATTATGAAAGTTGACATTGTGGAATTAATAATTAATATTTCAACCAGGCCACATCTAGATTATATTAATACTTAGGGCCGGAGTTTTGGGTGGGTGGAGAACCCCGATACAAAGTACGAATAAATTCGTAATCCCTAGATTAGGCTAGCAAGAAACGGAGATGCAAATAACTTTGCAAAAGAACTCTATTATTTTCTCATTCTTTCCACGATAGTTTTCTACACCCTTATATATAGATATACAAATAACCATCTAATGCCCATCCTAACCAACTAACTCCTACTAACAGCTGGACTAACGGAGAAACTAACCCAACTAACAGAAAAACGAATTTGAAAACAGAAGCAAAAGACAATACGAAAAATGACTAAATTTGATAAAATAACTCTTGCCATGTTAGCCCCTTGCAGCCCCTCAATCGGGCTCTCGATGGTACGTAATTGCGAGCCCACAACCCTTATTCGCATCAATGAGAAGATGCATGTAACTTAATTCCTTCTAGGGTAGATATATATGATGAGTTGTCGTCCAAATATCTCAATTCAATCCACACAATCGAGTATGTTTTTGCATGTTAAGTATAAATTTTATTTTAAGCCTAATTCAGCATAACTTCCCGTTCGAGTGAATTGAGTAAATATTGGGTTATCGCAATGAGAGTTGGGTAATTTTCATTAGAACCACATTTATCGACATAGATGGCTTGAATTGTTAGGTTAAGTAATTGGTGAGAAGACTATAGGATCTTGGTTGCTAGAATTCGAGTGGAAAAACACGATTAGGGATTAGTTTAGTTTAGTTTAATTAAATAGAGTAGAACCCCCTAATTATGTTATTACCCGGGTAAGAATGTCCTTAATTGTGTGATTTATTAGACATATGCATTAGTGATTGCTTCTACCAAACACTACCCAACAAATTACACAAAATAGTCGAGCTTTAACACTGTTTTCACACAATAACGAACACCCAAACACTCTCCCTCATCATTTGATTCATATTATCTTCACTTTATGTTAATGGTACCATCAATTGCCGACTGTCGATTTAGTTGCCCACTGTAGACCACTCTTATATTTCACTTTATCTCCACCCAAACACCAGTTCCTTTAGTCGTCCACTGTCGACCACTTCCTCGCTATAAAGAGGATCCTCAAATATATTAATGGTACCATCAATTGCGGTCTCGCCTTTGGTCGTGAGAGTGACTACTCGCTTGTCGGCTATTCTGAAACCTTAAACCCTAAACTCGGTCTCGTGGAGTGCAAAGAAACAACCAACTGTTGCTCGCTCGAGCTGTGAGTCTGAGTACCGAGCACTAGCGAACTGTAATATCCGTAATTTTTTTTAATATAAATGTACAAGTAAATATTTAATTATTAATTTGAGATAAATATTCAAAGCCCATTTAAACTAGGCTTTTAAAATTTTAAACCCTAATCTTCATCTCAAACCGAAGCCCAGTTTTAATATACATATATAATAGATGGTGCCCTAAATTTTTCACAACACGATCTGAAATTCCTAAATCTAAGTTCTCCTCCTTCAGAAGGTCACGGTATTTCCTCACCCCAGTTTCCATTATTTTATCTTTTATACTCGCCGTCAATGATTCATATATACCTTTAAAAATCTAAAATCGTATTTTCATATGAATTATTTATAATACAAAAGCTATCCATCTTTGTTGTATGTATACATATATTTACGTATATATTAGTATGCAAGTTATGAATACATACTTTAAGATATTGGCTTCATCATGTGTTTAGATTTACTAAGTTAGGGAGTTATTTATTTTAATTAATATCGATTAAATAAATTCTAAGAATTTTAATTATGATTTATATGGATCTTATTTGAGACTTTATTTTTTAAATATATTTAATTCATTGTTAGGCGGCGATTATCGTGAGGAGTAGGCTTTAGCACTATTACATTCATTGTATCCACGACATTTATCTCAGGCGGGGTTTTCTTTCATTATTTATCTCTACAGTGGTTAGTAGAGCAAGTTGTTCATTGTTAAATGTTTTACGTGATATGTTGGATGTGTTTGCTACGTGTTATGTTCCATGTTATTCCATGTTATGAAATCAAATAGCCACGCGAGTCCGGGACCATATAAGTTGTCCTCGAGAATCACCAGGGTCATTAAAATGGCTTTGGCAAGGCTCGCAGTGCTCAGTCAGTATATCAGTCAGTTCAGAATGTGGCAATGTTCTCATGTTTGCATTTGATGTGTTTAACTATTTGTTTAATATTTAACTGTGAACAACTGGGCCCCACTGAGTGTGTTTGCATACTCACCCCTTCATTTTAACATCTTAGGTTAAGGAGCTGATGGCGAGGAGGAACGGTGGATGACAAATCTATTAATATTTAGTAAAGTAATGGAGTGTTATTTCATTTCATGTACTAAACTTTTTATGAGATTTTGAAACTTGATTCATTTAATATTCTAGAATTCTTTTAAGTTGCTATTTATTCATTGAGTCTTCCGCTGCAATTTAAGTAATTCTATTGCTAAATAAATTCGTAAAATGATTTCTTAGGTTAAAATTTTAGTTCATGCCCCTTTATTTTGAAATTCTCAAGTATTTCTACAAAATCTACTTTTATGAAAATTGGGGCGTGACAGAGTGGTATCAGGACAGGTCTACGTTCTTGTAGACCTTTTAAAATAAAAATCTTTGTAAAAAAAAAATATTCAAAGAATTTTGTTTAATTAGAATATTTTTAAAAGTAAAGGTCGTCTATCACCGTCTCCCGCTTCAACTCTACAAGGTACATACATTATAAATTCCATTCCGTGTCATGAGGCAAGTTATGTTATGATTATGTTTCATTTGCATGCATATTTTATCAAGCAAATTTTGATTTTCGAGGACGAAAATATTTTAAAGGGGAAAGGATGTAATATCCGTAATTTTTTTTAATATAAATATACAAGTAAATATTTAATTATTAATTTGAGATAAATATTCAAAGCCCATTTAAACTCAGCCTTTTTTAAGATTTTAAACCCTAATCTTCATCTCAAACCCAAGCCCAGTTTTAATATACATATATAATAGATGGTGCCCTAAATTTTTCACAACACGATCTGAAATTCCTAAATCTAAGTTCTCCTCCTTCAGAAGGTCACGGTATTGAGATTATTAACCCCAGAGTACAAAATCCACACCCTAAGTGTGTGCTGATACATTCCCCTTTTTAAAAAAAAAATTTCCACTTGGTAATACAAAATTTCATATGAATGGTCGAATATACCCCTTATTTGTTAATAGGTTTTTTATTTTCGTTTCTTCCGCCCCTTTTCATACCCCCTAGAAGTCTGTCGAATCGAGGTGTCCATTCATGGCCCTTCTTCCCAACTTTCTCCCCCATTCTTGGCCCTTCCAGCTTTCTCCCCCAGTCTGCCGATCCCCCTACCTCGCGCCGCCGCCCCTCCCACACCTCCGATTATCCGCAAGAAGTCAAAGAGCATTCCCGATGGAGTCTTGATCTTTGCAGAGTCGAGGTCGATCTGTTCGGCGCTCGAGAGATCGACGAAGACGAGGATCTCGAGGTCCGGTCTCGAACGCAGTAGATCGTTCGTCGGAGTAGATCCGAGTTATGGAAGAAGAAGCTGTCGACGAAGGCCCGATGAAGGAGATCTAATCTTTTCATTGGCCGGAATATTGTTGAAGCGAAGGAGTTCGGGCTCGTTCGCCGGAGTAGATCGTCTTTTCCGATCTACGCAGAGCCTGAATGCCCCGTCAAGGTGCTCATCTTCTCCGATCTACGCCGCTCGACGGTGTAGATCTAGGGTTTTCTGAAAATAAGTTTCCCCCTATTTCTTCCATTATTTCTTTCGAGTTGGAATTTCGGGGGAGAGAGCAATAACCATTTCACAGATTCTTAGATTGGTTGGTAAACAGAGAGACACAGGTGGCAGAGGGATGGGTTGCTCGTTCTCCGGATTGAATGCTGTCTACGATGTCGTCAATGGCGCAGGCGATGTTTGGATCAATAATTAAACCCTAGAGTGTTTGGGTGAGCATTATGATACATTCTATTGCTTATCTTTACCATTTTAATGTTTTTGAAAAATGGAAAGTTATACCTCATGAAGAATATGGATTTATGATTATGATTATCGAAAGATACAATAATTAAACCCTCGCTGCAACTCTAAGTTTTAATTGTGATTTTCAGTTTGAACGTCTATGCTCTGATAAGGAACAGTATAGTTCACCTTAAGCATTCTGTGTTAACATATAATCTGGATAGAGAATGAATGATCAAGTTTCCTGATCTCTCTATTGTAGTTGTCCAATAATGCTCTCTAAGCAGTCGTCTCAATTCGCAAGTTACCTGATTTTATTTAATATATTTGTTAGACTATACTGTATGTTTAAGTGATAAACCATCAATTATGAGATAAGACATTGTATGACAGACAACTTCTTTTTTATGGATACATGTCATATTGTTTCAAATTAATTCTGAACTGTAAATTTTCTTGAGTTCTGTTACAGTTGTCTGATTTCTTCTCCATGTGTGAAACACTAGGGGGGTGTTTGGTTCAAATTCTTCAATGAGAACGGTGATGAGAATTATTGAATAGTGCATTACAATAAGAACGATGAAGTACGTGGTTCTTGGAATAAGTTAGACAAAAAATGATTGTTGGTTAAAGAATAGTGGAATGATTGAGGAGAAATGATTATAGAAAGGGAGGTAATTAATCAAAATGGGGTAATGAATAACTTATTTTAAGGTTTCATTACCTAGTACGAAGTGTGTTGTAGGTGAATTGATCGTCTTTTATTTTCATTAACCACCACAATTACCTTATGTGCATACCCATTTACATTCCCAAGTTGAGTGTGTGCTGCATCTCTGTTCACCTTGAAGTTGGCCTCAGATAATAAGGGTGAGTCGGGGCTTGAAATTGTATATCATTCGATGTTACTTAACATAGCAATAAATTCATTATGTAGCTAATATGTATGTATATATTATTTGAGTTGAATTATTATGGTGTCTTTTGGTATTGAAAGTGTGAAGTGGATTTAAAGGGTGCCAAAAGATTTACTTTCCATTTTCTACTGGTTATAATCCATTTTTTACTGCTCTGTTACTCTTGAACCAGGCATTAGTTTGGGATTTTATTGTGATGGATCACATTTACTTGTTGTATGTTGATTTATTTGGCTCGTCTAATTCTAGGTGGATCGGCTAAGTTTTATACTAGCTAATTAAATGTGATGTGTCATTCCTTATAATGGCGTAACTGATACCAGAACTAGATATAATTTCTTTTGTTTTCGTGCAATTTAAGTGAAAATGGGACGACGATGGCCTTTAATTTTCCGTTTGGTTGTATGTTGAGGGTAAATAAATTGGCCAGCCGTCTTATACTGTTGCATATAATTTGCTTTCTTGATTTTGATTTACATTGTATATCAAAGTGAACGAAAACCGTTTTAGAATCGTCAGGCAGCTGGGAGAGGATGGTTTCACCTTCGTCTACCTCGTCAAGGAGCTCCTCCCTGATCCATCCAACCCTTCCGGTGGCATTGCCGCCAAAATCAAGGACTCCTCTCATATCTTCGGTAATTTTTCGAATTTTATCATTTGATCCGCGATTTTAGGGCTTTTGCTTTTGTTAGTTTTGTGTCGCTGATCTGATTTAATTTGAATTGCATTTCTGTTTTCTGGTTGCATGTCTACACAAAATCAAGGACTCCTCTCATATCTCCGGTAGTTTTGTTGTGTTTTTTAAGTCTTCAATCTCATCTCCTTACCTGCAAATATGTTTATAGTTTTTTTGAAGAAAAGTTAATGTATGAACCTTGAATGACTATACCGGGAAAAGGGATTAACTATTTGCAGTATGAACCTCAATAGATTATTTATCTAAAAACTGCTTAGTGTTTATTGACCAGGCTTCCCAAGAACAATCCTGGAAGCATGAAGCATACTTGCTATTTCCTGCCCATCTGGATGAAATTAATTTAAGTATTTATCAACATCTTGATGCTACCAACAGTGTTTAATTTTTTCTCAATTAGTTGAATGTTGTTCTTTCGTTTTACATAAATGGACGGAGAATACTTTGTTGGGAAGTTGAATATGTAATAATTAATATAGTATTTTTCTGGTTGTTGTGAATCAATAAACATAATCTCGGTGTTCAATAATATATCTGAAATTCAATATATATGTTCAATATAATACACATTTTATTTCATTTTTTATAGGTATATCTAGTCTTGTATGTGAACATTTTTTTTTATGACTGAGTATGTGAACATTTTAATTAAATGTAATTATATATGTTCAATAATCGTGTCACCGTATTCAATATTTAAGTATATTCAATATATATATCGATATTCAGTGTTCAATATTTAATTATATTTAATATATATATTGATATTCAGTGTTCAATATTCAATATATATATATATATGTCGATATTCAATATTTAATTATGTAAAAAATATAAATTAAAATATTTGATATAATTTGACATAGTGATTATGTATGAGTTATTCATATTATTTTCTAAATCAAATAAATATTTTTATATAAAAAATTTGAATAAAGAAAATTGAATTAAATATTTTTTACTTAAAATTTCGAGAAAAAAAATCAATAAAAATCAGTCAGAATTAAAAATAATTTGAATAAAAACTTTAAGTAAAAACTGAATAAAATATAATTAAAAAATTGAATAAAAATAATTCGTTTAGTGAGGGAGAAACAAAATTTAAAACCAATTTTGAATAAAAAAATTTAATAAAATATAAATTAAAAACTAAATTAAAAAAAAAACTTGGTAATAGTGGGAATTGATAATGTGGAAAATGAATGGGAGTTGAAAGGGTGGAATGAGAGGAATGTAGTTGCAGATTGATGTGACTGTTTTTTAAGGGCACAAATGTCTTTTTACACTGGTATTTTGTATCTTCTAACACTATTTTGATTGAATGTACCTTGAAGGACTTTAAGGGTCCCATTTGTACTAGAAACCAACTCTCCCCACGGTATTCCTCACCCCAGTTTCCATTATTTTATCTTTTATACTCGCCGTCAACGATTCATATATACCTTTAAAAATCTAAAATCGTATTTTCATATGAATTATTTATAATACAAAAGCTATCCATCTTTGTTGTATGTATACATATATTTACGTATATATTAGTATGCAAGTTATGAATACATACTTTAAGATATTGGCTTCATAATGTATTTAGATTTACTAAGTTAGGGAGTTATTTATTTTAATTAATATCGATTAAATAAATTCTAAGAATTCTAATTCTAATTTATATGGATCTTATTTGAGACTTTATTTTTTAAATATATTTAATTCATTGTTAGGCGACGATTATCGTGAGGAGTAGGCTTTAGCACTATTACATTTATTGCATCCACGACATTTATCTCAGGTGGGGTTTTCTTTCATTATTTATCTCTACAGTGGTTAGTAGAGCAAGTTGTTCATTCACTACAAAATAATGGAGAAATGGCATCGGGGAAGGCATCGGAGATCTGCCGTCCCCAAAGATGAAGGCAACGGCAAAGGCATCGGCAGTGTGCCGATGCCAATATGCTCGATGCCATTTAAATGGCATCGGATTTGGGGAAAACCGATGCGAAATGGCATCGGCAGGTCGCCGTTACCAAATGGCATCGGGGCCCACTGCCGATGCCTTTTTATTAAAATTTAAAAAAGCCGAAACTGGGTTTCGAACCCAGGTCGATAGGCCACCAACACCCACCCCCCACCGCTGGGCCACCCCATTTTTCGGAAATCTGGCCATTTTCGCGATTTGTGGGGTTCGAACTCGGGACCTCGCGGTCTCGAAGGCCTTTGAGCGCCCCCTGTGTGCCGTTTAGTCTAGGAGCTTTTAGTCGACATGTTGTGAATGCAATTAATATATATTCAATTTAATTTGAGTTTTTAATTCTTTAATTAATTCAATCCATTCTAATTTTAATTGTTGCTTATTAAATTATTTATCAAAGCATATCATAATTATTTCTAAATTATGTTTTTCAAATTAACTAAATTATGTTTTTCAAATTAAATAATTTATTTACGGTATCAATTCACACTATTTAAATTTATTCTAATCCTCAATTTACAACATTTAAATTCATTCTAATTTTTTATTTCACAACATTATAATTACATACAACATTGAATATAATTATTTTCACTTATACATTTAAATTTATTATAATCACATCATTTAAATTCATTCTAATTTTCAATTCACAACATTAAATATATATAATTATTTTCACTTATCCATTTAAAAATATGAATTCACTTATCCATTTAATTAAAAATATTTTCATCTATTATAAAATTATTCTCTAGTTCATTTTCAATTAAAATACACTTATCTAATACGGAGTACTAGTGAATACTTTTTTTTTTTTTAATTGCAGAGAATAAGCTTGATTAATTTCCTAATTGTTGTAGTATATTATATATAATGTTCGTTTGATCACTCTGATCAGGAGTAATGCTAAATTCATAAGTCATACTCACGTAACTATCAAAATCCACGCAAATATACATGACATATATATAAAATGCTAATTATTTTGATTTTTTAATTAATCAAATGACGATGTGTCATTATCTACATCATTATATTTACTTACATAATTAACACTATTTTATGGAAATTTAAAAAATTAAAGGATATTCCTATAAAATTAGGAAACGTAGGACAAAGATACTATAATCAAGATTACCAATGCTAATTATTTTGATTTTTTAATTAATCAAGATTAATTATTTTGATTTTTTAATTAATCAAGATTAATTATTTTAAGATTTTTTAAAATTATTTATTAACGTGTTTATTATCAGTATATAATTATTAAATTAAAAAAAACCATACATTTATATATATAATTTTTTTAATAACAAAAAAATTAAAATTAAAGTTATAAAAATAATTAATTGAAAAATAATGACTACATTAATTAAACTAAATCATAAACTCTAAACTCTAAACCCTAAAAAAAATCATAATTTTCAATTTTAGGGTTTCAAGGTTTAAGGTTAAGAGGTTTAGGGTTTTAGGATTTTAGGGTTTAGGGTTTTAGAGGTTTAGGGTTTAGGGTTGGAGGCGACGGGGAAGGCATCGGGCCCACTACCGATGCCATTTTGCATCGGGGGGTCGTTACCAAATGGCATCGGGGCCCACTGCCGATGCCATTTTGCATCGGCCATTAAATGCCGATGCCATTTCGCATCGAGGCCCACTACCGATGCCATTTTGCATCGGGCATTAAATGCCGTCCCCTTTTCGCATCGGCCGGCCTGCCGTTGCCATTTGCCGATGCCTTTTCAGTAATATTTTGTAGTGATTGTTAAATGTTTTACGTGATATGTTGGATGTGTCTGCTACGTGTTATGTTCCATGTTATTCCATGTTATGAAATCAAATAGCCAGGGACTAGTTCACGAGTCCAAGACCATATAAGTTGTCCTCGAGAATCACCAGGGTCATTAAAATGGCTTTGGCAAGGCTCGCAGTGCTCAGTCAGTATGTAAGTCAGTTCAGAATGTTGCAATGTTCTCATGTTTGCATTTGATGTGTTTAACTATTTGTTTAATATTTAACTGTGAACAACTGGGCCCCACTGAGTGTGTTTGCATACTCACCCCTTCATTTTAACATCTTAGGTTAAGGAGCTGATGGCGAGGAGGAGCGGTGGATGACAAATCTATTACTCCCTCCATCCACCAAAAGTAGTCCCATGGTGGATGGGCACAAGTTTTAAGAAAAATATAGATAAAGTAGATAAAGTAAGGGTATTATAGGGTATTGTGGGGTCCATTGTGAATAAAGTGATTGTTTGTGAATAAAGTTGATGGCAAATTGAGTAATTAAATGATGTTTGAGGGGTGATGGTTTCCATAAAGTGTATGGGACTACATTTGGTGGACAAAGAAAATGAGGCAAATGGGACTACATTTCATGGACGGAGGGAGTAATATTTAGTAAAGTAATTGAGTGTTATTTCATTTCATGTACTAAACTTTTTGTTAGATTTTGAAACTTGATTCAATTAATATTCTAGATTTCTTTTAAGTTGCTATTTATTCATTGAGTCTTCCGCTGAAATTTAAGTAATTCTATTGCTAAATAAATTCATAAAATGATTTCTTAGGTTAAAATTTTAGTTCATGCCCCTTTATTTTGAAATTCTCAAGTATTTCTACAAAATCTACTTTTATGAAAATTGGGGCGTGACACGAACACTGCTCAGGAAATGGTCTAGGTTACTCATCTACTTCGGGAGCTCGGCCAACTTGCCCAGACTCTCTCCTTTGCAACAACAAAAGTGCCAAACACATCGACATTGATTGTCATTTTGTTCGCGAGTTGGTTTCATTTGGTCGCCTGATCACTTAGTTCGTTCCTTCTGATCTCCAGCTCGCCGACGTCTTCACCTAAAGGCTTCCTCGTCCAAATTTTGAATTATTACTTTCCAAGCTTTGCGTTCGTCCTCACCCTCGCTTGAGTCGTGTGTGTGTGAAGACAATCTTCTACATATATCTTGGGGCAAATCTTCAAATTAATTACCAAATCACATTCATTTTCTCTAATCTATTTATGAGTCAACTAACCTATATAAGTTGGTTGCTCGTTACATACATATATAGTGATGCATGAGAAGGTAGAATTAAAAATTCATCTTTATTATTTATCTAATTGGAAGTATGGATTTGTCCCTGGCCTGGCCTATATAAAGAGCTGAAAATATATAAGGTAATTAATAGCAATGGGAATGATAAAGAATTATATGGTTGCTATACTAATAGCATTCATTGTCATCTTTCAATTGCACCTGCGCTGCATGCTCGAACACTACAAAAAATGCGGGATTTTCCAACGGAAGACTACTGACGGAATATATTCCGTCGGCCGTCCCGACGGATCTTCGACTGATTGCCGACGGATTTAAACATCCGTCGGGAAGTCCGTCGGGACTTTCCGACGGAATTCAAACTGATAGTGAAACAGTGTCGTTTTAGGCCTGTTTCCCGACAGAAAATTCCGCCGGGAGTTCAAATTGTAGCTACCGATGGAATAATCCGTCGGTAGCTGACCCACTTTGACTCCACCGCCTCGAAAACCACTGAAAATACGCGTGAATTTAATATTCGCGTGCTCGGTAGCGGATTTTTTTTTATAAGAACTGCCGAAGGCAGTAGATTTCCTTAAGAAGGATTTTTTTTTTCACTTTCCTCTCGTCTCCTCCCCTCTCCTCTGTTTGTGGTCTCGTGCGTGGATTGGATTTGTTGTGCGTGGAGTTAAAGACAAAGAGAATTACGATCATCTACCCCAGTTTTTTTCAATTTAAACGGTACGTTTTATAAATTCTTAATTAATTTAATATAAGTTATTGTATTATTGTAATGTTATTGTATGTTAATTATTATAAAATTGTTATTGAATTATTATAAATTGCATGTTAATTATTATAAAATTTCATGTATATGAATATGTATAATTAATTGATATATATGTTACGTGGATTATATGTTTTTTTATTGGTTAATTGTACGTAATTAATTAATTGTTCGTGTTATATATAGTGTAGTTCTTGATAAATTTATAGTTTTTTTACGTTAGTTTATTATATATTTTGTTTATTTAATTAATATATAATTGGTACTTGTTAATTAGTTTTGATAATTAAACTAGATTATTATTGTTGATTAAATTAGTAATTATTGTTATAAGTAGGGGTGTTGTTTGATTAATATAGTAATTATTGTTATTGTTTAAATTAAGTCATTATTAATTAGTTTGGTAAAATATTGATTTCATTAGTAACGTAACTTGTTATTGATTAAATTATGAAATTATTGACTTAAATTACTAAAATGTTATTAATTAAATTAAGAAATTATTGATTTCATTACTATATTAATTATTGATTAATTTATTATACTGTTAAATTTTATTTATTAAAATAGATGAGTCAAGATGCTTGTGGGGCCTCATAATCTCGACCTATGCGGTCAAAGGGCTCACTTAGGCCTGAGTCTACTTTGATGCCGGCTCCTTCGACGTCGCCATCCGTTCCACGTGGTCGTCTATCGTCGCCCATTCCACAGCAGTCATCGCCGTCATCTCAGTCGTCGACAGCTCGTCAACATCCCATGCGGGCATCCCGCGAAACCAGACTGAACGTATGGATTGATCGAGGACAGTAAGTAATTAATTAAATAATTTTAAGGTTTAACAATATTTAATAGCATTAATTTTTATAAATTTTTTTATTTATAATGTGTTTGTTTCTTAATATATAATGTCACAGATTATTGCCTGGTAACGAGGTGTCGAAGATTTGCACTGATTCGATTGTTAAGTGCAAGATTGCTACGAATGCCTACTCTTGGCTGAAGGTGCCGCCTACGAAAAAGGATGAATACTGGAAGGAATTCCAGGTATTTGAGTGCATTCAATTAAATATTAATAAACAATTTATTATATATATTATTTGATAAATATACTGATCGAATATGTGCAGAAACATGCTTATTGGCATAGGGAGTACTTCTCGGACGACAATATTCACATGCACTGGGCCGCTTCATGTCAATCTAGGTATAATGAGGTAATGTACACTTCGAGGACGGCTTGGCGCAAACGTTGGGTGTGGACGAAATGGAGTCGACGTGTGGAACACGTTGACCACGTATTGGAGTAGCCCGGAGTACGTGCAGAAGTGTAATACTGCTCGAGCTAACCGTAGAACTGATATGGGAGGTAGGATGTCAAGGCATCGGGGGGGGGGGGTCCCGATCCGCGTATGAGCACTCAATTGCTCTAGTAGGTGTTCACTAAATTTATTTCAATTATTTATATTATATTATATAAAATATTTTTTATATGCTCATTTGGTATGAAATAGGAGCGGGATCTTGGGCGTGAACCCACACACGTGGATCGGTTGAACCTTCTTCATCCGTTTGATCCAGATACGCAGACGTCCACATATGGGCGCACTACCGAGCTTCACGTAAGTTTAATTAAATTGTGATATTTTTTTAATATTTAATTATTTAAATGTATTAAACTATGTATTAATTTAATTGTTTTAATTATGTAGTTGAATATGAACCGGAGGATTGAAGAGGTCACGACACAGGCTTCTGCTCAAGTCGGGCCCAGTTCTCCCCCTCCGTCGGTTGACCTTAACCAGATTTACCTGGACGTTGCCCCGGCTGATCGAGGACTGATCCTTGGCATGGGCCGGATGAGCCGCACTGTGAGTTCGTCGTCCAGTTCGTCCCAGCGTGCATCGCATGCCTCTGTATCCTCCACTTCTGTTCCGGACCCGAACGTAGTACACTTGATGAACCACTACTTCCGACAGTTAACTAACACTATGGGTCGATCGTTGGGGATGTCTACTGATCAAATAGATACATGCTTTGCATAGGCGATGAGCATTCCCCCTCCGCCTTTTAATGCTCCGGCCGGTCCAGCTCCAGCTCTAGATGTAGCCGAGGACGACGACGACGTCGACTTGAATTTCGGCGGCGATGATGAGTTTTTTAACTTTGGTGAAGGTTGATGTTTGAACACTTTAATTTATTTTTCTGTCGAACTATTTATTTTTCTGTCGAACTATTTAATTTTCTGTCGAACTATTTATTATTCTGTTGGACATATTTATTTTGGTTGATACTTTTTTGTCAATAGACTGTTTATTTATGTTATTGTTTTTAATTTATACATAATTTTTCGATAGATTTGGTATAAATTTTAATAAACAAGTCAAATAATAATAAATTTTTTTTATTCCGCCAAATTACCGACGGAAATAAATAATCCGTCGGAAACAAAGTATTTAAAATCTACCGACGGAAATTTCCGTCGGTAATGTACTCTACCGACGAAATTTTAAGCGCCATGCTACCGACGGAATTTGAAATCCGTCGGTAATCTCAAAAGTGACTCTACCGATGGAATTTCAGAATCCGTCGGTAGAGCGCAGTACATTACAGAAGCTTTTTTCCTTTCTCTCTCAGTCGAAAAAAATTGTGAAAATTGTATGAAAACTTCAAATTTCGGTACGTTTTTCTTTTTTACTTGGTTAAATTTTGTAGTTTAGTTGTGCATTTTATATGTTTGTAGTTTAATTAAAATAGTTGTGCATATTATATATTTGTAGTTTAGTTGTGTATTTTAATTATATTTTTTTAGTTTAATTAGTTGTGCATTTTATATGTTTGTAAGAAGTTTATGTTAAATGTTTAATAGATGGAATTGCCGGATCGTCGATGGATGTATTGTATTCCTAGGTTCATTTTAGGAAATGTGAATAGTGAATTTTACAATGAACTTGTGTCATTTGTTGAATTTGCAAAGCTCCACCCACATTGCATGTATGGGGATTGTATCAAGTGTCTGTGTAATGCCAAAAAATGTCAGAATAAAATATTTAAGTTGATTGATGAGGTTTTGGTACATGTTCTGAAGAATGGTTTCGTTGTTAATTATTATAACTGGACATTTCATGGCGAAGGACGTTGGCCTTATAACTTTGATCAAGTTTTATACTATTACACTGCTGGAATCTATGAAAGACAAATATATGCTAATCAAGCCGGCACAAGTAATGAACAACAGTTTGGTGGGGAACATCAGTTTGGGGAGGAAGAATCGCAATTGCAGAGGGAAGAACCCAATATATATCAAACAATGATAATGGAAGCCGGTTTTTCAAATGTAGAAGAGGAGCCGACAGATGAAGCATTTCGGTTTTATGAAATGCTCAAATTTGTCGATCAAGATTTGTATCCGGGTTGTGATTCTCACTCTCAATTGTCATTTAATGCCCGACTTATGGCTATCAAGACCGAGAACAAGCTTTCTAACAGGGCATATGAGCAAATGACACAATTATGCAGTGAGATCTGTCCTCCAGAGAATAAGGTGCCTACAACGTATCATCAAAGCAAGCAAATGATGAAAAATATGGGATTGCCGGTCGAGAAAATTGATTGTTGTGTAAACGGTTGCATGTTATATTGGGGTGATGAAGATAACAATCTGAACATGTGTAGAATGTGTGGTCATCCTCGGTACAAAGAGCCACGTCGGAAGGGGCCCGCTGGTCAATCGAAGTCGTCGAAGAAGAAAGTGGCACACAAGAAGAAAGTGGCCCGCTGGTGAATTAGGATGTATACTCAAGAACTACAACGAACAGAACAAAACATCTCAAATACAAGTATAGATGCTCGTCTTCAACATGATTTTTTCCGATGGTTCCAACGTTATGTGAGTACCATTTCATTATATTTTACATAAATAAGTATGATTCATAATTAATGTTAATTATTTGAACTGTATAGGGACGGTCAAACGATTTTGAGAATCGATTCTTAAGGGATCTCAGGAAAGGACCACTACGTCGTGTAAAGACTTACAACGACTATATTGTGAAGGGCTACAGATTTCATACATCCGAGTATGCATCAAGAAAAATGACTACCAACAGTGGTGTTTGCATTAACAGTGCAAACTACAATGCAGATGCAAGTGACTACTATGGGGTGTTGCACGAAGTCGTTGAAGTAGAATATCCGGGATATCCAGCAAAGACTGTAGTGTTGTACAAGTGTCATTGGTTTGATTCAGGCCCTTCAGGAACAAGGATTCATCCGGAGTACAAACTCGTGGATGTTAATTCGAAAAGGAGCTATAGCGGGGATGATCCATTTGTATTTGCCCATCAATTCTCTCAAGTATATTACTGCAAGTATCCAGTACGATCACGTAGTAAAATTTAATGGCACGCTGTTTGCAAAGTAAAGGCAAGATCAATGGTAGAAGTCCCTAGCTACAAAGGAAAAGAGTGATGAAGATGATTCTCCGTTTCAAACGGAACAAATAGAGGCTCGAACTGAAGTCTTTACGGGAGATTTGAATATCCAATTAGACTTGACGGCTGAAAATTCACAATTGATCGAAATTGAAAACGATAGTGGAAATGAGGAAGATGATGAAAATGAAGAGGATGATGAAGAGGAGGAGGAAGATGAGACAAATAATGAAAATGTAGATGAAGAAGATGAAGAGGAAGAAGATGAATATTAAATTATATAATGTAAGCTAATTATTTTATGAGATTTACAATTTAAAAAGATTTATTTATCATTAAGTTACAACTAAAAAGTGTGAAAATAAATTAATTTTTTGGAATTTTTTAAAAAAAATTAGTAAAAATATGAATATTTTAGTAAAAAATATGAATATTTTAGTTAAAATATGAATATTTTAGTATTTTAAAATATATAAATTACAAAAATTTAATTTACAATAAAGATAGATTACGAATTTAATTATTAATGTATGTGAAAGAAATTAATTTGGTTAATTTTTTTTAAAAAATGGGCCGAAAATGAGTACATATACAATTAATATTGCAATTATGAACAAGTAACACACTTGTTCGATTGGTAGGCGCCCACACACCCGGGTTCGATTTCCAGCAAGGTCGAGATTAAAATGTTGGCCTACAATAAAACTTCGCGGGTCGGGTACCGGTCGGGTTGGGTCCGATCCAGCCCGTTAATTTTTTTGAATTCCCGACAGATACCGACGGACATTTTTTTTACAAAAAAAAAGTTAAAATAAAGTTCTGTCGGTAACGCCGTAGGTACTACCGACGGAATTTATTTCTTTTTTAATTATTTTTATTCCCCTCGCCGACGGAATATAGACCCGGTTTGAAAACGGGTCATCCGTGTTACCGACGGAATGATATCCGTCGGTAGATTCGACTGTTTCGTTCCGTTGGTAGTACCGACGGAATAAAATTTTTCGTCCGTAAGCCTTACCGACAAGGCTAGCGCCAACTGAAAAATTTCGTCGGTATTTCCGTCGGTAACCACGGTTACCGACCCCCATTCCGTCGGAATTTCCGTCGGTAAAAGGCGTGTTTTTTGTAGTGATGCTTGAACGCGAACAACTTAGAATAGCTTAGGGCTTAAGAAATTTGAGAGCGTAAAAGAATGAAAAATGTGAAGTGTTGGCTTATATATGATCTCACGTTAGCTGTGAGCTAGGTGTAAGGTTGAAATTAAATGAACAAATTTTGAACGGCCAAGATTGATTATGTTATTTGAAAGGACGCTAATGTCGTGCCCAATATGCATTAGTGCTCTTTTTAAAAAAATCGTGCAATTGATCATCTTTTAGCAAAAATCTCTTACATGAAGATTATGATCAATGAATGCATACTATAATGATGAATAAGACATTAAATGTACAACTTATATGAAAAGAGATACTTATATGCAGTCAAGTGCACAACTCATTGTAAAAACCATGACAACTATCATGAAAATGCTTTCCATGATCTTTGTCCTCATGTAAGTTGACCAGCTTCCTTTTTATTTATCTTGTTCCAATGTTCTTGACTAGAATTCTTCAGTAACATTGTCTACTTATCATTTATAGATCTGTATCCAAGAATTATTCATAGACTTTGTCCATGAGTAGTTCCAAGACTTTGTCAATATATAATTGATTCATATATTTTCGCTACTTAAGATTCATAGTTTTTGTCCTCCATAGGATACATTGGATTTGTCCTTTCTTTTTCAATTTGTCTTTTAAGGCCTGCACAAAAATACTCGAAATAATATCAGTAACTTATTAAAGGAAATATTGAAATACTAATTATACCTTCCTTTTCATAGTTCTTGACACAAGTGTCTTGTCCTCATCTGACTTGACAAGAATTACCTATTCCAACAAAGTTTCCAAATATACTTTAAACATTCTCTCCAGGGTCTAATAATCCAAGTTCCATGGACAGTTCTTTAAATCTGGCTTCAACTAAGGGTTTTGTGAGAATATCAGTTTTTTGCTCATCAGTATGAATCTTTTCAATTCTGATATCATTTTTCTCAACATGATCCCTTATAAAGTGATGTCTAATATCCACATGTTTAGACCTTGTGTGTAACACTGTATTTTTTGTAATTGCATGACACTATTATTATCACTCTTCCTATTTGTATTCATTGGAATCCTAACTGACTTACTTTTTTCACATCCAAACTTCTTGATCATCATTTCCCTAGTATACATAACTTGATTGATGAAAATCCCCTTTTCAGACTGTTTGACTTGTAATCCTAAGAAAAAGGTCATCAATTCCAACAATAACTTCAATTGGCCTTGAAACTTGAAGATAAGGCTTGGCGATGCCAGGCGGATACGGGAGGAGAATCAAGAAGATATGGTTACATGGAGGATTCAGTCTCTAAGTGGGAGATTGTTGGAGTGTGGAGCCTGAATTTTTTAGGCCCATATTTTTTCGGACCCGGTTGATCCTAATGGGCTTAGGGTTAGAGTTTGATCCTAATGGACTTAGGGTTAGAACGAGTCTTCTATTATAAATAAATGTTCTCTCATTGTACGTAATCGATCAGTATCTGAAAAATATAATGAAATTAATACCTGGCTTAGCATCACCCCAGACGTAGTCGCAAGACGAATTGGGTAAACAAATCTCGTGTTATTTTCTTTTCGTCATCGTGTGCGTGTGTTAATTACTAACAATTTTGACGAATGTTGTGTTAGATCGTGGTCATGAGTCAAATGGAGATCGAATAAATTAAACCTTTCTTTTATAGTTTGAACTATTGGGTGTCAAATACTAGGGTGTGTATGATTAACGCCTTATGTTTATTTGATGTTGAGTCTCATTTGGATTTCTGCTGTATTAGATATAGATGGTTCACATTCTTGTATAATTTTGTAGGGTTGGAGTACCCCTTGTACCATCTTCGATCATTGCTGCTTAAAAAAACAAAAAAAAAAAAAACACTACTTAATATTTTAATTTGAGAACATGGATTATATAGTTCAATACTTTTGACTTTTGAGCCGAATCTAGGTATCACTCCCATCTCGTGCCTCCGTATCCCATTCCAAAAAAAAGAGGCAATAATCATTTTAACCGGCAGCAAAGAGTTTGAAATACAAATGATCGATTGAAGAATTACCAAGAGTTTGAAATACAAATTACACGCCAAATTAAAATATATATTCTTAATTTCTCCTGCAGGCTCATGGCAAGGGATGATGGCAGGCATCCAGACAACTTGTATTCGTCCGATCGCAATCGTCTGTGCAATCCTGTCGACTTTGAAATGTGGCAATATCTGTGGCAAGAGGACAAAGCCCCTTACAAGCTGCGTACTCCGACAAACATAGGTCGTTGCAAGGTCCTAGCTATTTGAGCCTTCAGCGCAGGGGCTTGAAAGATGATGACCACTAGGAGTAATTCTTCATCATTAATGCCATTGCTATAAATGGCTAAACATTATGATGGTTCCTCATTCGGATGCAAAAATCCATGCCCTGCAACACAGTGTTGCGCTCGATTTCGGTAAAGCTAGGGGAGCATTCATGTCCAGCGTATGGACTTGCGTTATCTGTTAATTATGGCGATTCAAAGCAGAACAATAAGTGATTTGGAAGACCATAGAGAGTATCAAAATTCAGCTATGGACCTGGTTAGGAGGACAAGACCGTATAACCCCAAATTCATCAGTGTCAGCTTGGTTTCATGATCTGTACAAATGTATGATTGAGTAGTCGATAACAGGAGGGGAGGTGTGGTAATTTAGTTTCACTCGTATTTGTACTTACTTAATTTCTTGTACATATATGGGTTGAGTACCCCTCGTACTCGAGGAGATATATAATATTTTTACTGTTAAAAAAAAAAAGTATCACTCGCTATTAATGGCAGATGATTTTATTGGGAAGATATTACAGTGTCATTTATATATTTTGTTAATTTGCAAGTTCGACGAGTCTAGTTTAGATTTTTTAAGGAATGAGTCAACCATTCCTTGTATATATCTTTTTACTTAATTCGTGTAATTTTGTTACCTTATAAATCATTATTATAAATACAAGCAATAACACACTCAACAAAGTTAATGGTGATTTAACCTAATTATCACAATACGATCCAATCGCTTCCCGCTTTTACACTACTCGTCATGCTCAATTTGATGAACCTGTGTTCCCGTTTTCGACCGCTCATGATTTATCCTCACCTGATTCCCTTGATATCAGTTCGTTCATGGAACCATCAGCTGCTCCTCGCCAGTTCCCTTGTAGTCTTTTCCCTGACCTAGAAGAGTCGACCCTACCTCATGCTCGATTGGCCCCTCTGGTGCCTATTACTCGCCCAGCTGACCAGTTGCCACCTGTTCCCCCACCTGTTCAGCTGCCTCCTGCTCGCCTAGCTCGCCAACCATCGGCTGCTCGCCCAGTTGCCCAGCCACCACCTGCTCGCCCGCTACCTGTCCCGACTCACCCGCTGGTCACTCGGGCTAAATTTGGGGTATTCAAGACTCGGCAGATTGCCGACATTGCGACCACCGGGCCTCCTATCCGCCCTCTCGGTCTCTGACGAGCCTAAGGGTTAAAAATCGGCCTTTAAACATCCTCACTGGTTGGCTACTGTGCAATCTGAGCTCGATGCCCTGCATGCTAACCAATCTTGGGAGTTGGTTCCTCGCCCTCCCTCTACTAACATTGTTGGTTTGAAATGGGTCTTTCGAACCAAATATCTGGTCGCCCAGGGCTTCTCTCATGTGCCTGGCCTTGATTTTTCACACACCTTCAGTCTGGTCGTCAAATTTGTTACTGTTCGCATCATCTTGTGTTTGGTTGTTCGGAATCAGTGTCACATGCATCAGTGCATAATGTTTTTCTTCATGGGACACTGACCAACAGGGTATACATGGCTCAGCCCCCTGGCTTTGTCGATCCTCGGTTTCCTGACTAAGTCTGTCATCTCAAGAAAGTTGTTTATGGTCTTCGTCAAGCACCTCTTGCTTGGTTTGTTCGGTTCAGTGGCTTTCTCAAAACCATTGCTTTCACTTGCAGTCGGGCGGACACCTCACTCTTCTTTTACAAACGAGGTAACATCACTTTGTACTTGTTACTTTATATATGTTGATGACATCAGTGTGACGGGCAGCGACCAGGATGTTATTCGAAGATTCATACGACGAGTTAACAAAGAATTTTACATCAAAGACATTGGTCGTCTCAGCTACTTCCTCGACCTTGAGGTAACTCACTCTCTTGGTTGCCTCTTTCTTAGTCAAGTGAATTACGCTTATGACATTCTTGTTCGTGCCGAGCTCCTCGACTCAAAGCTTGTCTCTACTCCCCTTTCCGCGGGGGAGTCCCTTGTAAGTACCGGTGTTGCCTTCGCCGACCACACTCTTTATCGCTCGCTCATCGGCGCATTTCAGTACTTGAATATTACTCGCCCGGATCTCTCTTATGTAGTTAATCATGTTAGTCAGTTTCTGAAGTCGCCCACTGTCAACCACTTCCTCGCTGTTAAGAGAATCCTCAAATATGTCAAGGGCACGATAAATTTTGGTCTTTTCCTTGGTCGCGAGAGTGACTACTCGCTGGTCAGCTACACTAATGCCGACTAGGCTCAAAGCACTGATACTCGTCATTCCACATACGGCTATTCCATATTTTTGGGTGAAAATTTGATTTCTTTGAGTGCAAAGAAACAACATATTGTTGCTCGCTCGAGCTGCGAGTCCGAGTATAGAGCACTAGCCAACACTGCTCAGGAACTCATCTGGGTTACTCATCTATTTCGGCAACTCGGCCAACTTCCCTCATCCGCCCCAACTCTACTTTGTGACAACAAGAATGCTCTATTTTGGAGTCAAAATTCGGTCGCCCACAAGCGAGCAAAATAATTTTACATCGATTGTCATTTTATTCACGAACTCGTCTCTTTTGGTCGCCTACTCACCCATGCCAATTTGTCCCTTCCCACCTTCAGTTGACCGACATCTTTACGAAGAGTCTTTCTCGACCAAATTTTGAGCTATTGAGATCCAAGTTTTGCATTCGTCCACATCATCAGCATCGCTTGACGGGGGTAATAGAGAATAATATAATATAGGAATAATATCTTTTAATTTAGTCACCATTAATTATTATGTGAATAAATAATAAGATTGTGATCATGCATGATGTGGAAATATTCAACTTCAATCTGAAGCATCGACAATATTCGAAGACAGGCTCTGAATTTGTATTATTAATTATGAGTAGAATAATTTTTTTTTCATTTTCAGAGAGATTTTTTTTTTTTTTTGGAATCATTGTCTAATTTATTTTATGGCCCATCATTTAACTGCATATAAAAGAACAAATAGCACTTTGGATTATTCCCGGAATAAATCTTCCTTAATTGATATTTAGAATAAGTTTTTATTTCTGTCAAAAAAAAAAAAAAGTTTTTATTAAAAAATGTTATAGTTGACTATTTTTATTTCCACTTGCGGGAGTACTAGTCTCGTTTAAAGCCCTCATTGCTCCATATAAATTGTTTGCACCTTAAGTCCTTAAGCCTATACCACTAGGCCAACTCCCTGAGGTTAGTTATAGTTGACTATTGATTTACCCTACGTGAATTGATCATCATGTATACATCTGGTCACATCTTTAATTATTTGCGAGTACTTATTTTTAATTGATTTGGTTAGTGTATATTTTAAGTAAATAAAAGCACGTCAACGCGTTTGCACTTTACTTTGTCGTGGGAGAGATCAAATTAAGATCTTTTATTTATTTTTATTTTTATTTTTATTTTTATTTTTATTTGTATATATTTATATGAAATCAAGATCACTTGTGAATAAATAATAAGATCGATAGTAATCTTAATTACAAGCATTGACAATATCTGATCTGGAGACAGGCTCTCAGCTTGAATGATTTGAGTAGGAATTAATAATTTTTTTTTTATTTTTTTCATTTTTGGTGAGAAATAAATAAATTGAAATTATAGACTAATGTAATTAATGACAATTGCATATAAAATACTTCTTCCGTCCCTGAAAAGTCCCTTTTATATGTCCCTCAAAAGTCTGTATACTCATAAATGAAAACAATAATCACAATCTTCACCCTCACAATATACACATATTTACCATTCACTCAATCCAACTACTACATTTACTTTATATATAAAACTTCACAAAATTACCCCTTAAAACTCTAATCATTACACGGAGTAATGTTTTGCAAGTTGCTTGAATAAGGATCAACTCTGATTCGTTTACTTTCTATATCATGGGCAAATCTTTAATTAAATTAGAAAAATAATATGAATTAAGATACCTTGGCCTGGCCTATATATACAAAGGCTAGGGCTGATTAATGGTGGGTTTGAAGATGAAGAAGAATTACTATATGGTTGGTGTTTTAATTATAGCATTGGTAGTCATGTTTGAAGGAACAAGTGCAGCAGGAACTTCTTGCGAAATATGTTTGAAGGATTACACAGCTTGTATGCGGCTTTGTATTTATACTAGCATTCATCTTTCATTGGAACGACAGAGATGCAAAGCATCTTGCCTTGAGGTGAATGCAAGTTGTGTGGATACCTGCATTGATCTCAGTAAATGTTAATTTGTCGTAATTCTCCTCGATCATTTTGCTGCAAGATCTGGTACGGTACGTGTTCGATTTAATTCTCCTCGATCATTTTGTTCCTTTCTTTGTAACTCTTGTTTTTTAGTACCTCTGGTACTCGTTAATAAATTCTCTTTTTTCCACATAAGAACATCTTATTTTTGTTTTATATATTCTCGTCAATTGACTAATACACCATCAACAAACAAAAAGTTACTTAATTTACCTATGATGATAATACTAAAAGAAGGCAAGGTCAAAGAGGCAAACTAAAAGAAGGAATGATCGAGAGAGTTTGGGTACTGATTTTCTGCTCCATTCATTTGCCAGAATTGACATAATAACAACTTAGTGGGGACCAACCCTTACAAGCTAATTATACATCAAAATGCAAGGTGATCATATAAGTCTTTCAGAAAATAACAATTAATCAACGTACGGCTGTGCTTCATCATTTCGATCTCTTAGGACATAACACTCTTGTTTTTGTGTCAGAACCTATCTCATCTTCTTCATTGAACCCGGCCAGCTTCCATTACTTTGGCGTCCATAACAGATTTTTGAAGGTCGATTATTTGTTTTTTTTTTTTAAAAAAAACTATATTTTTTTTGTCCTTTCCATGAATTGAAAAATTGTTAGATGTGAGAGTTGAACACTAGACTTTTCAACGTAAAATGGACTATGAGGTTGATTATTTTTAACAGGTGTAACTTGTAACACAATATTCATTCATACAGCAATTATTACATCATTAAAGTGAAGATTACAAATAACTATATGCACTTCTGCAGACAATGTACTCCCACCTGACGGCACGTTGCAGTGCACTCCAGTTTTGAACTCGTGCATTCCCGGAAACAATCTGCAACTAATTCAGCATCTGTAGGGTCCTTAATTAAAGTTTCCTTGACTAAATATTCACTACTCTTGCACATGTCCTGCGAATGTCCTGCCTCCTGAAAGCACGTTGAAGTGCACCTCCCCGTTACAGCGCTGCACATCGCGATACAACGTGCAGCTGTTCGAGCCTCTGTAGGTGTTAGTGTTAGAGCCTTTGCACCTTGAATGATTAATACCAATGCTATTAAAATACCAACAATATTATACTTCCTCATCTTTAACTTGTTTTTTGTATGCATTTTCAGCTCTTTTATAGGCCAGCCGAGGGAAAGCCAACCTGCAACTGGATGAATATTGAATTTGCGGATTAATTAATTAATATTTAATTTATTTAACGTGCAACCAACATATGTAAATTTGCGAATTAATGACTAAATCATTAATTTTTGTTTTCATGTTGTAATTGAATTGGTAAAGTCTAGTATGCACTCGAGTTCATGTTATTATGCACCCTAGTCATGTTGCACTTTTCAGTTTTACTGACTTACACTTTTTGATAAATGGTGTTGCACTTTTCAGTTTTACTGACTTACACTTTTTGATAAATGGTGTTGCACTTTTCAATTATTAAACTTTATAATAATATTTTTAGTAATAATTGAAAAGTGCAACACCATTTATACCAAAAAAATGTAAGTCAGTAAACTGAAAAGTACAACATGGACTAGGGTGCATAACATGCACTCGAGTGCATAGCAGACCAACCCAATTGAATTTAGAGATTCGAGATCCTAAAATAACAGCTGTGCTTAAATTATTCTCCATTCCATCCAGACTCAACTGCAAGTCCAATTTCATTATTCCCATTTTATTTTATTTTTTGAAAATAATACTATTCACCCTAATTCATCTTCAACATATTCAATCATCACTTATTTACTCAAAATGTCATCACTTTATTAATAAACAATCACTTATTTACAAATGGACCCCACAATATTCCATCATACCCCCAACATATTTACAAATAAAACTCCCGGAGAAATAAGGATAATGAATTTGAACGGAAGGAGTATAAGCTAGCTAATATATACCTACGTATTATTTGCAGATCGAACTCTAAGCTTATAATATGTTATTTTGGATGTTTTTAAACGGGCGTGTGACTTTCACGCAATTTTCATCTATTCAAACTGATGTAAACTATGGGGACTAAGAGTGTATGGAAAAGCACGACAAGTTATTTGACCTCATTTTTTTATAGGACCAAAAGTGTAATTTTTAACGGGCGCGTGACTTAATTTCACACAATATTTCCGTTAAAACTAAAGGAAAATTACTGTGGAACTAAAATTGTATGAAAAAGATCGAAAGTGATATGTCCTCATTCTTACATGATCTAAAGTGCAATTTCCTCCGATTTAAATGATACAATATTATATAATTTTTAATATGATTCATTAGAAAGCAATGTTGCAAACAAATAACAATATTATTATCCAGGAACTGGTGTTCTAGAAACGATTTAAAGGATGTGTCAACCATACCAATGCAACGGGTGTTCTCAGGACTCAAGGCATATGAATATGACTTGAACAGGAAGAACAACACTGAGGAACCTGAAAGCAAAGGAATTGCTCTGAAGGCCAGATCAAATGAACCTGATTCCAAGAAAGTCAGCAAATCTAGCAAAAGTGGAAAAGGAGTTTCCAAAGTTGACATTTCAGATGAGTTGGCAATGATGGCTAGAAGATTTGAAAAGCTAAATTCTAGATTTGGTAAATACAAGAAGTATTACCAAGACAAAAGAAGAAGATACAACTCACCTGAGAAGAAGAATGATGAAAGGAGATCTAGAAGGGACAACTCCAAAGAAGAACCATTTTCATCAACTAAGAAGAGAGATGCTGAAAAGAAGAAGGATGAAGATGAGGATGCATGCTACAATTGCAAGAAGATAGGACATTTCCAATATGATTGTCCAGAGCTGACTTCCAAGGAAAGAAAGGAAAGACAAGCTAAGAGGGACAAGAAATATGGAAAAAGGAAAGCGTTGAAAGCTGAAGAAGAAACCTCTGAAGATGATCAACTTCCATCTTCATCATCTGAGATGTTTACTGACATCAGTGATGAAGAGTGTTTAATGGCTATATATTGAAGACATTGATGAGGTTCCAGTGGTTCCATATACAAAGAAAAGAAGTCCTAAAGAACTTACATGGTACTTGAACAGTGGATGTTCAAGACATGTGACTGGAAATAAGGAGCTTCTAAATGGTTTTGTTGAACAGGATGGACTACAAGTAACTTTTGGTGACAACTCACAAGGAACAACCAAAGGTTATGGAACTCTCAAAGTTGGTACCGTAAGTATTTCAAATGTTTCATATGTCTATGGTCTGAAACACAATCTATTCTGAATAAGTCAATTTTGTGATAAAGGTTTTAATGTTGAGTTTTCTAGTAACTTATGCTACATTAAGAACAAATCAAATCAACAGTTACTACTAACTGGGTCAAGGAAAGGTAATGTTTATCTTGCAGATTGGAACAAATCTCCTGAAAATATTTGTTTGATTGCAAAAAGCTCTAAAGATCTCAGTTGTCTATGGCACAAAAGGTTAAACCATCTGAACTTTAAGACTTTGAACAAGCTTGCAAGATTATGTTTAGCTGATGGCTTACCAAATGAAGTATTCACAAAAGAACATGTCTGTGAAGCATGTCAAGAAGGAAAGCAAGTCAAAGCATCTTTCAAAACAAAGGCTGCCATCTCAACTGAAAGAATACTACAATTACTACATATGGATTTATTTGGACCCATTACCCCTGTGAGCATTAGTGAAAAGAAGTATACACTAGTAGTAGTGGATAACTTCTCAAGATACACTTGGGTAATATTCTTGCTAAAGAAGAAGGAGACTCAACAGAAGCTGCCAGAGCCAATGGAATCACAAATGAGAAAGGCTTGAGCATTGTGAAGATTAGATCGGACAAAGGAACATAATTCATCAACTCATACATAAATGAGTACTGTCAAGCCAATGGAATCACTCATGAGACTTCATCAGCTAGAACACCTCCACAAAATGGAGTAGCAGAGAGGAGAGTTAGAACACTCAAGGAAGCTGGAAGAACCATGATAGCAGAAGCAAAGATTCCAAAGAGGTTTTGGGCAGAAGCAATTAATACTGCTTGTCACACCCAAAACAGATCCATGTTAACAAAGGAACAAGGAAAAACCCATTATGAACTTTTCAAAGGGAGAAACCAAGAATCTCTTACTTTCATATTTTTGGATGTACATGTTTCATTCACAATAATGGAAAACAACAATTAAAAACTTTTGATAGCAAAGCAGATGAAGGAATCTTCCTAGGATATTCTTCATCTAGCAAAGCTTTCAGAGTTTATAATTGTAGAACTCTAAAATTGAGGAATATGTAACACGCGATCAAGCTGTAGTCCGTTATCTAAGACCATTTTTCCAACAGATTGGACATGGATAATATCTCCATTTGGTATTTTGACACGAGGCTCGTTGTGTCCAAGTACAACATCAATTAATGATAGATTACTTTTGACAATATGTTTTGTTGCACCCGAATCAATCACCCAACACTCTGTTAAATCCATGTGGGTATTTGCTATGTTCGCCATGGGATCTGGAGTCGCTCCTCCACCATCGAACTGGATCTTCATGAGATCTGCCAATTGTTGTAATTGGTCAGCAGTGGCACCCGAAACAGGGCTGGGATCGAGAGTGATATGGGATGCTCGAGACAGATCTGAAGCATGAAGATAGTATGGTGATTCGGGTGGAATTTACACGATTTTGATGCACATGTGAAGCTCATTTTTAGTGTGATTTCATTGATTTATGAGTTAATTATCATTGTTTTGGTTGAAATAAGAGAAAGGTAGTGTTTTGTCGATTTTGTAGGTAAAATGATGGAATTTGGGAGCAAAACACATACCACAAGTCATTGGATCGGAAAGAGGAGTGCACCATTGGATCCGGCTCGAAATATGAAGTGGAATAGCAAAATGAATCGAGTCAAACAGAGGTCATCAAGATACGGAGGGACGAAGTTGGAGGATAAAAAGAAAAACGGAGCCAATACGAAAGTTTGGCCCGGCCGGGCGGCATCACTCGCCCGGTCGACCAACACTTCCACCCGACCGGGCCACTTTCCTACCCGGCCGGGCCGACCCATTCTCGGTGCCAAACTCATATTTTCTCCATTTTTGAGGGACCTACTTACAATTCTTACACCCAAACCCTACCCCAACACTATAAATACCTCCATTCTTAAATTCAAACTATCTTACCCCTTACACAAGAAGTCTTACACACAATCACACACATTTGATGGTTTTCATCATCTTCTTCATCAATTCTCCACCAAATCAAGCAAGGAGGCCATCAATAGCTTGGGAATTTCATTCCTCACCATACAATAGTCTAAGCTTTCTTTTCCTTTTCACTTTTTATTGCTTTTATCTTTGTTTTCTTTGTAATTGAATTAAGTTGATTGTTGGCTAGAATACTTTTCGTTCTAGGGTCTTGTAAATACTTTTGATAAAGTTTATGAATTAGTACTTTGCTTAATTGGTGTTTGTGTGGCTTAATTCTATTTGATTGCTTGATTTTCACTTCCAACATGTCATTAGTGTACAATAGTGATGTGTTGATCTTAGTTAATTGAAATTGGATTGAGAAATCTCTTTTGATTAATTGATTGCAAGCATTCGACCTAATTTTATTGAGAGATCGAGAGATGATCAATGATTAGGAGGATGTGTGATTATCTTAGGGGTTTAATTGAGTTTTATGATGCAATTTAGGTAGAGATACTAGGTTGCGTTATATTTCTCTTGGGTTAATTGGATTGAAAAGACTTTTAACTCATTATTTTGTGATCAATCTTATAGAAAAAGCACAACACCACTTGAGTAGATTGTTAATCATAGACGGATTCATTAGTATTTCATGTGCCTTGGAACCTATCTTCTCATATTTGAGTTTTACTCGTTTATTTCTCATTTCCGTGGTTTGCATGATATTTGATCGATTTATTTATTACTCTTTTAATTGTTTACTTGTGACACATTGATCGATTTATTTATTACCCTAAACAGTTACCAGGAAGGAAACCGCTCTGGTGCCATGATAAAATCAGAGAACAAACATATGAAATTGTTGATATATTTCCCAAAAAAAAGTTACTGAAGGATTACACAAAGACCTGCATATATACACGCTAAATCCTATAATTATGGCTCAAGATAATTATGGGCCTTCAGCAAACAAATCTCCCAAATATCCAATTAATAATAATAATGCCGATAATTTCTAACAACATATATATCTTCTATCTCTATCACCAATAGGAATTGCTTAGATAAACAAACCAAACATTAATTAATTTTAAAAAAAAAATGAAGATTACAAAGAACACAAGATTGATAGAAGCAGCATGCAGGCTGTTTGAATGCTGGTCCGGATCATGAATTAGTGCAGGTCACCTTACACTGGTGTAACACCCCTAAAATTCTCAAGTTAGTTATTTTAAAAATATATTTAAATATTTATTTTCTTTAATTTTAAATAAGAGATTTCTTGTAATTTTAAAAATTATACATTATTTCTATCTCTCTCAAAAAATAATGGATTGATCTTATATAGAATCAATTCTATGCATGGAATTGAGTTGACTAGGTCAACTCTTTTTTTTTTTTTTTGTAAATTTCTTTTACTGTATAAAATAAATTCAATGTATTCTATACATCAATTTTATTTATTTATTTATTTGTAATTTTTATTTTGTTAGTAATTTTTTTTCGAAAACGTGTGTGTCAATATTACTAAAAGTGTAACACAATATTACTAAAAAATGTAACACATTTTTTTATTAAAAAGTGTAAGTCAGTATAATTGAAAAGTGCAACACAACTTTTAATGAAAATTGTTAGTTATAATTACTAAAAAATGTAACACATTTTTTTATTAAAAAGTGTAAGTCAGTATAATTGAAAAGTGCAACACAACTTTTAATGAAAATTGTAAGTTATTATAACTAGTGAAAGAATTCCGTCTCATCTAAAAAGTATAATTGAAAAGTGCAACACAACTTTTAATGAAAATTGTAAGTTATTATAACTAGTGAAAGAATTCCGTCTCATCTAAAAGTCCGAACTTGTAGAGAGGTGGGGAATTAATTATTGTATATTAATTCCTAACACTCCCCCACACTCGTGGGCCTGATTAACACCTCTTACCCTTTTTGGGGAGGAGGCCCATCGAGTGGACAATTTAAATGGGTGGAGTGCTTTCAACAGGAATCGAACCCAGGTCGTTTTGCCCGGTTTGTTTTGATACCATGAAAGAATTCCGTCTCATCTAAAAGTCCGAACTTGTAGAGAGGTGGGGAATTAATTCTTGTATATTAATTCCTAACAACTAGAAAGTGCAAGTTAGTATAACTGAAAAGTGCAACACAATATTATTTGAAAAGTGCATGTCAGTATAACTGAAAAGTGCAACACAATACTTTAATGAAAAGTGTAAGTTATTATAACTGAAAAGTGCATTTTTATATAACAAAAAGGTGCAATATAATATTACCAAAAAGTGTACGTCAATATAATTAAAAATATTATTTTAAAAAGTGTAAATGACAACAATTATATATCACTGAAAAGTGCATATTCATATAACTAAAAAGTGCAACATAACATTACTAAACAGTGTAAGTCACTATAATTGAAAATATTGTTGAAAATGGTAAGTCACTACAACTGAAAAGTGCAACAAAGTACGACTAAAAAGTGTAGCATAACATTACTAAAAAGTGTAAGTCACTCTAACTGAAAAAATTGTTTAAAACTGTAAGCCACTACAACTGAAAAGTGCAACAAAATACGATTAAAAGGTGTAGCATAACATTACTAAAAAGTGTAAGTCGCCACTATAACTTAAAAAGTCAGTATAACTTAAAATATTGTTGAAAATTGTAAGTCACGACAACTGAAAAAAGTGTATGTCATTATAACTAAAATTATTATTGCAACACCATATAACCTAACAGTGCAAAATAACATGTTAAAAAATTGTAAAATGCGTGTTACACTTTTTCTTATTTCCAACGTGCACTTTTATAATAAAAAAAAAATTGTAAAAATTGTTAAATGTGAGAGTTGAACACCTAAACTCAAGATAAAAAAGACTATATCTAACCATTTGGGCGACAACAATTAGCCTATATGTTTTTCGTGTATTTTATTTTTATTAGTAACCCTACCCATTTTAAAAAATGGACTCAATTCCTTATAAGGAATTGAGTCTACAAGAGACCTACCCAAAAATAATTTATGTATATAAATGTACATTATATATATATAGATACATTATCTTTAACTATATAATTATTTCAAAACTTATCCCAATAATCTTGATTCTTGAATGATATCTTCAATTTATATTTAATCGCCAAAAAAATCAGATTAATTCGACTCAATCTTTTTTCCAAATATATATCAGATTGATTCGACTCAATCTTTTTTCCAAATATATATATATATTACTATGACAAAGTGTGATAGCTTAAGTGGTTAGACCACCACTCTAGGCCTTAGGTCCTGGGTTCGAGTCATGGGGAGGGAAAAAAAGGGATGAGTATTTAACTTCCATCAAAAAAAATATATATATATTACTATTATTATAAATTTTATTTTAGAAACAAAATTTAATAATACATAGTTATACGTAAATGGTTTTGATATGAATTAATAGTTTTTAAATTATTTTTTCTACGTGATTTTTATCAAATTTAGTTATATTAATCTGGTTAATAATTAAACACGGTTTTCTTTAAAATATTAGAAAAATCAAGCACTCCATCTATATTATTTATTAAAAAAATTAAATCCCTATAGTCATATAAGCTCATTTCGAAACAACCCGGTCAAACTTATTTTCAAATTATTATTATTATTATTAGAGTTGGTCTCCTGTGCACAGTGTGCATGTGCACATTAATCAACATTTTGAAAACTGATCAATCAATATGTATTAACTAAAGCGAAATTTTGAACAAAATAACGGTTGTTCAAATGGTTATAGAAGCCTAAGTCATATACAAGGTCATGGGTTCGACACCAGCATAGTACACACCATTTTTTAAATAATTATTTTACACCATTTTTTAAATAATTATTTTTTAACAGCACAATACACCATTTTTTTAACAATCATTTTTTAACAGCACAATGCACCATTTTTTTTATCACTTTTTAATAATTAAAATTACACTTTTTAGTTCAAATATCTACCACTTTTCAATAATAAGAATTACACTTTTCAATTAAAATATCTCCCACTTTTCAATAATAAAAATTACACTTTTCAGTTAAAATATCCACCACTTTTCAATAATAAAATATCCACCACTTTTCAATAATAAAAATTACACTTTTCAGTTAAAATATCCACCACTTTTCAATAATAAAAATTACACTTTTCAGTTAAAATATCCACCACTTTTCAATAATAAAAATTACACTTTTCAGTTAAAAAATCCACCACTTTTCAATAATAAAAGTTACACTTTTCAGTTAAAATATCCACCACTTTTCAATAATAAAAATTACACTTTTCAGTTAAAATATCCACCACTTTTCTGTAATAAAAATTACACTTTTCAGTTAAAATAGGCGATATCCATCGTCTTCTCCGGCAAAATCCATCGTCTTCTCCGGCGAAATTTTCAGTTAAATAAGTTGCGCGTCGACATCGCTTAATCGGCTACTTCTGCGGGTCGTCGGCAAGGATCCGACCCGAATTCGTTTAGGATTTTTAGAAATCTTGATACCCTTTTTCGAATTCGGCGTCGAACAGTTACAATTACTCGAAGAAGCTGATGATGCAGAATCTGAAACCAAGATTTGTTTCTTCTTTTTATTCTTTCTTTTAGTAATTTTGTACGAGGATTGTGGAATTGTGGAGGAGCTTGATGGGTCCCTCCGCCGGGTGAGCGGTGGCATTGCCGTTCGTATGGCGGTGGAGAGCGGCATCCATGGTGAAATTTGAGAAGGGTCAGAGAGTTTGATGGAGGAGACTTTAAAAAAAGTGTGAGAGGAGAGAGAAAGGAGTAGAAAAAAATTAAAAAAAAGCGTGTTCACCAAACTAAGTTTGGTGCACAGTGTGCATATGAGAATTTCTCTTATTATTATTATTAAACATTTTTCAACGTGAATGCCTTAAGATTTAATCAAACTTAAATTGATTCTGCAGTCATTTTTCATTTTATTATTATAAATTTATTTATTTTAATTATTCTAGTCAATCAAATTTAATAAAATATATTTATAAATTTGCCATTCAATTCATATTTGAGGTTAGTTAAATTTGAAATTTTCATGGAAGATTCAATTATTTAAATCCTAACTTTTTGCACAAGAAAAACTTATTTCCTCTCCTATAAATAATAGAGGCCCTAATTGTAAAATAAAAGGCATGCATACAAAAGTTTTCACAAAACAATTTCAGTTTTATTTCTTTTACTCTCGATTCATGGAAGTCAACAACATCAAGAATTAAAGTTATTTTCCACTACAAAAAAACTGCGATTTAGAGACGGATTAGATACCATAAACACTGTCTCTAAACAGGTTAGAAACGGATTTTGGAACCATTTTCTATCTGTTCCTAATCACATGGTATCTAATGTCAGGAACGGTTTTCTAAATTCCGTTTCTAATAAGAGACGGATTTGAGACCTATTTTTTTCGGTTTATAATGATAGACGGAATTTGACACCGTATATTCCCGTATCTAAACGATGAACGACCCGTTTTATATCCGGGTCAAAAATCCGTTTCAAATGTCGTTTTTATTTAACAACGACATTTTATCGTCTCTAAACCCGTATCTAAGCGATAAACGACCCGTTTTACATCCGGGTCAAAAATCTGTTTCAAATGTCGTTTCTATTTAACAACGACATTTTATCGTCTCTAAATCCGTATCTAAGCGATAAACGACCCGTTTTACATCCCAGCACAATCCCAATCCCTCCCATCCCATCCCATCCCATCCCATCCGAATCTCAATCCCCTCTCCAACTATTAAATAATCCCAATCCCAATCCCAATCCCAATCCAGCTGTTTCAAATGTCGTTTCTTCCCATCCCATCCGAATCTCAATCCCCTCTCCAACTATTAAATAATCCCAATCCCAATCCCAAATGTCGTTTCTTCCCATCCCATCCGAATCTCAATCCCCTCTCCAACTATTAAATAATCCCAATCCCAATCCCAATCCAGCTGTTTCAAATGTCGTTTCTATTTAACAACGACATTTTATCGTCTCTAAATCCGTATCTAAGCGATAAACGACCCGTTTTACATCCCAGCACAATCCCAATCCCTCCCAGCCCATCCCATCCCATCCCATCCCATCCGAATCTCAATCCCCTCTCCAACTATTAAATAATCCCAATCCCAATCCCAATCCAGCCCGACCCCATCCCATCCCATCCCAATCCCGACATCCCAGCACAATCCCAATCCCTCCCAGCCCATCCCATCCCATCCCATCCGAATCTCAATCCCCTCTCCAACTATTAAATAATCCCAATCCCAATCCCAATCCAGCCCGACCCCATCCCATCCCATCCCAATCCCGACCCAGCCCCCAAACCCCTCTCCAACTATTAAATAATCTCAATCCCAATCCAGCCCGACCCCATCCCATCCCATCCCATCCCAATCAACTATTAAATTGACCATTATTTTGGTCTATGTGGGAATTGAACCCAGGTGGACAAGTGTCCATTATTGAGCACCCGCCACTAGGACAGATAACTCTTTTATTTTATCTTTTAATATTAATTGTACGGAAATGATATAGAGCCCACCAATTGTGCCCACCAGTTTTGCCCACCTACCACGTCAATAAATTCTTATTTATATTTAATTTAAACTTAATCTAATATCAATATTTTACTTTTTTATCCATATCAATATTTAAAAAAATTATTTTTTATATTTAATTTAATATTATCTCTATCAAATTACGCTAACTAACGTTATCAATCTTTTCTCAAATCTTTCCATCACCATTAATGGCACAAAGCAGTAGGACACGCAGTGTTTGCAGTCGAAGCGGCCATGATAAACGAACCTGTCCCACCCTAGACCCTAAGAAGTACGCTTTTTTTTTAACTTTTTTTTTTAAGCTAACACGACTATTTCATGATGATTGGTAATAGGTCACAAGTAGAAGAACAATGTACGCAAGGGAACTAATGAACAAGTATCAACTTTTACGGGAGTTTTTTTTATTATTTGTGTTTCTTTTGCATGTTGGTGAATTTTTATATTTCTTTCATTGGTTGACATTTAGTTAATTTTTGTTATGACAATGAGATTGTTTTTTATTTTCTTTAATTTTTTTTGTGGAGAAAAATTAATGATGATGGAAAGATTTGAGAAAAGATTGATGGCATTGTAATTTGATAGAGATAATATTAAATTAAATATAAAAAAAGATTTTTAAAATATTGATATGGATAAAAAAATAAAATATTGATATTAGAATAAGTTTAAATTAAATATAAATAAGAATTTATTGACGTGGGCAAAACTGGTGGGCACAATTGGTGGGCTCTATATCATTTCCGATTAATTATATATGTATATTAATTTATTTCTTTCACGTGTATTTAAATTATAACTTTTAAATTTGTAAATGTAATTTTTTTTATTAATTTCTAAAAATTGTAATTACTCACAGCCTCAAAAGCATAAGTTGTAAAATACTAAGAACTGTGCATAATATTTTAACATATATAATAAGTTGTAAAATACTAAGAACTGTGCATAATATTTTAACATATATAAATACTAAGAACTGTGCATAATATTTTAACATATATAAATACTAAGAACTGTGCATAATATTTTAACATATATAATTAATTGATTAATTTGTAACTTTAAAAAATATATAAAAAAAATTGTTATTGAATAATTTCAATTGTAAAAGTTTATAAATTCAAATAAATTAATTAAATTACATTTAATCTTCATCTTCATATTTGCCTTCATCATTGTCGTCATCATCTTCTTCTTCATCATATTCATCTTCATTCTTGTTATCCTTCTCATCATCATCGTTTTCAATTCCCAATCAAATCACGATTTGTAATTGTTAAATCTAAAATAAAAAAATATTGAAATCTTCCTCAAACACCTTAGTTTCAAGTTTTAGTCTCTATTTTTTTTAAACTTCTTTGCAGTGCCTTCCACCGAGGATCTTAAACAACTATCCATTGTTACTTGTTACGGTCCTCTTGGATAGGTGATGAACATCCGTAATTCGAATGGATTTTTGTTTCTAATGAGGTGTGATCAAACTAATCACATTTGAATAATAGTGGCCCTTTGCTAAGATCCCTTAAATATCGATTCTCAACGTCGTGTGAACTCACTTCGCATTAATTATGTATATATATACACTAAGACTCGCATATATGTTTGCATTTGAGATATTTTGTTCTTCTTGTAATAATTATTGAATATACATCCTAATTCACAAAAATAATAATTATAGATTGAATAAACATGGATAAAACTACCTACTTACTTACGTAGGGTTGGACTTCTGCACAATTCAATATTCCCCACATTGTAGGCCTAAAACACCTGAAATCCTTAATTTTCACACACATTTGAGTAGACTCGTTGATCCAACCCCACAACCCCGTAATCGTCTCACCCATATAACACTCTATTTTAATTTAATCGTCTCACCCATATAACACTCTATTTTAATTTAATCGTTTCACCCATATAACACTCTATTTTAATTTAATGAAGTTTTAATATATGAATCATTCACTTGTATCTCTACCTCCCTTCATTTTGACACTTTTTAATTTAAGTTTATTTTGACACGAAATGATATATTTTTTAAAATTTTGTAAAATTAAATGAATTCAATTTCTATAAATTAGATAATTTATTGTATCTCTTCCAAACATCTTTTAGACTACTTTGTATTACTCCCAAACAACTTTTAGACTAATTTAGTAAAATTAAATGAAACAACTTTTAGACTAACTTGTATCACTTCCAAACAATGACTTTTACAATTTGCAATGCTTCACGTATTTATACTTTTTCTAAATGGATGATATAATTTTTTTTTTTTTAATCTAAAACTTTTTAAAAAATACTATACAAATTTCTTTATAAGTCTTAATAGTCAAGATATTTAAAAACTTTTAAAAATTATTAAATGACACCGTACACCTCCTTTTTTTAATCTAGACATCATACAAAATTCATATATGATTAGAGAATCAATTCTTGGAATATTTTTATTAGAGAATCAATTAATATATATATTGTCATATGGAATTGAAGATATAATATAATATAATTATTATAATATCTATGGCTATCCTAAAATATATATACATAGTATTATTCTAACATTTATGTTTATCCATACATAGAAGATATATGAGTAATAAATTAATTAATATAAATCAATTCACCCTCCATACTCTGAACTCTCTCTCTCTCTCTCTCTCTCTCTCTCTCTCTATATATATATATATATATATATATATCTCCCAAATTACCTCTAAAAAAAATTCACTCTCTCAAGAAAAGAATCCTCTCTCTCTCTCTTTCACTCAGTGCCCTACGGTTTCGGTTTCAAATACTCCTCGTGTGGCATTACTAGTAACTTACGAGGAAGGGCGCGTAGTTGTTCACTCAGACCTCCGATTGAGGATCCTCGTGTACACAGGATACCTCCTCATGTCGTGTCGTCGTCCTATTGTGTCGTCGCCTTTTCCTTCGTCTTTAAGTTTATTTTTTGAGAGGAAGGGCGCGTAGTTGTTCACTCAGACCTCCGATTGAGGATCCTCGTGTACACAGGATACCTCCTCATGTCGTGTCGTCGTCCTATTGTGTCGTCGCCTTTTCCTTCGTCTTTAAGTTTATTTTTTGAACAATTTAATGGTTTGTTTCTTTATTTTAGAGATGGTTAGATTTCGTATCACAAATTTCGTGTACACATTGTCTCGTTTTATATTGGGGAGAAAAAATTGACTGTTTAGAGACGGTGGTATACGTATCTAATCCGTATCTAAAACTCTTGAAACTGAAAGTCGCGTATCTAAAACTCTTGAAACTAAAAGCCGTATCTAATTTGTTTATAATGAGAGACGGTTTTATTTTCGGTTTCAAATCTCGATTTTTTAACAAATCCGTATCTAATCCGTATCTATTAGAGACGGATTAGGTGTCCGTCTCAAAATTTCGATATCAAAATCAAGCTTTTTTTGTAGTGTTCATTGCATCCACGACATAAAATCGAGGTGGGATTTTCTTGATTGGCTATACTTTGTCATCTTTAAGTATTTCGTATGAGTGATTTTATTTCTTTAAGTATTTCGTATGAGTGATTTTATTTCTTGCTGCATCTTACATCTTATGGTTGGTTTATCCAACAAATTTATGGTTGGTTTATCCAACAAGCCTATGTTATTATGGTTGGTTTATCCAACAAACTTATGGTTGGTTTATCCAACAAACCTATGTTATTATGGTTGGCCTTGCCAACAAGCTTATGAAATTGTATGCATTTTTGTGAGTTATGATTTTATTCATATGTTATATTTAACTGTGACAAAGTTAATCCCACTGAGCTGTTTTGCTCACCCCAATTATATTAACATTTTTACAGATTAAAAAGATTAAAGGAGTGGCGGTGGAGGACGGTGGATGCGTGTCAAGAAAAAGCAATTATTATTTTAAAACTGCGATTTAATTAGTTCGATCATATGTTATTTAAAGTATTTCGTTTAATAAAAAGTCACATCTTTTAATTGTATTAGAAATTATGTTTGTCTTTAAAGTAAATTTATTTATTTTCGAGTGATTGGTGTTAAGTTTTCAAGATTGTCCTTATTTAATATTTTACTTCCGCTGCACATCTTTTTATAAATTCATAAATTTGATCTACTTCAGTATTTCAAAGTGTTTTGAAAGTCAAGATAAGACAGTATTTGGCCTTCAAAAGTAAAAATATAGTATTTTAATCTAGGCCCCTAAAATCGGGATGTGACAATTGTGCATACCAAGGATAGCACAATGCCTTGTATATTATAGCAACCATTGTTGGGTTTTCGAGGTACGAACACCATGCTCGTAGCAGCGGAAGTTGATAAATAATCCTTACAATGATTCGTATGCGAGATCCTCTACTACGGTATCCACGTAATCCTCGTTTACGAACTTGTGATCCAAATTGAAATTCTCTAAAAGAATTCGCTAGGAGAATTCTATAGAGAGAACCGGAGAAATATTATTAGTGGTAAAATTGTTACTCAAAACCTGTAAGGTTTTTATATAGTAAATCAGAAACTCTATCTGTGCACATGGGCTTGAGCCCACGTATATATTTTATTTTATTGGCAAATCCAATATATAATAAAATATCTTTTACCATATTTATGATATACCTAATATATCATCTTATTAATTAAATCTAATTTAATTAAATAAATTATAATTCTATATTTCTCCATAAATTAAATATCTTGATCAAATCAAATAATTAATTTATCCAACTTTAATTCGTAAATTAAGACTACTTGTTGTGTGACCCATAGGCCCTCACATATCAAGCGATTAGTCAAACTAACGGTTTTAGCAGAACCCTAGACAATGAACCAGACAATCTCAATATGTGAGGTACGTTGCGAGGAAATAACAACAACCTGTAATGTGAAGCTCACAATGATATGATCCTTTCATTCACGAATACTCCGATTAAATCTAGAACATGATGATGTGTCTATTCCAATAATTTAATCACGTTATCTCATTCTACTCATTGATCACAGTGTCGCATTTGAACACCATTCCAAATGTGACGTGCATTGGCCAATGACTAACGATCCAATTAGTTATGAGAAGACGAGTATTCTCTCTAAATCTATTTGAGGAATGAATCCTATTCTTGGCTCAACTACCGCGCACATGTACTTTATGGTGTGCCCAACAAATGCCTAATCTACCCCGTTAGGAGTGCAAGCGTCGGTCATGGTCAAAGCCCATCACTGTAAGGATTATTTAACGCTTTAATTATCCTTCAATTATGTTATACAGTCATATCAGGAATCTGTGTTGGTGAACAAATTTTCAACTTCCGCTGCTACGAGCATGGTGTTCGTACCTCGAAAACCCAAACAATATCTAGATTCGAGAACGAAACTTCTCAACTGTGTCAAAAAATAACAATCAATATCAGGTGGACCCTCTTGAAGGTAAATTAATTAGATCTCAAAAAAAAAAAGAGAATGATCGAAAAGCTAAGATATTTCTATGGTAGTACTAATTAAAAAATGTTTGAAAGTTGCAAATTAAGGTAGCACTGATATATCTGAATCGAATGGGATAAATATTGTGAATGGTTAATTAGTCCAACTAATATATATATATGTTGGTTGCACGTTGCATATATAGTTGCAATGGGAAAATTAAATTAAATATTCATCAGCAAGTTGTTGGGTTCTTGGGAGGATCCTCTATATTCCAATTGGTCGATATTGTCCGCTTTGGACTATGCCCTCACGACTTTACTTTTTGAATTTTCCCAAAAGGCCTCGTATCAATGAGTATACTATATAAAGAGGTGAATATATATATATAAGCATGAGTAAGCCATATTGTAATATATATAGCACTAGGAATGGCATTAATGATGAAAAATTATATATATAGCACTAGGACATCTATACTAACAACCATATTATAATTTTTCATCATTAATGCCATTCCTAGTGCTATATATATATTACAATATGGCTTACTCATGCTTATATATATATATTCACCTCTTTATATAGTATACTCATTGATACGAGGCCTTTTGGGGAAATTCAAAAAGTAAAGTCGTGAGGGCATAGTCCAAAGCGGACAATATCGACCAATTGGAATATAGAGGATCCTCCCAAGAACCCAACAACTTGCTGATGAATATTTAATTTAATTTTCCCATTGCAACTATATATGCAACGTGCAACCAACATATATATATATTAGTTGGACTAATTAACCATTCACAATATTTATCCCATTCGATTCAGATATATCAGTGCTACCTTAATTTGCAACTTTCAAACATTTTTTAATTAGTACTACCATAGAAATATCTTAGCTTTTCGATCATTCTCTTTTTTTTTTTTGAGATCTAATTAATTTACCTTCAAGAGGGTCCACCTGATATTGATTGTTATTTTTTGACACAGTTGAGAAGTTTCGTTCTCGAATCTAGATATTGTTTGGGTTTTCGAGGTACGAACACCATGCTCGTAGCAGCGGAAGTTGAAAATTTGTTCACCAACACAGATTCCTGATATGACTGTATAACATAATTGAAGGATAATTAAAGCGTTAAATAATCCTCTACTACGGTATACACGTAATCATCGTCTACGAACTTGTGATCCAGATTGGAATTCTCTAAAAGAATTCGCTAGGAGAATTCTATAGAGAGAACCGAAGAAATATTATGAGTGATAAAAAATTACGACTCAGAACCTCTAACCCTAGAGGTATTTATATAGTAAAACAGAAACCCTATTTGTGCTCATGGGCTTGAGTCCAAGTATATATTTTACCATATTTATGATATATCTAATATATCATCTTATTAATTAAATCTAATTTAATTAAATAAGTTATAATTCTATCAAATAGAATTATTCTATATTTCTCCATAAATTAAATATCTTGATCAAATCAAATAATTAATTCATCCAACTTTAATTCGTAAATTAAGACTACTTGTTGTGTGACCCATAGGCCCTCACATATCAAGTGATTGATCAAACTAATGGTCTTAGCAGAACCCTAGACAATGAACCAGACAATCTCAATATGTGAGGTACGTTGCGAGGAAATAGCAACAACCTGTAATGTGAAGCTCACAATGATATGATCCTTTCATTCACGAATACTCCGATTAAATCTAGAACATGATGATGTGTCTATTCCAATAATTTAATCACGTTATCTATTCTACTAATTGATCACAGTGTCGCATTTGAACACCATTCCAAATGTGACGTGCATTGGCCAATGACTAGCGATCCAATTAGTTATGAGAAGACGAGTATTCTCTCTAAATCTATTTGAGGAATGAATCTTATTCTTGGCTCAACCACCGCGCACATGTACTTTATGGTGTGCCCAACACATGCCTAATCTACCCCGTTAGGAGTGCAAGCGTCGGTCATGGTCAAAGCCCATCACGCCATATGTACATGTCGCGTGTATTGACCTCAAGTCGAAGGACATTACATTGCTCAACAAATCGATATTCCCGTAGACACGTAAATAGAATACACCAAACGGTTCCTTGATTGGGCAAGCCAATACTCTCAAAGTATCCGTGCATCCATCATGAGATACCTAGTATCTCGTAGTTGTGAGAACCACTACATCCTCTAAGGATATGATGCAGATCGCACACCAATCTCAATCGCATCATCGATATCCCAATCTCGATGATTCTTTATTGGGGCTACTTTAAGAACCATGATATAGTCAATCGAGATCTCAAATCTCAATGACATCATTGGTTCATGGGAACACATATAAGAATAAATGCAAACAATCAAACATAACATTCTATAAGTGTATCACCGAATATTATTACTAACGTCAATAATACTTAAATAACTGAATATGATCAAGTACAATGTCCTTATAATGATTGTCTCTAGGACATCTATACTAACAGTTGGGTCCAAGTCTGCTGAAGCCAAGTCAGTTGATAGGCATATCAGTTGATAGACAAGTCTGTTGATTCCGTTTTTAGAGTTAGTTATTAAGTTATTTTGTTAGTTAGTTTGTTAATGGCAGTTTCAAGTGGCATTGTACATCTACAAATACACCACTTAAGTGCATATATTAGGGTAATGAGAGTGCATAGATCTTAGTGAATAATCTTCGTGAGAAAGCAAGTTCTAAGTGATCATACTTGTAATCTGTAAAATTTCATTCGTGTTAGTGAAGAGAGCCTCTATCCTCCGTGGACGTAGATCATTTGATCGAACCATGTAAATTTCGTGTTCTTATCTTTGTTTCTTACTTGTTCAATTCATTGCGTTTCTAGTTGTCTTGTTTTATCATTTGTGAGAAATTGCTAAGTGATCCAATTCCATAACAAGTGGCGCCGTCTGTGGGAAGTCGAAGATAAAGGTAAGAATCAAGAAATGGGTTATGTGAAGTTAGAAGTAGAGAAATTCAATGGTAAGACAAATTTTGGTCTATGGAAGGCCAAGATGAAGGCCCTGCTATCACATAATGGGCTAAAGGAAGCCCTAGAGCCTCTTGACCCTACTGCATCTGAGGCAGACAAGGCCAAGAAACAACATTGTTGTTCTGAGTTTGGGAGATAATGTTTTCAGAGAGGTGATGAAGGAAAAGGATGTAAATGTTGTATTTGAAACATTGGATGATCTGTATTTGGCACAATCTTTATCAAATCAGATGTTTAGGGAAAGGAAGCTCAACAATTTCAAGATGTCCGATGAGATAACCCTTGATGAACAATTAATAGAGTTCATGCAAGTTCTGGATGACCTTGAGAATGTGGGCATCACCTTGAAAGATCATAAGAAGTCTTTTCTACTCCTAAAAGCCTTACCACCTTCATATGACAGCTTCAAAGATGCTCTGCTGATTACCAAGGAAGGTAAGGCAAAATTCAAAGAAGTTTTGTCTATTCTGAAAATCAAGAGTTTGCATGTGGCAAACTCCTCCAAGAAGACCAAGAACCATGATGAGGGTCTTAACATCAAGTTCAAGAATGGCAAGAAAGAAGGGCAAGGCAAGAAGAATCATGCCAAGCCAGCTCAGAAGAAGAATGGATTTGTAGTAAAAAACAAGGTTTGCTCCAAATGCCATAAGGAAGAACATTACATAAAAGGGTGTCATGAGTGGAAGAAGTCTATTGAAGCTCCCAAAACTGATGTAGCGGAGGCAGAAGGATATGATAGTGCAGAAGTGATGAGCATAACAGAAAGCAAGATAGTTAATGGATGGGTTCTAGATTATGGATGTTCATTTCATATGTGTCCCACCAAATCTTGGTTCCAAAACCTTGAGATGATGGATGGTGGATCAGTTCTATTGGAAAATGATGAAAGTTGTATTGTAAGAGGATTTGGCACTGTGGGGGTGAAGATGTTTAATGATAAACATGTGATCCTAACCAATGTTAGATTTGTTCCAAATTTAAAGAGAAACCTAATATCTCTTGGCACATTGAATGCTTTGGGTTATGAGTTCAGGACAGAAAGTGAATGTCTTCTGGTTACCAAAGCTGATAGGATAGTGATGCAAGGGAAGAAGGCTAATGAGTTATATTCTTTAATTGGGGAAACAATTACTAGATCGGTTGATATAGTCATGGGTTCTTATGATGCAATGCTTTGGCACAAGAGATTGGCACATGTGGGAGAGAAAGGACTGATGGAGTTATCCAAGAAGGGGGTTTCCACCAGAAGACATTCAAGAATTTGAAGTTTTGTGAGTTGTGTGTTCTTAGCAAAGCCAAGAAGAAGTCATTCCAGAAGAGTGAGCACACCACAAGAGAGATGTTGGATTATGTTCATTGATCTGAGTGGGGACCATCAAGGACTGAAAACATTGGTGGAGATAAGTACTTCATGTCCATAATATATGACTATTCTAGAAAAGTTTGGGTGTTCATTCTCAAACAGAAGATTCAGGACTTTGAAAAATTCAAAGAATGGTTAGTTGAGATAGAGAACAAGAAAGGCAAGTCTTTAAAACATTTAAGGACAGACAATGGCCTTGAGTATCTATCAGTTGAGTTCAATGAATTTTTTAAAAAGAAGGCATTACTAGACATAGAATTGTCCCTCTTAATTCACAGCAGAATGGATTAGCTGAGAGAATGAACATAACTATTTTAGAACGGGTCAAATGTATGTTAGTTGATGTTAAGTTACATAAAAGCTTTTGGGGAGAAGCTGTATGCACTGCATATTATTTGATAAACAAAACCCCCTCATTTGCTTTAGAAGGTAAAACACCAGATGAGATCTGGTATGGCAAGTTGAGTGATTATTAAAAACTTAAAGTGTTTGGATGTCAGGTTTATGCCCATATTAGACAGGATAAGCTTGAACCAAGGGCTCTGAAATGTATATTCGATGGTTATCCTAAAGGTGTCAATGCTATAGACTGTGGTTCCTTGAACCAGGTCATAAGAAATTTATTATCAGTAGAGATGTTGATTTTAATGAGAAGGTAATGGGATATCCTCAAAATGAAAATTCACATGACCTAGATGGAAGAATTGTAAATGAGTCAGAAGAGAGTTCCTCAGCTGAGGTGAAGTTTCTAGCCAGGACCAGATAAGTTAGCACCAGAGGAGGTGGCTAACCTAGCTGGTACAGAAGACAACACCCCAGATGAGGTTGTCCCAGAACAGGTACAAGGAGATGATCCAGAAGATGAGACCATGGAGGACAACCCTGCTGATTTGAGGAATTATAGTCTTGTAAGAGATAGACTATGATGGCAGATTCATCCCTCATCTAAGTTTGGCTAGGCTCATCTTGTATCATATGCTCTGATCACAACTGAAGATGTGGAGCATTATGAGCCAAGAAACTATAGGTAAGCTATCACCAGTCCTGAGAAAGAGCAATGGATAACAACCATGTCAGAGGAGTTGCAATCCTTAGAGAAGAACCAGACTTGGATCCTAGTAGAGAAGCCAATCAACCAAAAGTTAGTCAGTTGTAGGTGGCTCTTCAAGAAGAAGCTTGAAGTTGGATCTGAGGGTGCAAAGGAGCACATCAGATTCAAGGCAAGGTTGGTAGCAAGGGGATTCACACAAAGGGAAGGCATAAACTTCAATGATGTACTCTCTCTTGTTGTTAAACATTGTTCAATAAGATTACTTTTATCTAAGGTTGCTCAAGATGATCTTGAGTTGCATCATCTAGATGTCAAAACTGTATTATTACATGGTGAACTAGTTGAAACAATATACATGCACCAACCAGAAGGGTTTGTCATGCCTAAAAGTGAAAGTAAGGTATGCTTACTTAAGAAATCATTGTATGGGCTTAAGCAAAGTCCCATACAATGGTATAGAAATTTTGATAATTTCATGCTTTCTATTGATTTCTTAAGAAGCAATTATGTCAGATGTGTGTATATTGGTAAACAAGATTATCTAGAGAGCACCTATCTACTGATATATGTAGATGATATGTTTATAGCTAGCAAGAGTATGAAGAAGATTACCTCGCTGAAGGAGCAGCTGAGTAGCAAGTTCGAGATGAAGGATTTGGGTGAAGCTAAGAGGATATTAGGGATGGATATCTTTAGAAACAGGAAAGCAGGGAAGCTGTTCCTATCCTATAAGAGTTATGTTTAGAAGGTCTTAAGGAGGTTTCTTATGCACCAGTCCAAATCAGTGAGCACTTCATCTGGTCAGCAATACAAGTTATCAGTCAAGCAATCTCCTCAAATAGAAGAAGAGAAGAAGCAGATGCTTACTGTTCCTTATGCTAATGGAGTGGGTAATCTCATGTATGTCATGGTATGAAGTAGGCCTGATCTAGCATATGCAGTAAGTATGGTGAGTAGATTCATGGAAAACCCTGGGAAGCTGCACTGGGAAGCTTTGAAGTGGATTCTAAGATATCTGAATGGATCAGAAGACTTAGGTCTACTGTTCTAGAAAACAACTGATACTAAGAGTCCTCTGCTGGGATTTGTGGATTATGATTTTTCTGGGAATATTGATACAAGGAAGTCCTTATTTGGTTATGTGTTTACATTGTATGACACTGCTATCACTTGGAGAGCAGCTTTACAATCTATGGTGACCTTATCCACAACAGAAGCTGAATACATTGTCTTAACATAAGTAATCAAGGAAGCATTGTGGTTGAAGGGCATTCTGAGAGATTTCGGCATATACCAGAAGAGTATTCCAGTTCTGTGTGATAATCAGAGTGCAAACATCAAGTGTTTCTTGAGAGATCGAAGCACATTAATGTAAAGTTACATTTTGTAAGTGATGTCTTAGAGAAGGGCTTAGTTGAAGTTCAGAAGGTTGCATCAGAAGAGAATGCAACTGATATGTAGACTAAGGTTTTACCAAGCAATAAGTTCAAACATTGCATTGAATTGGTAAACCTTAGAACCTGGGATGTTCACTAAGGAGAGAATGAACAAACAACCTCGGGGAGGGCTGGGAAGAGGTAATCATGCATTAAGGTGGAGAATTGTTAGGATTAATGCAAATTGAGATGTCATCTTATCTATCTTTTAGAAGAGTAACTAGTCGTCTGATCTGGTTCAGTACAAGTTGAGTAAGGCTTACTCAGCTGATAAGGTTTAGTCGTCTGATATAGGTGTCAACTAATCTGAGATGAGTTAGGACAACTCTGCCGATAGCAAGTCGTCTGATCTGATCAGAAGAGTTGGGTCTAAGTCTGCTGAAGCCAAGTCAGCTGATAGGCATATCAGCTGATAGACAAGTCTGTTGATTCCGTTTTCAGAGTTAGTTATTTTCGGTTATTCTGTTAGTTAGTTAGTTTGTTAATGGCAGTTTCAAGTGACATTGTACATCTATATAGTGCATATATTAGGGTAATGAGAGTGTGTAGATCTTAGTGAATAATCTTCGTGAGAAAGCAAGTTCTAAGTGATCATACTTGTAATCTATATACTTTCATTCGTGTTAGTGAAGAGAGCATTTATCCTCTGTGGACGTAGATCATTTGATCGAACCACGTAAATCTCGTGTTCTTATCTTTGTTTCTTATTTGTTCAATTCATTGCGTTTTTAGTTGTCTTATTTTATCATTTGTGAGAAATTGCTAAGTGATCCAATTCCATAACAGTACAATTGAAAACCTGAAAATCATTCAATTATCATTATAATATTTTATCATTATTAAAAATTTAGTCCTCGTAAGTAAATTAACTACTGATCATATTCATTTTTTAATGTTGTTTTTACTAATGATTGCTTAAAATTCAGCTTTGGATCACTCAGGTAATTATGGCTCCAGGGCGTCGTAAGTATGGTCTTTATGTTTTGGATAATATGCAGGTGGCGTTGGTTGCGACTGGACCACCTACGGGTTCTTACGAGTTGTGGTACTCCCGTTCTGTACACAATATTTAAAAACTTCTTCACCAGTTGGGTGAGAAACTCTTGGTAATTAATTCTAAGGTGGCATTGAACCAATTTTTTTATTTATAATTGATGTAATCCATGCATGCATCCCAAATAAAATTATTTGGACGATCATTCTCCAACATTTCAAAAAAAAAAAAAAACATTAAAAACAATCATTATAAATAAACAGTTTTCAAAATAAGATGATTTGCACATCTATTTAAGAACATAAAAGGGGGGGTTCAATATCAAGTTATTCAACAACACAAAATAAATATAATCTACAACACATTCACTACAAGCTAGTCTGACATAATTAATTTTATAGTCATATAATATGCACAAACAAAACATCAAAGCAAAACAAATGTCATAGACTTTCCAGTATTCATTCAATACCTCTGTTTTAAGAAAAATATAGATAAAATAGATAAAGTAAGAGTATTATAGGGTATTGTGGGGTCCATTGTGAATAAGGTGATTGTTTGTGAGTAAAGTTGATGGGAAATTGAGTAATTAAGTGATGGTTGAAGAGTGATAGTTTTCATAAAGTGTATGAGACTACATTTGATGGACAAAGAATATAAGACAAATGGCACTACATTTCATAGACGGATGGAGTATATATATATATATATATATATTATATCTTCGGAGTTACAAGTCGTTGATATCTTCAAAAAGGTACGTGTTGTCCCAAATGTTGTATGAGTTTTTTCGAGGTAAGCTTTGAGTTGGTCTGCACCCCACGTTTTGCTTGAGGGGATAATATATGTACTCCGTATATCGTATCATCAGAGTTAGAAATCGTTGATATCTTTAAAAAGGTGTTGTCCCGACTGTTGTATGAGTTTTTATTGGGGTAAACTCGAGTTGGTCTGCACCCCACGTCTTGCTTGGGATAATATAAGATAATTTGATCATATCTTTTGTCTTTGATTTAGGAATTGACTTATTGTAATTAATTAATTTTAATTATTTCATCCCTTGTATACTGATTAGGAAAGATATGCATCTTCTTTAATTTATATTAACCATGTTTACCCTTTCGTTATTAATAATTTAATATATTACTCCACTTTGCAACATTAAATAACTGTCTTGAATGTGGATCAACTCTGATCTGCTTACTTTCTAAGGAATCATTTAATATAACATTATATATATATATAATTTAAATCCAATTTTTTAATTGGAAAATTACATATGCAATATGTACTAGGCATATATAATTCATGTATTTTATTTTTATTATATTTTATTGTTAAATTTTTTCTATAATTTATAGTACTTCCTCTATCCGCCCACCTATATATAAGCTTTCCATAACTCACCGATTAAGAATAATACATATATTACAAGTGATGTCATTGAGAGAGATAGTGACTGAGATAGAGAGAAAAATTAAGATATAAAGTGGACTGTAAAAATAAAAAATAAAGGATCATCAATATTTACCAAAAAAGGTACAAGAAGATTAATTATAGGCGGACGAATCAAAATGGCAAATGAGTGTTGCTTTTGGGTGTCATTGCTTTGGGTGAAATTAACAGGGGCGTGAAAGTCACGTGCGCAGTTTTGATCCGTTAAAACTGCCAGAAAATATTGTGGGTCAACTAAAAGTGTGTGAAAAAAGACCAAATTAAAAGTGATTTGGTTTATTCTTACGGACAAAAAGTGCAATTTTCTCAATTTTATTATGTTGCGTATATCATTGACGGAGGCACGAAATAATGGAAAAGGAAAAAATCAATTGAAATTGCGCGCTAAAAATATTAATCGATATATATATTGCACGTTATATATAGTGATATGAACGTTATACATTAATTAAATATTCCTTCTTTATTATTATGTAATTGTTGGAATTGAAGTATGTGGTACCTTGGGCTGGTGTGTATAAAGAGGTGAAAATATATAAGCTAGGTTATACATAAACATAATTAATAGCAATGGCGGGTTTAGTAAAGTATATATTTTTAATTATAATTATTTGTATAAATAAAAAAATATATGTGAGTATGTGACCAGTACAAAATAAAGTTTATGTATACGGAGTATAATTTTTGCTAGATATATTAAAGAAATATCTCATGGGTGGTACTTGTCGTGTACATTAATGCTATAGTGGTTATGGTTGTTTATAAATTATGCGTAGTTACTTGTTAGTATAGTATAATTTTTGCAATAAACATTTTTTTTAAATGATGTAATGGATTGGGCTGGCCCTCTAATTCAGATGGTCTAGCCTAGGCTCCAATTTTATCACTTGACTAGTTGGAATTAATATACAACAATTAATTTCCCACCTATCTACATGTTCGAACTTTTAGATTAGACATAATTCTTTAATGGTATTAGAGCCTCTAGGCAAACGATTTGGGTTCGGTTCCTGTTGTAAGCAACTCCACCCATTTAAATTGTCCACTCGATGAGCATTCTCCCCAAAGGGTAAGAGGTGATAAACCTTGCTTACCGATGGAAAAATTCGGTCGAAAACAACCCCGTCGGTAATTTTTACCGACAGAATTTTACCTTTCGTCGGGAATTACCAACGAAATGTTTTTTTTTTATTTTTTAATTACCGACGGATGTATTCCGTCGGTAAACCAAATTTAAATTAAAAAAGCAATCTTGAACCGGGCCCAACCGCGCGCACAATCCACTGTCTCCATCCTCTGCCACCGACATCGCAGCGCCAGCCACCAGCAGTCCGACCGTCCCCTTTCTCACCTTGTCGCAAAACCTTCGCCGACGGACTACTCTAAAACATCGAGAGGTAAGTTTAATTCTTCTTCTTGGACTCTCGCTCACATAAGGGCATGTTTGATAGCTTAGATTAAACCTAGATTAATTATATATCATTTTTATTGGTTGTTTGATAACTTAGATTAAGGGTAGATTATGCTTAAAATTTATAAAGTTTAGTTATCATCCTAATCTTAGATAATCAGTCTATGCTATCAAACATGCCCTAAATTGATTATGAATCGGGGGGAGCCCTCGTTGAATGCGCATATGAGGTGTTCGATGAAATTGCTAAATCATGTCATATGTTTTATTGCCTAACTCATCTAATTGACATGTTTATGGAGCAGTTATTCATTTTCCTGCTTTGAGTGTGATTGTGGTTGGTTGAAGCGACCAATTTAAGGTTTCAAGATTAGATAATTCTCATTTCATGCTTGGCATTTGTATTCATTTAAATTTGTATGTTAGGGTTCTTCACAGAAGATTACAACTGGGCCTATCTCTTGTGCATAGTTTGGGTATTGACCTTACTCAACTTTCTCGTAATTTATCTCTCCCCCGTTCTTCTCTCTGTAAAACAAGCTTAGGTACTACTTACTGCTATTCTAGATCTATTTCTCATCTTTTTCAGTGATGTGGATGATATTGCCTTGTTATTGCTTTGGGGTTCTGCTAATGTAGCTTGTATTTTATAAAGTCTTTGTAATTTATAACAAGCAAGAAAGACAAGGGGGGATTAAACTCGTTATCTTTCAGCTCTCTTTCAAAAATATAAATAGAAAAGAAAACGGGGAAAGACAACGGAGGATTAAACTCGTTCTCTTTCAGCGCTTTTTAAAAAAAAGATGTCAATATAAGACATCGGGGATATATAAAACAACGGATTCGGAACTTATGACAACGGAAAAGGTTCATACTCGTTGTCTTTCCACTGTTGTCGTAGGCCATTTGTGGCATAGTTGCAGAATCGAATCATATTCACTTTTCATGGCTTCCTTCCGGAGAGGTGCATCTGATCTTGCCAAAGCTTCTTTGATACTCTTGGGTTCATCCTCCTCCAGTACGTAAGTAATGAAGTTTGAACCAAAGGTCTTATCAATTCTAGCTCTCTTAATGCGTCTTGGTTCTTTACTCTCTTGAGTAGAAGGACCTGCCGTGTCCTCGGTTGCTTCGTGGGTTCTCTTACTTGAACTCGCTTCCTTTCTTTCCTTAGAAGGAAAGATGTTTTCAAAGAACACAGCGTTCCTTGATTCTATTATAGTACCTTCTGTCATATATATCAGGAATTTCTAACTTGTGGATCAGAAATCGATAGGCACTACTGTTGTGAGCATATCCAACAAATATGCAATCGACTGTTTTCTGGCTGATTTTAACTTGTTTTGGAAGTAGTACTTCGGATAAAATTTGTTGTTGGGTTCCTGCTCAATATTTGCATTAGATGCTTACTAATATTCTATTTGAAAGAATTTTGTCTCATCTAAAAGTTCGAACTTTTAGAGAGGAGGTGAATTAATTCTTGTATATTAATTTCTAATAACATTCTTCTTTTATACTTCCATAGAAGGGGAAAACACAATATTTATTTGATTTGCCCTTATTATGATGAGTTGGCATCATGTGTTTAGTTTAAAAACGTGTAGTCTAATATTACTAAAACATGCCAATTGAAAAAACTAAGTATTTATATATATTATATATGATACACATATAAATATAATATATTTCTATATTTTTTTCGTATTTAATTTAATAATATACATATCATATATATACAGTATAAAATAATAATTCAACTCCCTATATAAATTTTTAGCTCAATATATATGGGTAAAAAATAATATTATATTTGTATATGCAATATTTTAACTAAAAATTGCTGTCAACATAAACCTTTTTAGGATGTGAAAATAGTTTCACACGCCCTCGTTAATGATCCAATTTTTGCTACCTCCCGAAAGTTCAGCCCGAAAAAATGGGCCTCACGTGCAAAATCAGCCCGAAATTAGGTCATTCAGACTAATTTGGCATGAAATTACTATTAGGAATTAATACAAATATTCACCTCTCTACAAATTCGGACTTTTATAGATGAGACGAAATTCTTTCAATTACAAAGAACACAAGATCGATAGAAGCAGCATGCAGGCTGTTGGGAACTAATGAATGCAGGGGATCATGAATTAGTGCAGGTAAGCTTACACTGTGCATACCAAGGATAGCACAATGCCTTGTATGCCGGATTTGGTAGATAAACACGATTTATCTGCAAACAGCTATTGTGATGACCTTCACATACTTCGCAATAAATTGGTTTTTGAGCCTGCAGCGCAGCTGCTAATTCAAAGATCATGACCACTATGAATAATATTATAGCAACCATATTATAATTCTTCATCATTGATGCCATTCCTAGTTCTGTATATTACAATATGGCTTACTCAAGCTTATATATATATATATATATATATATATATATATTTTCACCTCTTTATATAAGCCACCCCAAGCTAAGGTACCATATATATATAGTATTGGACCTATATTAGTAAATACACTCTTATTATTATTTATTGTATAGGCCCATCTTAGTTTCCTATGGGCTCTCTTATAAAGCCCATTAGGGTTAGGTTAGACCTAATTGTCTCTTGTATAAATACCCATTGTAAATCATTTTTAGGATTTAATCAAGAAAATATATTTCTATAATTCTATATGGTATCATCGAGTCATTTGGCTCACGCCTGATCCAAACCCTAGCCGCCACCGCCGCTACAAACCCTAGCCGCCGCCGCTACACATTCTGCCGCCGCCGCCTTCATCTCTGAAGCGCCGCCGCCTTAGTCTCTGAAGCGCCGCCGCCGCCATCCGTGTTAAGACGCCTAGCTCATTGCTGCCCCTCTACTCTCTCCGCTGCTCTACTCAAAACGATGGCTGCCTCCTCTCAATCGCCGGCACCAATCACCTTCAAAGGACTTGCAAATATGTCCTTGAAGCTCAATTCCACCAACTATGGTGCTTGGTCTTTGGTGCTTGGTCTTTCCAGCTTTGTCTTCTCCTCACTGGACACAACCTCTTTGGCTATGTCTTGGGCACACATCCATGCCCCCCATCCACAATCCCAGCTGCCGACGCCACCACCAACACCACCGCCACCGTTCCCAACCCTGCACACGATCTGTGGGTGTGTCAGGACAACCTTATTTTCTCAGTCATGGTTGGATCCATGTCTCCGGAACTCATTCCCTTTGTGGCATCGACCAAAACCTCCTGCGAAGCCTGGTCGATGCTTGAAAGCATGTATGGAAAACCCTCCAGAGGCCGCATCCTTGCCCTCAAAACCAAGTTTCGCTCTCTGACTAAAGGTGCTCGCCCAATTTCTGACTTCCTAATGGAAGTTCGCTCGGTGGTCGACGAGCTTGCCCTCCTCGGCGTTTCCTCTGATGCCGAGGACGTCACTCTCCAAGTCCTAACTGGCCTTGATGAATCCTACAATGACGTAGCAAATGCCATCCAAGCTCGCGAACAGCCCATTTCCTTTGCCGAGCTCTGCGACAAGCTCCTCAGTGCCGAGGTTCAAATTGCCTCGCGACCACCCTCGGCCTCAATACCTGCATCTGCACTCACTGTCAGTAAACCTCATCATCGCCCCTCGCGACCTGACTCGAGGTCTAAAGCCTCTGACACTCGTCCTCGCCAGTCCTCGCAAAGACCCTATCTTGGCACCTGCCAATATTGCCGAACACCAGGTCACACTGCTCGCACCTGCCCTGAAATTGCTTCATCACTCTCGCCCACTGCTCCCTCTATGGGTCCTCGTCGCCCACATGGACAATACACACCACCCTCTCGTCTCAATCGGACAGCTGCTCGCCCGGCATACTCGGCTCACTCAGCCTCCTCGGCACATCCTACCGACCACTAGATCCTTGACTCAGGTGCTTCGCATCACATCACCAACGACCTCGCCAACCTCGCTCTTCACTCACCGTTTGATGGGGCTCACAATGTAGAAATTGGTGATGGTAAAGGTTTACACATATCTCACACTGGCTCTATGTGTTTTCCTCAACTTGAGTCTCTCAGTTTTTCGAATGTCTTAGTTGTCCCACACATCTCGAAAAACTTAATTTCAGTCTCCAGTCTCTGTCGTGATAACAATGTTAATGTTGTTTTTGATCGCTCTTCCTTTCAGGTGCAGGATGGTCACTCGGGGAGCATTCTCCTCGTTGGGAGTCGTATCAATAACTTGTACGTCTGGCCGGCACACATGTCCACCACCTCCCCGCAAGCCTTCGCCACTCAACACCTTACAACAACCCCCCGGCTTTGCAGATAAGACCTTTCCATCCTATGTTTGCAAATTACACAAATCCATCTATGGCTTGAAACAGGCTCCTCGCACGTGGTACTATGCTCTTCGCTCCTTTCTTGAGGAAATTGGGTTCACTCCCACTCACTCGGACGAATCTCTATTCGTCTACAACAACTCAGGGGTGGTCGCCTACTTCCTCGTCTATGTCAACGACCTCATCCTGACGGGCAACAACACACCCATGCTCGCCCGTGTGGCTGCCGACCTTCGTGCCAAGTTTTCGGTCAAGGACCTTGGTCCTCTATCTTATTTCTTGGGAGTGGAAGTTCTCAGATCTAAAAACTCATGCTTCCTCTCTCAACGCAAGTATGTTACTGACTTGCTCGCCCGGTACAACATGCTCACTTCAAAACCTGTTCGCACTCCTTTACCAACCTCTGCTCGCCTGTCTATCTCAGATGGGTCCTCGCCTGCAGATGCCACCCAATATCGTCAGGTCCTTGGTTCCCTTCAATATCTACAACTCACCAGGCCAGACATTGTCTTTGCCGTGCACAAACTATCACAATTTATGCATGCACCCACCATCACTCACTGGGGTGCTGTCAAACGTCTACTGCGGTACCTGAATGGTACAAGGAACGTTGGGGTCTCCCTCACCTCTAGTCCATCTTCATCACTTCACTGCTTCACTGATGCGGATTGGGCCGGAGACACAGACGACCGAACTTCCACCAGTGCCTACATTGTATTTCTAGGGTCTAACCCTATCTCATGGTCGTCTAAGAAACAAAAGTCTGTTGCTCGCTCCTCGACTGAAGCTGAATATCGAGCACTTGCTGCTGCTGCCTCTGAAGTTCAATGGCTCAAATCCCTATTTCAGGAACTCCACTTCCCCACTTCACCTACACCAGCCCTTTACTGCGACAACATTGGTGCCACCTACCTGTGCTCGAACCCCGTCTTCCACTCACGAATGAAGCACATTGCCATCGACTTTCACTTTGTTCGTGATCTCATCAAGACAAAACAACTACGTGTGTCTCATGTCTCTTCTGCCGATCAACTTGCGGATGCTCTCACGAAACCTCTCTCCAGCACTCGCCTACAACTTCTCATGTCCAAGATTGGACTCACCCATGGTGCTCCATCTTGAGGGGGCGTATTGGACCTATATTAGTAAATACACTCTTATTCTTATTTATTGTGTAGGCCCATCTTAGTTTCCTATGGGCTCTCTTATAAAGCCCATTAGGGTTAGGTTAGACCTAATTGTCTCTTGTATAAATACCCATTGTAAATCATTTTTAGGATTTAATCAAGAAAATATATTTCTATAATTCTATATATATAGTATCCCCATTAGTACGAGGCCTTTTGGGGAAACTCAAAAAGCAAAGCCGTGAGGGCATAATCCAAAGCGGACAATTAATATCATACCAATTGGAATACAGAGGGTCCTCCCGAGAACCCAACAACTTGCTGATGAATATTTTATTTAATTTTCCCATTGCAACTATATATATGCAACGTGAAACCAACATATATAGATTAGTTGACTAATTAACCATTCACAATATCTAAAACGTGCAACCGACAGCTGTGTAATTTGCAAGTTCATTATTTATCCCAATCGATCCATTCAGATATATCTGTGCTACCTTAATTTGCAACTTGCAAACAATTTTTAATTAGTACTAAAAATAATTTATTCTACCATAGAAATATATTATTTTTGAGTTCCTTTTATTTCAATCTAAATTAGACTCGTACAACATACAAACAAAATTTATATAAATGACACTGTAATATCTTCCCAGTAAAAGCTTTTCTTTTTCTTTTTTTTTTTTAGATGACACTTTATTTTTTGAGATCTAATTAATTTACCTTAAAGAGGGTCCACCAGATTGATTGTTATTTTTTGACATGTACAGTTGAAAAGTTTCGTTCTCGAATCTACTCCCTCCGTCCCGTAATTACTTCCACACTTTTCTTTTCGGGAAGTTCCACAATAACTTTCGAACCGAGGCCATCTAGGTTGAATCTGAATATCTGTTGGATAAAGAATGAACTTGTAAGTAACACAGCTGTTGGTTGCACGTTGTATAGTTATGGGGAAAATTAAATATTCATCCGCAAATGAAGCCTTCATTTAATATATGTAATTGGAGGTATAAATGAAACTTATAAATATTAAATTAACTGATAAATATATGTAATTGGAGGTATAAATGAAACTTATAAATTAACAACCTCTTTTACAATGCAAAACCTCGAGTATAAATAGTACGTCCTTTCAAAACCCTAATTATTGAGGCCCAACACTATCGTGGGCTAATACCAAAAACAAAAGGGTGTAATTAAAGGAAACATACTAAAGATAACAAAGTTGACTAAAGTTGCAATAATACTCTCAAATCATTTCCTAAGTTTGGAGATTCTGTCATAGGACTCCAGGAACTTCGTTGCCACATCATTATCCCCTTCGGCAAGAAGGTTCGTCCTCGAACCTGAATCCTCCTCGGTGAGATCATCATTCTCGCCAATATAAGGAATTAAATGCTAAACATTGAAAACATCGGAAGTGCGCAGGTGCGACGGCAGCTTTAAGCGGTAGGCATTAGGATTGATTTTGGCCAAAATATCCAATGGGCCAATCTTGCGAATAGTAAGCTTGTTATATTCATGGGCAAGATAGCGATCGCATGTGAGGACCGCCCAAACAAAATCCCCAGGTTCATAATCAACGGTGCGATGAGATGTGTGGCCTTGTGCGTTGCGCGCAAGGCATGTGTGGTCATGTGTGGCAGCGAGGAGTTGGTCATGTGTGGCCTTGTGCGTTGCGCGCAAGGCATCAATTAGATTTGCTGCCCGCGGATCCGCCCGCGCGGCCGACGGGAAGGCCATCAGGTCGGAAGGACCGCGAGGGAGGAAGACATACACGACCTGGAACGGGGCGAACCCAGTACTGCGATTAACGGCGTAGTTGTGTGCGAACTCGGCCTGACTGAGGCGAGAATCCCATATTTGAAGATGCTCACCCACCAAACAGCACTATAGGTTGCCAAGGGACCTATTAAGAACCTCAGTTTGCCCATCAGTTTGAGGGTGACATGCACTGCTGAAGCTCAATTGCGTGTTGTCCATACGCCATAAACTCTTCCAAAAGAAATTGAGGAACCTCGTGTCCCGATCCGACACAATCGAGGATGGAAGGTCGTGCAAGCGATATATTTCCTTGAAAATCAAAGTGGCGACATGCAGGGCATCAAATGTCTTCTAGCAAGGAATAAAATAGGCCATCTTAGAGAATTGGTCGTCCACAACAAATATCGTCCCTTTCGAGACTCGGTAGCACTCGACATAGCGGGTCACATCGCGTCGCAAGGTCAGCCAAAAATACGATCGTTGTACCAATTCGATCGAATGATCTCGCCCCACATGACTGGTCCCATGCAGCTTTGCAATCAGGCGCAGACGAAGGCTCGTGTCTGGAATGCATAGGAGAGTGCCCTTGATGAGAAACCCATCCATTCGGACAAACTCCGTTTGGTCGCCCGCGGCCATATGGGCCAAAATAGGGCCGAAGTACATGTCCGACGTGTACTGCTCGCCCAAGAACTCGAGGCCCGGAACATGAATACGTAGGTCTGCGACCACCAGTGCTCGGTGGCTCAATTCATCGACCACTCTATTCGAAGTCCCCGATCGATGTTTAAGAACAAATGTGAAATTTTGCAAGGCATGTCGAGCAGAAAGATTTTGCTGCATCGAGAGATGACGCAACTCCTCATGATCAAAATAGAGTACAAATTCCCATTGAAACAGATAATGGCGCCATTGGCGCACTACCCAAACCACTGCATAAAACTCAACATCGTACACACTGTATCGCGAGCGAGCACAGGCGAGATTCTCGCTGAAGAAAGCGACCGACTGACCATGTTGGCTTAACACGCCTCCAATGCCAGTTTTGGAAGCATCACAAGAAAGCTCGAAAGGCTGATCAAAGTCGGGAAGACGGAGAATAAGAGCTTGGGTCAATTTTTGTTTAATTTCCTCAAAAGCCTATGTTGCCTCCATCGTCCAAATAAAGGGCTTCCTCCCAATGCAGTGTGTGATAAGAGTTGTGATAACACTGAAATGAGCGATGAAGCACCGATAAAATGAGGTGAGACCATGAAAACTTCTCACCTCCATGATGGTCGTTGGTTGCGGCCAATCCCGTATTGCAACAATTTTAGAATCATCCACATGAATGCCCTTCGAAGAGATGTTATAGCCCAAGAACAACACGGACTCCACACTAAACAAGTACTTGGCCTTGGCCGCATAAAACTGCTCGATACGTAAAATTAGGAGGATGATTCGGGTGGAATTTACGCGTTTTAGGGGCACATGTGAAGTATATTTTGATGTGGATTTCATTGAATTATGCATGGAATATGATTGTTTTAGCCAAAATGAGAGAAAGGTTGTGTTTTGTTGATTTTATAGGAAATACGATGGAATTTGGAGCAAAACACCAACCATACTTTACTGGATCAAGAAGAGGAGTGCACGGTTGGATTCGTCTCGAAAAATGGAGTGGAATAGCAAAAAGAATCGAGTCAATCGGAGGTCGGAAGCTCAAGATACGAAGGGACGAAGTTGGAGGCCGAAAAGCAATACGAAAGTTTGGCCCGGCCGGGCCACATTTCCCGCCCGGCCGGGCGGCCAAATGCAGATTTTTCGCCCAATTTCGAAACTTCCGCCCGGCCGGGCGGCACCACTCGCCCGGCCGGGCCACTTATGCTCTGTTTTTAATTTGCTTAGCCATCACTTCCGCCCGGCCGAGCCACTTCCCCACTCGGCCGGGCCACTTCATTCTCGGTGCCAACATCATGTTTTCTCCATTTTTGAGGGACTCACTTGCAAATATCATACTTAAACCCTACCCCAACACTATAAATACCCCACTTCTTAAACTTCACACTATCTTACCCCTCTCTCAAGAATTCCTTCACACACTAACACACACTTGGAGGTTTTGGCCATAACTTCTTCATCTCTCCACCAAATCAAGGAAGAGAAGAGGCATTAGCTTGGGAATTCCATTCCCTACCACATTCTAGACTAAGCTTTCTCTTTCCCTTTCTTTTTATTTAGTTATTTCATTTGGATTTTGTAATTTGAACATTTTGTGGTTCTAAGGCATTGTAAGACTTGGATTGATGTTTATGAGTAATTTCTTGCTTTAATTGGTGTTTATCTCGTATTTGCATATTCAATTATTCATTGTAAAGCATGTTGTTAGTGGCCATAATGATTTGCTTGATTTATTGTTAATTGGGGTAGTATCGGGAGATTTATTCCATTTAATCGTATGCGAATATGCAACCCGGTATTATTATGATCTCGGGAGAGGATTAATTATCGGAGAGGGAATTGAATGATCTTAGGAGCTATTTTAGATGGTGTAATGTTTGTGATGTAGACATACGAGCTTATATTACATTGCGTCTTTGGATTAATTTGTATCGGGAGATCGATTAGTTCTTTTTGTGTGATCACCTTATACGGGATAACCTTAATGGCCCTTTAAACGAGACAACATTCATAAACGGACATCTAAGAACTACAATTGCCTTGGAACCCACCTTTTCTCTTTGAGTTACATTCATTTTACGTTCATTTTACTTGTTTGCTTGGTATTTGATCGATTTCGTCTTTGCTCTTTATTACTTATTTGTGACACTTGTTAGGTAATATTAGAGTAATTCACACCACTCAAATTATCGATCACGTCTATTTAGAATTCGACTAGCAAACTACCACTTTTACGCTTAACCTCCTTGTGGGATCGACCTCGTGCTTATCACGCTACGATAGACGTCGTACACTTGCGGTTGTTTATTTTAGTGTTGCATAACACGCGAATCAGAGGACCGAACGCAAGTGCAGCACATGATCTTCCTTTTTTCGGCTGTAGACTAATATGTCGTCAAAGTAAACGACCGCACAAGTCCAATCAAATTCCATAAGGCCTGGTTCAGCACATGCATGAAAGTGCTCATCACGTTGGAAAGACCAAAAAGCATAACCAGCCACTCAAATAAACCCTCTCGAGTTTTAAAGGCAGTTTTCCACTCACCAGGGAGTATTCGGATTTGATGGTACCCACTTCGTAGGTCAAGTTTGCTGAAATAAGACGCCCCACTTAATTGATCTAACAGGTCATCCAATCTGGGAATAGGAAATCTGTAATGAACTATTATTTTGTTGATAGCTCGGCTATCAACACACATTCTCCGGGACGCATCTTTCTTTGGGATGAGGAGAGCAGGAACGACGCGTGGGCTTAAGCTCTGACGTACCACCCCATGGAGAATTAAGTCCTCCACCCCGCAGGAGCAGGATCTGGTGTTGGATGTCCTGAAGGGGCGGTAAGCCCTGGGGCAGATCAGTCGGGAAAACATCCGAAAATTCAGCGATCAAGGCTCCAATCTAGAGGAATAGACTATTAAGGGGCTGAAGATTCCACCCCCACGAGCAGAATAAGCATAGGGGCGGATGGAATTTCTGCTAGAAATTCAGACTTGTTGTCCAACATGACCGAGGCCGACAACATTGCGGGAGAGGGTACCGACGAGTGCAATACGATCCTCGCCCCCTCAAAAGTAAAACTATAAGTTTTTGCTCGCCCGTCATGGGTCACCGAATGATCAAATTGCCATGGGCGACCGAGCAACAAGTGGCACGCATCCATGGGCACCACATCACACCACCCTGAATCTTTGTACGTGTTCCCAATCGACAAAAAAACCAACACACGTCGGTCAACGGTGACAGAATTACCACATTGAATCCAAGACAAAGTATACTTATTAATTGTAGATCAAACTCTAAGCTTATAATATGTTACTTTGGATGTTTTTTAACGCGCGCATGACTTCCACACAATTTTCATCTATTAAAACTGATGTAAACGTCTATGGGACGACAATTGACTTGACCTCATTTTTACAAGACCAAAAGTGCAATTTTTCACGGGCGTGTGAATTTCACACAATTTTTATTCGTTAAAACTAATGAAGAATTACTACGGGACTAAAAGTGTCTGAAAAAGGATTGAAAGGGATATTACCTCATTCTTACAGGACCAAAAGTGCAATTTCCCCGATTTAAATGATACATATCACTACAAATAATTGTCAAAATTGTGAGGGTATTTAATCCCTCGTTAAATGGCGAGGAATTTTACGAGGGGAGCAGATGGAGAGGGAAATACCGAGGGTTCAAAAAACCCTTGCAAAATAGCGAGGGAATTACAAATCCCTCGCCATTTAACGAGGGACATTGTTTTAGAGGACTTTACAAAAAATAGCGAGGATATTCTGGCAAGAAAATTCTTGCGAGGGAAATCCCTCGTTATTCATGTTAAAGAGGACTTTTCCCTTGCCAAATCCCTCTCTATTTGGATACTTTTTTTATAGTGTATATAATTTTTAATTTGATTCATTAGAAAGAAATTAATCAGATAGAAGTTGATTCATATTCAAGCAAGTTGCAAAACAATATTATAAGAAATTAATGTTGCAAACTATTATCCTGAAAGGATACAACATGGCCTGAGTAAATTATTTTTATTCCACCTGTCTATGACTATGAGTGAGTTAACAAAATTAACAATTGATTTTTAATACTTGTCCATGTGATATATGCAACCCTAAGGGCATGTTTGTTTTGGGATGGGAAATCCGAATTTGGGATTTCGAAACTCCACCCCCGTTACAGTTTGGGATTTTGATTCAAGATTTCAAAATCCCACCCTATAACCCTATAAAAGTCAACTCTATAAATTCCTACAAACCCTATATAAATACCTATAAAACCTATAATCCTATACTATAAAGTTAAATCCTACCCTACATAAATCTCAAAACAAACACAAAACATAAAAAGCATTAGAATTTTGAAATCCGCTAGATTTTGAAATCCGGATTTCAAAATCCTCAAAATCCCAAAACAAACATACCCTAAGAAATTTATTCTCACTTTTTGGAAGTCAATTGTTTTATTATTACGAAAATTGTTTTTCAGAATTTCAATACGAAGAAATGAAAATTAATAATCCCAGGTATTGGAGAGGTAAAGTACTGGTGTAAATCATCAGACCAGACCACATTTCAAACATTCTCCGTACCGGCGACACCATAAATTAAAGATGGTGTCGTCTGCGAATTGAAGATGTGCAATTTCCACCTCTTCCTTGCCCACCCCAAATGGACCAAAGATTTCACCATATATTAAACTCAGACATTCATCAACACAAAGAAAAAGGAAAGGAAAAGTAGGGACTACCAAAAAGACGTGGATTAGTGTCGGTATTAGCGATGGAAAAAAAACATTTGCGACAACATTTTGGATTGTCGTTAAAAAGCTGGTTGCAAATAATAGCGAAGAATTTTCTGAAATTTGTTGCTAATTAGCGATGGAAAATGTCCTCGCAAATTGGTCATGACCCATGAACCGAAGTGTCATAATGCCGTCGCAAATTGCGATGGTTCCAGATGTTGCAAAATGAAAAAAAATAAATGTCTAGGTCATGGTGTTATGTTCAAACCTGCGCCGTGCGAGCACCTGAGCGAGCCTCGAACCACTTGAGCCACTGACCGCCACTAGAGAATATCACCACATGTCATATATAAAGCTTTAATTATAGTTGCATTTTTACATTTATTCGTGTGATTAATTCTCTTCATAATTAATTTGAGAAAAACATGTGAAAATTAAATGATATAAATACCCGTTAATTTTTCAAACGAATTTTTTTTATCTAAATTCGAGAACCAAAATTTTCGACTGACGTTGGAAAATACTCGCTCCGTTCAAAATCATTACGTCAATTTCACGAGATACGAGTTTTAATGAATATTGATCAGTTTATGTATAAAGTTGATCAGTTGGGGGTGTGATGGGAGATTGTGGGTCATTTATAAATAAATTGATTGTTTGTGAATAAAGTTAATGATAATTTGAGTAAAATAAGGGGTGTGAACATAAAATAGTGTGATTGTTTATTTATTTTGTTTGTAAGTTTTACGAGTCTAGTTTAGAATGAAACTACCCGCGAGCTGAAAATTAATATTCCTATGGTAGAATTAATTATTTTTATGACTTCAAAATGGTTTGCAAATTGCAAATTAAGGTATAGCACTGATATTTATGACCTCTATCGATATAATATGACAAGACAATGTTTTTAATTAGGGATTAAATTTAAATTATTTTTAATTTCAAATTTTATAAATCGTTCCTTTTTTTTATATAACTGAAACAAATAAAATAAAAGATGTAGAATATTTTAATATAAAGAAATTATGATAAAAATTAAAATCTTGTAAAATAAAATAAAATAATAGTAAATCCTAAATCATAATTTATTAAAATTTATAAATCATCCATAGAAAATCGAATTGGGTAAAGTATATATAACTTGGAATAGAGGGCTGGAGAAAGTGGGTAAAGCTGGAAATCGAAGTGGAATTTCATTATATATGTTGCATATATGGTGGCACGAATAATGGGAAAAGTACTAATGTGGCAAGTATTAAAAATCAATTGTTGAGGCCATGTTGTACCCTAGCTTTCAGAATATATAATAAATATTGTTATTATTTTCATATATAAAATAATGTTTTGCATCGACTAAGTTGAATATATATATATGGATCAACTCTGATCCATTTACTTTTGTATTACTTCAGTATTTTTTTAAATACGTTTGCAATTAACTCATGTATTAGTATTTTAGATCATTAAAAAAAAAGTCGACCTCCCTAATCGTCTCGAGTCCTGAGTCCGTTCTTGATCAATGTCTCATAATAATGGAAGCAATCCACCAGGGTGAAATATGATCAAGTGATCTAATCACAAAAGGTTGACAGAAGAATTAATCTATCAAAAATAATATTCCTTTATATTGTAGAATAAATTACTATCATGACTTAGAAATTGTTGCAAGTTGCAAATCACAGCAGTTGGTTGCCGTTATAGCTATTGTGAATGATTAATTATTCAACCAATCTATATATATGTTGGTTGCACGTTATGGGAAAAATAAAATATTCATCAGCAAATGAAGCCTTCATTTATTTGTATATGTGATTGGAAGTATGCATAAATATTAAATTAAATGATAAATTAGGTACCCAAATTAATATTAAATTTCTTTAATTTAATTTCCATATCATAATTTCCTCCTTCATTTATGAAATGTAAAATAATAAATCAATTCTGATGAGATATTTAATTTGAAAATGTTGTAAAATAGCTTGGCATGTTCTAGCTACATTGCAGAATAAACACAACAACGTGAGATTCACGATGAGTCATAATAAATTAATAAAACTAAGGGTAGATTAACAAGTAAATTAAATAATCAATTGATTGAAGTTCATAATATTCCCGGCCTAGCTAGTGTTTAGCGAATGAGATCACATGTTTCAATTTTGGTGTTCCACATCTTATTACACTATATGGATGATTGATTCGTGTTATATTAAAAAATAATCAACGTCTTATAATATTGGAAGTGACACGTGTTAAAAATCAAAATTTTGACACGTGTCGAAGGAATGTACTTTGCAAAAATACCGACTGCATGCAATTGAACGTCTGGACGTACTAATTACAAGCATATATCCTGTGTTTTTCATATATATAATCTTCACTTCAATTATGTATTTGTTTGCTCTTTAATTTGATTAATGACGATCTGATGTGGCATTAGACTTTATGGAAAGTCATGAGAGGATCTTCAAACCAGAGGAATGACTGCAATTTGAGCACGATTAGAGGAGCAATTAATTGTCGTTATTTAATTTTACACTATAAGCCCACGATAGTGTTGGCCTTAGATTAGGGTTTCATTGAGACTTGGTTTACTATTTATAGTTGAAGCTTTCATTGTAAACGGGTTGTTGAATTTTGAATAAAAGTTGAATAAAGTGAGTTCGTCACCTAGTATACGTAGTATCAAGGTGTTCGTCTCTTTCCGTTTTAACCTTCCGCTACGTCAGTTGGTATCAGGAGACAGGTACGATGCCTCCCCGCCGCCAGCCCCCCCTTGACGCCGCCAGCCCCCCCTTGACGCCACCGCCGATGCTCAGCGCGATACCATTACTGAGTTGGGTCGTCAAGTGGTCGCCCTCACGGCGGGCCTCGAGGAGCTTCGTCAAGCTTTTGCCAACAACGTCCCGGCGGGACGAAACGACCAGCATCCGCCCGGATACCATCCTGAGGGACCCCGTCAGCGCCGCCAATCCCCGAGGGCACGCTCACCGGCTCATCCCCCTTCGGATCCGGAGGACGATGATGAAACCATGTCAGACATCAACCCCTTCGCCCCCCTCGCCCGCGAGCCCAGGCCGCGAGGAGACGATGATCGACGATGGGAGAATGGTTTTAAACTAGAGATCTCTGAATTCACCGGCGGTCTCGACCCGTGTGACTTCTTGGATTGGATCACCACGGTGGAGGACATCTTGGATTTCAAGGGTGTCCCTGATAACCGCCGTGTTGCATTGGTGGCGACCAGATTTCGCCAGAGGGCGTCTTCGTGGTGGCAACAGGTCAAACAAACATGTATGCGCGAAGGTAAGTCGCGCATTCTCTCGTGGGAAAAATTTCGCAAGCACATGGAACGCGAGTTTTTGCCCCACAACTATGCGAGCACACTATACCAGCGCCTACACTCTCTCCGTCAGGGCTCACGCATTGTCGATGCCTATACCGAGGAATTTTACCAGTATTTGTCCAGGATCGATGTCCGCGACTCGCAGCCGCAGTTGGTTTCCCGGTATTTAGGCGGTCTCAAGCCGGCCATCCAAGAAACCCTAACCCTGCTCGCCCCACTTTCTGTCTCAGAGGCTCATCAACGTTCCCTCCTTTTGGAACAGCAACAGTCTCGTTGCCCTTCCGGAGCAGGAGGGTTTTCTACTCGCCAAACGTATCCTACGCCCTCCTCGGTGCTCCCGCCGCGAGCACCCCAACCGGTGGCAGGAGCGGCAGCGACCGACGCTACCTCTTCATCGTTTCGCTGTTTTGGTTGTGGCGAAACCGAACATCGACGATCAGCCTGCCCGTGGGTTCGCCAACGCGCTTTGCTCATTGACGATTGGGAAACCTCGGGTTACGACGGTCCTCCTATGTTCGATACCGAAATACCGAGTGACCTACCGGAAGAACATGTGGACGGGGACGTTGGCCAACTGCTCGTCATCCGCCGTTCTTATCTAACACCGAAGAGTTCCTCACCGAATGACGAGCAGCGTCACCATATTTTTACTTCTACCTGCACCATCGCTGGTAAGGTTTGCCGCTTCAGTATTGATTCTGGTTCTTGTGAAAATGTTATTGTTGTCGATGCCATTAGTAAATTGAACCTATCGACCACTCCACACCCCTCCCCGTATACTTTGGCCTGGATTCAACGAGGCAACTCCATAACGGTCGATCAGCGTGTCTTGGTCCCCTTTTCCATTGGCAATAAGTACAAGCTAGGATTCGATATGGTGCAACGTCGTACCAATGGATGCGTGTCACCTCTTGTTGGGACGGCCTTGGCAGTTTGATAGATCGGCCATACATGATGGTCGCTTGAACACTCACATCTTTGCCTTCGACGGGGCCCTAATTGTACTACATTCGTCGACACTACCTCCTTCGTCGCCGACCACGACAGTCTTGCTGCTGGACAAGACGGAGTTCCTGAGGGAACTGGTCACTGCACCTTGGTTACTATTGCTCGTCGGAGTGGAAATGGTCGAACACCAAGTGACCATTCCCCCTTCGGTGAATGCCCTGCTCCCAGAATTCGCGGATGTACTCCCTTCGGAACTATGGCAGGGCTTACCACCCCTGCGGGACATACAACATCACATCGATCTGGTCTCGGGCGCCTCTCTCCCGAACCGCCCTCACTATCGGATGAGCCCTACGGAGCACGAGGAACTTCATAGACAGGTCGAGGACCTCATACGGAGAGGCAAAGTCCGTCAAAGCCTAAGCCCATGTGCAGTCCCCGCCCTCCTTATTCCCAAAAAGGACGCATCGTGGAAAATGTGTGTGGACAGTCGAGCGATCAACAAGATCACTGTCCATTACCGGTTCCCATCCCCAGATTAGATGATCTTCTGGACCAACTGAGTGGCGCTTCTTACTTCAGCAAACTCGATCTGCGAAGCGGTTATCACCAGATCCGCATTCGCCCGGGTGATGAGTGGAAAACGGTTTTCAAAACTAGAGAAGGCCTTTTCGAATGGTTGGTCATGCCCTTTGGCCTCTCTAACGCCCCGAGCACTTTCATGAGAGTGATGAATCAAGCGTTAAGGTCCTTAATTGGACAATGCGTGGTGGTATACTTCGACGACATCCTGATATATAGCAAAACCATGACAAATCACCTAGGGCACCTTCGGGCAGTCCTCCTCATTTTACGTACCGAGCAGTTTTATGCTTCCCCGTCAAAGTGTATTTTTGGGGTGACTTCTGTGTTATTCTTGGGCTACATCATCTCGTCCAAAGGAATTCAAGTAGATGACTCCAAAATTTCGGCCATACGGGAATGGGCTTCTCCGACGACCATCACTGAGGCGAGGAGTTTTCTGGGCCTAGCCTCTTTCTACCGCAGATTCATCGCCCACTTCAGTGCAATCACCGCGCCGATCACGGACTGTATTGGGTGTAAGCCGTTTGTATGGATGGCGGCAGCGACACAAGCATTTACCACTATCAAAAGTAAGTTGATCCAAGCCCCGATTCTGCTCCTCCCGGACTTCGACCAGCCTTTTGAATTATCTTGTGATGCATCGAAGACTGGTATTGGTGCGGTCCTAAGCCAACATGGTCGACCGGTGGCTTATTTCAGTGAAAAGCTTACGGGGGCTCGTGCTCGCTACAGTGTCTACGACGCCGAGTTTTATGCCGTGGTCCGGGCGGTCCGACACTGGCGACACTACTTATTCCACAAAGAGTTTGTGCTTTATTCATATCACGAAGCCTTGCGACACCTCACCACTCAATCAAATCTCTCTGCTCGCCATGCGACTTGGGTCGCATTCCTTCAGCAGTTCACTTTCGTGCTTAAACATCGCTCGGGCACTTCGAACAAAGTGGCAGACGCGTTGAGCCGACGAGCTCTATTAATTTCGGACCTTCGGATACAGGTTCAGGGATTGGACATTTTAGGCGAACAGTACGCGACGGATCCCTTCTTCAACCTGGTGGTCGCCAAATTAGCATCTGGCGACCATGAAGACTATGTCATGGTGAATGGGTTCTTATTCAAAGGCACGCGCTTATGCGTACCGGACACCAGCCTCCGTCTCATTAGCGAGCTGAATAGTGCGGGTCATGTGGGGCGTGATCGCTCCATCGATCTAGTTCGTCGCTCTTATTTTTGGCCAACTCTAGGACGGGATATAACCCGGTATGTTGAGAGGTGTCGAATTTGCCAGACCTCGAAAGGGACTACCACTAACGCCGGCCTATACCGACCGTTGTCGGTGCCCCGTGGACGGCTATCAGTATGGACTTCGTGTTGGGCTTGCCCCGGGCCCAACGCGGATTTGACTCTATCTTTGTGGTGGTGGATCGCTTCTCTAAGATGGTGCACTTTATCCCGTGCAAGAAAACGTCTGATGCCCTTCACATTGCCAGGCTTTTCTTTAGAGAGATTTACCGTTTGCACGGTTTGCCCTCTTCGATCGTGTCAGACAGGGACACGCGATTCTTAAGTTTTTTTTTGGAAACTTAATATCTCTACATAAATTGCATCATAGAACCCAATCAAGCTCCTAGGATCATCACACATCTTCCTAATCATTGATCATCTTTCAATCTCACAATAAAATTAGGTCAAATGCTTGCAATCAATCAATCAAAATAGATTTCTCAACCTAATCCAATTAACTAAGATTAGCATATCACTATTGTACACTAATGACATGTTTTGCAATGAAAATCAAGCATCCAAATATAATTAAGCCACACAAACACCAATTAAGAAAAACATTAATTCATAAACTTCATCAAAAGTATTTACAATGCTCTAGAACCAAAAGTGTTCTAGCCAATCAACAACATAATCTAACTACAAAGAAAATTAAGATAAAAGCAATAAAAAGTGAAGAGAAAAGAAATCTTAGACTATTGTATGGTGAGGAATCAAATTCCAAAGCTAATGGTGGCCTCTTTTCTTGATTTGATGAAGAATTAAAGAAGTAGATGATGAAAACCTCCAAATGTGTGTGATTGTGTGTAGAACTTCTTGAGAAATGGGTAAGATGGTTTTGAATTTAAGAATGGAGGTATTTATAGTGTTGGGGTAGGGTTTGAGTGTAAGAATTGCAAGTTGGTCCCTCGAAAATGGAGAAAATATGAGTTTGGCACCAAAAATGAGTTGGCCCGGTCGGGTGGGTAATGTGGCCCGGTAGTGTTGGACAAAAGTTACAAAAACATGGGGGGTAAGTGGCCCGGCAGGGCAGAAGCTTCGTAAGTGGAGAAAATTTCATCATTTTATCGCCCGGCCGGGCGGGTAATGTGGCCCGACCGGGCTAAACCTTCGTAAATGGCCAAAATTCCATCATTTTATCGCCCGGCCGGGCCAAACCTTCGTAAATTAGTGAAATTCTGGATTAGGCCGCCCGGCCGGGCCAATACTTCGTATTGACTCCTTCGTTTTCGTCCTCCAACTTCATCCCTCCGTATCTTGAGCTTCCGACCTCCAATCGACTCGATTCCTTTTGCTATTCCACTTCATTTTTCGAGCTGGATCCAATGGTTCACTCCTCTTTCCGATCCAATAACTTGTGGTAGGTTTTTTGCTCTCAAATTCCATCGTTTTACCTACAAAATCGACAAAAGACTACCTTTCTCTTATTTCGACCAAAATAATGATAATCAACCCATAAATCAATGAAATAAACATCAAAATGAGCTTCACATGTGCATCTAAAGTGTGTAAATTCCACCCGAATCAAATCCCCCCAAACTTAAAATGTTTTTTGTCCTCAAACAACTAAGAACTTAAAGCAATGAGGGTGGAATGATCACAATGGAATATTCAATGCAAATCACACATGCAAAGTAAAGTGTAGTGATATCTCTTTCTCAAAGTGCTTTCTCAATGAAGATCATAGACTCATTATTGCAATTCACACTCATAGATCAAGGAATGCACAACACACACAACACATTGTGAATGGGAAACATAATCCAAATACTCAAGTCCTCTACTCACATGATAGAGTGTTTCTCTCAAACACACAAACAAATTGAGGATATTAATGCACTCAACAACCAAGTTGTGCTATGCAATCACCATATGCTTGCCCACATTCTACTTTCTACAACACTCAAATGTTCAACAATGTGATCAATAGGGCTTAATCAGGGATGTAACATTAGCTCTTTGGACAAGGTAGGATGAATTTGGGAATTATGACTCTTCTAGTGGAGGACAAAGTTTGTTGTTTTACAATTTGTGCTTTCACCTTCAAAATTTACAAACTCCATCCTCACTTTTCATTTTCTTTTCTTTTTCAAGTATTCATCACCTCATCTTTTTGAACCATTTTTATTTTGAAGCTTTTGGGGCTCTTTGTCCCTCTTTTCTTTTCCATTGATTTTCTTTTCATCTTTTCTCCTTTTCTTTCAACTTTTCCAATTTCTCCTTTCACCAAAGATTTTCAAGCACATGTTTACCCACTTTGTCTTTTATCCCCCACTAGATGTAGGTGTCAAAGGCTCAAAAAGGCTAAGTGGTTAACATTGTAGTTTGCCAAGAAAATGAGGAATTAGGCTTAAAGGGGCTAACTACGGAAGATTACTTCAGTTTTAGGAACTTTTGGCTAAGTGACTCTTTAGAACAAGATGGCCTATATCATATCACAATGTTTCACACAATCATGCTTTCAAACAAGAACTTGGGCAAGTTCTAGGATCACTAACAATAACCTAATCCACTCTCAAATGAACTAAACCGGATTACATGTTCGATTTAGGGCTCAATTCTCACCGGTTTATTCAATAGGACTCTCTCACAATCATCAAATGTTCCCAAACAACAACACATCATGCATTCATGCTATCAAAGATCACAAATATGAACACAATATGATACTACTACTCATCACCAATCCTGCATACATTCAAAGCAAATAGACATCACCACAACTACTCACTATGGATTCCAAAGATTATCCATGTTCACATTTCACCACAAATCCACTACCCAACAAATAAACAAAAACAACTCAAACAATATAATAATATGAAAACAAGGTGTGCGCCGGTGCAAAATGTAACACAAGTAGAATGACGAACTGGTGCAAGGGTAACAACTAGTAGAAAAATAAAAGAAAAATAACTCCCCCAAAATTAGAATTTTACTATGTAAAAATTCTAAGTTTGGGGCTACAAGTTGTTACCTCCCTCCTTGCACATCCAATGCTCTTCAAAGATCACCATTGCACCACTTGCTCCCTCTTTCCAAAGTTAGTTTTGCCTCTTCTTCATTCTCCAAAATATAATGTCCACAATGCTCCTCATCCAAACCTACAAAGAAACTAAGCTATCAAAACTACTAAAGCAATAAAAATATGAAAGCAATAAAACATTGGGTTGCCTCCCAAGAAGCGCTATTTTTAACGTCCTATGCCGGACGGTTCTTCCTTGAGGGGAATATCAAGTCACCCCCTTGTCATCCTTGTTCTTGACCTTCTTTGCCCAACCAACTTTCTTAAATCCATGGAAACACCAACTCGCTAGCCCATCCGGCTCTTCAATCATATCATAGGAAGTTGATGCCTCATTTAACCCCAAGCTTGCACAAGTGGCCTTTTTTGATTTGGGGGAGTTTTTGAAGAAAACTCCCCCAAACTTGGCCTTCTTGCCCGTCTTCAAATCACTTTATTCCACTTTGGAGTCTTCTTTCACAAAATTGATCTTGAGCTCTTCTTCCATCTTCTCTTTCATGGATATGGGATGGTGATCTCTCTTGGGGTTCCCATACTCTCCATCCTCCTCATCATAGACTTTGATGGCTCTATAAATTTTGAACAAGACTTTCTCATTGTTCACTTGAAGCTCTAACTCTCCTTTTCTCACATCAATGATGGCCCCTCTGGTTGCCAAAAATGGCCTTCCCAATATCAACGGGATGTACTTATCCTCCTCCATATCCAAAACTACAAAGTCCACCGGAAAGATAAATTTGTTGACTTTGACCAATACATCCTCTACTATTCCCAAGGGGTATGTCATTGATCTATCCGCCAATTGAAGGCTCATAGTAGTCGGTGTAAGCTTTCCCAAACTAAGAGACTTGAAGATGGATAGAGGCATAAGATTTATACTAGCTCCCAAATCACATAAAGCTCTAAACGTACCTCCATCTCCAATGACACATGGCAAAGTGAAGGATCTGGGGTCCCTAAGCTTTGGAGGTAGATTAGATTGGATTATGGAGCTACACTCTTCGGTTAAGTGCACCGTCTCATACTCCACCATTTTCCTCTTGTTTGACATAATTTCCTTCAAGAACTTGGAATAGTGGGGCATTTGTTCAAGAGCTTCGGCAAAGGGGATATTGATGTGGATCTTCTTGAACATCTCCACGAACTTAGCAAATTTGCTATCTAAGCCCTTCTTCTTTAACCTTTGAGGATATGGGAGAGGTACTACATTATTGCCTTTTTTTTGTGGAGGGATTGCCTCCTCACTCTTCTTCTCCCCTTCTTTCTCTTCTTCCTCTTCTTGCTTCTCTTTCACTTGGCCATCTCCTTTGTCAACACCCTCGGGTGCCATTACTATTTCCTCCTCTTGTGGCATCTTGGGCCCTTCGTAGCTTGTCCCACTTCTTAATTTATGGCCTTGCATTGCTCCTTGGGATTTAGCTCCGTGTTAGAGGGGAATTGCCCCGGAATGTGTTGTTTTCCAATGATGTTGGCAAGTTGGCCCACTTGCTTCTCCATGGCTTTCATATGGGTAGTTACATCCTTGATCATTTCACCTTGCTCATCAAGTCTTTGCCATGTCTTTGCCTTGTAACTCTTTGTCTCTCCCATGAAATTCTTGGTTTCCCCCATGAATGCACCAAACATATCTTCCAATGACGGCTTTGATGAAGGTTCAACGATCATCCCATTTCTCACGTTGAAATTAGGTGGCGGTTGAATAGCATTCCTTGGATTGGCATAGGAGAAGTTCTCATGTTGCCTCAAACCGGGGTGATATTGGTTTGGATTGGGAGGATTCTCACGGTTTTGTCTCTCGTTCCACCCCCTTTCTCTAAAGTTCCGTTGGTTGTTCATGTAGTGGGCCTCTTCATATTGCTCATCACTTGGTCCCACTAATGCCTTGGCCGTCATTAGAGAAGTCAACTTATCCATCTTGTTGGATAAAGTTGCAAAATCCTCTGATTCTTGAGTGGATGCGACTTTCCGGTTTTGTCTCCTCTCGGATGGCCATTGATTTCCGTTCTTAGCCATCTCTTCCAAAAGAACATACCCCTATTCCGTCGTTTTTCCCAACAATGACCCTCCACCGGCCGAAGCATCTACCATCCCTCTCGTACGGTGATCCATACCGTTGTAGAAGTAGCATATTAATTGGTCTCTTGAAAATCCGTGTTGAGGACAACTTCTTATGAGATCTTTGAAGCCCTCACATGCTTCGGCCAATGATTCATCCTCATCTTGTCGAAATGAAGATATTGCCCCCCGTATTTGATTGGTTTTGCTTGGGGGAAAATACTTCATTAAGAAAGCATCCACTAAATCATTCCAATTCTCTACCGTCCTTAGGTCAAGAGATAAGTACCATTATTTTGCACGATCCCGGAGTGAAAAGGGGAACAATTGGAGACGAATGTAGTCTTGAGGGACTCGGTTTATCTTCACCGTTCCACTTATCTCGAGGAATTGAGACAAATGGAGGTTAGGATCTTCTTTTGACAACCCTCCGAATTGGTTGTTTTTGGACCATCACGATCAATGCTGGTTTGAGCTCAAAGTTATGAGCGTCTACGGGTTCCCTACCCGCTCCTCCGTACGGTCATGGAATAGGGCGAAAGTGATCCCTCAAAACCCTTTGATGCCCATGTTCCTCATTCACCCTTGGTACTCTATCTCTTTCTTCTACATTTGGCCCTTGATTCTCAACTTCTTCCTCAACCTCTTCCACTATTGGATTCTCTCTTCTATTCATGGCTTCTAAATCAATTCTTCTTCTTTCGGCGTTTTGCCTTCGACAACGAGGTTCGATTTCCGGGTCTAGAGGTAGCAACATTTGTCGATCTCTCCTAGCTCGGGTGATCATAGGCCATGTCTAAACAAGAGTTCAAACGATAATGAGAATTGCAAGTAAGATCAAGATAACAAACACAAATATTTTTGGAATTTTTGCAAATAGGGAAAGCAAATAAAGTGTCTAGACTAAAACTCTATCGACCTACACTCTAGAACTACAAAACCTCCCCGGCAGCGGCGCCATAAACTTGATTAACGTATTTAACAACTCTAAAATACACGACCGCAAGTATACGGTGTATATTGTAGCGAAGTAAGTACGAGGTCGATCCCACGAGTAGGTGTAGTGTAAAAATGGAGTTTATCGATGTAAGTTTTAAATAGACGTGATCGATAAAGTGGAAATGTTGCAATTGCCCCTAATTATCTACCCAAAGTTGTCACAAGTAAACAATTAAAAGAGTAATATGGAAATCGATCAATGAATGCTCATGCAAATCACAAAACGAGAGAAATACGATTAAAACTCAATGAAGAGAAGGTAGGTTCTAAAGCACATGCAATACTAATGAATCCTTCTATGATTAACTATCTACTTAAGTGGTGTTAATGCTTCGTCTATAAGATTGATCACACAATAATGAATTAAAAGTCTCTTCAATCTCCGTCAAAAAAAAAAAAAAGTCTCTTCACACTACAGGAAATCATACTTTACATGACGATTTTTTTTGTGACGACACAAAATTTGTCACAATTTGTCATTCAAAGGTGACAAAATTAATTTTCGTCACTTAACCAACATAATTCGTGACAAAATAAAATTTTGTCACCAATACTTATTTTATTCGTGACAAATTTTTATTTTGTCACTAAAAATAACTTTTTTCGTCACTAATTTAAAAATATTGCGACGCCAATAATAAATTCGTCACAAAAAACTTTGGTGACGACATTCATAATATTTGGTGACGATATTCAAGGTCATGAAAAATAATTTTTTCATGACGATGCTATGTTTTGTCATTAATTTATCAAAATAATTAGTGACATAATTATTTCGTCAAAATATTATTTGGGGACGATATTCATTGTAATTAGTGACAATTATATTCGTCATATAATATTTTATTTTCATGACGATTTTATGTTTCGTCATTATTTAATCAGATTAATTAATGACATTTTATTTCGTCACCATTACATATATATAGTGACGATTGTTAATCATTTGTCAATTTTCACAAAGAGGAGTCATTAATTATATAATGAACTTTTTTGCGATGCATGAATTTCGTCACCAAAACATTTCTCTTTGTGACTAATTTTTTTGTCATTATTAATAAAAAATATTGATACGTACTATTTTTTTTAAATATAAATTGAAATTACATGCCATATGGAAAAATATATAACGCCTAATTACTTTGTTAGTTTCCGTTAAAAAGATTGTAACGGTGTTAAAATCTTAAGCCTTCAATTGATAGTTCTACGTGAATCGAGCTTATATCAATAGAAATATGTTTTAGTCCTTAAATCGATAGTTGACCCATCTTTTAGGCTTTGGACAGAAAAAACTCTTTTAAATTTCTACAATAAAGACAACATGTCAAATTAATTCCAACTCTACGTATAGTGTAGCAAGAGTAGAGCCAAAAAGTATTGTAAAAATTATTATATCTAAATTTTCCCCAGCCAATTCACCTAGAATAATCAATTTGATCTATCTGCACCCAGGGGCGGATCCAGGATTGTGGGTTAGGGGGGCCGATAAGTATAATTTAATACTAATATATTTCGATAATAATAAATTTAACATTTTATATTTGAATTTAAATATATATATTAGTATACATAATTAAATATCTAAAAATACATAATTATGTCCTTAATATGTTAAAAATTAGAACTCTATCATACATATCATTTAACAATTGATAGTTTATACATATATTTCTTTTTCCTATTTGTTTATCAATATATACTATAAATCTAGAATATGGTGAAAATTTTGAGATTAGGTTATTATTTTTATTTTATTTTAATTTGGTTGTTTGGAAGTTAAAACTGAACAAATTTTTTAATAATAAAATTGAGTCAAAAGATAAATATTTTTAAAATAATTAAAATTTTAACGTAAACAAAGTTTTAGACTAAAATTCTTTGTACTCCTAAATTTTCATTTTGGTGTCCATTTAATTACTTTTTTAATATTTTATGCAATTAAAAAGAATAAATTAAAATTAAAAGGTATTTACACTCCATTTGAATTATCTAGAATATGACAAATTAATCAAATTACCGCTTGTTTTTAGTCTGGACTAATAAAATTAATGCATTGTTCACATATACTGCATGCATATATAATAATAATACTAAGAAGATTGAAAAAGTTGATGGGGGCTAAGGCCACCCCCAAGACCTTCGTAGATCCTCCCGTCTTCACCATATACACATGATATATTAGAATCAAAATTCAAACAACTCAATAGGCCTCAAGGCTCAAACCACACTACAAATTTGTATATCTAAATCTCAGAATGATGAGTATAATTGAAGAAATAAATTACAAGATTGGTGTGAATACATATAAAGTCTATAATTCTATCCTTGAATTATAAACTAGAATCTAGATATAATGAATTCCAGCATTTATTCTATTTCACTACCAAGCAACCCTGAAATCCTAAACAAAAACATATACCATAATGAAAGTGGTGAATATAATGCATGAAATCCCTCCTTTCAATATCCAAATTCAAAACCATCATGAAAGTGGTGAATATAATGCATAAAATCCCTCCTTTCAATATCCAAATTCAAAATATTGCAGCTCGTATCGCCGCCATGACTACAACAATCCAGCCGCTGTCTTCATTAGTGCAGTTCCATTTCTCCATTATTTCTAGCAGTTAATATGCATACCACAAAATTAGCAAATTGAACAGCAAAATAAGAAACAGATGTATCAAATAAATTAACTAGTATGATCTATAACACTCAAGATATGTATAACACTCAAGATATGTATCTACAAATAAGAAACATATGTATCAAATAAACTACCAGTTCTATAGAATGAAACCCCAAACCTCTCATAGGGAAACAAAACCAATCCCTGAAATTTTATTCAAAATAAAATTACAAGCTAACTAAGATGTTTGAGGAGACGACAAGCTTACAGTGAACAAAAGCTAAGTAGCAATTAAGGATCTGGACAGCAGAATCATTGTTGCCAATTCAGTGGTCAGGGTTTTGGCTGTCATCTAAAAGAGAAATCACAATATAAATACATGAAGCTCACGGAAAAGAAATGCACTATCTATCATAATTAGCTTAATTTTTGGCATAACACAAAATTTGTAAGAAGAGAATAACAGATTATTAATACTATAATATCCCTCAACCTTTTGAATTGTCATCATCACTATCGTCGTCGGAAATACTATTTTGCTGTGAGTCTTCTTCACTGCTACAATAATCAACTAAGGTGTCATCTAGATCATCCTCGTCGTAATTATCTAAGTCCACTTCTTTATAAACCTCAGGCGTACCTGAAATTATCAACTGCTCAGCGTCTTCCACAAGGACCATATCCATGTCCTCCCTATGCAGTGATTGAATCTCACTAAGACCGACTTCAAATGCATCATCAATATGATTCTCTTGATATACTTCCTCATCTAGTATTTCATCAATATTCACTACTTCATCTTGCATCTCATCAACATCATATATATGTCTATGTTGGAATGGTTGCACTACTCGCCAATCACCTCCTAATTTGGGATCATTAATGTAGAAGACTTGTCTCGCTTGATCAGCCAATATAAAAGGATCATTCTCATACCATTTTCCTGTTACCCTAATACTTGTTATATTCCCTTCCTTTCGTATCCCCGTTCTCTTTTTCGTCCCAAGATCAAACCATTCACACTTGAATATAGTAATACATCTATCCTTCACATAGTCTAGCTTAATTATATCAGTCAAAACACCAAAGAAGTCAATATCATCGTCACCATGATTCCCTTCCACTACAATTCCATTATTCTGACTTTTACGATTACTATCACGTTCTATAGTGAGAAATCTCACCCCATTCACAATGCATCCAGTGTACTTCCTTACACACCTATGAGGCGCACACGCAAGAGAATAAAGAGACTCGTTTACTTCTGATGGTTCAGCTTCGGCATGATATAATTTAGTCATCTTGAAAAAAAATGTGAAAGATAAATCAATTAAAAAAAAGTAAATTATTATGTGACTACAAATAAAATATTTTAAAGTGTAGCCATCTTACAACATTTTTGAACCATGTAGGAAATCGTTCTTTGTGATCTTTATCTATGTTTGTACAACCCTCCAAGAGAAGCTCTTGCTTGTGCCTCCTACAATAATAAATATCAATGCATATTTGAAAAGAAAAGAAAAGAAAATTACTTTACATAATGTTCAACATGTTTATATGATACGTAATCAACTTACTCAAAAAATGGTTCAATCTCATCGCAATTCTGGTAAACAAACCATTGAATCTCCGTGAACTCAGCCTCTAATAATTGAACATATTTTGTTGCCCCAAAATGACGACATTTTTGACTGAAGATACATAGACTATCATCAGTTCCTATATCATTGTTTCACTCGTCTCTATTGAACCTAGTCTCAATTCCCCTCAAGTACATAGAGCAAAAGGTTAAGCACTCATTCGCAATGTACGCTTCAGCAACCGACCCTTCAGGATGAGTTTTGTTACGAACACTTTGCTTCAACACACATAATGATCTGTACGAAAAGAAAAATAAACAAGTTATCATGTTGTGAATAATGTGAAAGAAAGTACATAAGACATAAGAAACAAGGATCCAAATACTACCTTTCAATTGGATACATCCATCTAAATTGAACTGGTCCACCAAGCAATGCCTCACTTGGTAAATGAGTAGCTAAATGTATCATGATGTCAAAAAAAGCAGGAGGAAAAATCTGCTCAAGTTTACACAAAATTAAGCTGATATCTTCTCCCATTTTTAGCAACTCAGATCTCTTCAACTTCTTACAGCACAAACGTTGAAAGAAATGACCCAACTCAGCTAGTACGTCAGATACATTCTTATTTAAGGACCCACGTATACCAACTGGAAGTATCCGTTGTAATAGTATATGACAATCATGGCTTTTCAGTCCCGATATCTTTTGATCATTTGTACCAACACAACGAGATATGTTAGAAGCATATCCATCCGGAAATTTAACGGACTTTAGAAACTCACAAAAGTCATGTCTTTCTTTCTTGTTCAAAACATAACAAGCTGTTGGCATCAAAGGTTTCTGAACCTTCAACCCACAATTCAGTTAATTCTTTAACTAAGGGTTGTAGGTACACATCAATGTCTTTCCCTGGTGACTTTTTCCCTGGGATAAGCAATGACAACATAAGGAATGATTGCTTCATGCAATCCCAGGGAGGGAGATTCAACGGTGTTAGAATAACAGGCCACATGCTATAAGTGGTGCTCATGTTTCCAAATGGATTAAAACCATCAGCAGCTAGGGCTAGTCTAACATTTCTTGAATCATTAGCAAACCATTGATACTCTCTATCAAAGTCTTTCCATGCTATGGAATCGGCTGGATGTCTCATATAATCATCTTCTATACGTTTTTCTTTATGCCAAACCATTTTTTTTGAGGTTTTTGAAGACGTGAAAAGGCGCTGCAGTCTAGGTGTCACTGGAAAATACCTCAAGAAGTCCCACAAGTAAGGCAAACTTCTAAGTCTTTATTCTCATTCCAAAATAAGACACAGTCATACTCACAAGCATGGATACATTCATATCCTAATCCCAGATCACGTAAATACTTTTTAGCTTCGTAGCAAGAGTGTGGAAGTGTCTCACCATCAGGAAAAGCCGACTTCATCAAACTCAACATCATATCTACTGCTCTATTACTCAACTTGTTATACACTTTTAAATGGAGCAATTGGATAATAAATGATATCTTTGAAATCTTCTTACATCCAGGGTATAATTCGGTTTGAGTATCTGCCATGAGTGTTTCAAAATATGCAGGGATACCACTAGTATTGTTATCATCAGTTGGCATATTATCACTACTTGCTTGAGTATATTGTTCACCTAGGTCAAACAACATTTCACTAACTCCGTCATCATCTTCCTCATCGTTTTCTTCTATCGAATCACTAGTGGTTCTTATACCCTCATTATTCAATCTAGGCTCACCATGATAAAACCATCTAATGTACCCTGGATCTATCCCATTCTCCAATATATGACGTTTAACCGTTCTTTGATCTTTAAAGCTTAAGTTCAAACAATTTGTACAAGGGCATCGAACATCACACTCTCGACCCATATGAGTTCTAACAAATTGCATAAAACTATTTACTCCATCTATATAACTATTAGACCATTTGGTACCACGCATCCAACTCCTGTCCATTTTTCACTATAAAATATTCAAATTACAAAGAGTTAATATACTATATGGTCAAATTTCATTTTAGAAGGCAAGTCAATAAGAAAGCACTTCCAAAAGTTTTGCAAATAATACATATAATAAAATAAACATCAGAATTGAAAAACCGAAATAAATTTTAATCAAACAACTAAACAATAAATCTGAAAAAAAAAAAAATCAACAATGAATTCCAAAATTGAATTAAAAAACGTGGCTTGTGTGGAAGACTATGAACAAGATTATATTCAGATTTGCCATTAGTATGACTTGTGTGGAAGACTATGAACAAGATTATTCAAATTTGCTTTGAATTGATTCACGATTCAGAATTTCATGGTGAGTGGATATAGAATAGAAGTCTTCACATTCTTTAAATTTATTATGTGGTTGGTTTAGGAGGAGAGGGTTTAGAGAGAAAGCAATTGGGTACGGTTAATACTTCTCAATTGTTCTCAATTTAGTATTTGGGACTTTACCAATTAAACTTTCAAAAACTATACCCTCTACCAGTAAATGACAGCTTTAAGTATCCAAAGTCAAGAACTCAAGATATATAGTTGATAAAAATGGCTTACCCCGAATTCAAGTTTTCACCCCTGATTTATTAGACATATTAACAGAATTACATATGATATTTCTACATACCATAAAAAAAAAAAAAACAGAATTATAACAGGCCAAAAACCAGCTTTAAGTATCCAAAGTCAAGAGCGGGTGTTTCTTGGGGTTTATGTGTTTATGTGCAGCTTTATCATGAGGGCATCAATGTGTTGGGAGTTGGGTGTACTGCACAATGCCTTTTTGTTGATGTTATGAGCACAAAATGCAATGCAAATTGCTTCAGGAGCTGAAATTATAAATTTCTGGTCAGGCTAAAGATCATATATAAGGTTGTACAGAGATCTCTAATAAATATTCTGTTTTTGACTTATCATTTCTCAGAGGAAGGAAGCAAAAAGACAAAGGAGGATGGCCCGAGTTTTGAATTAAATGTTAATTTTCAAAATCTAGTCGCCGCTTTTCTGGCGTTTGGGTTGCTCTTGTCAGCCTCGCCTAAGAGAAACAGGTCAACAATTTGTTTGTTTACTAGTTTAAGTACTGAATTTTATTCATATGAAGTAAAGAATCACTGGACTTAATTAATACTCATACTCAAACTATCAGACATCTTGTTGCTCTAAAATTCAGGGTAGTTAGTCATCAATTAACTATTAACTGTTGTAAGCATATAGTGGAGTTTAAGAGTTTTTAACCCTTATGAAACAATTTACGTTTCTCATGACTGCATGTTTATCTTATATTAACATAGGCCTTTTACTTGTGCTTTTCTATTCATGTAGATACTTGAAAGAAAATCCAGTTAAACGCTCTATCTACATTGAGCCGTGCATTATGTTTTCGTCGTCTATACTAATATCAAGATGTATGAACATTTTCTGCTGTGTTAGTAATACCATACACAGGACCCCAATTGTCTAGAAGATTTTTGAATCCCTCAAAGAGACAAAAGAACAGTTTTTATTCTTGTTATAACCCCTCCGAACATTGTCGAGACTGCCGGTCTTATTAGCTTACTCTCTTCAGCACTTTCCTTTCAATAATAATCTCTGTCTTAGATTCCATTAAGAAAACTCTGATATTTTGAATGCTATTGTACCCATTGGCAATAAACTAGTATAGAAAAGGATAGAGGAATTGGTAGAAGTTGGTTTTTGGTCCAAATTCAAGAATTGGGAGGCAATAATTGATGCAATGGTGCTATATTTGCTGCAAGATAGGGATGTAGAATGAGAGATATAAACAAGTGAAAGCAACAGTAGATAAGGAGGTGTATATCCTCCATGCTACACAATTTGGGCACCACCCCTTGTACCACGTCCTCTCCTCTCCAATAATGGGCACACAATACCCTCTTTCTCATCATTCAAACTATCTACATTTTTTCCTTCACCAATCACAACTAACTATCTCCATTTAATTGCCCTCACCATTTGTCGGGAATGAACCAACAATTCAGTTTCCTTTTACCAATATGTACTATATCAAACATTAAAGGGTATATCTTGTACCCTGTTTTGAGTGTGCAATAAGAATTCCTTTTTTTTTTAAAAAAATTATCCCAAATCTCCTAAAGTTCTCTCAATCGGATTTAAAAAACTAAGGGAAATTTTTTTATTTCAACATATCAAGAATCTCAAACACATCAAAAAATACCATTATTAGAAGCTTTTCTGTCCAATCTACGTATTTCAAATCCAGAAATCCATGAGTCACTAAAAAACACAGAAATTCATGATTGCAATATACTAAAGACTTCTATATATTATGCGTACCGTACGAAGCATATAGTTCTTGAGTCAATTGATCGACAATCGCCGAGGAGGCGGAGCAGAGGCGACCACGGCGGCGGTATAACACGGCGGCACAGAGATGAACTTTTTGAAGATTGATAACAACGTCCTTTTTTCTTCAAAAAATCAAATTAATTCAATTCTGTGAGAAGAAATGGAGATATGTTTTATCTATTTTAATGAGAGTGGAGCGATTTACCTTAAATCGGACGCCTGTGTCAATCTCTCACTCACAGCCAAAAGACCAAATCAGAGGGAAAAAATTACGCTAGGTTGACAATCGTTGATTGGAAGGAATTGATAATCCAATTTTCACCTTAATTTGGGACTTAGGGCAACGGGTTTCAGATTGGGGACTTAGAGCAGCGGGTTTCAGGTTGGGGACTTAGGGCAGCGGGTTTTAGATTGGGGAGGAAGAAGATATTTTCGATTTGGCGCCTACTACTTTCATTTGGCGCTAATTACACAAAAATCATAAAATTCCCATGTAATTAAAAGTATTGTTTTGACTTTTGTGATGGCTGAGCTAATTACACAAAAATCATAAAATTCCCATGTAATTAAAAGTATTGTTTTGACTTTTGTGATGGCTGAGAGAGTGGAGCGAATTTTTTGGTTTTTTTTTTTTGACAGAATTAAGCTGTAACTTTGAAAACAAAAAGATTGAAAAACCAAAAAGAAAATTCGCAAAAAAAAAAAAAAAAAAAATAGAAGACCGCCACTTGAACTCCATAAAATTTAAGTAACTTTAAATTTTAATCATTTTTATATAGTATGAACATTTATATCTAGCTTGTAGAATTTTTTTTTTAAATTATAAAATACATTTAATTTTATAATTTTCATTTCTAAAAAAATATATTATACCCACTACTTTATTATTTTATCTTCATCTCATCTTTTACATAAATAATTAATTTTTTTTTAAATCAATGTCCAATTCAAATGAGAATTATAAAATTGAATTAAGGAGTATTATTTATTAAAGAAAATAATATTTTTTTTCTAAGTTGTATTATTAGGTTATAAATATAGCAAAACTTATATAGAATATTTTACAATATTCTTGTTGTGAAATATGATTAAATAACTATTTGAATTTGATCCACCATATTCAATCTATATGCACTACCCATATTTTATGAGTTTACCCCTTTTTTTTAAAAAAAAAATAAATAAATCTGAGCCGACTCTTTATATTAGATGGCCACGGTTATTTCCATTTTACAAACATTACTTATTTGTTTAAATTGTCATTATCTTAATTCGTAAACATTCACTTTATCTATAAGTAGCTTCAAAAACACTCAATTATACCCCCAACATATATACTTTATACATAAATTAATCAGTATTTATTAAAATTCATACACGAAAATATGAACATAATAAATTTTGACGAAGATGGTATGTTTTTCTTATAAAACTTTACGTGTGAGCTAAATATAATTTAGTAGGAGTATATTTTTACTCCCTTGTCTATTTATTTACTATTTTTTACTCATTTTCCTTTTTAACTATTTTGTAAAAATTCCCTTACAACTAGACTTATTTTCGAATAGTCAAAACATCAATAAATTTAGTAGAAAAGTAATTGATGTCCAACGGACAAGATTTTAAATATTAAAAATATATTTTAAAAATTATTTTTCGTATTTCCAAATTTAAATTTCTGAGTTTGTCATTGTCTATAACATTTGTTTGTCTACTAGTCCCTGCTTGCCTCTCATTTATCTCAATAGCTTATGATGTTGATCTTATGAAACATATTAGTCACTTCCAAAACACTTGTCAGCTCATGTTAGTAACTTCATTGTAAAAGACTAAACATTTTCACCTCTCAGTCTACGTACCCAAGCATTACATGTTAAGCATATTTTACCTAATTCACCTCTCCTAATTTGGACGGCTGTGTAACTAGTTAATTCACATCAGGCAATGTCGGATTAATTAGCAAAAAAGAATACTCCCTTCGTCAAGTGATTATTTGCACACTTTTTTTTATTAGGACGTTCCAAGATTGCTTACATACTCTTAATATGAAAATATCTCACAAAATTAATATCCTCTTAACATCATTTTATTTTCAAAATTGTTACTCATTTTTTACATAAATTTTATTTTACACCTCACAAAATCACCTAAAATACCCATCATTTATCTTACATCACCCACCACTAAATTTCATTTTCTTAAAAAGTGTGCGATCAAACCCGGGACGGAGGAAGTAATATTTATCATATTTGATATTTTTTTGGATGTATGATACTCTCTCCATCCTATAAAATTTTGCTCAGACCAATTTTTAGATCCACAAAGTATATGTTTATTCTATTTAAATAATTAACTTTTGAGTATTTTTTTTACTTTATTAACAAAATTGAGTATCTACCAACAATATTTTTTACTCGTTATTCCACATGTATTTTTTATAATAATATGTTTTTTTTTAAAAACATGTATAAAAAGAAGTGTGCAAAATTTTATTGAAAAGGGGGAGTATAAGATATAACTATTTGCACTAAATATAAAAATGAGAATAATATTCTCGCTTAAATATAATTTTAAGCCCAACAAAATTAATGAACAATTAAAAGTGATTTATTTTATTAATTAATAATTAACCATATTTTAGAAAAGTGAAAAAAAAAATTGTTTGGCGGTCTTCGAATTCATAAAGGCGGTAAATTATGCCAAAAATTTAATTTTTGATTATAGAAACAGGAAACCCTAAATATCATTAAGGTAATTTTAAATTAATTTACTCCACCTTCATTAAATAGACCCATCTCCACTTATTCTCACAGATTTAATTGGATTTGATTATTTTAAAGAATAAAGGGACGGCCAAGACGCCACTTTCCCAATCTTCACAAAGTTTCTGCTGCATTCTGATACCGGTCAAGAACGCCACTTTCGCTCCGCCTCTTCAGCGATTGGCGATCAATTGACTCGAGAACTCTACTGCCTCGTTAGGTACGCAAACGCCGAGAAGCTACCAATTCGTTCTAGTTTAATCATGAATTATTGTCTTGTTTACTACTGTCTCATGAAATTCTGAATTCAAAATATTTGGATAAAGGTTGATCTTCAAGTAATTGAGTCGATTTAATATTGGTGTTTATGGATGTGCTTGTGATTTTTGATTTGGTGAAATTAAATTTTTGGCCTTGTTTTTAAAATCCAATTGAAGTAGAATCTTAAGAGATTTGGGATTATGTTGGCTATAAATTTATGTTTCATTTGCAGTATTTGATGCACTTGAAATTTGTTTAATTTTTCAGTCAATTTTGGCATTCATTGTTGAATTTTTTGTTGTTCAGATTTATTTGTTAGTTGTTTGATCAAAATTTGATTTCTGTTTACAATTCTGAATAATTTGTTTTTGGGAGTATGTGTTAGTTGTTGCTATAGGAGTTATATTTTAAATTAAGAGGTTTCCCGTTAGGTAATTTTCAATTTTGTGAATATTTAGTTCGATCTACTTGAGCAGATTTGATTATTTTTTATTTTTTGTTCGATATGCTTTCAGAGCTAACTAGCTTATGATATTTTCAAAGTGTCATACCCATTTATGCCTGTTGTCATACATATTTGTGCGTGGAAATATGCAGAATTAATGAAGAAATGAAGAGTGTGTCTTAATTTAGATCTATACAAGAAAATGCTTGATGTCATATTTTCTTGAATGTTATTATGGTTTACAATTTGAATGTTTCCTTTTGTTTGAAATCCTCCTTATTCATGCATTTAAACATGTATTCAATTCCAGTATATATATCTCCTTCAATTAACCAGCCCAATTACCAATTATCGTTATTTCCACAATAATCAATTTTGCTAATAAATCATTTTGTTTTTGGATGTGATTGCTTTCTTCCAGATTTTTTATATGGCTCCCGGAGGTCCAAAGAACCTAAAACAAAAACGTAATTTCATTGCAAGAACAGGTATTAAAGATCTTCTTAACAAAGAAAATGGTGGTGTATGAGGTCAACAAGATACAAGAACTCAGCAATCGAAAGGTGGTTTACATGTTAAACCACCAAATTTAGCTACTGCAACCTCTCAATTTCCATCTCAAGCTTCTGAAATACCTGAAAATGAATCATCTCAAATCCCATCTATAGAGAGCATTCAACATGAATTTAGCGAAAATGTTGCTGCAACAACAGGTGAAATTATTATGTTTTGGTGTTTTTACGTGTTAAACTTTCATAGTCTATATATATGTAAGTGAAATTATAAATTGTAAAACATTGTATTGTTCACATGTAGCTCTTGGTACCAAGAAAAAGACTCGGGGTAAAACAATTGGAAAAGGAATTTTGAAGTATTTTGATACTTACAAGAGCAAACTGAAGATTAATGTGGACCCATCAATTGGGAGACCCATAAATGGAGAAGAATCTGCAAAGCTAGCTAGCCAAATTGGGGTAATAACTCGAGATGTCCTTCCGGTGCCAAAGACATGGAAAGAGGTAGATGAGGCCAATGGATTGGGACCAGGATTTGACCATCTACAAGTATGAGTTAAAAATTAAATTTGTTTAATATATAGTTTTCACCTTCTTGTAATCTAATGTGCATATTTGTGTGTGAGTTGTAGATGCATATGGATGTGAATATTGATGTCCCCGGTGTGACACACTGCTTGGTCAATAGGATGAAAATAAGTACTCGACAGAAACGTTATCGGTTGCATCAACACTTCTTTCGGTTTGCAACTGTACAAGAGGCTAAGAATAACAAACCCTCTTTCTGTCCCAGACAAGATAATTGGGAAGAATTGTGCGATCATTTCGCATCTGATAATTTCAAGGTAATGATGTGAATTATTATGCAAATAGTACCATAACTAATCATATGTTTTAGCAATCATTAATGTTTTAGTCAAAGTAGCATGAAATCCAGACAAAAAATATGAAGAGATGTTATTTTCTCTTGTAAATTGCAAGAAACGAATATTATAAATACAACTTACTTATGAGTATGTCTATCAGTTAAATTAGAAATTTTGGGGCTTCACTTACTCCCAAATTGTCTTATTTGTGTTCTTGCAGCATAGAAGCGAGGTGAATCGAGACAACAGGAAAAAACTGCGATGCAAACATATATCTGGAAGAAAAGCTTTTACAGTTCGCAGCCGTGAAATTGTGAGTAAATAAATGTTTCTGTTTTTTTTTTTTTTCTTTTGGGTCGTACATCTCAGTTTTAATGCAATTAATATTCTTGGGTTATTTTTTTGTTTTTGTTAATTATCTGAAATGTTGATGGGTATGTACATGTTGTAATTTTTAATTTTGGAGCCATGTTTTGATCATGTGATGGATGTTGCTTATATATAATTTTGGATGTTAGAAAGAAATTGGCCATTTTTGTCAAAGTCAACAAATCAATTAGACTATGTATTCTTGTTAAATTCAAAAGGATATGAATTTATGAATTTTGAATTGACATCAACTCAAATTGATGTAATTGTCATTATATTTGTCTTTGTGTATGAACTTTGACAAGTGAAAAGAGTTTTGATGAGAATAGTTGTGGACATATATGCCTTTGTATTTTGATTATATTGATTATTCCTATTATATTTTAGTTTGTAAATTAGTATACTAATTGTTGTCTATTATGATCAAGTATTAACTTATTTTGTTATGTAGTCTGAACGTGAGTTAGCTGGAGAACCATGTGATCGAATTGACTTGTATGAGCGTACACACAGTTTAGAGAAAAATGGTTGGAAATTCAGGGAGGCAAAAGAAAATTGGGTAAGTTTTGTAAATATATTTAACATAGTATCTAATAATAAATTTTCAATCTTAGTATATATATGTTGTTAATAATTAAATGGTGTTTTTTGGCGATATTGAACCATATTTTTTCTCTTTGTTAAAATCACTATGCAAGAGAGTCTTCAATTATAATTACTTGCTTAATTAGAGTTCAATTCTTCTTTACTCTTTATTCGTAGTAATAATATTTATGGGTTTTCGTTGATAAAAATGTATCACTTAAAAAAATCAGGATAATTATTTATGAGATTTACTTTTATTACTAAAATTGATGACAATTTACTTCTCTTTATGCTAAATTGTCAGGAGATGATGAAAAAAAAATGAGAAGAATATATTGAGCTCGGAATTGAAAAGAGTGCAAATGAGATAGTATTGGAGGTGTTGGGTCATGGAACTGGATATGTAAAAGGTCTTGGTTATGGTCCAAAGCCTCCAAGCAGACGCAACACATTCCACGATTCTTCTAATCAATTGCAAGAGGAACTAAAAGACGCGAAAGAAAAGCTGCAAGAGTCTGAAGCTCAGGTGGAAGAACTCAAAACACAGTTGACTGTTTTGAATGCAAATATGGTTGCGCAAGATGCAAAGATGGTTGCACAAGATGCAAAGATGGCTGCTCAAGGTGCAAATATTGAGAAACTAATGGCTTTTTTGAATGATAAAGGGATAGAGTTATAAACTTTATATTAGTTTTTTTTTTTTTTGGTTTCATGAAGTTATAGAACAACATTTCTTGTTAGTTGTTAAGTTTCTAAATGCTTGAAGGATTTTTTATTACTACAAAATTATTTTTTATCTTTAAATTATTTATAGTTGTAAATATTTATTTCATGACGAATTCTGTGTTGTAATATATATTAATTTTACTATAAAATAATATTATTACTGTATGTAAATTAATAATGGCGATATATGTTGTTACTATAGTTAAAAAAAAAAATTGGGACAATTATCATTTTCGTCATTGAAAATATTTTATTATGACAAAAAATATTTTGTCACCATTCTCACATCTTTTAATGACATTGAGCATTTTGTCACTAAAGATGGCGAAATGTATTGTCATTATATCTAAATATATAATGACAAACAAATTTTAGTCACTATAGTGTAATTCTTTCATGACGAAAGATTTGAAATACGACAAACAATATGTTGTCACAGTTACTAAAATTTTAGTGACGGCCACCGTTTTCGTCACTAAATAATACATTATAATGACAAAAAAAGTTGTCACAATTTCCACATCATTTAGTGACAGTAGAAATTTTGTCACTAAATCATACTTTTTAGTGACAAGTTTTGTTGTCATTATATATACACACATATAACTACGAACAACATCTTGTCATGAAAGAACAAATGTATTGTGACGAAATATACAAAATATGACAAAATAGTTAGTCTAATTGTAACAAAAAATAATGTCACTAAAATTTGATAAGGTTAGTAATAGATGGACAATCGTCACAAAAAAGTAATTTTTAGTGACAATAAATTAAATCGTCGTGAAAATTCTAACCTTTAGTGACGACATATTATATTAAGTGACGAAATTTTAACACCAAATGTGACGATTTATATGTCACCATAGATGAATGATATAGTGACGATGACCTTTATCGTCATCAAATGAAGACTTTTAGTGACGAATCAAAACAACGTCGCATTTTACCTACCGCCACGCACATTTGGTGACATTCTTTGTGACGAAAAAATTCGTCGCCGAAAAACTTTCGTGACGAAAAATGGGGTTTTTATGACGATTTTTTTCGTCGCAATTTCTCAAATTTCTTGTAGTGTCAATCCAAATAATCCAAAGGAAATATCACACAACTTAGTATCTCTACCTAAATTGCATCATAGAACCCAATCAAGCTCCTAGGATCATCATGTTATACCTAGTTAAAGAAGTCAATCTTTGACAAGTCAATCCTAGTCACCACCTTACGTGGCGAGGACCAGTCAACAAAGTCGTGCGACGACTAGTCAACAAGACCAAGAAAATGTAATAGAATAGATGTATTTAATATATTTAAGTGCTCGCTCAAAGATGTTGGCGAGCACATGGATTAGTTAGCTGCTCGCCCAAATGTGTGGCGAGCACATGTCTATCTTAGCTAAGAAAGTCTAAGTGTTGAAGCCTTGGGAGACAGCATGGAGCGTGGCGACCACACTCCTCGACATGGTCCTCCGGCGAACACCGTAGCTCAGCTCCTCGGCATTTCGGCGAGGACGAGCACCAGAGGCGGTTTAGCATTAAATGCGCCATCAAATCACCTTTTCGGGCAGAAGTCAGGTCCAATAAGGGCGTGCCACGTGTAAAGGGCGGGCAGCCCCTAGAAACCACTATATAATGCCTAAAAGAGGCTCATTTGTACACAAGTTACATCATTCCTAGAAATCACCCCTACCCAAAGCAATAAACTCTCCCAAGCTTCTAAAGCTTTAGCTTCTCCAAGAAGCTATATCTTGTGTTCTTGTTTGTTCTTCATTAGATCATCAAGATCATCATCTAAATACTCCCTAAACACGTAATAAACCCCCGATCATAATACATGTTTGTCTCGTGCTAACAAATAGTCCACATCCGATTCAACCATCAAAAGCACGTACAACATTTGGCGCTAGAAGGAGGGGTCCTTTTACGTGTTCTTCATCTCAGTTTCGTCCGATCATCGAGCGATCGGTTAGCAAACTCCGTTTTCTAGGTTTTAATCGGTAGTCCCACCGTTTAAAACTGTATTTACGCTTTTTAGTGTTCTTCGTTTTCTTGAATATTTGCGATATTCGAGACATATTTTGGAGTTTGATCTCCGTGTAATCGTGTTTTTAAGCTTTAGTTGTTATTACTTTGCTAGTAAGTAGTTGTAATAGCACGTTCTTCTGCGTAAGAACTTTAATCTTTCATTTTTAAGCGTCGAAAGCTTAAGAACCGCCATATCCTTGTAATAATCCCCAGAGACACTCTTTAAACGATGTCTCAGCATACTCCCCGAGACGGATTTGTTGCTCCCGGAGGGAACGAACCCCTTCCGACGCCGGTGAATCCGTTTGCAAACTTAAACGTAGGGGACATTTTGAAAGATCCCCAGCACTTGAAAGATTTTTCTGACTTCCTCATGGAGAAGAGGAGGCAGAATGAGAAAGAAGAGCTAGAGAAGGCCAAAGATCAGGCCTTCGACAAAGCTCGCAAAGCCAAGGGGAATGAGGAAAACCGTTCCTATCACTCCTCTGTTCACCCCCAAGACAAGGGGAAGGATAAAGCAGCCGAGCACTCCCACAATAGCCACACGGGGGACTCGCGACACCGAGATTCGGTTTTCAACCGGATGGATGATAAAGATAGAAGGGCTCCTCGCCGAGTGCCTTTTAATGTGGATGGCCGACCAGGCAGGGCCGACCACCGAGATCGCGCTGATAAGAGAGATCAGGGCGACAAAGTCTCAGCTCTTGATCGAGTGGGACCAGGGAAGGGTTCGCGAGCTCCGGCGAAGAGTTATCGCAGCCACCAGTCTGATAGACATTCCCCCAGGCGATCACGCCATGATGATCGCTCGGCCGCATCCCAAGGGAGCCGACGCGACGAGGTCGTCGTCCCCCGAGCACAGACCGCCGAGGAGGGGCAAATCGCCCAGTTCCTCGAGACCCAAAAATTGATGAAATTGGAGATGGATGCTCTGCGAGCAGAGGTGGTCGCCTCGAAGCAAGGGACCACCCCACCAATCACTCTGCCCGCACCTCCACTCAGTGTTGCAATCCTTACCGCCCCCATCCAAAGAAAGATTCAGATGCCCTCCATGGCGGCATATGACGGAGTGTCCGACCCCAGAGTACACTTGTCCAAGTACTCCAACTACATGGCCTCAATCGGGGCAACTGACGCCACACAATGCAGAGACTTCTCCCTAACCTTGGGAGACCGGGCTCATCGATGGTACACAACTTTGAGTCCCGGATCTATCACCTCATTCCTTGAGCTGGGGCAATACTTTCTGACCTACTACGGGTCCATTGCTGCTCGCCCAGCCTCAAAGCAACGTTTGACAAACGTTCGCCAGGCCATCAATGAATCAGACAAGGACTTCATCGAGCGCTTCGACAGGCTGGTGATAGATGGAGAGGCCGTTAACGATGAGACAAAGCTGATCTCGGCTGTTTCCGGTCTGAGGATAGGTTCCAAGCTCTGGGAATCTATCCATCTTACTTTCCCAGTTTCTTATGCGGACTTCCGCACGAGGGCTGGGAACTTCATTCAAATGGAGGAAATCATGGACGCTGCCAAGGCTAACGAGCAGCCGGAGGCGTCCAAAAGGGTCTGGCCCAAAAAGAATACAAACACTGGGGTGTCATCCCAGCCCAAGAAGGCGACCACTCAAGCTGGCAGTGCTCGCCCAGCAAACTTCAGGCCTTTCGAGGAGTCTCCTGAGATCATCCAGTTCAGAGAAACTCTCTCTCTTGATCCCAGGGGCATTTTCAATGCAGTTAGGGGAAAGAATCTGCTCCCCCATGCCAAGCCAATGCATACAAGCGATGACAATCTTGATGGTAGCAAATTCTGCGACTACCACAACTCTATTGGCCACCACACTAATGGGTGCCGGGACTTGGTGAGAAATTTGTTCAAGCTATACAATGAGGGCAAGCTCGCCCAGTTCATCAAGCCTCTTGGAAATGGCGACAACAGGGGGAAGAAACGTCGCGACGACCTGCGCCAACAACTGAATCGTCCCAAGCTAACTCCTCCCATGCCAAACAATCCTGGTGGCGACATCGATAACGTGGGAGGATCCTGTATGGTGATAGAAGGCCCCTTAGGGAGAACTCAGTCTGGGAAAAATCTATCTGTTCGCCGAGCTCAGAGTGAGCAGCGAGCACTGAACAATGTCCATCAGGTGTGCGTCGCTCCGACTGCCGAGAAGCCTCTATCTCACCAAATCCTTTTCTCGGACGACGACCTGAACGGCGTGGTGCACCCAAACAATGATGCTTTGGTCATCACGGGGAAGATCATGGGAACCAACGTCCATCGCATGAGGTCGACACTGGGGCATACACCAACATCCTCTTCAAGCATACTCTGGATGCTCTCGGTGATTATGCAGCATACATCGAGCCTTGCGATGATATAATCGTAGGTTTTGGGGATACGCGCAGCCTTCCCATTGGGAAGATCAGACTATCCCTGGAGTTGGCATCGTCGAAAGAGCCAGAAATGCACCATGCTAGGCAGCTCGACTTCTTGATCATCGACATGCCATCGTCCTACAACGTGTTCCTCGGCCGACCTTTCTTCAACGAGTTCAAGGCAGCCGTTTCTACTTATTACTATTGTGTAAAATTTCCAACCCCGGCGGGAGTTATAACCGTCAAGGGCGATCAGACGCGGGCGAGGGAGTGTCTCGTCCATTTTGCAAAGCGTCATTCTAAGGAAAGTGCTATGGTTGGAAAGTATATTGAGTGTCAAACACAAACAGAACAATTGAACTACTTGGAGGGTCTTCCTAGCAAGTACCGAAAGATTGAAGTTGGGGAGTGCAGTCGTAGTTCCGACAACCACCAAGTGGAGGCGAACGAGCACGCCTCCATGGAAGTGGACGACCACACCCCAATGGATATCAACGAGCAGACAGATTCGGGCGACCAGCTCCCCGGCGACCAGTTTCCAGAGAACTTTCCAGATCTGGAACCTAGGTTAGGCTTTGAGCCGGAGTTCGGAATCGAGGATCCTCGTTGGAAGGAGCCTAAAGAGCGGGAAACTTCGGCGGAGGACCTTGAAACCATTCACTTAAACGAAGCTCGTCCGGAACTCGAGGTATTCATTGGTTCAAATTTACCAGAACATTTGCGGTCGGACATGGTCGCATTTTTGAAAGAAAACATTGGTGCGTTCGCCTGGTCGCACGAGGATATGGTGGGCATTCCCACGAATCATGCCTGCCACAGATTGAATATTGATCCAGCAAGGAGACCTATCACCCAAAAACGAAGAAAATTTGGGCCTGATAAAAGTGCGGCTTTGGCGGTCGAAATCAAGAAATTGATCGACAACAAATTAATCGAGAAAACTGGAACTGATCCTGAGTGGTTGGCAAATCCAGTGCTCGTCAGAAAAACGACCGGGTCGTGGAGATTGTGTATAGACTTCACGGATCTAAACGACGCCTGTCCGAAAGATCACTTTCCGATGCCTCACATTGATCACCTAGTAGACAATACAGCGGGGCACGAGATGTTAACTTTCATGGATGCCTTCGCAGGGTACCATCAGATTGCAATGCATCCCGACGACCAGCGACATACGGCCTTCATGACAGCGCTTGATATGTATAGCTGGAAGAGAATGCCTTTCGGTTTGAAAAACGCGGGGGCAACATACCAAAGACTGGTAAATAAGATGTTTGAGAAACACATCGGCGAGATGGTGGAGGTCTATATCGACGACATCGTTGTCAAGAGCTTACGAAAAGAGGATCACCTACACCACCTCGCCATGACATTCAATATCCTAAAAGAGTACAACATGAAGTTAAATCCAAAGAAGTGCAGCTTTGGAGTTAGCTCAGGAAAATTTCTGGGGCACTTGGTTAGCCAGCGGGGCATCGAGGCGAATCCGAGTAAAATTCAAGCAGTCATCAACATGCAAAGCCCAAGAAACGTGAAAGAAGTACATAGGTTGACAGGATGCCTTGCATCGCTGAACAGATTTATTGCACGAACGGGCGATCGTTGCAAACCTTTTTTCGACGCTTTGAAAAAAGGGAAATTCGAATGGACAGATGAGTGTGAGAAAGCTTTCGAGAAATTGAAGGAATATCTATCGGATCCGAAGGTCCTATCTAAGCCAGTCCCCGGCGAAATTTTATATCTATACTTGGCGGCCACTGACTGTGCGATCAGTTCAGTGCTCGTCCGAGTTGAGGGGAGCACACATTTGCCTATCTACTACGTAAGTCAAACACTAAGAGATGCGGAGTTGAGATACACTCCAATGGAAAAATTGGCATACGCACTAGTCATGAGCATCAGAAAATTAAGGAAGTACCTGTTCGACCACGAGGTGGTCGTCCTCACTACCTTTCCTCTCCGACGAGCACTGCATCGTCCGGATACCACTGGAAGACTGTTGAAATGGTCGGTGGAAATAGGGCAATTTGGGCTCACCTATGAACCTAGAACGGCAATCAAGGGACAAGTGTTAGCTGAATTCATCGTAGAGCTCACTTTCCCGGAGAAAGTGGACAAGGGAATCGAGCTTCCTTGGACACTGTTCGTCGATGGCTCGTCGACGAGCACCAAAGCAGGGGCAGGAGTCGTCCTCACCAGCCCAACCGGACAAACGTTTGCTTCAGCGATCGAGTTCGGGTATCGGGCGACCAACAACGAAGCAGAGTACGAGGCTCTGGTTGCAGGAATCAAGATGGCTATGGCCGTGGGCGCCAGAAAACTGAAATTTTTTTCTGACTCTCAGCTGGTTGTATGTTAAATTACGGGCGACTACGAGGCTCGCGGCGATCAAATGATAAAATATCAAGAGCTAGTGAAAGGATTACTCGAGCAATTTCATCAATTCCACATCGAGCAAATCCCTAGGGAGGACAATACGCAAGCAGATGCGTTAGCTCGGCTGGCCACTTCAGAGGGGGAGGCAATATTTTCAGAAGCGACAATCACTAAAATTTCTTCCCCATCGGTGAACAGAGGTCAAATTTTGCAGGTTGAAGCGACCAGCGACGAGGACTGGAGATCGCCGATCATCAAGTACATCAAGACCGGTGAGCTCCCGGGGGACAAAGTGAAAGCAACCAGATTGCAGCTCAGGTCCGCAAGGTACACTGTTATTGGCGACCAGCTGTACAAACGGGGTTTTTCAATGCCTTTATTGAAATGCCTCGGAGAAGACGAGGCGAAGATCGTCATGTACGAAATCCACGAGGGAACATGTGGAAATCATACAGGGGGGCAAGCTCTCGCTTTAAAGATCATGAGGCAAGGCTACTTTTGGCCAACACTGAAGAAGGATGCAATTCATTACGCCCAAGCGTGCAAGGGATGTCATGTTTTTGCACCCGCTATTCACTCACCTCCATACGAGCTCATCTCCGTCTACAGCTCTTGGCCCTTCGCGAAGTGGGGCATCGACATCATCGGACCTTTCCCGCCTGGCGTCGGGGGGGTAACTTTCGTAGTCGTAGCAGTCGATTACTTCACCAAGTGGACCGAAGTGAAGGCATTGAAGACCATCACAACGGCCCAGATGACAAGCTTCATTTAGAAAAACATAATTTGCAGGTTCGGCCTACCACGAGCAATACTGACCGACAACGGGCGTCAATTCACAAGTCGAGATATGCTGGATTTCTGCTCAGATTGGAACATCAAGAAAAAAATTTCAACACCCTATCATCCACAATCAAATGGTCAAGTAGAGGCGATCAACAAAATCATCAAGCACACCTTGAAAGCTAAGCTAGATGGATTGAAGGGTAAATGGGCGGACGAGCTGCACATGGTTCTGTGGGCATATCGGACGACCACGAGAAATTCTACTGGTGAAACTCCGTTCGCGCTCGCGTTCGGAACCGAAGCTGTCATACCAGCAGAGGGGCAGGTCCCAACCTTTCGAGTAGCAAATTACGACGAGCAGTCGAATAACGATGCACAGCTCTCCGACTTGGACTTCCTACAAGAGCGAAGGCTAACAGCGGATGAAAAGAACGTGGTGTACAAGCAAAGGTCAGAATGCTACTACAACACCAAAGTACGTGCTCGCCAATTCACTATTGGCCAGCTCGTACTTCAGAGGGCGACGGAGCAGTCCATTGGCATACTTGGCCCGACTTAGGAGGGTCTGTACCGAATAATGCGCACACTCCTGAACGGATCGTACAAGCTAGAAGATCTTGAGGGCAAGCCGAGCAAGTACCCATGGAACGCGATCAAGCTGAAGAAGTATTATCAGTAAGTTTTTAATTTCTTTATATTTGTATAGTTTGTATCTAGTCATCATTTCAATACAAGTCGAAGTTTTAAATTTCCGTCAAGTGTTAGATAAGTTTGAATTTTTAGTTAAGGCTCTGCGTAGCCATCTAGGAAACAGAAGACGAGCACTCTTTCTTAACGATGCTCGCAAGGTAGTGGCGACGACGACCACTACCTATCAAATAAAAAAAGAGTTCAACCGACGAATGGTTAACTCTAAAAGACGAGCACTCTTTCTTAAAGATGCTCGCAAAAGAAAGACGAGCACTCTTTCTTAAAGATGCTCGCAAGGTAGTGGCGACGATGATCACTACCTATCAAACAAAAAAGAGTTCAACCGACGAATGGTTAACCCTAAAAGACAAGCACTGCTCGCAAGGCAAAAGACGAGCACTGCTCGCAAGACAAAAGACGAGCACTCTTTCTAAAAGATGCTTGAAAGGCAAAGGAGTTTCAAAAAGACAAGTACTTGTTAAAAAATGCTTGCAAAAATTAATCATAACATAAATCGAAAAGTAGTAACAAGGACGATCACTCAATATTAAACAAAGTAAACGAACACATATAAGCAAAAAGTTCCATTCATTGAAAAGCCTTAAAGGCTGAAATTACAAAAGAGGCCTTAATGGCCGAGCAGTCCTAAAAAACAAAAATAAAATACAAGTAAACTAAGCTCCCGGAGCATCTTGCTCACCGGCATCTTCATCCTCGTTCACGACCTCCACCTCGGCAGGAGCACTCTGCTCACCTTGTTGAGTTGGGGAGACTTGTGGAGGATCCGTGAAGAGTACCGGAACACCTAACAGTCGAGGGAACAGGAGTCCCAATTTCATCAGTGGGAGCAGGGGGAGTTCCGTTTCCGGCCGAGGATTCTCCTTCATAAGGAGGTCGTCCAAAAAACTGCTGAGCGGAGTCACATCCACTTCCGGATGAACTTCCAATAATCGATGAATGAGCCCGTGGGCAGTAAGCGCCACCGATAACATGGCCACACCCCCAGCGAGCTCATTGGTCTCATCTCGCTCGTTGGTCATGTCGACCAGCTCTTGCCGGAGAGTAGCCAACTCTTCCTCATCAGCTGCAGATTTGTTTTGAAGAGTGTTTACCTCGGCGGATTTCTTTATCAGCTCGTCCTCGGCAGTCTTGAGGCGAGCATGGAGACGTTCGATCTCTAGGAGATCTTCTTGATCTTTCTTTCGAACCGTCTCAAGTTGGGCCTCAGAATCGGCCAACTTTGTCTCGAGGTCGACCACCTTCTCCTCAGAAGCGACCAGCTGCCTCTCGACGACAGCCTTAGCCTTGGCCATTTGGGCGAGTCTCGAGCTCCTGTCCTCGCTGACTTTGCGGCTCTCGGCAATCTGAACGGCGAGTCTCTCGACGGTGAATGAGGCACGGGCTAGATCGATGGAGACCAGGCGTGCATTCTCCAGAGAGCTCTGGTTTTTCACCTCATCGACCAGCGTGGTCGTCAGCGATCTGGGCACGTTCTTCATAACCCTTAGAACGAGCGGGTCCAGAGTTTCTTGATTGGCCGCATCCCGCGACCAGTAGAAGCCGAGGAGGTTGTCGTTGTAAGGTTCAACGATCGATTGCTCGGCAACCCTAAAAAAAAAAAAGTTAGAAAAAAGTACTTGAAAATATTCTAAAGTTTTATGGATAATAAGTTTACCTGGCAACCCTTTCGGCATCCCAGCCGAGAAGTGTGTTGTCTCCCCGAGCCCTCTCCCCGGCCGACGAGCTCGCTGCAGTCTCTCGCGACCGAGTGTTTCGGGGAGGAGGGGATATGACTTGAGTGGGGGGAGGCGAGTTGCCCCTCGGAGGAGACCTCCTCGGCTCGCCAACTGGTCTGGCCCTCTGCTCGGCAGCAGGTGGGCGAGAAGACCCCCCCCGGGTCGGTTTAGCAACTCTTTTGGGTGGAGCCCCCGAGGTCTCCGCCCCTTTCCTTTTCTTTCCGGTGCCATCAACTACCTTGCGCTCGTGGAGCATTCTCGCTTGTTGCATCATCCTGCTCGACAGTATGCGATCAACTTCGACGGATGGAGGAAGGTAAGTGACAACTCTCTCCGGAACCACTACTAAGAAAGAAAGACGAGAAGTTAATATTTACAAGGAGCAATTTCACAAAACTTAGAGTAATTTCACAAACTTAGAAATATGTTGATACCTGGAGGGAACTCTCGAGTGAAGTGATGAGGAGGTACTCTAAGACCTGCTCGCTCACGCATACACTCTCTGTTCAGAAAGCGACAGGACCTCTCCAGGTAGCGACGATTAAGAACGCAGCAAACGTGGTATTGGAAGAGGGGCATGAGACGGTCCTCGGCAGTCTTCATGCGAACAGTTTCACCTACAAAAACGAGGAGTTAGTCAGTATAGACAAGAACTAGCAGAAATAAAAAAAACTTACCACGAATTCTTTGATATTCGGTCTCGAGGGGAATGCGATCCGAGGAGCCATCTGGCCTCACCGGACTCTTCCAGTCCCCGGCTACCCACCACCAGTTGGTCTTCCAATCCCTAATTTTGTTGGGAACCCCTTCAACCAACTTGAAATTATCACGGCCCCTCACGTAATAATATCCGTGGCCTACTTTCTCTCCGGCCTCGGCCGCCTGAAGGAGATAGTTTATCTCTCTCGGGCTAAGCCATGTGTTCCGACATCCATTCTCGGCCGCCACCAGGCCGAATAGTGTTAGGATTCCGATCAGGTTCGACCAACCGTTCGGAAGAATTTGAGAGGGGGCCACCCCTAAGAACTGTAAAAAATTTGAGATACTGGGGTGCAGGGGGAACCTAAGCCCTGCCTCCATCATGCCGATGTTGACGGCGACCATCCCTTCTGGCGGCTGGTCGGCCCTCTCATCCTCGCGAGGAACAAAAAAACAAACGTCGGCCGACAGCTGATATTTCTTTCGAGAATTCTCTAGTTGGGGCGAGGAGACAGTGCTCGCATACTTGCTCGCTTCAGACATTGTTTGGAAAGCTTCTCGATGCGGGCGAGGAACCTCTCGAGGAAGGTACTCGCAGAAATACTTATAATAGGCCTCCCTCGAGACCTCGTCGCCTTCCAAGTTTTCCCTACCACTCAAAATGTCCTTTATGCTCTCTGCATATTGAACAACCTCTTCAAAGTCCTCGCGGAGACTCCTCGTCAAGGTCTCCTCGACTTGGGCAATTTCTATCTGCTCGCCCACCCCTCGATCCAAACCCTGGTCGCGCAGATCCGAACTTGTCTCACTGCCACTCTCCTCGGCGTCACCCTCCTCGGCATCATTGCCGGCATCGTCCCTATCAGATTCGTCGAGCACGTCGACGACCACTGCCTTTCCAAGATTTCGGACTCCAACATTTATGGGTTCTGGGGAGTGGATCCTAGAGTCCGAGGAGGATGCCCTCTCCATCAAGGCCAAAGCCAATCGGTCTCCGCCGCCGGAGTTTTCAGAACCACCAACCAACGGCGGCGGACCACCATCGGAACCACCACCGGAGCCACCACCAAACTCCATTTTTTCTTAAGAAATGGGGGAGAAAGAAGTTTTAAAAAAAGAAATGAGAGTTATTTACCTTTGTATCGATCGAAAACCACCCAAAACTCGCCGGAAAAGCTTGAGAGAGAAGCTTGGAAGAAAGCTTGAGGAAATTCGAAAATTGCAGAATTGTGAAAGTGTTTTTATGAGGAAGAAGGGCCTATTTATAGGCAAAGTCGATCAGGGACTTATGTGCAAGAAAACGGGGTCAAATTCATAATTTTCCCAAAAATTTGGGGTCATTTCCGAAAGTGAGTTCGGAAAGTGGCCCCCACGCGCGACCTTTGAGGTCGGCACGCGCCCCACAAGCGCTTTTCAAATTTTGGGCGCCGTTCACGCGCCTGACACATGTCAGATCCGTTATTATTAAAAGGTGCTTCGATAATCGTGCTCGGCGCTGGAGACGAGGCGACCGCCTCCATCTCACGTCATCAAGATCTCAAATTTGATTTTGTTTGTCAAACAATCTCACCTTCCAAGACGACCATACTGCTCGCCTTACCATTCTACGAATACGAAGAAAGGCGACCAGGGGGCAAATGTTATACCTAGTCAAAGAAGTCAATCTTTGACAAGTCAATCCTAGTCACCAGCTTACGTGGCGAGGACCAGTCAACAAAGTCGTGCGACGACTAGTCAACAAGACCAAGAAAATGTAATAGAATAGATGTATTTAATATATTTAAGTGCTCGCTCAAAGATGTTGGCGAGCACATGGATTAGTTAGCTGCTCGCCCAAATGTGTGGCGAGCACATGTCTATCTTAGCTAAGAAAGTCTAAGTGTTGAAGCCTTGGGAGACAGCATGGAGCGTGGCGACCACACTCCTCGACATGGTCCTCCGGCGACCACCGTAGCTCAGCTCCTCGGCATTTCGGCGAGGACGAGCACCAGAGGCGGTTTAGCATTAAATGCGCCATCAAATCACCTTTTCGGGCAGAAGTCAGGTCCAATAAGGGCGTGCCACGTGTAAAGGGCGGGCAGCCCCTAGAAACCACTATATAATGCCTAAAAGAGGCTCATTTGTACACAAGTTACATCATTCCTAGAAATCACCCCTACCCAAAGCAATAAACTCTCCCAAGCTTCTAAAGCTTTAGCTTCTCCAAGAAGCTATATCTTGTGTTCTTGTTTGTTCTTCATTAGATCATCAAGATCATCATCTAAATACTCCCTAAACACGTAATAAACCCCCGATCATAATACATGTTTGTCTCGTGCTAACAAATAGTCCACATCTGATTCAACCATCAAAAGTACGTACAACACATCACACATCTTTCTAATCATTGATCATCTTTCAATCTCACAATAAAATTAGGTCAAATGCTTGCAATCAATCAATCAAAATAGATTTCTCAACCTAATTCAATTAACTAAGATTAACATATCACTATTGTACACTAATGACATGTTTTGGAATGAAAATCAAGCATCCAAATAGAATTAAGCCACACAAACACCAATTAAGCAAAACATTAATTCATAAACTTCATCAAAAGTATTTACAAGGCTCTAGAACCAAAAGTGTTCTAGCCAATCAACAATATAATCTAACTACAAAGAAAACTAAGATAAAAGCAATAAAAAGTGAAGAGAAAAGAAAGCTTAGACTATTGTATGGTGAGGAATCAAATTCCAAAGCTAATGGTGGCCTCCTTGCTTAATTTGATGAAGAATTGAAGAAGTAGATGATGAAAACCTCCAAATGTGTGTGATTGTGTGTAGAACTTCTTGAGAAATGGGTAAGATGGTTTTGAATTTAAGAATGGAGGTATTTATAGTGTTGGGGTAGGGTTTGGGTGTAAGAATTGCAAGTTGGTCCCTTGAAAATGGAGAAAATATGAGTTTGGCACCGAAAATGAGTTGGCCCGGCCGGGTGGAAAAGTGGCCCGGCCGGGTGGGAGTGTTGGACAAAAGTTGCAAAAACAGGGGGTAAGTGGCCCGGTCGGGCGAGTGGTGCCGCCAGGCCGGGCGGAAGCTTCGTAAGTGGAGAAAATTTCATCATTTTATCGCCCGGCCGGGCCAAACCTTCGTAAATGGCCAAAATTCCTTCATTTTATCGCCCGGCCGGGCCAAACCTTCGTAAATTAGTGAAATTCTGGACTCGGCCGCCCGGCCGGGCCAATACTTCGTATTGACTCGATCCTTCGTTTTCGTCCTCCAACTTCGTCCCTCCGTATCTTGAGCTTCCGACCTCCGATCGACTCGATTCGTTTTGCTATTCCACTCCATTTTTCGAGTCGGATCCAATGGTTCACTCCTCTTTCCGATCCAATAACTTTTGGTAGGTGTTTTGCTCTCAAATTCCATCATTTTACCTACAAAATCGACAAAACACTACCTTTCTCTTATTTCGACCAAAACAATGATAATCAACCCATAAATCAATGAAATCAACATCAAAATGAGCTTCACATGTGCATCTAAAGTGTGTAAATTCTACCTGAATCACTACCATGTGAAGCTGCCTTCTCATCTCCGTACTTCGGATGTCTTTAATGTGAAGCACTTGATTCCGTACTCCGGGGATAATGATGATTACGACGACGAGCACTCCACACCTTTAGGTTCGAGGGCGAACCTTTTCTCGGCAGGGGTGAATGATGTGGCATTAGACTTTATGGAAAGTCATGAGAGGATCTTCAAAAGGAATGACTGCAATTTGAGCACGATTAGAGGAGCAATTAATTGTCGTTATTTAATTTTACACTATAAGCCCACGATAGTGTTGGGCCTTAGATTAGGGTTTCCTTGAGACTTGGTTTACTATTTATAGTTGAAGCTTTCATTGTAAACGGGTTGTTGAATTTTGAATAAAAGTTGAATAAAGTGAGTTCGTCACCTAGTATACGTAGTATCAAGATGTTCGTCTCTTTCCGTTTTAACCTTCCGCTACGTCACAATCTAATCTATTAAGTCCTAACGGTAGAAAATTAAGTTCCAAATTCAATCAGGATTTACTGGTTTTATTTTATGACCATTTAAACTGTAGAAATTATTTAACTCTTGTGTGAAATAATCATGAGACGGATTTTCACTTGATCAATTTTATTTAAAATATGACCCGAGTAGGGTCATAGACTCATAGGTACAATATAAATGTATATAATTTAATTTATTTCTGGAAGAGGGTCTCATACAAACTTTTGTCTAAAAAGAATTGATTCAATTGATCATTTGGGAATATAAGTCAATTTAGTCTCATAACTTTCAATCTTTTCTGAAATTGTCACAAAAAAGAATAAGTTTTTATTAAGAAATAGTTTTTAGAGTTATGTGAGAATGGGTCTTTAAAGGAGTTGTCGTAGAGCATATGTGGTTTGCATGAATTGAGAAGACTGAATATTAATGGGTGCACGAGTCTAAGCAGAATTCCTAAAGGACTGGCCCAGTTAACCGGTCTTAGCGAATTGCATGGATTTCGAGGAGGAGGTGGTGATAGAAAATTGGGATTATTGGACAAGTTAAACCATCTTAAGTATTTAAGTTTGATTATCAAATGATGAAGTGGTTGAGGATGCGCAGGAAACAGAATTGAGGAAAAAGATACACCTTCAGAGACTCCGTATAGAATTTGAGGATGAGATGGATCAAAGTGAAGAATGCAGCAGAGTGAGGATGGATGTGATAGATTCTCTTGAGCCCCATTAGAAGTTGAAACTACTGTGGATTCTAAAATATAAGGGCTCCAAACTTCCGTTGAGCTGGATCATCTTGCCCCTGAACCAACTAAGGTTCATCGCGCTCTGGGAATGCAATCAGCTGTCATCATTGCCGCCCCTTGGAAAACTACCATGCCTAGCTAGAAGAGATTTTAATTTATAGAATGGTAGGATTAGAAATAGTGGGACGAGAATTGTTTGGAGCTTCATCAAATACTGCCTTTCCCAAATTGAAGAAACTGATGTTTTACACCTTAAAATTATGTCTTCTTCTACTTTTGCTGAAACCTTGTACTGTAAAAATGAAACCAGGATTCAGAGCATCTCATATTATGGACACAAATTCATTTTAATCCGCTTTTTTTTCTTTTTTTTTTTACATTATTTTTTGTTCAGTTTACGTTATTTTCACCCTAAATTTTTTAATGATATTTTTAGAATTTTTTTTTACGTTTAAACTTAATTATGACATAAATTGTACTATTTGACCAGAATATGAATTCATTTCACGCTCACATTTTTTGGCAAGTTTAAAAATTTTCCGGCAAAAATATGTAAATTGAACAAAAAAGAGGGTAAATTGAACATTGTACGACTTAAATTTATATTGGAAATGTGAAAACTTAAAAAAGCATAAACTGTATTAGGTGCCGCACTAAAAATATAATTAACGCTAATATATTTAGTTTCATTGTTTTAGTGGTATATATGATTGGATCAATAATTGATGATGAAACTCGTCTCCTATGCTTCTTAATTTATACAGTATATATATATATATATATATATATATATATGTATATGTATATCTTTCCTTTAGTAATTTGGTGCTTTCTTTATGGTTGAATGTGAGATTAACTTAGAAAATTTAAATTAAACAAAGCTGAATCATTTATCTACATGCAGCTGTCAAATTATTCTATAACGAATTATTAATCACTTTGTTAAATACTCTGGGGACAGCGTCACATGGGATCAATAATGCTGCAAAGTCTTATACCAGCTCTAATGTATTCATTAATCATAAGAAATTTACAAAGAAATTAAACAACTGAGCTAGCTGGTAACCATGGCGGAAGTCGTCGTCTCTGCTTTGATCGAGCAGCTTATAGCCACCATAAAGGAGCAGATCCAAAGAGAAATCCATTTGGTGAGAGGTGTGGACAGGGAGATTCTCAATCTTTCCGACGACCTCAAGAGCCTTAGGAATGTGTTAGATGATGCCGAGAATCGACGATTTCAGGACAAAAACATCAACCAGTGGTTGTCGAGGCTGGAGCAGACGTCTTATGATATGGAGGACGTTCTCGACGAATGGGGTTATGCTCTTCTCAAACTCAAGATGGCTGCTCCTGCTGCTCCTAAGCACACATGGTATGCTCCTTCATCCTATCTTCGTGTTTATATTTCAAAAAAGTTGTTGTTCGTCATGATATTGGTACAAAGATTAAAAATGTGAAACAACAACTTGATCAAATATTGAGGGAGAAAGGTCGATTTAATTTTGTCGAATCCGTGCCCCTCACGGATCATTTGCCTCGATCTTGGCGAGTTCAGTCCACTTCCATGGTTGACTCAGCAAAAGTCCATGGTCGGGATATAGGTGTGGATTTTCTTGTTAGCAAACTTTTGGATAATGGTGCTAGCCAAGGCACCTCAATTCTGGGTATAGTGGGTATGGGGGGACTTGGGAAGACGACTCTAGCTCAACTAGTTTATAACCATAGTCGAGTGGAGGAAACTTTCGACTTAAGGATTTGGATTTGTGTGTCAGACCCCTTTGATCCTGCTGTCATTGGTAAATGTATTCTTGAAAGCGTAAAAAAAGGGAGTTCTCCAAATACTAACCAATTGGATGTCCTATTTAATCTTGTAAAAGAGTCTATTATAGGAAAGAGGTTTCTTCTTGTTCTTGATGATGTATGGACACAAGACTATAACAAATGGGAACCCCTAGAACACTCCCTCGGGTGTGGTGGAGCTGGAAGTAAAATTTTGGTGACAACAAGAAATGAAAGGGTGGTGAAAATGATGGGATCGAGAGAGAGAGTGAGATATGTCGTCCAGGAGTGCTCTCTGAAGAAGATTGTTGGTTATTGTTGAGTCGCATTGCCCTTCCTGAAAGGAACGAAGTCGAATTTGAGGAGATTGGTAAGAAAATAACTGAAAAGTGCAATGGCTTGCCTCTTGCTGCGAAGACTTTGGGAAGTCTTTTGCGTTTTAAGAGTAGCTTGAACGAGTGGAAAAATGTGTTGAATAGTGAAATGTGGATAATGGAGGAAGCGGAAGTAGACATTTTTCCTCATTTACTTTTGAGCTACAATGAATTGTCACCGACACTTAAGCGGTGTTTCTCGTACTGCACTGTCTTTCCCAAAGATACTAGGATTAATGTTGAGAGCCTAATAGAAAATTGGATGGCACTTGGTTACTTGGGCTCCAATATCGGTGACATGAAACTTAGAGGGAGAGAGTGCTTTGATGTTTTAGCAATGCGTTCTCTATTTCAAGATTTTGAGACGGGTGATTTGGATAAGGAAATATATAGATGTAAGATGCATGATATAGTACATGATTTTGCTCAATTTGTTAGGAAGAGTGGTAGGGTGGAGGACACTAGAATGAATAAGACGACCTGTCAAGCCTGTGACCCTTTATTTGTTTCCACTGTGAATCAATTTTGTAGCTTAGTTTGGGATAAGAAAGAATGTCCTCCAAGTAGTCTTTGTGATTGTCTGACACGTCGTCTAAGGGTCTTAAGTATGAAAAACTATGGCTTGCAAAGTATTCCACTGGGATTGGAAAATTTGATTCACTTGAGGTGGTTGGACTTGAGTGGAAATACAGTATCCCAAGAAAACCTTATAATCATTTTTCAGCTTTATTTCTTGCAAACACTTAAACTAAGTAACTGCAAACTAGAAGCGATTCTGAAGGAAATTGGGAATTTGATTCACTTGAGAGACTTAGATTTGAGTCAGAATGAGTTTTTAAAGGAGTTGCCAGAGAGCATATGTGGTTTGCATGAATTGCGAAGTCTGGATATTACTCGGTGCACGAGTCTGAGCAGAATTCCTCAAGGACTGGCCCAATTATCCGATCTTGGTGAATTGCATGGATTTCGAGGAGGAAGTGGTCATAGCAAGTTGGGATTATTGAACAAGTTAAACCATCTCAGTCTTCTACACTTGATTATCAGAATAGGTGATGAAGAAGTGGTTAAGGATGCGAGGGAAGCACAATTGAGGAATAAGATACACCTTCAGTTACTCCGTATAGAATTTGAGGATGACATGGATCAAAGTGAGGAATGCAACAGCAGGGTGAGGATGGATATGATAGATGCTCTCGAGCCCCATCTGAAGTTGAAAGGACTGCGGATTGAGAAATATAAAGGCTTCAAACTTCCGTTGAGCTGGATCGTTTCACCCCTGAACCAACTTAGGCTTATTGTGCTCTGGGAATGTATTAAGTTGTCATCATTGCCGCCCCTGGGAAAACTACCATGCCTAGAAGAAATTGTAATTTATGAAATGAAAGGATTAGAAATAGTGGGACGAGAATTTTTGAGAGCTTCATCAAATACTGCCTTTCCCAGATTGAAGAAACTGACATTTTACACGTGTCCCAAGTGGAAGGAGTGGAAGGACATCACGGGCGAAGAAGAACAACATTCTACCATCATGCCTTGTCTGAAGGAGTTAACCATCGATGATTGCCCGGCCCTGACGAAACTGCCACGCTCCCTCCTCAGTAAGGCATGGCCATTGGACAAGTTGTACATAATTGATTCAGAGGAGCTACAACAACATTGCAGGGACAATGGTGTAGTGTTTAATTAGTGTTAGAGTTCCAATTCATGAGTGGTAGTATAATTAATCTGTTTCTTCTTCATTTCCACAAGTTGATATATATAATGTAACGTTTTCATCGATCAATAAATGAATTCTTACACTTGTTTGTGCATTTGGAGTTAGATATGATATTTCTGTCGTAGATTTTTTTGCTTTTGATCTCGCACGAATCAGTCAGCCCACTCCTTCACCAACAATCACGTATGATTGTTGATCTAAGCAAGTATTTATTGTATTTCTTGTACTGTAAAAATGATACCAGGATTCAGAGCATCTCAAATTATGGACACAAATACCATCAAATCGACTAGAGCAGATTCATGAAATGATAAATTTATCAAAATAAGAAAGTAACAGTGCATTCCTGATTCGCGGTTTTAAGATTATCTAATGAGATTGACCAATGCGGATTTGGATTGTCCATTCCCAATCCAATCTTTAAACCACGCCTCCACTTAATATCCCATTGCCAATTGCCATTCACCCACGCACCAGACTCAATAATTCTAGCCTCTTTGTTAATACATAAGGAGAACAGCCTAGGATAGAGGACTCACATAGTGGAACGATACAAAGTTCATACAAAATAAAGGTAGTATTAGTTTGTAGGCTGTATTTTTTCAATATACAACAAATACTTTTTTTTAAATGAAGTAATACTTTTCGATTGTGGAAAAATGTTAATAATAAAACCACCCAACTTAGTTATAATTTCCATGATTCGGGGGATGAACGAAGAACGCAAGTGGGTGGACATGTTCGAGGATGTCCATGCCGTAGTTTTCTGCATTGCCCTGAGCGATTACGATCAGGTGTGGGAGGCGCGCTCGTTCTGAACAAGATGATTCAAAGTCGAGAGCTGATGAAGACGATGATCAAACACCTGTGTAGCCCATTCTGAACAAGTACGATGTCTTCGAAGAGAAGATCAACAGCAACCAGTCGCTAGCACAGCAAGCCTACTTCTATGTAGCCATGAAGTTTAAGGAACTGTACTCGTCTCTCACGTGCCAAAAGCTTTTCGTGTGTCAGACGAGAGCAAGAGAACGACCCAGTGTAGACGAGGCATTCAGATATACAAGGCAGATGTGATTGTGAGCTCGCTGGGATTTATCATTGGTGAAGAATGGAATTGGGATTGTTTGTACTTTGCATTCATATTTGAGTTTACTGTAACTAATAAGTTTTCAATCGATCATGAGGTCTCCCCAGATAGTTAAATTAATTCTGGAATGTAAAAGAAATAGTAATATCAACAAAGGGCAAATACTTTAGAATAAATGCAACATTACAATGCATTATCAGAACAATTTCATTTAGTTTTCGAATTCTAAAATATCATAATGAATAACCTAAAGAAATGAGAAAAAATAGTTACTATCTATCTGTTGCGATCATAGTCTCGTAACATGGACATCATCATTTACATCACCTTCATCGTCTGTGTCAAGAATACAATCTTGTGTTCGTGCTTCAGCTGATATCCAATCCTCGAGCAAACATTGATTTTCCAGATCTTCAACGGCTAATGTAGATTGTCTTGCATTCAAAGTACAGTCTTTGACACTAAAGGCTTGTTCCATGGAGAGAGTTGAGGCAGGGCATGCTAATATTTCATTAGCAATCAAAGACAATGTAGGAAAACGTCTAGTACTCTGCGACCACCATGTCAAAATATCGAACGACTTTTCAAAATAAGAATTGTCGAACGAAGTTGTTAAATATTCCTCAAATTCGTCATACGCTTTAGACCCTGGAGGTCTGCTATACATAGGTTTCTTTCTGCTTGTTAAAAAGTCCTCAATATCTTGAAACAGAGTAAAGCCTGGACGACTGCCAATTAAGCCAACTTGATCTTGACGACCACTTCTCGTAGTATCTTTACTCTTGTCAATATTTATCATATATTCACAAAAAATGTTAAATAAAAGTTGTTTCGTATTAGATGCAACTTCGTTCGGTCTAGGGGTGTCATCATTTTTAATGGGAAATAAAGCATCATAATACCTAGTTAACAGTTTTTCTAATCCATCTAGTCTTACTCTAGGATCTAGGACCTTAGCAATTAAAAACACGTCGGGAATGCATAAAAAGTATTTTAACCATTTTTCTTTCATTTTAGCAATGCAATCTCCCAAATATGCACATGAACTAAAATAATTCAGAAGACATGCAATTTTAACACAATGATCAACAACTAACCATGAGGTAGGATAATATATATATGATAATTCCATAATGGCTTCTTTAAAAAAGTTCAAAAGAACACATAAATTAGTGCAATGATCCCATTGACTCGGAAACAAAACAATTCCACACTGTTGTTGTTCAAAAAATGAACACAGTGCTTCTCTATATTGAAAAGAGCCATTCAACATTCTATACGTCGAATTCCAACGATCTGGCTTATCGAGCAAGAACTTTTTAGGTTTTAGATCATGATTTTTACAAAAAATTATCCATTCATCAGTTAATGATAAATTACGAGTTAAACGAGAAATAGCAGCTCGAATAGGACTAATATGATCTTTTAAAGAAATCAAAGCATCTTCAACACACAAACTTAAAACATAATTTATGCATCTATTGTGGAAAAACTTACAACTAATGGACGATTGACAAAATTGAGCAAGAGTATCTAAACTAGTTTTATTAGCAATAACATTGTCAAATGAGATTGAACAAGTCCTTTCGACCAAATTGTATTCTCGTAAAACCTTATGAATCATACTTGAAATGTTAGCAGCAGTGTGTTCAACATCAAATTCCCTACAGGCAATCAGCTTTTTTTGCAATGGAAATTCAAAGGTGTGATCAATCCAATGACAGGTAATGCTAATAAAATGAAATCTATGCCAATAATCACATAAAATATCTGCAGATATAGAAACTTTATTCGATAATTTAGCAAAATCATCAATTAGTACCAATTTATGTTCACCAACAATTTTTGAAACGTCGCGGATAATTTGAGAGGGTGAAACGATTACAACATTGGGATTTAAACTAAACCTAACAAAATCTCGATAAATATTGTCACTGGAAAAACAAAAAGGATCGCTCGCACATCTTTCTAAAAATGTTGTAAAATCTGAATAAGTAATTAAACAGTTACCTAGGTGGGGATAAGCCACCGATGGCTGAGATCGCTCCTCATCGTCGGAAACGGACATATTTTCTTCACCTCTGTTCCTTGAAACCGCCATCTGAAATTGAATCGATGAAGAAATTATGGAAATAAATGCAGATCAACGGGAGGATTTTTGCAATGAATGAAGGGATTAGAATCGAAAGAAGTCAGAATTGAGAGAATTGAAATGGGCAAAACAAAATTGGGTATTTATTATAGAATTTAGGGCAAAGAAGGGTCCCAACGGTCGAATTACTTGTCACCGGCTCTCTTTGTTCGGTATCCGGTAGAATCACGCGGGTCGGGTCAGCAGTCCCGGGTAAAAACAAGCGGTCCAAGTCCAACACCAAATTAAATTAACATTCAAATTTAGTGGGGGTTTGCAAATAAAACTATGTGTTTAAAAGCACTTCTATTTTAAATAGAATCACTTTTGAAGTGTTTGTAAACACAAGTAAGTGGATGTTTGCAAACAAAACTATGTGTTCTTTTTTAAATAGAATCACTTTTGAAGTGTTTGTAAACACAAGTAAGTGATTAGATTAATTACTTAAAAGCAATTTTGGTCAAGCACCCCTCCCCATGCTTCTAACAACTTCTAAGTGCTTCTAATCATTACACTCACTAATTTTACAATTTTACCCTCACAATTTAAATAATATTTTATTTTTACCCATTATTTATTCAAATGTAACAAGGGTGTTTTTTGTAAAATTATAAAAAAGTGATTTGTATTACATACACCACAACATTTAAAAAATTGATTAGAAGTGCTTATTTTTAAAACACTATATACTTTTAATTTTACTACAAAAATCAACTTTAATCACTTTAAATCAACTACTATTGTTTGCAAACACACCCTAAGTGATTAAATTAATTACTTAAAAACAATTTTGGTCAAACACCCCTCCCCATGCTTCTAACAACTTCTAAGTGCTTCTAATCATTACACTCACTACTTTTACAATTTTGCCCTCATAATTTAAATAATATTTTATTTTACCCATTATGTATTCAAATGTAATAAGCACTACAAAAACGCTCGTTTATGCCGACGGACATATACCGACGAATTACCATTCCGACGGCTGTACCGACGGATTACCGACGGAACTGAAAGTCAGAAGATTTTGCCGACGGAATTCAATTTCCGTCGGCTTTCCCGACGGAATGCCGACGGACACTCAGAACTCTCTACACGGTGTCGTTTTTGGGTCACCGGCCGACGAATTTTTCAGTCGGTATTTTAAATAAGGGTTACCGACGGATATTTTCCGTCGGTAACCGCGCCATATTATTGGCCCCCCGCGTGATAATCTTAAACGGGCGCGGATATATTTAAATTCGCCAATTTCCGTCGGTAACCGACCCGCATTAACAAATCGCCTCTTGAGCGACTCCCAAAATTAAATGTGGTCATTACCGACGAAAATTTCCGTCGGTAAAGGCAATTTTTTTTTTAGTATATAAACTGAAGAACAAATTACATATTTCTCTTTCGATAGAAAGATCGAAAACCTCCCCCCCCCTCTTCCCTGTTTCGTTTTCGTTCGTCTTCATCGCGCGAAGAGGCTCTGCCGAGGTGATCTCTCGATTCGATTAGAAAATTTATACGGTACGCTTTCTTAATTTGTTAGTAATTAATTTTTAAGTTATATTGTATTGCCTATAATTATGAATTAAATTGCATGTGTTAATTTAATTTGTTATATAAATTAATATGAAATTGTTTGTAGTTGATGTATATAGTTAATTAGTTTGAATGTATGTAGTTGATATATCTAATTAATTAGTTGATATTGTAAGTGGATAATTGCCTATATATAGTTGATGTATATAGTTATTTATAATAAATTGATGTGATTTGTTAAGATCGATATTGCATGTTTTGCATAATTGATGTTATATATATATAGTGGATATTATTGTTTAATTTGCATATACGTTGGAGTGGAGTTAATTACGTAATTAAATTATGATATTGTACGTTATAATTAGCTAGATTAATATTGTTGATTTACTAATTATGAAATTATTGATTAAATTAGGGGCTTTGTTAATTATATTAGGAAATTGTTATTTTAAAGTTAGAAAAAATTGTTACTAAATTTATTAGGTTATAGATTGTTAATTAAAATAGAAAATTGTTAATTAAAATTGGAAATTATTGAATAAATTAGTTATTGTTGAATAAAATAGGAAATTATTTATTAAAATAGGTTATTATTAATTAAATTAGGTATTGTTGATTGAATAAAAAATTATTTATTAAAATAGGTTATTATTGATTAAAATAGGTTATTATTGATTAAAATAGGTTATTATTTAGGGATTAAATTTTAATTTATTAGATTATTGTTTTTTATTAAATTAAAAAATTTATTATTAATTAATTAGTATTATATATATAATTTATTAATTTAAATGTTTAAATTAAATAGATGACTGGAAATGGTGCTGGTACCTCTGGTGGCTCGGGATCTCACGGGGCCTCCGGGTCACGTAGTCGATCAAGGAAGAGCCGAGCCAAACTTAGACCCGAGGCGTCGGCGCCTATACTGCCACGAACACCATTATCGTCGCCTCCGCCACCCATTCCACACCCGTCGCCTCAGTCGTCGTCTCATTCGTCTGTCCGGGACCATCCTGCTGTTCCTGCTCGGGATGGCCGGGAGCGCATTTGGGTTACAAGTGGAGGAGTATAAGTAATTAAATACTTTTATTGTTTAATAATTAATTTCGCATTCGTTTTAATTTATAATGTGTTTTGTTTGTTAATTAATGTCACAGATTGTTACCTGGTAACGAGGTCTCCAGGGCATGCACGATTGCTTTTGGCTCTTTACCGATCTCTGCGGGTGCAATTATTTGGTCGAAGGTCCCAAAACAAAAAAAGTTGGCGTACTTCGAGGAATTTCAGGTAGTAATTAATTACTTAATTATTTAATTAATGTTTGTTAATTTGTTCAATAATAAACAATTTATTATATGTGCAAAAACAAGCCACTTGGAATCGGAATATGTACTCAGACCAGGCTATGTTCAGGTATTTCTGTAAATCGGCGCAAGAGCGGTATAAGGATTTAATGTACGAATGGAGAATGGCATGGCGGAGCGATGGGACGACGCAGAGCTTGGGTAAGGATGATAATGATGTTGTGATGTGGGATTCATTGACGAGGGAGTGGCTGGATCCTGAGTACATCAGGAAGTGTGAGATTGCTAAGGCCAACCGGAGATCCGACGTTGGGGGTGGGATGTCCAGGCATCGGACTGGAGCCCGATCCATCCTTGAGCAGTCGATGGTCATTATAAGTGTTTATTAATTTTTTAATTAATTTCAATAAATTTAATTATATATTTAATATATATAATACATAAATTTAATTATTAGGAACGGGATACGGGGCGTGTACCCACTCACTTGGACCGGATGAGCATTGCTCATCCGTTTAATGCTGATACACATCAATCCACATACGGGCGCACAACTAACCTCCACGTAAGTAATAAAATTGTTTAATTAAATACATTTTTTTATAATTTATTCTATTAATTTAAAATTATTAATTATGTAGTTGGAGATGAACCGGAGGATGGCCGAGATCGGAACTCAAGTCGACCCTACTCAAGCCGGAACCAGCAGTGCCCCTACAGTCGAGGAGGTGGACCGGGCTTATTTGGAAGTTGCCCCCACCACCCGCGGACGAGTTCTGGGCCTTGGTCGTATGAGCGCTGATGTCAGGTCCGGCGCTGGTCCGTCCCAGATGGCATCGCAGGGTTCCGTATCTTCCACCCCAACTCCTGATATGATGGCACAATTCAACCATTACATGCATGTGATGCATGTGAATATGGGTCGAGAGTTGGGGTGGTCGGACGAGAGGATCGAGGAGGTTTATCAGAGAACCATGCAATCTCCTCCACCGACGGCCAACGTGAACGTGTCTGTTCCCCCAGCCCCCCAGCCCACTCAGCCTATGTCCCGACCATGCAGCAGGATGATGACATCATGGATCAACAATTCGGTGGTGGCGCCGACGTTGATATTGATTTGTGGAACTTTGGTGAATGAGTGTCTCTGAACAATTTATTTTTTATTTCTCTTGAACAATTTTATTTTTATGTCTCGTAGAACTATTTACTTTTATGTCTCGTAGAACTATTTATTTTTATCTGAACTATTGTTGAACTATTTACTTTTATGTTTAAGTATTAGCTGTTTAATTTTAGTTATGTTTTATGTGTGATTTTGGATGTTATCTGTATTGGATCTTCATTTATGTTTGAATGTACTCTGTTTTTTCATGTTTGTGTTTATGTGAATGTGAATGTGATGGGAGACTCTATGTGATAGATAAATAACATTTTCATTGAAAATTGCCTTGAAGAAAGGCTGTTGTTATGGTTACATTACATGCATACACTTAGCATTACATAAACTTAGCAATACATATTAGAGGCATAAATTTAGCAATACATATTAGAGACATAAACTTAGGATTACATCCAGCCTATAAATTTGAACATATAGGGTAGAACACATAATATTATGGCCATGATAAGAAAGTTCCTCTGCTTCTTTAGCTCTTGAACTTGTCCAGCTTGAAATTCTACTTATGATGTTAGGTGGTCAGATGAATCCTTATAGATTTCACCAACTACTTTTGCATTATTCAGCTTGTTGTTGAGCTCTTGATTTTCAAGCAAAAGTGAGTCAATTCTCCTCACCATGCCCGGAAACATTCCGTGTGAACACGTTCCTTGTCCGTGGATTTCGTGTTCATCGGCCCAAACAAAAAAGGAGCACCCAAGACCACTTAGTGAATCTGGGCAAGTATAAAATAGTCTACCTCTGCTTTTTTCTTGCTTCGAAATGCACACACGAGCTTCTTTTCCACAATGGCATACCACAATTTTCATGAATGTGGATGATGAAGACATGAGTTTCTGTATTTTTTTTGTTTTTTGATGTTTGTTAAGAAGTAGGTTGTTTTGAGTGTGTATATATTTTTCTGTAATTTTTATTTTTTTATACGCGTCTTTTACCGACGGAAAGTTATTCCGTCGGTATAGACACATGTTCAATGCCGACGGATAATTTCCGTCGGCAATGTAAATACCGATTGAAATTTGTTCAACGGAATCTGACTGATTTGACATACATTTGAAATCGTTGGTACCGACTGAAATTATCCGTCGGTATTGTCAATACCGACGGAATTTAGGCACGCGATATACCGACGGACTGACATTTCCGTCGGCATGCAGTATTGAAAAATGATCCAGAACCTCAAAACACGCGAAAATTTTGGAGTGGAGCAAAAAATTAAGGTAAAAATTTGGAGTGGAGCGAAAATTTAAGGTATGTTTTTCTATTAAGTGCACATAATTTTACTGCAATTAATTTTTATGAAATGTATATAGTTTTATAACTTTTAGTGTTTAATTTTTATGAAATGTATATAATTTTATAACTTTTAGTGTGTAATTTTAATTTGGTCAAATTGTTTAACAGATGGATTTGTCAGATCGTCGGTGGATGTATTGTACTCCTAGGCTCGTTTTAGGAAATGTGAATGTTGAATTTTATGATAAACTCGTGTCATTTGTTGAATTTGCAAAGCTACACCCACATTACATGTCTGAGGATTGTATTAGGTGTCCGTGTAATGCTAAGAAATGTAAGAATAGATCATTTAAAAGCATTGATGAAGTCTTATGCCACGTTGTTATGAATGGGTTCGTTGATAATTACTATAATTGGACAAGTCATGGCGAACAACGGTGGCCTTATAATTTTGATCAAGTCTTGTACTATTACACTACTGCAATTTATGAACAACCAGTACACGTTGAGCATGTCGGCACCAGTAACGACCAAGAGTTTGGGGTGGAAGAACCCGATATGTATCAAACAATGGTGATGGAAGCCGGTATGTCAAATATAGAGGAGGAACCAACGGATGAAGCATTTCAGTTTTATAAGATGCTCAAATTAGTCGATCAAGATTTGTACCCAGGGTGTGATTCTCATTCTCAGTTGTCATTTAATGCTCGACTTATGGCTATCAAGACGGAGAACAAGCTATCTAACAGAGCATATGAGCAAATGACACAATTATGCAGTGAGATTTGTCCTGTCGATAATAAAGTACCTACGACGTTTCATCAGAGCAAACAACTGATGAAGAATATGGGTTTGCCGGTTGAGAAGATTGATTGTTGTGTGAATGGTTGCATGTTATACTGGGGTGATGACGATAGCGATCTTCTTATGTGTAGAATGTGTGGCCATCCCCGGTACAAAGAGCCGCGACGGAAGGGACCAGGTGGTCAATCGAGCAAGACAAAAAAGAAAGTGCCACATAAGAGGATGTATTATCTTCCTATCATTCCTCGTTTAATGAGATTGTTTCAATCTACTGCTACAGCTCAACACATGACGTGGCATGCAAGAAATTCTGAAGATACTGAGGTTGGGGATATGAGACATCCGTCCGACTCTGAAGCCTGGAAACACCTTGATAACGTGTTTCCAGGATTTGCTTGTGAATCGAGGAATGTGAGATTAGGCTTGAGTACTGATGGTTTTGCACCGTTTGGGAGTTATGGAAAGAAGTATTCTTTATGGCTGGTGATACTGACTCCGTATAATCTACCTCCATGGATGTGCATGAAACCTCAAACAATGTTTCTGACTGTATTGGTGCCTGGTCCATCGAATCCAAAGCATAAACTTGATGTTTATCTCCAGCCTCTTATTAAAGACTTGATCTTCCTATGGGATAACAGAGTCCAAACGTATGATGTTTCTAGGAAACAGAACTTCACGATGCGTGCTGCTTTATTGTGGACCATTAGCGACTTTCCTGCATATGCTATGTTGTCCGGGTGGAGTACAGCCGAAAAGCAAGCTTGTCCGTATTGTATGGAATATTCTGAAGCTTTCAGTCTCCCGAAGAGTAGAAAAGTTTCATGGTTCGATAATCACCGAAGGTTTTTACCTCGAGATCATCCATTTCGAAGGAATAAGGTGGACTTCACGAAGAATAGAACAGTCACAAACAATCGACCGCCCCTTCGAAATGGTATTTTATACATTTAACATGTTTTTTTGGGTTACATTTATTATAACATTTATTAATCGTACAGGACAAAGTCTGTTACATGAGATTGAGTGGACGGGTTTGAAAAAAACTACGGAGGAAAATGCAGAAGAACACAACAAAGGAATCCCAGGTAACTGGAAGAAAAAGGGTATTTTTTGGGACTTGCCATATTGGAGTTCACTATTGATCCGACACAATTTGGATGTCATGCACATTGAGAAGAATGTGTTTGACAATGTGTTTCACACAATCATGAACACAGAAGGCAAGACGAAAGATACTCCAAAGTCCAGGGAAGAGTTGAACACTATCTGTCGCCGTGATGAGTTGGAACAGGATAACCGTACAGGTAAATATCCAAAGGCTTGCTACACACTAGATAAGGCACAAAAACAGGAATTGTGTAGGTGGATTAAAGAGTTAAGATTTCCAGACGGCTACGTGTCAAACATGAGTCGATGCGTAGACACAACAAAAGGCAAAGTTGTAGGGATGAAGAGTCATGATTGTCATGTTTTTATGCAGTGCTTGATACCTATTGCGTTTCGAGAATTTCTTCCTCTGAATGTGTGGAGGGCTGTCACTGAATTAAGTCTCTTTTTTAGAGATTTAACGTCTACAACAATCAAGGTTGATGATATGAATCATTTGGAACGAGACATTCCAGTTATTTTGTGTAAGTTGGAACGTTTTTTCCCACCTAGCTTATTTGACTCGATGGAACACTTACCTGTTCACTTAGCGTATGAAGCTAGGATTTGTGGTCCAGTGCAGTACAGGTGGATGTACCCATTTGAGAGGTGAACAATTCTATTTCTCTCATTTAATTAGTTTTTAGTATAAGAAGCCTTATTTTAATTTGTTAACTATTAAAATTTTAGGTATCTCCACAACTTGAAGCGCAATGCTAAACAAAAGGCAAACGTCGAAGCATCGATTGTTAATGCGTATTTGAATGAAGAGGTTGGAATATTTTGTTCATATTATTTTGAAGACCATGTCAACACGAGGATCAGGAATGAACCACGTAACTTCGATGGTAGAGGTACGCAACAAGAAGTCGATGGCATGCTCTCTGTATTCAAGTCTAAGGGGCGACCTATAGGAAAAGCCACTGAACGATATTGGTCAACAAACACAGAGGCTGAAATAGCACAAACGTACGTGTTATTGAATTGTGATGAAGTTCAGCCTTACATTGAGTAAGTATTTCATATATTTATCATCTAATTAAATAGCACTAAACGTACGTCATTTATCATCTAATTGTGTTGTGAATTATTAGGATGTATACACAAGAACTACGACATGCAGATCAAAACATCTCAGATAGAGACATAGATACTAGTCTTCAACGTCAATTTGCCCGATGGTTCCAACGTTATGTGAGTATCATTAATTGAATTTTACGTGAACAAATAATTGTTTTGATTAATGTTAATTTTAACTGTACGTATAGGGACAATCGCACGATTTTCAGAGCCGGTTCTTACAGGATCTCAGCCAAGGACCACTACGGCGTGTGAGGACTTACAACGGCTATATTGTGAAAGGCTACAGGTTTCATACATCAGAGTATGCATCAACAAGAACGACTAACAACAGTGGTGTTTGTCTTAGGGGTGCGAATTACAATGCAGATGCAAGTGATTACTTTGGGGTGTTGCACGAAGTCGTTGAAATTGAATATCCGGGATATCCAGTGAAAACCGTAATGTTGTTCAAGTGCCATTGGTTTGACACATCCCCTTTAGGAACCAAAATTCATCCGGAGTACAAGCTTGTGGATGTTAATTCGAAAAGGAAGTATAGCGGGGATGATCCGTTTGTATTTGCCTCTCAGGTATCTCAAGTCTACTACTGCACGTATCCAGGAGCTGGAAAACGTAATAGAGAATGGCACGCTGTTTGCAAAGTGAAGGCAAGGTCAATGGTGGAGGTCCCCCAAAAGGAAAACAACGATGAAGATGAACCTCCGTTTCAAATGGAACAAATAGAGAATCAAACTGAAGTGTTTGCGGGAGATTTTAATCTCTCGGTAGACTTGACAGCTGCAAATCCACAATTGATTGTTATTGAAAACGATAGTGGACATGAGGAGGAGGATGAACATGACGAGAGGGAGGATGAAGAAGATGAGGATGAAGAAGATGAGGACGAAGAGGACGAAGAGGAAGATGTGGCAAATAATGAAAATGAAGACGAAGATGAATATTAAATTAATGTAACCTAGCTATTTTATTTTGTACAATTTATAAGATTTCATTATTTATCATTTGGTTATAACTTATAATTTAATTATTTATCATTTGGTTATGTTATTAACTTATAATTTAATTATTTATCATTTGGTAATAAAAATCCAATGGCGACGGAACATATCCGTCGCCATTTCCGTCGCTAACGGCAACGAGCCAAAGCCGACGGCACATATCCGTCGCCATTTCCGTCGCTAACGGCAACGACCCAAAGCCGACCGACATATCCATCGCCATTTCCGTCGCTAACGGTAACGAGCCAAAGCCGACCGACAAATCCGTCGCCATTTCCGTCGCCATTTCCGAATATAAATGTAACTTTCTCTCATTTCACGCGTATTTTCCCTCCCTCTCACTATGTCTCTCCCTCTCCCCCACTCCACCTCCTTTCCGAATATAAAGCCGACCGTCCCCGGCCACCTCCTTTCCGAATATAAATGCCCCTTGCCCACGTTCGCAGCGGCGCCACCTCCTTCTCCGGCCGTTCGTGCTCCTTCTCGCTGCGACCGTTCGCACACCCTCCTCCATACCAGCAGTCTCCGCCCATCCCCTCCTTGCCGCGGCCGCCGCCCATCCTACCTACCTGCAGTCATCGCCCATCCTCTCTCCAAGAAAGCCGTCGCCCACCGCCTCCTCTGCCGTCGCCGTCTTCGTTTGAAAGGTACGTTTTTACATATCTAAAAAAAATTAGGGCACTAGCTTGTAAATCTAATTGTGAAAATTTCGTGTCAAAATTCAGTTTCTGAAGGTGATTATGAGTTAATTTTCTGTGAACTTCTTATCTACATTTAGGGCACTAGCTTGTAAATCTAATTGTGAAAATTTTAGTTAAAAAAGTAACAAGTTTTAGTCTTGGTGTAATGCATGCATGTAATACTAATTGATGTAGCTTCACTTATATTTAAAGAAAAAAGGTAAAAACTAGTCAAAATGGTTTCACTAGCTGATTTTCTTTTGGTGTTCGAATAAAATATATATGTTAATAATTGTTAGAACCGTAAACTCATTAAATACATTGTATTATAATTTTACATAAACTGGTCAATAAAATTAATTATTTTTTTAATTTAAAGGGGTGGGGTACATTTGATTAGGGGAAGATGAGGGGTGGATGGGCTAATCATTTACAAGGAGCCCAGCCCAGCCCAGTCGATAAAATTGTTTAGGAGACTAATTATGAAGCCCATTGGAAAATTATGTTCTAAGCCACCACTGATTTAGTGGGCCGTAGGAAACATTTCATTAGTACGGAGTATAACATTTATCTTTTCCAGACTGAAAGTTACTACTCCGTATTATTTTTTATTTTTAAAAATATTTTGTTATGCTTTGTATTGGTTATTGATTTATTTATTGTACTCTAAATCTCTTATCTTTGAACTACCAGCATATCGAATATTTGTTGAGACCGACCGAAACTATGCGAGCCTAATGAAGTTACTTGATCTCGTAGTATTGTTGAGGTATGTTCAATTTTTATGATAATTTAATTTATGTTTAAATATATAAAATGACAATTGAATCTTGATTCTTTGGAATTGATTTTGAAATGGCAGGGATGGAGTCGGCGAAGGACAGTTTAATCAAGTTCTTCTCTTTCCTGGTAATTAAACTGATCTAATTCTTACTCTGTGAATAAATGGAAAATAAGATTCTTACCTCTTGTAATTCTTTTTTAAACGATTTATCTTATAATCCTCTTGTAATTTTATATATTAATTAATTTCCTTATGTGAAAAATAGGTTGTGGAGCTGTCTTTAATTTCTCAAACTCCGCTGTCTGATCTCCTACTCAATACTACAACACACAAAGGTTGCTAGATTAATAAAATCTGAAGCAACGCCTAAAGCCAAAAGGATGATATTGAAAGTAATGTTTCAAAAATCAACCAACAAGTTGCTGTTTGCTCAAGCAAAGGACGACGATTTTGTTTATTCTGTTGGATCTAATGTAGATTTATGTCACCCAACTGAGTTCGATTTTGTTTATTCTGTTGGATCTAATGTAGATTTGTGTATTGATTATTTAAGCAATTTTGATCGGGTCGGATCCCGATCACAAATAATTTTTTTTAAAAATTTTTTGGTACTTACCGACGGAATATTCCGTCGGTTTAGCGTCGGTAATGCCGACGGACAGGTCGACGGAATATAATTTTTTTTAAAAATGTTTGGTACTTACCGACGGAAATTCCGTCGGTTTAGCGTCGCTAATACCGACGGAATATCATTTTTTTAAAAAAAATTTTGGTACTTACCGACGAAATTTTCCGTCGGTAAATTAAAATAATAAAATTTATGTCCAAAATATATCGACGGCTCTACCGACGGAAACTTGACCCGGTTTGAAAACGGGTTGGCTTGACTGCCGACGGAATTGAATCCGTCGGTACGGGCGACCCGGTTTGAAAACGGGTTGGTTTGAATCCGTCGGTATATACCGACGGACGCATATTTTCCGTCGGTAACCCATACCGACCAATTCATCACCGACTGACTTGGATGTATTTTTGCACACTTTTTACAACTATACGATCCCCACAAGCGTATGGGTTCGTTAGTAGTACGATAAGTATACCAAGTAAAATTTCGTTCCAAGGACCTAATTGAGTGCTAGTGAATCCCTAAAGTTACGAGTATGCATGCTATTGTAGTAACTACACGTGTTTGTTTGGATTTTTGGGAATAAGAACAAAAATATTAAACTAGATTAACTAAAGTAATGAAAACTAGTGACAAAAATAACAAGTTATCTAACTTTCGTTGGAAAGTGCAAGGGAAGGGTATTGCCTCGGGTGTTTTCGTTTTGTGGGTAATTCAATGAGTTAACGAACCAATTGCATGAATTAAACTATAGTTTTGGATTAAGCTAAAGGCTATCACTCGTGTGTGTAGACCAATCCCTTGTGAGGCTTAGGTGAACACGTGCATCGATTAGCAATTATATAGTCTAATCAATACCATAAGCTCCTAAGATAGTGTCTCATAAACACGTTCCACACGGTTACTAATGTTTATGAGACGCCCTCTCACTAATCTAATAGACGACCTCTAATCGACTAGTGTCTAGTGTCGTCAATCTAAGCAATCAACCCCCGGTCGGTGTAGCTAATTACTATGTTAATTCTCATTGATTAATTCAAGCTCATACACACACTCTTAATCATGCAACCCAATCCGGTCGTTGAAGTCGACAAAACTAACAATGCTAGCTAATAGGGTGAATTAATCAATTGAATCATGAAAATTACAACACTAGAAACATATACACCCAATTCCTAAGCTAATCATGCAATTAATCTATAATTACACTAAACACCCATCAAAACATTCACACCCAAGGCAATAAGAGCTTAGCCCATGGTTCTAGAAGAGAATTCCATGGTTAAAACAACTAATAACATCAAACTCATAGTAGAATAACAAGAGATTGAAGAAATTAAGAAAATACCAAAATAAATTGCAAAATAGATTAATATCACCTTGATCATGAAAATGTAGCTACAAAACGATGTAATAGACGATGCCCGATGATAACCGTAGCTTGATTTGAAGTAAAAACCACTAATCTATCTAATTTAATGAAGAATCTAAACTAAAAATGAAGAACACCTACAACTATGTGAATGTGTGTGTGGAATTCCTTGTAAAAGGAGTAAGAGACTCTTTTAAAACTCAAATTTGATCTATTTATAGTTGGGGTAGAAGTCTTGAATTAATTTTGCAATTAGGCCCTTGAAATATGGAGTAAATGGGCCAAAAACCCCGAAAATGAAGTGACCCGGCCGGGTGGCTCCCACCCGGGCATGCCACCCGGCCAAAACACGAACAAACACACTTTTGGGCCTTGCCCGGGTCGAAACCACCCGGCCGGGTGGGTTTCACCCGGGCAAAATACGAAACTACTTCATTTTTGGCTCTGCCCGGGTCGAAGTGACCCGCCCGGGTCGTTTCTACCCGGGCATGTATTTTTGTCTCTTCGTATCTCGAGCTTCCAACCTCCGATTTACTCGATTCTTTTTTCCATTCCACTCCATTTTTCGAGACGAATCCAACCGTGCACTCCTCTTCCTGATCCAGTAAAGTATGGTTGGTGTTTTGCTCCAAATTCCATCGTATTTCCTACAAAATTGACAAAACACAACCTTTCTCTCATTTCGGCTTAAACAATCATATTCAATGTATAATTCAATGAAATCAACATCAAATGAGCTTCAAATATGCATCTAAATAGTGTAAATTCCACCCGAATCAACTCCCCCAAACTTAAAGTGTTGCTCGTCCTCGAGCAACGAAAGAATTACAATGTGAGGGGAAATTTACAACTAGATGATCAATGAAAGATCCCACGTATCAAATGACATGAAATGAATTCTTCTTCCTCAAGATACATTCTCAAAAATGATCACAAGTTCAATATTGAAAATCAAACTAATTACCTCACACATGCTCAACATACAATAACAAGTGATGGTGATGACAATATCCAAATGCTCAAGTTCAACTCACAAGATATAGTGTTTCTCTCAAACACTCAAACAAATTAAGGACAATAGACACTCATCAATCAAATCACGCATTGCAATTGCCATAAGCTTGCCCAAGCTCTACCATCTTTCCACCACAAACATGTTCAACTATGAGATCAATAGGTCTTAACCAAGGACGTAACGTTGGCTCTTTGGACGGGGTATGATGAATATGGAGGAAGTGACTCGTCTAGTGGAGAACGAAAGTTGTTTTTCAACACATCAAGCTTATGCTCATAAGGTTTACACACCTTCATTCTCACTTTTCATTTAAATTTCTCACATGCAATCATCTCCTCCTCTTTTTTAGCCAATCACTTCACCTTTCAATTTATTTTCTTCTCAAGCACTTGGGGCTCATTGTCCCTCTTTTCTTTCTCAATTTTTTTTTTATTTTCTCATTTTCTCATCACTTCCAACTTTTTCTTTCGTTTCACACCCTTGCCAATTTTCCTCCTCAAACCAAAGGCATTTAAGCATATGTTTTTCCACTCTCTTTTTGTTCTCCACCAGAATTGGGCATCGAAAGCTCAAAAAGCTAAATGGTTAAACATTGTAGGTTGCCAAGAAAATGGGAACTCAAGCTCAAACGGGCTAACTACGGAAAATTTCTTTGGTTATTTGGAAAAATATGGCTAAGTGACTTGTAGTACGAAAGATGGCCTACATCATTTCTCACAGTATCACACAATTATGATCTCAAGCAAGAACTTGGGCAAGTTCTAGAAAAACAAGCAATGAATTGATCCACTCAAGAATGAAATAAACCGGATTAATGTTCGGTTCAAAGCTCAACTCTCACCGGTTCATTCAATACTCAATCATTCATCAATCATCATCACACATAACTCATTGTGCATGCAAAACATCCATAAGCAACGAGATGACAACAACACAAACAAGATGATTCATTCCAATCATGTACACATTCAAGGAATCAAATTCACAACAAATCACCATCAAATGTGTCTCAATGATCATTTAAGTTCAAATTACACACATACACAAGAATACACATTGGTGTCAATAGAAAATGTAAAAACGAACATACCCCCCAAACTTTTTCATTGCAAAGCAATTAAAAGTTTGGAAAAATAGTGTTGCATTGATATTGCCACCAAGTGCTAACCATACAAATCTACACACATGGGCCACTATCCCATCAATTAACACTAAGAGTAGCTAAGCAATCAATGTCATGAACAAGAATATAAATTCCACTACCCCCCCCCCAAACTTAGTAATTGCTATGCAATTCCTAAGAATTGGGGTGGGCGTACCTCTTACGATTGCTATAGCTACACCTTCTTCTTAGCACAAAGTTCCACTTTCAATCCACTTGTCCATTCGATCCAAGCTTCTCCAACTACATCAAAACTCGCAAACACATCAAACTAAACTAACAAAGCAAATAAAATGAACAAAATTGAAATAAAGCAAGTAAAAATGGGTTGCCTCCCATTTAGCGCTAGGTTTAACGTCCTATGCCGGACGGAACTTAACAAGTTCATACTTCCCTTTCTTTGAATGGAGGATGATAGTGCTTGACATTGTGCTCATCGGTGATGAACACTTCATCATCCTCACTTTCCAACGCAATGCCTCCTCCATAGACCAATTTCTTCATGACCAACATTTTTCGTTCTTTGAGCTTCATTTTTCCAAGGACTTCCATCACTCCCAAGGTGCCCCATACCACCGTATCTCCAATTTCAAATCCCTTCTCAATCTTTCTCTCCTTTGAACTCTTTCTTCTTCCCTCTTCATCTTCACTACCCTCAAGGAACTTATCAAAACTCTTCTCCTTATAAAACTCCCCCAAACTTGAGTTTTGCTCAAGTTTGGGAGTTTGCTTCAATTTGTTATCATCTCCCGGATCTTTCAATGGGATTTTTGGTAATGGCTCTTTCACATAAATGTCACATTCTTGGATGGAGGGGGATTCCTTCTTTCTTGGGGAACTCTCAATTGAGCCATACTTGGAGAAAATCACTTTCTCTCCATTCACCTCCAATGTTACCTCCCCTTTTCTCAAATTGATGTTTGCTCCCCCCGTGGCAAGAAACGGCCTCCCAAGAATCAATGGGATATTTGCATCTTCTTTCATATCTAACACCACGAAGTCGGCCGGAATGATGAACTTGTCAATCTTCACCAATACATCTTCAATGATCCCTTTAGGATGGGTGATGGAACGATCCGCTAATTGGAGAGTAATTGATGTGGGCACTACTTCTCCAAGTCCCAAACGCTTGAAGATTGAAAGTGGCATCAAATTGATGCTAGCTCCCAAATCACAAAGAGCTTTCATCATGGGACCATCACCAATCTCACATGGGAGAGTGAAACTACCCGGATCCTTGAGCTTTTCGGGAGGAGTTCGTTGAAGGATGGCACTACACTCTTCGGTCAACTTGATCTTCTCATCATCCACTAGTTTCTTCTTGTTTGCTATTGCATCCTTTAGAAACTTCATGTAATGAGGTACTTGCTCTAAAGCATCCGAAAGTGGAAGATCAATGTGGATTTTCTTGAAGATATCCAAAAACTTCCCAAACTTCTCATCCATTTTCTTCATGTATCTTCCCGGGTATGGAAGTGGCTCATATGTAATGGGAACCCCCCATTTATCACAAGGTACCTCAAGCTTCTTCTTCTTCAAATCTTTTGCAATTCTCCACTTTGGAATTCTTGGAGCAACCTCTTCACTTCCAACTTTCTCTATCCTCTTCTTTTCCTCTTCCTCCCTTTCTTTTGCCTTCAACACTTCACCCTCTTCCAATTCAATTGAAGAAACTCCATAATGTTCACCACTTGAAATTGTAATAGCATTACAATGCTCACGTGGGTTTACCTCGGTGTTTGAGGGCAATTTACCCTTTGTATGTTGAGATCCAATGGAAGTTGCCAATTGTCCCATTTGGAATTCCATCGCTTTTTGATTACTCAAGAGTTGAGCAAGGATGGACTCGGTTGCTTCGACTTTCTTCTCAATTGTTTCAAATCTCTTATCACTCATATCCATCCTCTTCATGAGGTGTGCAAGAAGCTCATCCGTGGAGGATTTCCCTTCTCCACTTGGTAGTTTTGCTCCGGGATCAAATCCGGGAGGATATTGAATAGCACCTTTAGGATTCGAATATGACAAATTCTCATTCCTCCGAAAATTCGGGTTTTGAGGGGCTTGGTATTGAGGGGATGGTCCCCCTTGACCTTGAGATGATGAAGATTGCCCTTGGAATCGGTTTTGAGGAGGAGCTTGATATCCTTGACCACGATTTTGATATGGTGGTTGGCCTTGATATTGTCGATTCCCTTGAAAATTTTGTGGATATCCTTGTTGACCCATGTATTGCACTTCTTCCATATGTCCCAATTGAGGATCTTCTTGCACAAAGGATAAATGATTATCTCTTGTTTGAGATAAAACATTTACCTTTTCAATGAGTGTAGACATCATTGCTCTTATGCTATCATTAGCATCCACTTGGGCTACCCGATTTTGTGCTCCACGGTCTACTCTCGTCTTGAAAGTATTGCTTGCTATCCCCTCTATTATGTCATTGATCTCCTCCACCGATTTCATCCAAATTGAACCCCCCGCACAAGCATCAATATGGTGTTGATCTTCCAATCGTAACCCACCAACGAACCAACATGTTGTTTGTTCTATTGGGAAACCATGATGGGGGCATGTGATGAGAAGACTCGTAAATCTTTCCCATGCTTCTTTGATTCCCTCATTTGGACCTTGTTTGAACGTAGAGATCTTTTGCTTGGCTTCCATCGTCTTTGAAGGAGGGTAGTACTTCAATAGGAATCTTTTCTTCAAATCTTCCCACGTCCTCACTTCTCCGGCGGGAATGCTTGATTGTACCCAAGTTTTTGCTTTCCCCGACAATGTAAACGGAAATAGCCTCATCTTTTTAGCATCTTCCGACACTCCATTTTGCTTGAGAGTGTCGGATATCTCCAAGAATTGAGCAAGATGTTCATTCGGGTCTTCCTCAAATCCTTCCTCCGTCCTTCCTTCAAATTGTCTCTCCCTCAACATCCTTAATAAAGAGGGACTAATCTCAAAGTTGTTTGCCTCCACCCTTGGTCTTGCCAACCCATCATAATGCTCCCTAGGTTGAGGCTCAAAATATTCCCTCATTGGCCTTCCATGGTAAACACGTTGAGGTTCTTCCATATGTGGAGGAGGAGGGATGTATTCCTCTTGAATTTGTTGAGGTGGAGGATATTGGTAAGGAGGAGGATATGGGTGTTGATGTAGTGGATAGTAGGCTTGTTGTGGAGGTGGATAAGGATAAGGATTGTATCCTTGATATGGAAAGAGGTTTTGAGGTGGATATTGTGGATTGGGAAATTGGAGATTTGGTGGTGGGTTTGGGTTTTGAGGTGGATTACCTCCAACTTGATGATTCTCCCTTTGAAGCTCATCTTCTCCATTCGGTGGAGGATTCATCTCTTCAATGTTTTCCATCTCAAGTGGTTCTTCTATGACTCTTTGACGGTTTCTACTTCGATTCCTTCTTCTTGCGTGTGCTTCGATCTCAAGGTCTAAGGGTTCAAGGTTTCCTCCACGTGATCTTGTGATCATGCACCTACAAAAGAAAAGTGTCAAATCCACAAAGATGAACAAGATCAAAATAACAAAAAGAAATGCTACTATCAATAACACTCAACAAACTCTAAGTTTCACTAACAACACTCGCTTAAATCCCCGGCAGCGGCGCCATTGACTTGGATGTATTTTTGCACACTTTTTACAACTATACGATCCCCACAAGCGTATGGGTTCGTTAGTAGTACGATAAGTATACCAAGTAAAATTTCGTTCCAAGGACCTAATTGAGTGCTAGTGAATCCCTAAAGTTACGAGTATGCATGCTATTGTAGTAACTACACGTGTTTGTTTGGATTTTTGGGAATAAGAACAAAAGTATTAAACTAGATTAACTAAAGTAATGAAAACTAGTGACAAAAATAACAAGTTATCTAACTTTCGTTGGAAAGTGCAAGGGAAGGGTATTGCCTCGGGTGTTTCCGTTTTGTGGGTAATTCAATGAGTTAACGAACCAATTGCATGAATTAAACTATGGTTTTGGATTAAGCTAAAGGCTATCACTCGTGTGTGTAGACCAATCCCTTGTGAGGCTTAGGTGAACACGTGCATCGATTAGCAATTATATAGTCTAATCAATACCATAAGCTCCTAAGATAGTGTCTCATAAACACGTTCAACACGGTTACTAATGTTTATGAGACGCCCTCTCACTAATCTAATAGACGACCTCTAATCGACTAGTGTCTAGTGTCGTCAATCTAAGCAATCAACCCCCGGTCGGTGTAGCTAATTACTATGTTAATTCTCATTGATTAATTCAAGCTCATACACACACTCTTAATCATGCAACCCAATCCGGTCGTTGAAGTCGACAAAACTAACAATGCTAGCTAATAGGGTGAATTAATCAATTGAATCATGAAAATTACAACACTAGAAACATATACACCCAATTCCTAAGCTAATCATGCAATTAATCTATAATTACACTAAACACCCATCAAAACATTCACACCCAAGGCAATAAGAGCTTAGCCCATGGTTCTAGAAGAGAATTCCATGGTTAAAACAACTAATAACATCAAACTCATAGTAGAATAACAAGAGATTGAAGAAATTAAGAAAATACCAAAATAAATTGCAAAATAGATTAATATCACCTTGATCATGAAAATGTAGCTACAAAACGATGTAATAGACGATGCCCGATGATAACCGTAGCTTGATTTGAAGTAAAAACCACTAATCTATCTAATTTAATGAAGAATCTAAACTAAAAATGAAGAACACCTACAACTATGTGAATGTGTGTGTGGAATTCCTTGTAAAAGGAGTAAGAGACTCTTTTAAAACTCAAATTTGATCTATTTATAGTTGGGGTAGAAGTCTTGAATTAATTTTGCAATTAGGCCCTTGAAATATGGAGAAAATGGGCCAAAAACCCCGAAAATGAAGTGACCCGGCCGGGTGGCTCCCACCCGGGCATGCCACCCGGCCAAAACACGAACAAACACACTTTTGGGCCTTGCCCGGGTCGAAACCACCCGGCCGGGTGGGTTTCACCCGGGCAAAATACGAAACTACTTCATTTTTGGCTCTGCCCGGGTCGAAGTGACCCGCCCGGGTCGTTTCTACCCGGGCATGTATTTTTGTCTCTTCGTATCTCGAGCTTCCGACCTCCGATTTACTCGATTCTCTTTTCCATTCCACTCCATTTTTCGAGACGAATCCAACCGTGCACTCCTCTTCCTGATCCAGTAAAGTATGGTTGGTGTTTTGCTCCAAATTCCATCGTATTTCCTACAAAATCGACAAAACACAACCTTTCTCTCATTTCGGCTTAAAAAATCATATTCAATGTATAATTCAATGAAATCAACATCAAATGAGCTTCAAATATGCATCTAAATAGTGTAAATTCCACCCGAATCACCGACGGATAAAATTCGTCGATAAATCCGTCGGCAAGAGCCAATACCGACTGAATATCAGTCGGCATATCCGTCTGTAAAACACCTCTTTTTTTATAGTGAATGGTGTTTTTTGTAAATTTATAAAAAAGTGATTTGTATAACATACACCACAACATTTAAAAAATTGATTAGAAGTGCTTATTTTTAAAACACTATCTACTTTCAATTTTACTACAAAAATCAACTTTAAACACTTTGAATCAACTACTATTGTTTGCAAACATACCCTTAATAAAAAGAACAATCACTTTGCTCACTTTGCTAGTTGTAGAGCCGCCACGTCGAAGCTTCGTTTGCATGTTTAAAGATTATTTCTAGTAAGATGAAATGATTCTGTCTTTGTGATTTATGATTATGCTTTGTGACATCATGATCTTTGTATCTTTGTGAGTACTTCTTTATGTGTACGTTGTGTTTCTTTGAGGGCATTTCTTTGTGAGTCCATCATGAGATTATATCTTTGTGTGGTTATTTTTTTGTGAGTATGTATTTGTGTGTTTTTCTTTGTGCACTAACTTTTACGTACGAGTACTAACTTGGTGTGTTTCTTTGTGTGACGATGATGATTAATTGTGGATTTTGAATTGTAGTTGGGGATGGCAAAAAAAAAGTGGAGAATATTGGAATTTAGTCCAAGTGTTATTTTGACCATTAGACCTTTACACAAGAGTCCAACTTATTGTTGTCTTAAATTGTTGTCAGCCTCCCTATTTATACTGAATCACCCTCTCTTCTTCATTGTCTGTGATGAGTGACGCATGACGAAAACATGAGAGTTGAGAGTCTCACAATGAGTACCTACCCATCTTGGTTCTTTGATTATCTCCCTTATGCTCCAATACAATGTGAGGTGGAGATTTACGAGGGATTTTATTTATTTTATTTTGGATTCTGATAATTAATATGTTGACTAATTCATATTCTATATCATTTACTTAAAAGGACACAATGATACAATTAACTACATAAAATCATTGAACTATAATGTAACATGCAGGTCCTATATGTACCTTAGAGTAACTCCTCATATTTCATTCATACTACTCCCAACAAAAAACAAGAGGGATCTACAGAAGAAGATCCTTCTCTTTACTTTTTCTTGAAAGAAATGGCGGATCCAAATTGAACAAAATCGATGAAACGGAAGAAATCCAAGTGAATGGAAAAGAAAAAGAATTTCACTTTCGATTTACAGAGACAGGCTAGACCCAACGTTCAATTTTATAATTTCCATTTAGGTTGAACAGGGTTTTAAAGAAAATTAATTGTTTATGTAAAAAATGAAATAAAATGGGGTGGAGATAAAGTAGTGAGTGGAAGTAATATTTCCTTTTTCATTTTTCATCTTTATTACTTACAAACACTTAAATTAAGAGACTACAAACTAGAAGCAATTCTAAAGGAAATCGAGAATTTGATTCACTAGATTAGACTTATGTGAGAATGGGTCTTTAAAGGAGTTGTCGGATAGCATATGTGGTACGCATGAATTGCGAAGCCTGAATATTAGTGGGTGCACGAGTCTGAGCAGGAATAGTGGATTTCGAGGAGGAAGTGGTTGAGGATGCGCGGAAAACATATATAATTAAGGAAAAAGATACACCTTCAGAGACTCCGTATAGAATTTGAGAATGAGATGGATCAAAGTGAAGATGGATGTGGTAGATGCTTTTAAGCACCATTAAAAGTTGAAACTACTATAGATTCTAAAATATAAGGGCTCAAAACTTCCGTTGAACTGGATCATCTCGCCCCTGAGCCACCTAAGGTTCATCGCCCTTTGGGAATGCAATCAGGCATCAACTGTCATCATTGCTGCCCCTTGTAAAACTACCATGCCTAGAAAGAGATTTTAATTTATAGAATGGTAGGATTAGAAATAGTTGGACGAAAATTGTTCGGAGCTTCATCAAATACTCATGTTATTGCCTTTTCCAAATTGAAGAAACCGATGTTTTACACGTACGTGTCTCGAGTGGAAGAAGTGGGAGACTGGGAGGACATCACTGGCGAAGAAGAAGAACATTCTGCTATCAGTTTCTTTCATTAATATTTCCACAAGTTTATGTAATGTTTTCATCCATCAATAAATGATGATTGTTTCAGCTCCGACTACTCATTTAATCGATCTAATTAAACATAATAAATGCTCTTGTTTAGTTTTATTTAATATCTTCATATATATATATATATATATATATATATATTTGAGTTTCAAGCCTTAGTATTCATTGTTCTTTCTTTTCTTTTTCAATTAAGAATGAAACATTACACCCCCATAAAAAATGAAAGAAAAATCAAATCAATCTGAAAAATATTATTAAATTAAAAAAATTCAAAATTAATTAATTTTTTTAGCTTTATTAAATTTTTGAAGATTTAGATGATTTTTTTATAGGTTTTATTTATATTTTTCATATTAATTAGAATTCTTACGTTTTTAATTTAATTATTTTTGATAATTTATTAAATATTTTTATAATTTTATTTAGTTTTAATTGATTTTTTGAATTTTAGCATTTGTGGTGTATATAGTATTTTATGAGGTGTATATAATAAAAAGTATAAGTGAAGTTATCTGTTGTTGTAAAATCAAAATAAATTGAACTTAGTTGACTAAATTCAAAAAATGATAATCTTGTGGATTAAATTCAAAATCGTGGACTAAAAAAATTTAATCACATATATGTGCATTTAGAGTTTGTCGAGCAGAGGCCGACCTAGAAGGGTACAAGGGATACAATTGTACCCCCAAATTTTAATATTTTGTTTTACACATAGGCGTGCTGTGTTATGGAGGAGTAACTTAATTCAATTGGGCTTGATTTTCACTAGTTGTCCAACTAGAGAAAAAAACTATTTACGTCACCAAACTTTTACCTTTTTTTAAAAACGTGTCAAAATAGTTAAAATTTTAATTTACGTCCCATAACTTTTTCAATTGCTTAATTTACGTCCAATTTTCACTAGAAATCCCTAAATTTATGTTAATAGAACGTAAATTGAGCAATTAAAGAAGTCATGAGACATAAATTAAAATTTTAATTAAAATGGAACGTTATGTGAAAAAGATAAAAATATTCAACAAATGTGTAAAATTCACTATAAAATTAATGTAGTTTATATTATACAATCAAATAAAAAAATAATTAATAAATTCACAAATTAATTAATTATTATAAAAATCAATTAACTTATCTAATTCATTATTAGAAAAATTATTAACTTACATAATTAGAAAAAATTATAATTACAATAATTATAAAATAAATTATGAATATTAATTAAAATACTAAATAATATTTTAAAATATATGAAAATAAATTTAGAATAATATTTAAATAAGTAAATATTTTTTCATAATATCAAAAAAATAATAATATCAAAAAAAATTAAAAAATCAATTAATATACTCAAATAAATATAGAATTTATCTTTAAAATAATAAAAATCCCAAATAATTTTTTTTTATTAAAATGGTCAAAAACTCTTATTAAAACTTAACAATTATTTTAATATTTTAAATAAATACAAAAATTCATAAATATTTAAAATTCTCAAATAAATCAAAAAAAATTCAAATATATCCAAAATTCTCACCCCTTACCCACGGTAATTGAAAGATGATGATGAACAATATATTTTTTTATCAATTTGTTAAAATATGTGGACCTACTTTGTGTAATACTCAGATTAATTTTTATATTCATTTGATTACTTTAAAATAAATAATTTTATAATACTTATATTGTAATTATAATTTTTTTCTAATTAGGTAAGTTAATAATTTTTTTAATAATAAATTAGTTAAGTTAATTGATTTTTATAATAATTAATTACTTTATGAATAAATAAATTATTTTTTTATATTAAAATAAGTTAATTTATGAATAAATGAATTATTTTTTTATTTGATTGTATAACATAAAATACATTAATTTTATAGTGAATTGTACACATTTGTTGAATATTTTTATCTTTTTCGCATAACGTCCCATTTTAATTAAAAATTTAATTTACGTCCCATAATTTTTTCAATTGCTCAATTTACGTTTCATTTACATAAATTTGGGGATTTTTAACGAAAATTGGACGTAAATTAAACAATTGAAAAAGTTATGGGACGTAAATTAAAATTTTAACTTTTTTGGGACATTTTTCAAAAAAAGTAAAAGTTTCGGGACGTAAATAATTTTTTTTATCTGTCCAACTATATACTTTTTTCTATGGGACATATTATAAAAAATATAAAATAAAATAAATTGTACTCCCTCCGTTCTTTAAAATTTTGCTCACACATATTTTTAGGTCCACGAAGTATATACTTATTCTATTTAAATAGTTAATTTTTTAGTATTTTTTCTACTTTATTAACAAGATTGAGTATCTACCAACCATATTGTTTACTCGTTATTCCACATATATTTTTTATAATTAAAATATGATTTTTAAAAAAACATGTATAAAAAGAAGTGAGCAAAATTTTAATGGAGGGAGTAATTTATTTAAATTTTACTCCCTTCAATTTTATTATTCTCATTCCCTTCAAAATAATATTAGTCACACTATTTTATCTCCACTCTTCGACCATAACTTATTTACTCAATCTTATATTAATACTCTATATTTGTGAGAATATAATGGAACATGTCACAATTTTATCACTCTATTACAATCTCTCTCTTCACCAAAATCGTCAATTTCAAAATCCTTGCATTCTCAGACATTCTGATTAAAAAAATTCATTTTTTCTATTTTAATCTCAAAATAATAATTTAAATATTATCTACTCATAATTATTATTTTTAAATTTTAAATCATAATTATTATTTTTAATTTATTTGTTAAACTTTAATCACAACACACTTTATTTTTTAAAATTTAATCATCGTATTATATTTTTAATACCACTCGATTCAAATCTCTCTCCTTCTCAAAATCTTTGATAAGAAGAATTTTGAAGATTTTAAATGTACATAATCTTGAAGATTTTTGTATTAGATTATTGATATACAAATTGAAGAGATTTTTGTATTAGATTATTAAGAAGTTTTAGTTTTGAAATAGTGTTTTTATCGATAAAAAAAACATATTGACTAATTTTAAATATTTATTCAAAATATTAATTTTTATAATTTATAACATTCGTAAATTTACCAATAATATTAATAAAATTAAAATATCATGGTTTAAATAATCACATGACAATTTTATCTCTTTTAATTAGTTTAAATTTAAATAATTACATAATTTTCTCAACTAAGTTAAATCTCTAATCTTTTTATACCCGACTCATTATAATTTCGATACAGAAAAACAACGTTTCAATCTCTCTCTCTCGGTGTTTCAATCTCTCTCTTGGTACAGAAAAGAAACTATTCTTCTTTTATTTTTTCTCTTCCATTAAATTAAATTTTTTTTTTGGAAGTTAATAATTTTTACTTTTTCTTTTTTATTCAATTTTTAGGTGGTTAATGATTTTTACTTTTTCTCTTTTATTCAATTTTTAAGTGGTGAATGATTTTTATCTTTCTCTTACTTTTCCTTTTTTATTAAATTTTCAGTGAGTTTTGTTTAATTTGAATTATTTTATTTTATATTATTTTTATGTATTTTCTCTTACTATTTCTCTTTTATTAAAATTTCAGGTTATTTTAAATATTATCTAATTTTAATTTTGATTTTATATTTTATATATTTTAAATTTTAAATATCTAATTCGTCTATTTCTTTCCGCTATTTCAAAATTATCTACCTCATTAAAATTTATTTTAAATTCTTAATCTTAATATCGTATTTTGAAATATTAAAGTCCATATTTTCTCAACTTCTATTCTACTTCTTTTCATTCTTTTCTTCATCTATCTATTCTTACTCTCACTTTTTTTTTTCTCTTCTTCTTCTCTACATTTTCTCACGTTTTTTTTGAGTTATTTTTGGTGATTTATTTTTTTAAATATACATTTTTCTAGTTCTGCTCAATTTCAATCGAGGTTTCTGTTCTGCAAGATTATTCTTTTGCTTTCATTTTTTTTTTCTGCATTTTTTCTTTCAATTTTGTTATGTTTTTTTTGTTTTACTCTCATTTTTTTTTCTGTAATTTTTTCTCATTCTTTTCCTATTTAATAATTTTTTGTTTTCAAATTTGTTTTCAATTTTATCTCATAGGAATAGGACATTCACTTATTCAATATAGGTTGGCGAATTATAAATTATTTTATTTTATACTATATTTAATTATAATTTTTTTCATGTTTGATTCTATCAAAGATAACGGTTCCAACTAATTTCAGCGGAACAACAAACCAGCATTCAGGCTTTGGAACAACAACCAGGCGTGTACATTATAATTATAGTTAAATATTTTTGTTAAAAATATTTTAATTAGTGATGTATTTTATTTAATAACGTATATTTTGTTGGTCCCTAGTTGAGTGAATAATATTGAGTAATCTAAGAAAATGTTTAGAGGGGGTGAATAGACTTTTCAAAATCTTTCAATATATCAGAATACACAATGCGAAATTATCAGTTTTATTAATGAGCCCAACAGCTTTATACTCAACTAATTTTGAACTTTTGCTTTGTAAACTTTTAATGTTCTTAGTTAAACAATTCAAACAAATATCAAACAGAAAGTAAAGGACACAAGATTTATAGTGGTTCGACAAATGTCTACATCCACTCTCACAACTCCAGTTGTGAAGTTTTATTAACTCTTCCTTGAGTTTCTTGTGGCTTAAAGTCCCAAGATTAAGACTTTGATCTTATCGATTACACTTCCAAGTGTATCTTCGATCGACTAGTAATTCTACAAGTAACTAGCACACTTGTTTACACAATACAGACTTAAAAATGAAAAGTAAAACTTATCTGAAATGTAGCCTTTGATTCTTCTCTTCAATTCAGTGGCTTCTTCTCAATTTGATCTCCTTAACTCTGTGAGTTCTTGAATGCTTCGAATACTTTGATTGCTCTTTGATTGCTCTTAGATTTGTAGTCTTTCAGTAGTCTTAGCAGTAGAAGATCACACAGTATTTATAGAACTTAGTATGACAGTTAGCAGTTTGTAAAACTAACTCTCAACTAACTCTAAAACTGTTTTTGTTGTAACTTCCTTCTTTTGTAACTAACTTAAATTCTTATCTTTAAGTCAGCATATCTTCAAATAAATCTTTAGTTACGCCTTAAATAAGCTTTTCCAAACTTATTCTTCAAACTTACCAACTCAGCACAGTAACTTACAGCTCTGACTTTTACTGCTCTGAGCCAGTCAGCACAGTTCTCCAAAACTGTTCTAACTTCTTCAGAATGCTTCTCTTGAACTTCTGAGCTTATCTTCAACTCTTCAAAGTCTTCTTATCTCCAAAACTGTTCTAACTTCTTCAGAATGCTTCTCTTGAACTTCTGAGCTTATCTTCAACTCTTCAAAGTCTTCTTATTCTGAAGTAGTCTTCTGAGTCTTCAATAGTCTTCTGATCTTCTTCTAATCTATTCCTAATCTACTGTTTTGAACTTTACAATACTGAATAAAATAGAATACAACTTTACAAATATAAAACCTATCTATACATCAACTGAACTATATACAGATGAGTACATCTAAGTCTTATACTATAAACTGTCTATACAATACAAAACATCAGCTTAGTTCCTAAAAGTTCATATATCAGACCAGTTAACACATAAGATCAGTACATAAGATCAGTAACTCAGTTTATAAGTTTTCTCAAGATGACTTAGTTAAGATGACTTACAACCACATATATTACTAACTTTTAAGTTGCTTTTGGCCATCAAAACATATAATCATCAACTAGAATATTGTTTCAAGGATTCATATCCCAACAATTTCCCCTTTTTTGATGAAGCCAAAACTACTTAAATGTTAATAAATCAGTAGTTAAGTATGTTGTCAATCATAACAGTTCATCAATAAAAAAAATTCCAGATTCATATTCATATAAGATCAGATAATTCACATATTACACATAATCACTGAATATGAAAATATAGAAATAAAGATTAAGGTTAATAAATGTTATCTTCTGAGGTTGTCCTTCATCTTCAGATTCTGAATGTCAAGTAAAGTCTTGATTTGATCTCCATCATATGTTGATGATCAGTGATGCCTTCATCCTTAATGATCTTCTCAATGATGTTACCAATCTCTTTGTAGTCAGGTTCTCCATTCTCAAGCCTTGGAGGATCCCAGATTGGTTCTTCTGGACACAAGATTTTAATATTAGCAGCAGCAACACTAATTAAGATATCTTCCCAGAAATCTCCAGCTATGTTCATCATGAACTCTTCAAAATCAGCAAATTCTGCTTCCTTGTTCAAATGATCACCAAACTTCTTCACAATGAAGTTTGCAATCTACACCTTTTCTTCAGACTATTCCAGAACTCCATACTCTCTGGTAGGCCTATGAATTCAACATAATTTTCATCTTTGAAATTCTTATCAACTATCCTTCCAGCAGCTTTCTTCTGAGCTTTCATCTTTCTTTTTAAAGCAGTAACTCGATTTTCAAACCTTTTACTCAATGGTTCAACATTTTTTAACTTTTTATTCTTTAACTCAACTTCAGCTCTTTTCTTTTTCATTAATTCCAGCTTTTTCTGAGCTTCAACCATCTCTTTATCACTTGGTTGATCACTTGAAACAACATGTTTCAACTTGCTCCTTGATCTGGTAATCCTACCAGTCTCTTCAGATTCTTTCTCATCTTCATCATCACTTAAGATGACCTTTCTCTTTCTTTTTCCTGAATAACTTTCAGCAATGTTCTTCTCAACAACTGTTGCACCTTGAGTCTCAGTTGTTTGTTGCCTTCTAAGTTTGATTTTCAAGTTCAAACTTATTATTTCTTCTTTCAGCTCATCTTGACTTTTCTTGAGCTCATCCTGACTCACAACCAACTGAGCTTGTTGAGTTTGGGTCTGCTCCATAACTCTTATGACTCTTTCTTCCCCCTTTTTGGCTTCATCATGCCATTCCTTCAAGGGTGTCATATGTTGCTCAAGCTTCTTATGCAACTCAACAAATAGTTTATTCTCTTGCACTCTATGCAGATCATAGATTTTAGACATTGTATGCTCCATAAGTTGCTCATAAGAATTAGCAGCAGTCAACTGTGCAAGCTTCTCAGTTGCTTCCTGAAATTGTTTCAGAGTGGCATCCATCTTGGCTTGCAACTCTTCATTGTGCTTTTTCAACATTTCAAAGCTAGAGTTATCATGAGCTGACTCAGCAGGAACTGTTCTTACCACTTCTTGAACATCTTCAGGAATAGTAGTTTCTGCAATCTTAATTGGTGTGCTCTCCAACTCATCAGCACCCAATTCTTGTTCCTTCAAGACTTATGTATCTTCAACTACAACTGTTTTCTCAAACACCTCAGTTGCATTGTCATCAATTATATCAACTTTTAAAACAGCTTCTTCAGCAAGCTCTTCCTCAACTTCCATATGAACATCAGTATCCATATTCTCATCAGCAGTTGGAATATTTTCCACAACATATTTAAATCCAGTCAGTCTTTCCACCAAATGCACCACTAACTCTGAAGTAAACAACTCAGTGAACGAGTTAACACCAACTGCCTCTTTTTGCTCTTGTTCCCAGTCATTAAAAACTGAAAAACCTCCCATACCTTCAGCAACAACTAACAACTCTTTCATATCTACTCTTCTTAGATACACCCAAGTGTCTATCCTAAGAAGTTGTTCAAACACAGTAGAACTTCATCTAGACCATGAAATTCTTTTAAAAGAGCATTTCTCAATCTCATCCTTATATCTTCTTCCTTATCACAAATTGGATAATCCATCAAAAATACAGATTTGGGTTGGATGAATTCAGTTTCAGGAGATGAAGTAATATCAATTGGTTCAGATGAAGGTATAAATTCATGCTCAGTAGATTGATCATGAACTGGTTCAGGAGAAAAATGTGGAATGGGTTATGTTGGGAATAAAATGAGTTTTGATTATGATACCAAAACCCCCTGAGACATGCCAAGTAGATAAGTCAATTTTAATGAACATGTTTCAAGTCTGTTGAAACATGTAGTCTAATACAAGTAGAGAAGCTGATGTGTTAGGCAGCTCTTAGATGAATAGATGTACTAGTTGAGGGGGAACACATGCTTACAAAGTTATTATGTTCTAGTCCCCTCAAGGCTCAGTTTTTACATTGACCCCAAGTCTGCTGAAGGACAAGTATGCTGATCAAGTAGAATCAGTTAAAAGACAACTTAGTGGATGTCAACATGAGTTAAGATGCATCATCAAAGTATTAATCTACTACATCACACAAAGCTCAGAAGGATTGTCCAAACAACATGTTTCAGAAGAGTTGTCTCAGTACACTTGAACCAAAATCTGTCCCAACGACAACTATGCTGAAGAGGTCAAGTTCACTTTTCCAAGACATATATGCTCAAAGAACTATTCTAAGAAGTCATGGAAAGAGAAAGAGCCAAGTCATCTGAAGAGTTCAAAGAGCCAACACTGCTGATAAGGAAACTCTGCTGAAACTGATGAGTAGAGTTGTCCAAGAGATAAGGAATGTTGTCTTTATCTCAGGGGTTCATTGATAAGAAGAGATGTCCATGTTTGACCAAGTGAATCTTAAAGTCAGACATTAGGAAAAGTGCTGCAGAATGAAGACAAAGTGGTTACATCCGTTTATTTCCCAAGTTAAGGACATGTCACTATCACAATCTATCTTCCAGTTTGAAGATTTCAAGGAAGACATTTATAGACATTTGAGGCTGCCTCTCCAACGGGCAAATCCTCAAATTTGTCTATAAATACAGAAGTGTGAAGACCATTTGGAAGCAACCCTTGAGAATCCACTAAACATCAATACAATCCAACTATCCTACAAATGCTTTCAAAGTCCTCAAAAGACATTCTTAGTCTTTAAACACTTCATCTAAGCTGAACCCCATTGTATAATTCATACAAAGCTTAGAGAGATATCCTATCCTTATACACTGACCTTCATTGTAAAGGATATCTCATTAGTTGGAACCTTACTTCAACCCTTATATCTTTCAAGTGAGAAAGTTAGAAGGTTGTAGTAGTAGAAGTGGAAAGAGCTGACTGTTGAAAGAAGAACAGTTCAGTTCTGAGTTGAGAAAGGGTACTAGGACTCTAGACATCCTAGGGATCAAGGCACCAAGGAGTGGTGTGGTTGATCAATTGCACCTTGACACTATAAAACAAGTTAATTCCAAGAGTGAAGGAATTATCCTGTTAAATCAGGGAAAGTGGATGTAGGAGCTTGAGTCTCTGAACCACTATAAACCTTTGTGTTGATTTACATTCCAAGTACCTTACATACATTCAACACTGCACACAAACTGAACCTTCAAAGATACTTATCACAAACTGTGCAAAACCTGATTTGGACAACTTCCCTGAACTGGATAAACTGGTAAGGTGATTTCATAATTAAAATGAGTTTAAACTAAAGGGCCAACCACTAATTCCGCACTTATAACTCACTTAGATAGTTATTCAACTAAGTACTCAATAGTACCTAGTAGTTTGATTATCTTAGAAGAGTTAATCATATCAGCAGAGTTGTCCAGGACAACCTTGCTGAAGACTGGTTTGATCAAGTTTGAAAAGAAATTGCAAACAAGTGTATTCCCCCCCCCCATACACTTGTTATATACTCCTTTCAGGACCAACAAGTGGTATCAGAGCAGGGGTTCAAAGACCACTGCTTCTGAAAATCCATCTTGATTTTCAAAATCTCATATTTGGTGTGGTCACTAAACTGATTTATATCTGAAATCTCATATATCTGTATCTAACCCATCTTGTTTTAAGATATGGCCAACAACAATGCTGCTGTTCCACCTCCTGCTGTTCAAGGACTGGACAATATGGCCACCAATCCAGTTAACCATATATCACATCACAAGTTACCCATGTTCTCAATTGATAATTATGATTTCTGGAAAATCAGGATGAGAGCTCATCTTGTATCTTTACACACTGATATGTTGAGGGTGATTACAAGAGGACCCTATGTGTTCACTCAGCTTAACCCCAGGTTGACTGATGAACAAAGAGCAGACACAAGGGATGTGATCCCCAAAGATGAAGATGACTTCACCTCTGAGGAGAAAAGGAAAGATAATCTGAATTATCTAGCCATGAATACCCTCTACCAAACAATTCCAGATGCAATCATGGGAAGGGTCTACCACTGCACAACTGCCAAGGAAATTTGGGATACTCTTGCAGAAATGTGTGAGGGTACTGAAAAGATAAAGGAGAACAAGCTCCAAGTGGTTGTGCAGAAGTTTGAACAATTCTCAATGGAGCCAGATGAGTCCATTGACAAGTTTGCTGGTAGATTCAAAGATGTGATGAATGAAATCAACTCCTTGGGCAAGGTGTACTCCAAGAGAGAAGTTGGATTGAAGATCTTAAGAAGTCTCACTCAAAAGTGGGATGTATATGCAGTGATGATGCAAAATACCAAGGATCTCTCCACCATGCCCATGCAACAAATCTTCTCTGAACTTAAAGCTTATGAGTTTGATCTCAATAGAAGAAAGCCAGCTGAGGAATCCTCTCTACCAACCAAAGGAGTGGCATTCAAAGCCAAAACTGCTGAACCAGAAATGCAGTCCACTCCAAGATCATCAAAATCAGTCTCTAAGGCTGAAATGAAGGAAGAAATGGCCCTCATGGCTAGGAGGTTTGACAAACTCAACTCAAGGTTTGGTAGATACAAAAAGTTCCACCAAGACAACAAATTCAAGAGAAGGTACAACTCTCCTGAAGCACAGGCTGAGGACAAGAAGCCTGAAGAGAAAAGATCAGAGGACAAGTACTCTGATAGGAGAAAGTCCAACAGAGCTGAACCCTCCTCATCTGGAAGAAATGATTCAAAGAAAGATGATGATGAGGATCTGTGCTACAACTGCAAGAAGAAAGGGCACTTCCAGTATGATTGCCCTGAACTCAGCTCCAAGGAAAGAAGAGAAAGGCAAGCCAAAAGAAATAGAAAATTCACCAACAGAAAAGCCATGATGGCTGGTGATGAATCTGATAGTGCTGAAAGCTTCAACTCTTCTGATGGACTGTTCTCAAACAGTGATGATGATGATGATGTGTGCAACATGGCCATTGAGGATGATGAGGTATCCTCTACTTTTAGCTCACCGTCATTCTTATCACAAAATACTAGTGAAGTGAACTTGAAACTTTCTTTTGGGAAGTTGATGGAAGATTTCACTAGATTACAAGAATTTCATGACAACTGTGTGAGAGAAAATGAAAGGCTTTCAATTGAACTTTCAAAACCTGCTGAGACAGTAGTTGATATCAAGTCTACTGAGTTGTATCAACAAGTCTTGAGAGAGCTTGAGGAAGCAAATCTCAGGATAGTTGACCAACAAGGACAGATTAATGATCAACTGCTCTCTCAGAAGAGAAAAGATTTTGAATTAAAAATTCTTCAAGAAAAATTTGAAAACCTCTCACATGAGTATGACATTCTTAAATCAAGTGAAGAGAGCCTGAAATTAAAGATGTCTGCTTTGAACAAATCCTCTAGAGCAATAGAGGAAATTCAAAGTTACCAAAGACCTATGGCTCAAAGAAATGGATTAGGTTTTGATCCATTTGAATCTTCACCTTGTCTTAGTGTTGCTTTACAAGTAACACTAAGAAAATCTTTGTCAAATCAGTGGCACAACAAGCTGAAAATGAAATGATTCAACCACTGAACAAAGGGAAGGGCAAAATAAATGAGATGCCCACTCTAGTGGTTCAGGAGACTAGGCCCAAACCTTTGGAAAAGACCAAAGTCCCTGAACACAAGAGGAATGTTGGTCAGCAGAGTAGACCCAATGGAAGGGCAACTCTCCTGAACAATGTTCAGAGGAGTTATCCAAGGTTTAATCAGCCTAGGCCAACTCTACTGAGGAAGCCTCAGCTGAATAGACCTCAGGACAACTATCCTCAAAGGCAAAATAAAATGAGACAACCAAAACCCTTCATGCCAAAAGGTAATGGTCATAAATATGCCTTCCCTCAAAGATTTCCTCAAGAAGCTCAAAGAACTCATAAGTTCAGGAGATTTGACAACTCTCCTGAAACTTACAGAGTCAACACTTTCACACACACTTTCCCAAAGGCATTTAAGGGAAAGACAGTGTATGTTGATGCTAAAGGAAAAAAACGTAGCCACCTTGAATCAATCAGGGTAATTAGGCAAGTCTGGGTTCCTAAAGGTACAGCTAACCTCTCAGGACCCAAAATTCAAAGGTTACCTAAAACTTGCTAATTGCAGGTACCTAAGGGCCACAAGAAGATGAGGAGCATGAACAAAAAGTTAGCATGGTACCTTGACAGTGGATGCTCAAGGCACATGACTGGAAACAAAGAACTCCTCACTGATTTCACTAAAAAAGAAGGCCCAAATGTCACATTTGGAGACAGCTCACAAGCAGTAACAAAAGGTTATGGTACCTTGATAATTGGTAATATCAAGGTATCCAATGTATCTTATGTGGCTGGTCTCAAATACAATTTACTAAGCATAAGTCAGTTCTGTGATAAAGGCTCTAATGTTGAGTTCTCAAGTGGAAAATGTTTAATTAAAGACAATACTCAACAAACCCTACTAACCGGAACTAGAAAGGGAAATGTGTATTTTGCTGACTGGAACAAGTCTACTGATGATGCATGTTTCATTGCTAAGAGCTCAAATGAACAAAGTTGGTTATGGCATAAAAGGCTAAACCATCTAAACTTTAAATCAATGAACAAGCTTGCTAGAAATGCATTAGTTAAAGAACTACCTAATGAGGTTTTCATTAAGGAGCATGTTTGTAAACCATGCCAAGAAGGAAAACAGATTAAAGCCTCATTCAAGGGAAAACCAGTCATCTCTACTGAAAAGGTACTTGAACTTTTACACATGGATCTATTTGGACCAATCACCCCTGCAAGCATAAATGGTAGAAAATACACAGTGGTTGTAGTAGATGACTTCTCTAGGTTCAAATGGGTAGTTTTTCTCCTTAATAAGAAGGAAACACAAGTCAAACTCCCTGAACTGCTAAAGAGACTGTCAAATGAAAAGAGCCTTAACATAATCAAGATAAGATCTGATAAAGGCACTGAGTTCATAAATTCATACATCAATGAGTATTGTACACTAAATGGTATAGCCCATGAAACTTCAGCAGCTAGAACTCCTCAGCAGAATGGAGTTGCAGAAAGAAGGAATAGAACTCTAAAAGAAGCTGCTAGGACCTTAATTGCTGATTCAAACCTACCTAAGAGGTTTTGGGCTGAAGCTATAAGCACTGCCTGTTATACTCAGAACATATGTTTGATCACTAAAGGTCAAGGCAAAACCCCCTATGAGTTCTGGAAAGGAAGACTGCCTAAAGTGTCATATTTCCATATATTTGGTTGTAAGTGTTTCATTCACAATAATGGGAAAGAGCAGTTGAAAGCTTTTGACAGCAAAGCTAATGAGGGGATATTTCTTGGATATTCCCAAATCAGTAGAGCTTTCAGGGTGTACAACTATAAAACCCTAATTGTGGAGGAAACACCTCATGTTGTGTTTGATGAATCTATTTTTGAGGTCAGGAACAAAAACCTGGACACTGAAGAAATCACACAAAGAACAACCAGATTGAGCCTAAAAGACAAGGACACTGTATTCATAGATGTTGTCCAAGCCAATCTTCCTGAAAACATAACACTGGACAACAGTCCTAAATGTGACTTTCCTGAAGTAAACCCCACTGAAGGAAATGGTGAACTGAATGACCCAATCCCAGTTCACACTCAGGTATCAACTACCAATGAAGAAGCAGGCCCTGCTGAGGCATGGATCAAATATTCCAGGGGGAAATGTTGAAAATACCAATGTCCCTGATATTGAGGACAACATCCCTGAATATGATCCTGAATTAGATCCTGCATTCAATTATCCTGAATTTTATGATAATGGTGACTCAACCTTAGTAGAGGACAACTCTACTGAAGGGATCAGAAAAAGAAGGACATGGTTGTCTGACCATCCTACTGATCTGATACTTGGTGATCCAAGTATAGGAGTCAAAACCAGAAGGTTTCATGGTGAAAGTGCTTTGTTTTGTTGTTTCCTATCAGAACAGGAACCAAGTGACATTGAAGAAGCACTTCAAGATGCAAATTGGATCACAGCAATGCAGGAAGAGCTGAACCAATTCACCAGAAATGATGTATGGGAGCTGGTGGATAGACCTTCACATCAAGATGTTATTGGAACCAAGTGGGTGTTCAAGAACAAGAAGAATGAAAATGATGTGATTGTCAGAAACAAAGCCAGATTAGTGTCAAAAGGCTACTGTCAATCAGAAGGCATTGATTATGATGAGACCTTTGCACCTGTGGCAAGGCTAGAAGCAATAAGACTTTTCTTAGCCTATGCAGCCCACAAGAGGTTCAAAGTGTACCAAATGGATGTCAAGAGTGCCTTCTTGAATGGAGTTTTGAAGGAAGAAGTCTATGTGGAGCAACCACCTGGTTTTGAAGTTGGAAACCAAGTTCACACACTGAAGAAAGCTCTATATGGACTCAAGCAAGCTCCAAGAGCCTGGTATGACACACTGTCACAGTTCCTCTTGGATCATGGATTTATCAAAGGAACTGTGGACAGAACTCTCTTTAGAATCACTGAAGGAGAGGACATCTTGCTTGTCCAAATATATGTTGATGACACCATATTTGGATCTCCAAATGAGAAGCTGTGTGAGAAGTTCTCAAAGCTCATGCAAATCAAGTTTGAGATGGCAATGATGGGAATTATGAACTTCTTCTTGGGCTTACAAGTCAAGCAATCAAAGGAAGGAATTTTCATCAACCAAGCAAAGTACACAAGGGAAATGATCAAGAAATTTGGGTGTACAACCAGCAAGCCAGTAAGGATCCCCATGAACACAAATTGGAAGATGGATCCAGATGAGAGTGGTGTTCCAACCAACTCTACTGAGTACAGAGGAATCATTGGTTCACTCCTCTACCTCAATGCCAGCAGACCTGAAATCACCTTTGCAGTAGGTGTTTGTGCTAGGTTTCAAGCAAATCCTAAGAAAAGTCATCTAGAGGCTGCTAAGAGGATCTTGAGGTATCTCAAAGGCACTGAGAATCTAGGCCTTTGGTACCCTGCTGATGACAACATTGAGCTCACTGGCTACTCAGATGCTGATTATGGAGGGTGTAGGATTCACAGAAAGTCCACTTCTGGGACATGTCAATTCTTAGGGAACAAGCTCATTTCTTGGTTCTCTAAGAAGCAGAACACAGTGGCTACCTCCACCACTGAAGTTGAATATGTAGCTGCTGGAAGTTGTTGTGCTCAGATCCTTTGGTTGAGACAACAACTAAGAGACTACAATGTCAACTCCACTGAAGTGCCAATCTTCTGTGACAACAACAGTGCTATTGCAATATCTCAGAATCCAGTCTTACACACTAGATGCAAGCATGTGGATATCAAACTTCATTAGAGACCATGTGGAGAAGAAGGACATCAAGCTAGTAAAAATCCATACAGATCATCAAAAGGCTGATATTTTGACAAAACCCCTTGCAGAGGCAAGATTCTTGGAATTATCAGCAGAGTTGGGACTTCTTGATCCAGGGAAGTTGGACAAATGAGTCCAAAGGAGTTTATTAATCAAGGGGGAACTGAAATCATAGTTCAGCAGATTTGGTCAAGTCTACTGAAATTCAGAAGAGATGACCCCAATTGTTCAGGACACTTGTCCATTGAAATTCAGGACAGTTGTCCACATTACATCAGGACACTTGTCCATTGAGATTTAGGACAGTTGTCCACATTACTTCAGGACACTTGTCCATGTAGGGTCAGATAAGTTGTCTTGGCTATCAAACCAAATGTTGGTTTGATAAGCACCTATTTTGGGTAATCATTGCCTATTTCAATAACTGTCCCATTCCTTTTAAAGATATCACCTTTTCAAGGATTCAATTTGTCCCTTACCCAAAAAGTCGATTTCAATGCATTAAATGCCAAGATTTAACTCTTGTTTGCATTAAACAATTTGAGACATGATCTATCTTGATAACCTCCCAGCTTTAAACAAACATTAAAACTCCTCCCACGTTTTGAATAAAACAGTTTTTCACTGTTTCATTGGTTATTGACCGTTGGATCAAAACTGGCCAACTCCCCTGAAACTGATCTTGGCCGTTCAATCTAGATTTCCTTTTTTGTAAACCGTTGAATTGTCTTAAGACTCACCTACTCATTGACATACATTCCTTTTGGAATATTCACAAGTCTTAAGAAGCCATACAACAATCCATTCTTCCCCACGCATTCAAAATCTCTTGAAACCCTAGATTTTCTTACTCTCAGAAACTCTCTCAAAATCCTTCATTTCTTTTCATGGCTCCCAAAGTTAGAACAGAAATGGTTGTTGACTTCACAAACAAGGATCTTGACCTTGATTTTGGCTATCTAAGCCACAAAAACAACCTTATTTTTGAGCTTATCATCTCCTTTGAGTGTGATGATCCAGATGTTACTCCAACATTAAGATGGTTAAGAAGGGCTGGCCTTCAAAAGTTTATGCAAGAGAAGCCAGACTCATGCCTTGAATCTTACATGGCTGAGTTCTTTGCTTTTCTGAAATGGAAAGGAAATCCAGAAGATGGAGAGGTCACCACAAGACTTTCCTACAGGGCTGAAGGAGAAGAAGAAGAGAGATTTCACAGGGTGAAATTCTCTGAAGAAGATGTAGATGCTGCCTTTGGATTGCCCTCTAAAGGGAGGAATCCAGAATTTTATGGTAATGGCCATGAGGAAGAGATTGCACAAGATTGGCTCCTTGTTCCAGGACCAATATCATCTACACAACACAAGAGGACCCTCAAGCAAAAGTTCATAAATCTATTTGAGGTAATCACAAAGAGCCTCATGAGCAACACTAGAAGTTTGGAGCAAGTGAGTGGTCCAAGAATCAGAATCATGGCTGCAGTGATTGATGCCAGTGACAAGGGCATCAAATTTGATTGGAGGACCTTCATCTTATCTGAGATGATGAAGGAAAAAGAAAAGTTTAAGGTGAAAGCTCACCAAAAGGTTGTATTGGAGGGAAAGCTCAAATACTGCACAAGGGCAAGCCTGTTGATTGAAAAGTTTGCTCATTATTCTGAGATGCAAACCTTTGCCAAGCCCCTCCCTGCCCATAAAATTTTGTTCAGGAAGCTGAGCAAAAATACTGAACAAAGAAGATTGCAACTGGCCAAACCTGCTGAAGAGGTTGAGGAGAAGCCCAAAATGAAGAAAAGAACAAAGGCCAGGGCTGTCAAAACCAAGAAATTGTCTCAAGTTCTAATAGAAGAAGCCTCAGGAGCATCAACTGAAGTTGATGAAGTGGCAGAAGAGGGAGTGCAAGTGCCTTCTGACCACTCAAAAGAGTTGAGGCAGAAATACAATGAGACAAGGCAAAAGAAAAAGGGTGATAAAAGGCCCAGGGAAGGTGTCCCTGAGAAGGAAAAGGAAGGAAGTGGGAGTAGTAGGGCTAGTAAGAGAAGAGCCAAGCCCACTGAAAAGGTGCTAGAACTTCAGGAGGAAAGGTCACTCCAAGTAGCTCTAAGGGAGAGCAGGGCAGAAAGTAGGACAAAATCTAAGTCCAGGACCAACTCTTCTGGTTCTGGAACCCCAGAGTCCAAAGTCCTTGAAGGCCAACCCTTAGAAGCCAACCTTCCTGAAACCCAAAATCCTGAACCCAACTCCCCTGAAACCCATGTTACCCCTTATAACCAACCCATCACCCCTGTCAATCTTACTAAGAGGTATTCTCCAGAAGGGAGTGCAATAGATGTGCTAGCTGATCTAGCAGTAGATGAGACAAGACTTCTGTCTCCCCTTGACTCATCTATGCTCAATTATTCAAAACTTCTAGAAACTACACTTCATGAGCCAACCCCCCTGAGCAAAGCCCCTTCAGATCCTTTGCTCTCAAAAGCAACTGAAGTACCTTCTATTGAGCTCAATCCTTCTGAAGCCAACCCTCCTGAACTAAACCTGCCTGAAGCTGCAATTCCTGAAACCAGAGCCAACTCCCCTATAGCCCAAAGTTCTCAATCAAATGAGAATGAGGAGGAGTATACTTATGAAAGTATGCTCAGAGGTGGAGCAAGGGCTACTGTGGACAGTCTATACCCACAACTTGCAGAATTCCCAAGACTCCAAACCATGTTTCATGATTTGAGAATGTTAGTGGAAGTGAAAGATTAAGTCCATTATGGAGATTGCACAGGTCATTCATGACAAAGGTGCAAACTGGTGGCAAATAGAAGAGGGCAGATTACTCCATTTTGCTGGAGTAAACAAAACAAGATTCCTCACTGATGAGGAAGTATTTGCCAAGTTGGTTGCTAACAAGATTGCTGAGGAGAAAGAGAGGCTTGCTAAAGGGATCAAGCACCCTGATAGCAGCTCAAGTGATGATGGCAAAGATGATCCATCAAACCCCTCTAAACCTCCTCAAGACAACCCTCCGGAACCCTCCCAGACCAACCTCCCTGAACCTCCCCAACCCAAACCTTCTGAATCCAGCAAGTTTTCAACTCCCCTTGTTACCTATCATAGAAAAAACTCTGTATCTTCAGAGGTGTTGACCAGAGCTGGTGACACAGCCAAGGACACATCTGCCAATGAAGGTTCTTCTGAACCCAAGGCACAACTTATAGATGTAGAGGCTCCTATCCTAGAAGCTGGTTTGGTTAAGGCCTACTCAGTGTCAGGAGAGTTGGACACTGATCAGCCCTTAATCATTCAGGATGACTCAGTGGCTGCTGAGAAAAGCACTGTGATCTTCCAACAACTGCCTCCTTTGAACCCTGTTGAGGGTGAAGGTGCTGCAGGTTTAAGTGAAGGAGTTGAAAAGGAGAGTATAGTTGAAAAACCAGAGGGAGTTTTGGATGATAGAGAGGTAGTAATCACTAAGATTGTGAGTGTACCACTAAATGAGGGTGGAATAAGTGAGGAAGGACAGGTTATTCTTGAAGTCAAATCTGAACTTCAGGAATCCCTTGATCAAAAGAGGCCTGATTCCTTGTGTGAGAACATTATTTATGAAAGGAGACAAAAATTAGTTGAAAATGAGGAGAAGACTGCTGATGTATCAGAGTCTTATGCAAAAAATACTGAGGGTGATGAGTGTTTATTCCCTAACCCATTTGACTTGTCTGATATTGCAGGAATTTCTTTTGATCAAATTTTTTCAGATGAACTACTCACTGATGCCCCTATCCAAGTGGATTCCAGTTCAGCCTAAGCAATCCTTGGTGAACATTCAACAAAACTGGATTCCTTGGCTCATCAAGTCCAAACTGGTTATGCTGAAACTTCAGGAACCTTGGATGAGCAAGGAAGAACATTGGCTTCAGTAGAAATGAGACTGACAGGCTCAGAGGATGTGGTGTTGCCCACAATTGAAGCCAGGATCAGTGGAGTAGAGTCAGGATTGCAAACTATATCTGCAGAAGTTCAGAAAGCAAAGACAAGCATGGAATCAATTTCCAAGGAAGTCAAGCAAGAACAAAAGCTGTTCAGAGACAATCACAATGCCAATGTCAAAGCACTTAGGTTGACTGTCAAGCAGGCCCTTGGAAAGAAAACTGCCTTACAAAAGAAAAGGGCAGAACAGATGAGGCTTGCAATGGTGAAAGCTGCCTCAGAAAAATTTTCTCAAGAAGTTATGGCCAACATTGCTGAAAGTGTTGTGACAAATCTTACTGAGTTGCTAAAGGCCCAACTTGATGCATCTCTGAAAGCAACCATGGAAGAGGTTGTTGAGCAAAAGATGAAGCCTGTTCTAGCTTTCCTTAGCTTGAGCAGTGACAGAATGCAGAATATACATGATGAGAATGTATATCTGCTAGAAGAGATGAAATCTCTGAACCTATCCCAATCCCTGATGGCAACAACCATGAGTGAGCTCAAACCTCAGTGTTTTGATGCTGCCAAAAAGGGGGAAAGAGAAAGATCAAGGGCCAAATGTGCCTTGGTTATTGGTGGTTCAGATAAGGGCAAGGAAAAGGATGCTGAAGATAAGGGCAAGGAAAAGGATGCTGAAGATAAGGGCAAAAAGCAAGCAATTTTGAACTTAGAAGATCTTGGTGAAGAAGAGCAGTTAGCCATAGCAATGAAGGCTTCTATGGCATTAGCACAAGAAGAGAAAGCTAGGCTTCAGTAGAGGCCAGGAGGAGAAGCTTCTGGAATGGAAAAATCCACTGAAGGAGTCCAAACAAGAGGCCAAATCAAGAAAGCAAAAGGAAACAAAAGGAAAACTGTTGAAACTTTTACAGATTTTCCTAACAGTCTTGATTTGCCAATTGAATTCAAAATTGAGGAAGAAGAGCCTACCTCCAAGAAAAGCAAGACTACTGAGAAGTCTAAGGCTGCTGAAAAGGTCAAATCTGGTGAAGTGGCCAAGACTGCTGAAAAGGCAAAGTCTTCTGAAACAGATAAGTCTGTTGATACCAAGTCCACTGAAGGTGCCAAAGTTGCTGAAAACATTGAAGAGCTATATGAAGAAGGCTTTGGACCTCAACCAAAGAAGAAGACAATTGTGCTGTTAAATGATCCATCAAAGCTGTTTCAAGAAGGGTATGGTAAAGACCCTGAAACACAACAAAAGCTGGCCATGATGAGGGCTCAAGAAAAGATGGATCAGATTGAAGAAGCAAATAGAGCAAGAGACAAGAGAAGAGCAAATTTCCAGAAACCAAGAAGAAGAAGGGCTACATACAGCAAATTAAAGCCACAGCTACTGATCCCCATGGACACCAAATATCCACACTTGGATAAATGGGTGCCAATACAGCTGAATGATACATGGGAAGAGGCAAATAGGGAGTTTGTCTATGACTACTATGTCATTGACAGATGGAATGGAAAAGATGTCAACTCCTCTTTTACTGAGTTCATGATTGAGTACTACAGGGGTATTATATCAACAATTGCTTGCAGCTGCTGACATTGCAAGAATTGAATTCACTGCCCCGAAGCCAATCATTTACATGCCTCCAAAGCTGGATGGATGGATTGATCAGTCAAGAATCTTCCAAGAGTTCTTTGAGATCCTAAAGTTGAACAGGATGGAACTTGGACCTAAAGGAACTAACCAAGAGGCCATGGAATTAAAGAAGAGGGTGTGGGCACAATATGGGATGGTGCCACCTCCTGAAGATAATCTCTGAATCAGCTAAGTCCTCTTGACCCTTTCCTGCTGATTTGAATGTCTTGACTATTAACCTGTTGAAATTGGTCATCTATGTTGAAATTGATCAAGACTGCTGATATGTTGTGCTCTGATGACTTGATGCTCTGACACTTAAAGGATGCTCTGATACTTAAAGACTAATGCTCTGATGAAGTATCTTGTTAAGTATTGATCTAATCTTTAGATAGTTTATTGCTCTCATAATGTAATCATTTTATGCTCTGATGTAATGCTCATGCTCTGATATGTTTGTTCAACTATCAACATGCCTGTAATGATCTCTTATTTGAATGATAGTTGAACACATTTTGAATTAACATTACTGAATCCTAACTTGTCTGACTTATCAACCTATATGCAAATGAAAACAGAAAATACACTAACACATTTTTCTTTTAGGGAACTTGACCTCAGTCACCTTCACTGAATTCCAAATTTCTTGAAGCTGCATTGTTAGAACCCACTCCCTTGAGCAGAACCCCTTTAGGACCATTGCTCTCTAAAGCACCTGAAATAACCTTTGTTGAGCCCAATGTTCCTGAAACTGCTCCTGAAGTCAACCCTACTGAAACAGCTGTAAACTCCCTTATAACCCAAAGTCCCCAGTCAGATGGAGATGAGGAGGAGTATACCTTTGAAGGTATGCTCAGAGGTGGAGTATGGGCAACTGTAGACAGTTTGTACCCTAATCTTGTTGAGTTTCCAAGATAACAAAGGAATTTCCATGATTTGAGGGCTTTAGTTGATGTGAAAGACAAAACCATCATGGAGATTGCCCAAGTTATTCAAGACAAAGGTGCAAACTGGTGGCAAATTGAGGAGAGCAGATTGCTACACTTTGCTGGTATGCAAAAGACAAGGTTCCTAACAGATGAGGAAGTCTTTGCAAAGTTGGTGGCAAACAAAGTTGTTGAGGAGAAAAAGAGAATTGCTAAAGGGATCAAGCACCCTGATAGCAGTTCCAATGATGATCCCACCAATCCCAACCCTCCTGGTCCTAAAGAAACCACTATCCACTACCTAATCTATCATAGGAAGGGCTCTGTCTCTTCAGAGGTGTTGACCAAAGATGGTAACACGACCAAATTAAAGATGCATCAGCCCATGAAGGTTCAACTAAACCTGAGGCAAAGCTTAATGATGTTAAGGCCTCCCAAGTAGAAGCTGGTTTGGTTAAGACCTCATCAGTGTCAGCAGAGTTGGACACTGACCAGCTCTTATCCATTCAGGATGACTCAGTGTCTTTGGAATGCCCAAGCACTGTGATCTCCCAACAACTGCCTTCTATGAATCCTATTGAGGATGTAGAAGCTGCAGGTTTAGGTGATGGAGTTGAAAATGAGATTAGTCCTGAAAAACAAGAGGGAGTTGAGGAGGAAATAGAGGTAGTTATCACTAAGATAGTGAGTGTACCAAGTGTAGAGGGAGAGCATGCTGACGAGAAGAGGATGACGAACCAACCGACATCGTAGTCGGCGGCGGCGGCGACACTGCCACAGGAGGAGGAGGAGGAGCCGTCACAGGAACTGATTCATCCCGAGACCTCCTTGCACGTGACCAAATTGACGACCTACGACGTGAACCCGAACCCGAACCCTGATTCGGTACTTGTTCACTCATCTGTTTCAATCAATAAAAAATACATAATTTTACTAATTATCAATTTAATGAACATATTGCTAATTTAAAATTTTTACAAATATAGCATATTCCTAATTTAATCAATTACTAATTTAATCAACATATTCCTAATTTAAATCAAAACAATATATATATAACCTAATTACAACGTGATACCACCGTCGAACCATCTAATTAACTAATAATTTAAACAATTGATTGAAACATACATCACCTAAATTAAAAATATTTCTAAATTAACATATTCCTAAATTAACAAATCTAAACATAATTAAAATAATACTTTTCTAATTGGAGTTTTCTAATTATCAATTTGATGAACATATTCCTAATTTAAATTTTTTACTAATATAGCATATTCCTAATTTAATTAATCAACATATTCCTAATTTAATCAACAATAACCTAATTTAATTATTATTTTTCTACCTAACTTAATCAATAATAAAAAATTGAACATATATATTCCTAAATTAACAAACCTAAAACTAATTAAAATAATAATTTTCTAATTGGGTCAATAATTATCAATTTAATGAACATATTCCTAATTTAAATTTTTTACTAATATAGCGTATTCCTAATTTAATCAACATATTCCTAATTACAACGTGATCCAACGGTCGAACCACTATATCTAAACTAATTTAAACAATTGATTGAAACATGCACTACCTACATTAAAAATATTCTATATCAAAATTACACCATTAAATTAAACTAGTAATTAACTATATAACAATTGATTAATGTATAAATATAACAATTAAGTAGTAAATTAACCTTAAAAAACAACTCTATCAAAATTATTCTTAATCAACAAATTAAATTAACTAACATTCGTACTAACATGATCATAATATTTTAACAACTAACTAAATCAATATAACATGCAAATCAACATTAAATTATTCATATTTACATATATTCATGCATAAACATATATAAGTATTAAAACTAAGTAATAGAACTAATTAAGAAAACGTACCGTATCGATGTAATCAGAGAAATTTGCTTCAATAGCCTCGTCCTCGTCTTCGTCTTCCCCACCGAAGCCTCGCTCACGCACTCCCCTTTTTTTTTTTTTTTCGCCAAACATTCTGATATCAGGCCCTTATATAAATAAAAAAAAAAAATGCCGACGGATATTCCGTCGGCATTTCCCTCGCCAACCGCCCTATATTAATGGTAACCGTTACCTTTTTTGGAAAACGAGGCGGTGCGGATTCAACGTGTCGGATGCCGACGGATTATCCGTCGGCATGTCCGTCGGCATACGCTTTTCTAAATATCCGTCGGCATTATCCCTCGGTAAATGCCGACGGACGGAAATCCGTCAGCAGTTCCCTCGGTAAATGCTGACGGAACCGACATCCGTCAGCACATCCCTGGTTTCATGAGATCAGATCCTGACATGACCAGGTCCTGGAGAAAAATGATTAGATTTCGTCTCGTCCTCTAGTCAGTGGCTTCTTTATCTTGGACCTACACTATTATGCCACATCACAAAGAATTTAAAATATCAATCGTACCAAAACGTAACTATCTTATAAAAAGTTTTGAAGCAAAAAGTTTAATAAATAAATTAACGCAATAAATATTGTAACCTTAATTTTGTAGCAAAGACGAAAATATTGTTATCACAATAAAAATTAGAACCTTAATTTTACGAATATTACTGGAATGAGTATATTATATTTAAAATTTATTTTTAATGTGATAAATTCATATTATCAATATTAAAGTATACTATAAATAAATTTTGCATTGGCACTCAAAAATAGGAATTGATGTGTGAAATTATATAATTAAAATGGTTCATAATCTGACACGCATGCGGTGGCCTTAATTTGGCCACCCGTGACTTGTTTTAATTTTTAGTACTTAAAAGAAGCATGGCTGATGGGTGGCTGCTTTTGTATATATATAATTAAAAAAATTAATATTACCTAAAATTACGAATTTAAAATGATAAAATTAATTTTTTTAGGGTTAATTCTAAATAAATACACCACATTTAGTCTCATTATCAATTTAATCACGATTTTTACTATTTTTTTTTTAAAACCCCAACCTTTCATCGTGTTGCAATTAGATACACTTTTTTTTTTCTCCGGTCAACAATTGATGATGGGGCTTGCCGGAGCTCGCCACGTGTCATATTACACATATTTTTTTATTTTCCCTATAAAGATTACACTTTATAAAAATATAATTAAAATTTTATAAAAATAAAAATAAAATTGCATGCGTCTCCTCCGCTTCTGTCAAAGTAAATCAAGTTTTCTTCTATCATTCTCAAACTAAATCAACTTATTCTCTCCTAACCATAAAATTTTATAAAAATAAAATTTAATGCGTCTTCTCAAACTAAATCAAGTTTTTTGTACCATTCTCAAACTAGTTATTCTCCTCTAACCATAAAAATCATACAAAAAAACTCATGCATCTAATCCATGATTATTGGTGATTTGGTGGTTTATTTCTTCAGGAATTCTTAAATTATTTAATAATTTTGTTGTTTTGTTCACCTAGTTCGAGAACTATAATTTTTTTTCGGTGAACCTCAATTAATTATTGTATTTGAGTGTATACTGAAGATAACCTTGTTGGTGATTTTTTATTATTTTGTTCAACTAGTTCGAGCACTACAATTTATATGCTTTATGAGAGAGGAAAATATTCTAGGAATTAATGTATTTAACACTAATGATAATGATTATTGCAACAAAAATGTTTTAACCCTTATGATTTTGATTTTTAGGATTTGAAGAGAAGAACTTGATTGATTGAGTTTGAGAAGTGAGAGAGACGTGCATAACAAGAACTCTTCAGTTTGAGAAGCAAAGAAGACGATGAAGATGCCGAGAGTTTTATTTTTATTTAATTTTTATGATTAGAAGAGAATAACTTGATTTAGTTTGAGAAACAGAGTAGACACTGCAATTTTATTTTTATTTTTATAAAATTTTATATTTTTATAAAGGGTAATCTTTATAGGGAAAAAAAAAAATATGTGTAATATGACGTGGCGAGCTCCGGAAAGTCACATCATCAATTGTTGACCGGAGAAAAAAAATGTGTATCTAATTGCAACACGATGAAAGGTTGGGATTTTAAAAAAAAATCGTAAAGGTCGTGATTAAATTGATATTGAGATGAAAGGTGGTGTATTTATTTAGAATTAACTCATTTTTTTATTATTGATTTTTCAACACTCCCACGCACTATCCTTAAATGGGTGCGTCTGTTATTTTTAATCGTAAATTTAGCGAAAATAGATAGTATAAAAAATAAAAAAGTACAAACTAAAATTTTCACTTAAAAAATTAGATTTACAAAAATAATTTAATATAATAATGTCAATGAGTCCATCAGTAAAAAAATATATACATGGTTGAAATAAAAATGCACTAGTACTCATAATTCCTCAATTTAACTAAAATATGAATTCATAATAAAAAGTGAGAAGTACGTGAAAGGTGTAATATTGTATATATTAACTCAAAATCATGTATGGAAGGTGCATATTAAATTTGAATGAACAAAAAAAAATTAATTTTTCAACCACTCAAAAAAAAAAAATCATATCTAAATGCAAAGATAGAGAAATGAAATTTGGGGCCTAGCTTCCAATTACTATCTTATCGAGATTGCATAAATAGGATATGTGGAGTAGCTTCCAATTCCAATGAAACCTTATCATTAATAAATTAATGGAAGATGAAAAATTTAATACTGGTTGCTTCATTTACTTATTTACAAGATATTTAGGCTGAAATATCATTATAATTATTTTATCTTCATAATTAATCTAAAATTTTAGGCACAACAATTTTGTTTTTCTTAATTTTTTAAACTAATTAAATTAATATTTAAAATATGTAAAGTTAGGTTTAATCTACTAGCTTCAGGCCACATCCGTGTCAGTCTGCATGTAAAATTCAGCTTATACCATATCCTATTTCAAGTTAAAAAATAATACACAAAAAAAAAATCAACAAAAACGACAAATGTATATTACCGTGACAGCCTAATTTTTCACAATACTAAATTTTATGAAAATAACTGATAGTATAAAAAGTAAAACATCATTCATACCCATGCATACTGGACTATTTCATACATGCAATGTTTACTTTTAAATTCCTACATCGTTTTATTTTAAAATTTTAAAATTGATTTTCAAAATCCACTCAAAACCACCACTATCAAAAATATTGATTTGACATAAATTTATATCTATACAATATTGCTTCAATCATTATAATTTTTCTTAACAATAATATAATAATACTATAATAATACAATAATATATTATATTCAATGATTAGACAGTCAACTAATCATTATAATTCCACCTAACAATAATATGATAATACTATTTCATTCATTCTTACACATTGATTTAACATAAAGTTAAATTTTCTATTAATCCAAAACTCAAAAGAAACACACATATTACTATTTATCATGGTTTCAAAAACTTAATTAGCATTTAAAAAACCGGTTTTCAATTAAACGACCTTATCTTTTATTGGAACGGCATGTGGTTAAGACAAGCCATGCACTTCCCATATGTACATGTGTTGTACTTGTATATAAATATGCATATCTTTCCACTCACTCACATTCACATATTCATACATTTCAACTTGTTTTAATTAATTAATTTCTTCTGTTGCCAAAATGTTTGCTTTCGCTTCCATTGGTTGGCCTCCAGATCCAATAAAGTACGTAATTGTACTGGTTTTTTCATTTAAATTTACTTCATTAATTCTGTGCTAATTAATTAATTAATTCTATATATATGGAATTGATTTATATTTTATTTGTATATGTTTTAAATATCATAAATAGTACGTCGGTGGATATATAGATTGATCTTTTCTCAATCTTAGTGCATGATTAAATCCTTTTAATTTCTTATTTTGTTTACGCAGGTGGAAGCGAACTTAAGTTCATCGCTCGCTGTGGAGGATGTATGAGGATGACATTTTTCAATTCGAATTAGAAATTAATTAATAACTTTCCGCCTTAATTATCCTCCATCCATCGTGGTGCTAGCTTCTTAATTCTTCTATTGTGTTTGTTGTCTTAATTTGTTTAAAGAGCTACTGCTCCTTTAATTTGTTGTTAATGTTGGTACTATCTATCTGTTGCGTTGATAATAAGTAGGAAGAGTCTTACCGGCCTCTTCTAAATTTTAATAAAATTTGTGTTTTGTTGTTATTTAATATTAATCTTGTGGTTAATTATTTAATTTTCTAACCTACTCTAGCAAACTATTGTTATTTTCATTCACAATTTTAGTGTTTTTGGAAAATTCTTTATAAATTCCACTTTCGCAATAAAAAAATATCAATTTTAGTCATGTAATTTAGATCGAGTCTAACTTTAATCCTATGACTTTGCACTTTTTCAATTTAGTCTTAATTAATATCAATTTCAATCTTGTAACTTTGGACCTTTTCGATTTATGTCCTGTAACTTTGCACTTTCTTAATTTAGTCCTGACGATATTAATTTTAGTGCAAAGTTACATGACTAAAATTAAGTAAGCGAGAAGTTATAAGATAAAAATTGAATTCGACTTAAATTAATATTAGGACTAGAATTGATACCCTCGGGACTAAAATTGAGAAAATGCAAAATTATAGAATTAATGAAAAACAAAAATGTCAATCTAGTATGATGATGGATGGACAAAAATCAAGAAATGAAAAACAACCAGCAATCGAAAGAGAAACAATCGCACACTAAGAAATTGAAGAATACCAATTCTGCAAATTAATTTGTTTATTTGGGAAATATCAATATTCGAATTAAACAAAATATATAAATTGGAACTCAATTTTTAAAAGGAAAGTCATAAACAATAAGGATTATTCTCAACAATCATGGGATATTCATATATTATAATTTGTATCAAAATTAATTGTGTATTTTAAGGAGGAAGGGCATAAAAGGCTTTTTAACTTGTATTTTGACTTTAATTGTAATGTTGAACTATTTTGTCCCTAATTGTAATGTAGTCTAGGGAATCGAACTTTAGAGTAAATAAACTATAATTAAATTCCCCCTAAAAAGTCATCTTATTGCCTTTAATACTAATAAACAATTCTTACATTAAAATCCATGTAAACAATAAATGTGCTATTAATAATGAGATGGAATGAGTATTTATTTTGTGACGAAAAAAATTAAGAAACATGTTGTGCGTACAAATTTAGATTAATTATTGTTACACTTCAATTTTCACTATAGTAAGTTTTACAAAAATAACTGACGATATAAAAAATTAAAGGGTATATATTGTTGCGTTAAAAAATGGCGGGATGTGATAACGAATCCAACAGGCTCGATTATAACCTTCGAACTTAGATTACAGCTCTTGAGTGATGCTTGGGCGGATGAACCCTTCCAAAGCTCACGTAGACCTGCAAAAACACACCGAATGGGATTTCGGCGTGAAATCTCCGACGCTCAAGTCAGATATCGCTCTCGGGAGAATCAAGGTGGAACTACCCAAATCAAGGGGAAGCTCTCGCAGAAATAATATAATCTCAAGAATGTTTTTTGTTCTCAATCAGTGTAAAATGAGTGTTCGTGTGTAGGATTGTAATTGTGTGTTAATGTGTGTTGTAAGATGAACATAATAAGACTTCTAAATCGTACCTCAGGGAAAATGTTGTCTTTTCCTCTTTTTCCTCAACTGTCTAGCCCTGGACTCGGTCCAAGGCCCACCATCTCCTTCCACGCCTTCAGCCCTAGATTCATGGAATCTGTTTCGTCTCTCCAACCCCAACTTCTCTCAGAATTCGGGGCTTATTTCCATTTGACCAAGCCTCAATCTACGTAGCCCTGCACTACAAAAAAGAGGTGTTTTACCGACGGTTATGCCGACGGATATTCAGTCGGTATTGGCTCTTACCGACGGATCGATCAAGTAAGAAGCAAATAGAATTTTGATGCTGATTATGACAACTATACCCCTCGCTAGAATGCTTGAAAAAGCTCTGTGAAATATTAAAACAACGTAGTAAACATTAACAAAAACTTATATGAGAAATAATTTAACAAGAATGTGAGTATATTAATACGTACCGTGGAGTATATTAAATTGTCCTTCGCTGACTCGACTCCATCCCTCCCATTTCAAAATCAATTCCAAAGAATCAAGATTCAATTGTCATTTTATATATTTAAACATAAATTAAATTATCATAAAAATTGAACATACCTCAACAGAGATCAAGTAACTTCATTAGGCTCGCATAGTTTCGGTCATGCTGGTAGTTCAAAGATAAGAGATTTAGAGTACAATAAATAAATCAATAATTCAAGGAAAATTGATATTTAAACACATTTCCATGAATACGTGCAGAATGCCAAAAAAATCACTGAGTTGCACATTTTACAAGTATTTCTCTATATTAATTTGTGCTAACCTATACTAAATCATATTCAATAAATTAAAACATATACATAGATTGTACGTGTATCATATGTGATACAAATATTAGAAAAGCATATATACCATAAAATTAGAGGCAAACAAGTTGTAGGGCCGAAGGCACGTGAAAAACTTTTAGAATTATAATTAATTTTCAATTCGTATTTTCATACCTTATCTATGTGATTCTCACTGCATCTTATTAAATACTCAAAATTAACACATATCTCCATTTTCCTCAAATTATATAATAGTATTAAACATTTTTTTTGCTCTTTTTAGGGGATATTTGGTAGTTATTCAAACCACATGATTCTTTTGGTAAGGTAAATGAATTTTCAGAAACCAAATACACTTGACCTCTCTCACTTTAGACTCATACACATCAATTCAGACCAAATTTAACAAACAAAAAAAAAACGTACCTTTCAAACGAAGACGGCGACGGCAGAGGAGGCGGTGGGCAACGGCAGAGGAGGCGGTGGGCGACGGCATTCTTGGAGGAGAGGATGGGCGACGGCAGAGGAGGCGGTGGGCGATGGCAGAGGAGGCGGTGGGCGACGGCCGCGACCATGGCAAGGAGGCTTTATATTCGGAAAGGAGGTGGAGTGGGGGAGAGGGAGAGGGAGAGACATAGAGAGATTGAGGGAAAATACGCGTGAAATGAGAGAAAGTTGCATTTATAATCGGAAATGCCGACGGAAATGGCGACGGATATTTCGGTCGGCTTTCGCTCGTTGCCGTTAGCGACTGAAATGGCGACGGATATTTTGGTCGGTATTGGCTCGTTGCCGTTAGCGACGGAAATGGCGACGGATATTTCGGTCGGTATTGGCTCGTTGCCGTTAGCGACGGAAATGGCTACGGATATTTCGGTCGGCTTTGGCTCGTTGCCGTTAGCGACGGAAATGGCGACGGATATGTTCCGTCGCCATTGGATTTTTATAACCAAATGATAAATAATTAAATTATAAGTTAATTAATAAAATAACCAAATGATAAATAATTAAATTATAAGTTATAACCAAATGATAAATAATGAAATCTTATAAATTGTACAAAATAAAATAGCTAGGTTACATTAATTTAATATTCATCTTCATCTTCGTCTTCATTTTCATTATTTGCCACATCTTCCTCTTCCTCCTCATCTTCTTCATCCTCATCTTCTTCATCCTCCCCCTCGTCATGTTCATCCTCCTCCTAATGTCTACTATCGTTTTCAATAACAATCAATTGTGGATTTGCAGCCGTCAAGTCTACCGAAAGATTAAAATCTCCCGCAAACACTTCAGTTTGATTCTCTATTTGTTCCATTTGAAACGGAGGTTCATCTTCATCGTTGTTTTCCTTTTGGGGGACCTCCACCATTGACCTTGCCTTCACTTTGCAAACAGCGTGCCATTCTGATCTATTACGTTTTCCAGCTCCTGGATACGTGCAGTAGTAGACTTGAGATACCTGAGAGGCAAATACAAACGGATCATCCCCGCTATACTTCCTTTTCGAATTAACATCCACAAGCTTGTACTCCGGATGAATTTTGGTTCCTAAAGGGGATGTGTCAAACCAATGGCACTTGAACAACATTACGGTTTTCACTGGATATCCCGGATATTCAATTTCAACGACTTCGTGCAACACCCCAAAGTAATCACTTGCATCTGCATTGTAATTCGCACCCCTAAGACAAACACCATTGTTGTTAGTCGTTCTTGTTGATGCATACTCTGATGTATGAAACCTGTAGCCTTTCACAATATAGCCGTTGTAAGTCCTAACACGCCGTAGTGGTCCTTGGCTGAGATCCTGTAAGAACCGGTTCTGAAAATCGTGCGATTGTCCCTATACGTACAGTTAAAATTAACATTAATCAAAACAATTATTTGTTCACGTAAAATTCAATTAATGATACTCACATAACGTTGGAACCATCGGGCAAATTGACGTTGAAGACTAGTATCTATGTCTCTATCTGAGATGTTTTGATCTGCATGTCGTAGTTCTTGTGTATACATCCTAATAATTCACAACACAATTAGATGATAAATGACGCACGTTTAGTGCTATTTAATTAGATGATAAATATATGAAATACTTACTCAATGTAAGGCTGAACTTCATCACAATTCAATAACACGTACGTTTGTGCTATTTCAGCCTCTGTGTGTGTTGACCAATATCGTTCAGTGGCTTTTCCTATAGGTCGCCCCTTAGACTTGAATACAGAGAGCATGCCATCGACTTCTTGTTGCGTACCTCTACCATCGAAGTTACGTGGTTCATTCCTGATCCTCGTGTTGACATGGTCTTCAAAATAATATGAACAAAACATGTCAACCTCTTCATTCAAATACGCATTAACAATCGATGCTTCGACGTTTGCCTTCTGTTTAGCATTGCGCTTCAAGTTGTGGAGATACCTAAAATTATAATAGTTAACAAATTAAAATAAGGCTCCTTATACTAAAAACTAATTAAATGAGAGAAATAGAATTGTTCACCTCTCAAATGGGTACATCCACCTGTACTGCACTGGACCACAAATCCTAGCTTCATACGCTAAGTGAACAGGTAAGTGTTCCATCGAGTCAAAGAAGCTAGGTGGGAAAAAACGTTTCAACTTACACAAAATAACTGGAATGTCTCGTTCCAAACGATTCATATCATCAACCTTGATTGTTGTAGACGTTAAATCTCTAAAAAAGAGACTTAATTCAGTGACAGCCCTCCACACATTCAGAGGAAGAAATTCTCGAAACGCAATAGGTATCAAGCGCTGCATAAAAACATGACAATCATGACTCTTCATCCCTGCAACTTTGCCTTTTGTTGTGTCTACGCATCGACTCATGTTTGACACGTAGCCGTCTGAAAATCTTAACTCTTTAATCCACCTACACAATTCCTGTTTTTGTGCCTTATCTAGTGTGTAGCAAGCCTTTGGATATTTACCTGTACGGGTATCCTGTTCCAACTCATCACGGCGACAGATAGTGTTCAACTCTTCCCTGGACTTTGGAGTATCTTTCGTCTTGCCTTCTGTGTTCATGATTGTGTGAAACACATTGTCAAACACATTCTTCTCAATGTGCATGGCATCCAAATTGTGTTGGAGCAATAGTGAACTCCAATATGGCAAGTCCCAAAAAATACCCTTTTTCTTCCAGTTACCTGGGATTCCTTTGTTGTGTTCTTCTGCATTTTCCTCCGTAGTTTTTTTCAAACCCGTCCACTCAATCTCATGTAACAGACTTTGTCCTGTACGATTAATAAATGTTAGAATAAATGTAACCCAAAAAAACATGTTAAAATAAATGTATAAAATACCATTTCGAAGGGGCGGTCGATTGTTTGTGACTGTTCTATTCTTCGTGAAGTCCACCTTATTCCTTCGAAATGGATGATCTCGAGGTAAAAACCTTCGGTGATTATCGAACCATGAAACTTTTCTACTCTTCGGGAGACTGAAAGCTTCAGAATATTCCATACAATACGGACAAGCTTGCTTTCCGGCTGTACTCCACCCAGACAACATAGCATATGCAGGAAAGTCGCTAATGGTCCACAATAAAGCAGCACGCATCGTGAAGTTCTGTTTCCTAGAAACATCATACGTTTGGACTCCGTTATCCCATAGGAAGATCAAGTCTTTAATAAGAGGCTGGAGATAAACATCAAGTTTATGCTTTGGATTCGACGGACCAGGCACCAATACAGTCAGAAACATTGTTTGAGGTTTCATGCACATCCATGGAGGTAGATTATACGGAGTCAGTATCACCGGCCACAAAGAATACTTCTTTCCATAACTCCCAAACGGTGCAAAACCATCAGTACTCAAGCCTAATCTCACATTCCTCGGTTCACAAGCAAATCCTGGAAACACGTTATCAAGGTGTTTCCAGGCTTCAGAGTCGGACGGATGTCTCATATCCCCAGCATCAGTATCTTCAGAATTTCTTGCATGCCACGTCATGTGTTGAGCTGTAGCACTAGATTGAAACAATCTCATTAAACGAGGAATGATAGGAAGATAATACATCCTCTTGTGTGGCACTTTCTTTTTTGTCTTGCTCGATTGACCACCTGGTCCCTTCCGTCGTGGCTCTTTGTACCGGGGATGGCCACACATTCTACACATAAGAAGATCGCTATCGTCATCACCCCAGTATAACATGCAACCATTCACACAACAATCAATCTTCTCAACCGGCAAACCCATATTCTTCATCAGTTGTTTGCTCTGATGAAACGTCGTAGGTACTTTATTATCGACAGGACAAATCTCACTGCATAATTGTGTCATTTGCTCATATGCTCTGTTAGATAGCTTGTTCTCCGTCTTGATAGCCATAAGTCGAGCATTAAATGACAACTGAGAATGAGAATCACACCCTGGGTACAAATCTTGATCGACTAATTTGAGCATCTCATAAAACTGAAATGCTTCATCCGTTGGTTCCTCCTCTATATTTGACATACCGGCTTCCATCACCATTGTTTGATACATATCGGGTTCTTCCACCCCAAACTCTTGATCGTTACTGGTGCCGACATGCTCAACGTGTACTGGTTGTTCATAAATTGCAGTAGTGTAATAGTACAAGACTTGATCAAAATTATAAGGCCACCGTTGTTCGCCATGACTTGTCCAATTATAGTAATTATCAACGAACCCATTCATAACAACGTGGCATAATATTTCATCAATGCTTTTAAATGATCTATTCTTACATTTCTTAGCATTACACGGACACCTAATACAATCCTCAGACATGTAATGTGGGTGTAGCTTTGCAAATTCAACAAATGACACGAGTTTATCATAAAATTCAACATTCACATTTCCTAAAACGAGCCTAGGAGTACAATACATCCACCGACGATCCGGCAATTCCATCTGTTAAACAATTTGACCAAATTAAAATTACACACTAAAAATTAAACACTAAAAGTAAAAATTATGTAGTAAAATTACACACTAAAAAATTAAACACCAAATTAAAATTACACACTGAAAAACATACCTTAAATTTTCGCTCCAATCCAAATTTTTCCCTTAATTTTTTGTTCCACTCCAAAATTTTCGCGTGTTTTGAAAGTTAATAAAATTAAACGGGACAGGGGCGGGAGTGATACCTGCCAGACCCGCTCCGCCTCGTGGGCGACCCAAACAACACGCTCCATATATCCAAAATCATTATTTCAATTATTCTAGACACGAGTTTTAATGAATACTAATTAAATTGATTATTTATAAATAAAGTCAATGACAATTTGAGTAAATAAGTGATAGTTGAAAGTCAGGTGGAGATCGATAAAGTAGTGTGACTAGTACTATATTTAAAAAAAAAAAACAAGCATAAAATATTTGGACATCCAACAAAAAAAAAAAAAGAGTAGAAATAATGATATTGGACGATGGGAAACAACGAATGTTCTAAAATCAATCAGGTGGACCCTCTTTAAGGTAATTAGATCTCATAAAAATAAATATGCTTTTATTGAGAAGACATTACAATGTCATTTATTTGTTTTGTTTGTAAGTTCTGCGAGTCTAGTTTAGAATGAAACAACCTGCGAGATGAAAAATAATATTCAATTGGTAATTATTTTTTACAACTTAAAAATGGGTTGCAAGTTGCAAATTAAGGCAGCACGTTATATAGTAATGGGAAAAAAATAATATATTAATCAGGAAATGAAGCCTTAATTAATTAATTTTCATCGAATTCTGATGAGTCATATAAATTAATAAAACTAAGGGGTAAAGTTACTAGTTTCTTAACATAATAATAGTAACATTCAATAGACAGTCAACCATCAACCGTCCGTCATAAATTTGTTTCATTTATTAATTATTTGGTTCAACCAACATATATAGGTTAGTTGACTAAATCATTTAGAATATTGATTCGGAAAAATTGCATTTTTGGTCATGTAAGAATGAGGTGAAATCACTTTCGATCCTATAAAACTGAGTTCATATCACTTTTGATCATTTAACATACACTTTTAGACCCTAATTTTTCATCATTTTTAAAACTAAACTCAATTATAAAATTAATAATTAATGCAAAATTCAAATATTAATTGTATCTCGAAGAAATGTAAATTAAATTTTATAAAATCTAAATAATTTTTTTCTTCTAAATAACATTTTTGGCAAAAAAAAAAAAAAAAATGAAAACTATTAAGAAAATAAATTTTAAAAAAAATCAAAAAGTTAAAAAAAAAACCATAAAAAATTAAATAAATAAAATCTAAATAAATATTAAAAAATAATCAATTTTTAGTAATATCACTAAAATTATAATAACACCAAACATATATAAAATATGCTAATTTACTTAAAACTAATTTCAAATCAATGAAAAAAAAATATATAAAAATCAATCAATTATACATAATATGAAAAATAAGTTATCTAATTAAATCTTAAACTAGTCTCAAATCAATATATATATATATATATATATATATATGACTTGATTTTTTTTTTAAATATTTATTTACTGATTTATGAGGTTATGAATTAATTCAATTTTTGAGATTAAATTTAAATATATATTGTTCATTTTTTAATTTGAATTTGTATTTTTGTATATATTTTAGTTTTAATACAAAAAAAATCTTCAAAAGTTATTTAAATTTAATAATTTATACTGCATTATTTTTCAGTAATTTTTAATCATATTAAAAAAAATTGGATTTATTTATATAATCGAAAAAATAAATTTGGTTAAAAAAGAATATGTTCGGATTCTATAAAAAAATCAGATTATATAAATGAGTGAAATTTCATAATATAGACTAAAAAATTTAATATTCTAAATTCTATTGATTTTAATTTTAATTTCTAATTATATACTCCCCCCGTCTCACAATAACTTTTACACTTTTCTTTTTGGAACGTTCCACAATTACTTTCACACTCTTAAAATGGAAAATCCTTTACAAACTCCATCCTCACAATATCCTCAATTTTACACAAATGTCATTACTTTTTCTACACACATTCACAAAAGTCAACTCATTTTGTACTTTATACATAAAGGTTTACAAAATTACCTCTCAAAACTCCACTCATTACTACACTTTCTTAATATTTGTGTCCATCTACCTATGAAAATTAATATGGGACGGAGGGAGTATAATTTATTATTAGTTTTTAAAAATATTTTTTGTATTTTTTTAATTATAATTACTTTTTTTAAAATATATTTTGGTCAACTAACGATTTTCATCCAAAAATTAATATATAGGACCAAATCTGCAATAAACAGGATCATTTTCAAACTTTGGGACCAAAAATGATTTTGAAAAATTTCCACAGAACTAAAAGTGCAATTTTTTCATATTGATTCAGACTCAACCTCAACCTCAATCGATATATTATATGTTTAGTCCATAACGTTGTCACGTTTTTTAACTTTTGAATTTTGATCCAATAAATTTACACAAAATTTAATTTTCGTACGTCCTATGACGGGAATGGCAGGCCACTCAACAAATCATTGTCCACATGTAATTTTTATTTACTTTTTGTTTTATGTATTATGTGCATATTTTTAATTATACTCCCTCCGTCTCGTGATTATTTGCATAGTTTTCTTGACTGGACGTCTTAACATTATTTGCACACTCTAAAAAAGGAAATATTAACTTACATAATTTTTATCAATAATACACCTCATTTATTTTACTTTACACATCACTATATTCCATTTTTTTAAACTCCATGATGGTTAAACCATGCAAAAAATGCTGGGATGGAGGGAGTATTATTTTTGATAATAAATAATTAATTAAAATCTTGTAAAGTAATTCGAATAAAAAAATTAAGAGAGTGTCTAAATCGATCAAAATAATTTATAAGAGAGTAATTAATAATGATCACTTTCGGACATTAAATACATTTATTTAATTATATCAAAACAGTACATCACTTGTATATGTAATTTCATGAATTGTAAACAATTAAAAAAAAAAAAAAAACAGCCCTGCATGCATGGCAAGGGAAATGGAAATGTATACAAACTTAAAGTTATATTTCCAATCATTATATTTTTTCTTAACAATAATATAATAATACTATAAGGGCATGTTTGGTTTACAGGTTGGGATAGATAAGGTAGGATAGGATTAGATGGGATTACATTATTTTTTGAATTGTGATTTGTGTTTGGATTGATGGATTAAATTATCACACCTTCTCTTTGGGACTAATAAACACTCAAATAAATGATTAGGAAGGATAATAATTTCGGGCCTATTTTAATCACGGGTTTAATTCCTGTAAACCAAACATAGGAATAATTGGGATAAAACAATCTATCATGTTTAATCAATTAAACCAAACATGCCCTAAAAATATAATACATTTAATCATTACACAATTAACTAATCATTATAATCTCATCAAATAATAATATAAGGCAAAAACTTGTGTGAGACCGTCTCACAGATCTTTTTCTTTCTGTGAGACGGATCTTTTTAACTCATATTTCAAATTTTTGAGTAGGATAACCCATCTAGATTTTGGTTTGTAAAAAAAGTGATAATATTTAAATAAAAAGTGATAATATTTTTAACAAAAGTGACTATCACTTTTTACTTAAAACACTATCACTTTTTGCTCAAGTGGTTTGAGCACCACTACCTAGGCCTTAGGTCCTGGGTTCGAGTCATGGGGAGGGGAAAAAAGGGATGGGTATTTAACTTCCATCAAATAAAAAACTATCACTTTTTGCTCAAACATTATCACTTTTTATATATAAAAGCCGTCTCACAGATCTCATTCTGTGAGACGGTCTCATGACCCAAGACTAGCCCATAATTAAATCTTACAACTTGATTTCACATAAAGTTAAATCCTCCGCTATTTTATAAAAATCCAAAAGAAACACTTATATTACTATGGTAAGGTCTAGTATGCACTCGAGTGCATGCTGTGCACCCTAGTCAATGTGCACTTTTCAGTTTACTGACTTACACTTTTTGGTAATGGTGTTGCACGTTTCAATTATTACTCATTTACTAAAAAGTGTAAGTTAGTAAACTGAAAAGTGCACATGGACTAGGGTGCACAGCATGCACTCGAGTCCATAACAGACCAACCCTATTACTATTTATTTGGAATTTCAAAAACTCGATTTTTAAAACCACCCAAAGCCCAAAGTAAACATTCCCTTAAGGTGAATTGCCTTTTGATCCAAGAAGCGCTTAAGATGGGGACCCAGTAGAGACCACGCCATAAATGATAATTACACGAGACCCTAAATAGACACCTTGCTTCGCAATGCTTCATTTCACGCGCGGACAATCACCGCAACTAAATTGCGTTTGAACCTGCGCAGGTGCTTGAAAGATGACTATATGGTATATGACTGCTATTAAAATTACACCAACCATATATATATATAGTAATTCTTCTTCATCTTCAAACCCGGCCACCACCATTAAATATTTCTTGCTTCTTATATATTTTGATCAGCTCTAGGCTCTAGCTTTATATATATAGCAGGCCTGCAGGCAATTAGGTACGTACTCATACTTCCAATCAGTGACGGAGCCAGGAAATCTCGGTAGGGGAGCCCGATTACCATTACTTTAAAAATAAAATAATACTCCGTATATACTCATCAAAATTTTACATGATAAAATTGTTAATAGATTTCATTAAATTAAATTGAACAAGCTAACTTTCATTTTGTTTTGAAGTTTTGATAGTTCGATTCAAAATTAAGCGAAATAATTTAAAAATTGCTAAAATATTAAATTCAAAAAACATTTTATTAAATGTCTTTTAATTAATACATTTTATTCGAAAAATTTAAAAACGTTTTGACTTGAAGTTTTGATAGTTCGATTAAAAATTAAACATTTTATTCAAAAAACAAGCTAACTTTCATCTTCGGTTGTAAATGTCTTTTAATTAATACATTAATGTGTTCCAATACTCTATTATTTACACGGTTTGATCGATACAATTTTTAAGAAAAGTGGATTTAGTGATTGGTGAATAAAGTATGAATATTTTGGGTGATTTGGTGAGGGGTAAAATAAAATGTATGTAAAAATGAGTGACAATTTTGAAAATAAAATGATGTTGGGAGGATATTAATTTTGTTGGGTGTTTCCATATTAAGAATGTGCAAATAATCTTTTGACGTTCCAATAAAAAAAAAGTGTGTAAATAATTACGGGACAAAATGAGTATATATATATAAAAAAAAAAAAATTGGTGGGGGGCCACTGGGCCCCTCTGGCCCCATTGTGGCTCCGCCCCTGCTTCCAATTACTCCCTCCGTCCCACAGGAATTTGCACACTTTCTATAAATGGATGTCCCCTACCAATTTGCACATGACTCCATAAAAGGAAATATCTTCATAATCCCACCCTCAAAATATACTCTTATATACCCATATGCCATTACTTTTCCACACTCAATCTACTTTTTACTTTACTTTATTCATAAAACTTTACAAAACATCACTCATTACACATTTTCTTACACATTTCTTAAATTGTGTGCCCTCCTAGGTGTGCAAGTTCCTATGGGACGGAGGGAGTATATTTTAATTAATTGTACCTTCTTAGCACTATGTTTAGTTTAGTTATATATTCATTATTAATTTGCACATTTTCTTTCTAATTATATTTGGTTATTATAATTTGAAGATTCGCCCTAGATATAGAAGATTGTACGTGTTCACAAACATCTCAAGATATATACGAGCATCATATATTTACAATATATTTGTTAACAATTTAATTTTGTTTTTTTATATCATCTCACGTACGTATTCAAGTTGAACCCGAATCTCTTTGGGTAAGGATTCTCGATTCTAATTTTTTGGGAATATAACATTCATATTAATTATGATTGAATTCAGAGATTGATCAAATTAAGAATTCTGTGAATTGAATTAAGGGGGTGTATTCAATTGAAATTCTGTTGTATTTTTTTGAACTTTTAAAATCTGGGGGTATTCAATCCAAATTTTTAAAAGTCTTTCAAAATTTTGAGGTATTCAATACGGATTTTAAAAAGTCTTTAGAAATCTTTAGGTATTCAACAATTTATGGATTTTAATACTCTATGAATTTCTCGTTGGATTCTCTTTCAAAAATATAAATAAATTTCACTAATCAAAATCTCTTCTAAAAAGTAGAGATTTCAACGGATTCTCTTAGAAGACTCTGAAAGAGAAGAAAAAATAAAACTGTGTTAACTATGTTCTTTGATAAGCATCACAAATTCTTCACCACCATTATTGTCGTGAAAAAAATTACATCTCTGTATTTTAAAATTATGTTCTTTCCTATCATCTAAAAGATTTTGGTGGTCAAGGTCGTCACCCAAAAATGCAATTATTCAATCAAATTTTTGGTATTTTCAAATTGCAATTCACAAGTTCGCTGGATTACATAACTTTCTTAGGAAAGAAGGTTGCTTTAATGAATTTCCAGTCGAATATAAAGAAGATCAAGATTCACCACATCTTGACATGAAACGGTCGAGGTATAACTGCTAAATAATAATTTTATTTTTTAACTAGGTTTTAGGGGCGTAGTTTATGGAAATCCATGTAAATCAATAAAAAAATGTGTATTTCAGAATTCTGTCAAATCTATAAAAATTCATATAAATCAATAAAAAAGTCAGTCAAACTCTGCATAGAGTCTATGAATTTTCTAAATCCACTGACTTTTTAAAGTCCAAAAAAATTCAACTCGTTTTGGACTCAACCTAAAGATATTAGTATAATATATTAATGTCCCGTCTAATTATATCGATGGGAGATCACGAATATATAATTCAGTGCTATCTCTCACGTACTTGATTTGCAACTTGTAACAATTTCTGATATATATGTTTATTCTTTATTCCTCCTCATCATGAATATTTAATTTTTCCAATAACTAGTATATATATATAACGTGCATCCAACATATTTAGGCCATAGTTGACTAAATCATTCAGACTCAACCTCAATCGAGATATTATAATAAAAAGGGATTAATTTTTTTTAGTCCATTACATTGTCACATTTTTTAAATTGGTCCAGTCATTTTCAACTTTTTGATTTTGATTCAATAAATCTGCATTAATTTTTATTTTCGTCCTATGACGGGAATAGCAGGTCACTCAGCAAGTCATTGTCCACTGATGAGAACCACAATACAAATTGTAACTTCGACGAATCCCTGGTTCGGACCAGCAAGAACGACGATTGCGCGCAAAATCAGATTTGCTAGAATATACTTTGTTTCTGCTTATTCAATCGACGGTTCTTTCATCCCTATAAATGGGTATGCAACTAACTGCCTCACAAAGCCCTAATCTAACTAATGGTAATGGGCCAAGAAAACATAAAGGCCCAATCAATTAGACAGTTAAAAGATGCAGAGCCCAAATGAATTAATAACAAAGAGTAAAAACAAAACTTGATAACAGTTTCTGCAAGCCACATTGCAGCCTTTCTTTTGGCATGTTAAGCCCATTGCCCTTCAACCCGGCTCTCTATAATACGTGTTATTCAGCTCACGATCTGTATTCGCATCATCCACATGTAGTTTTTATACTTTTTTCTTTTATGTATTATGTGTCTTTAATTGTATATAAATCTTGTAAACTAATTATCAATTAGAATTTAAAAAAATTAACAACATTAAGAAATTGAGTAATTAAATTATCTAAATCAAAATAATTTAAATTTTAAAAATGCCAAATAATTGTAAAATCGAATTATTAAAATGACATAAATTTCATAAAACAATAAATGACATAAATAAAATAATTATAAAATTAATGGAAAATATAAAAAAATATTTAAGATTTTATGTTTTGAGATTTTATTTTATGATTTTTAAGATTAAATTTATTTTTATTATTAAATTTTTTGTAATATTTTATTATTTTGAGTTATATAAAAAATGGAATGATTAATTTGATTGGTTTAGTTAAATATTACTTAATATATTATGATTTAGTATTTATTATTATTTTATTTTAATTTACAATATTTCAATTTTTATGAAATGGAACCATTGTAGTTTGCGACGTCGACATATTGACCCTTCGGTTCATGGGTCATGAACAAGTTGCGAGGACATTTTCCATCGCTAATTTACAACAACAAGTTTGGTCGCTAATTAGCAACATATTTCCAAAAATTATTGGCTAACATTTGCAACCGGCCAGCTTTTTAACCACAACCCAATATGTTGTTGCAAATGTTTTTTCCGTCGCTAATATCAGCACTAATCCACGTCTTTTTGGTAATCCCCGATATTCCTTTCCTTTTTCTTTTTGTGTGGCTGAATGTCTTTTGGGCCGGGTGGGCAAGGAAGTGGTGGAAATTTTACATCTTCAATTCGCGAACGACACTATCTTTTTTGGTGTCGCAAGTACGGAGAATGTTAAGGTGCTTAAGATCAGTATCCTTCGGATGTTCGAAATGTGGTATGGACCAATGGTTAACGTACGTGGAAAAAGAGCTTTTGAAGTAGATGGGTACTTTACCTATACTCCTATGGACACTTAAATTTTTAGCTGTATTCTCCAGAATTTTTTTAACATGTAGTAGTATACTTTACGTTTTATAGTAATAATATTTTGACCTTATACTAACAATATATTGACTATATAGTAAATCACTTTTTTGTGACTCGGATCCAAACTTTTAACCCGCGATTTTTTAAATCTATTTCAGTATCTTCATATTACTTTTTATATAGAAGATTGTGTATTTCACACATGCACATCTAAGATATTATTAACTTTTACTCCTCCCATCCCATTTAGCTAGGTTGGTTTGACTTTTCACAAAGATTAAAAATTTTTATTGGGAAGACGCATTAGACAAATAAAATTTCTATTGTAACCTTATTTAATGTATAGGGTTATATTAGTAAATGGATTAAAAAAAATATTACCTCATATGGAAGCAAGCGGGACATCCATAAAAGGAAACAAGTCTATCTAATTGGGACGGAGGGAGTATTTTTTTAGGAAACAAGTCTATCTAATTTCGATATTGAAAAAATTCATACTGTTATCGTACCGAAATTTTGGTATACCGTAATCTCGATATACCGAAGTTTTCGGTATTTAAGAATTCATACCGAAACCGTACCGTAATTTCGGTATACCGAATTTTTGGTACGGTATATCGATATACCGTACCATATCGGTATAACGATTCATATCGAAAATATTGAATTATATTTCATATCGAAATAGTACTAGTATACCAATTCATACCGAAAATATTGAATCATTATTTTATATCAAAATTAATAATTAAAGTTATTTTAATTTAAAAATAATATAAAATTATAAATTATATTATAAAATTATTATTTTATTAAGGTTTCGGTATTTCGGTATATCGATATATCGATATACCGTTTCATACCGAATACAAAAAAATTTCGGTATACCAAAATACCGCGGTATGATCATTTTCCATACCGTTATCGTATCGAAAATTTCGGTATGATATCATACAGTACCGGAAATTTCGGTATACCGAAAACTTCGATATTTTTTCAGTACGAAAAGCTCGGTATACCGAAATTTCGGTATATTTACCCACCCCTATTTTGGATGAGGGGATTTGATTTGAAGAGACATTTCAAATGAAAAGATTTAAAAATACATGGATTTCAAATGACAAGATTTTAATGAGAATTTAAAATTCTCTCAATTCTAACTAAAAAAATATGGACTTAAAATTAAATATTTCAAATCCATTCTTTTACTTTTTAATCCAAACAAGTGGAGTGGATTTGGATTGTGAATTTGAAATCTATAGACCTAAATTCCTCCATTCAAATGGAGCCTTATTTTTTTTTTAGACTAATGTTGTATTTGGATGAGGGGATTTGATTTGAAGAGACATTTCAATTTTAACTTAAAAAAGATGAGCACAAATCTAAGTATATCGATGGACTGGTATTCCGTAACAATTGGCGCCGTCTGTGGGAAGCGAGAGGATAAGTCAAGAATTAAGAATGGGTTCTGTGAAGTTGGAAGTCGAGAAATTCACAGGGAAAACGATTTTGCTTTATGAAAAGAAAAGATGAAGGCGCTCTTGTCACATCATGGGCTAAGGGATGCCCTGGTCCCTCTTGACCCTGCTGCATCTGCAGATGATAAGGCCAAGAAGGAGGATCTTATGGAGAAAGCTCATAATATTGTTGTTCTAAGTTTGGCTGACAATGTTTTGAGGGAGGTGATCAAGGAAAAGGATGTGGTTGCTGGGTTCGAGGCATTAGAAAATTTGTATTTGACACAATCTTTGTCAAATCAGATGTTCATGAAAAGAAAGCTTACAAATTTCAAGATGTCAGATGATAAAACTCTTGATGAACAATTACTGGAGTTCATGTAAGCCATGTATTGGGAAGGAGTCAAACAAATGTCCCACATCGGAAAGGCATTGAAGGATTGTTGGCTATAAAATGGTGGACTTGTATCCCCATTGGTATGAGGCCTTTTGTAGAAACTCAAAAGCAAAGTCGTGAGGGTTTGGCAAACCCAAAGCGGACAATATCATACTAAGTGTGGGGGATACGGAAGGGTCCAGCCCCGGGAGAACCCTAACAAATGGCGTCATTTATGGGAAAAACCAAGGGCCATAATCCGGACGAGTGTACCCGATGTCAGTAAACAGTTAGACAAACCAGAACCCTTTGGAGAAACGACAGAGACTCTGTGGGCTAGGCAGGTGACCTAGACAGAGGTGACCGTCCCGGGTGGATTCTCGGGTGGACTAGACTGTGATGTTCTAGTTAGGATCGGGTTGTTTGAGAGGAGGTTGTACATGTGATACGTGGTCCATTGTTTGAAGGGGAGGATTGTTGAGAAGGAGTCAAACAAATGACCCACATCGAAAAGGCATTGAAGGATTGTTGGCTATAAAAGGGTGGACTTGTATCCCCATTGGTATGAGGCCTTTTGAGAAATCTCAAAAGTAAAGCAGTGAGGGTTTGGCAAAACCCAAAACAGACAATGTAGATGTTGTTAACTCTTAAATTCTTTAACATTATCAACAACATCTTAATTTGACCTTCCTTGATTTATTCTAAGTCTTTTCTGAAATGTTACATTAAATGTTGTACTAAATGCTCTCACATTCAGGAACGATTCTAGAAGGTTCTACAAGAGTCTGGAACATGGAAGATTCCAGAATGTTGCAGAACGTGATAGAAGAGTTTAGAGCATTGTAGAACGACCTGGAAGATGGAAGAAAGATCTAGAGAGATCATGGAGGTTGAGGTCCTAAAAAATAGGATCTCATAATGGAAGGATCTAGAAGCTGTGTATTTCTCTATAAATACCGCAGGAATCTTTCATTTCAAAGTATGCACTACTCGAGTAACACCTTCTTGAGCGTTCAACCCTAGTTAGGAGTTATGGTCAGTAGTTGTATCATTTAACGTACGCCGAGGGATACCACACCTTCTAGTGTACTTAGTTCTAGTCTTGTATCGAGTGAGAGTGAATCATAGATCAGATTAGTTCTTTAGACAGTGTTCTTACACTTAAGTCTATTTACAGATTCAGGCACCTGCCTCGATCATAGTTTCTGTTTGTGGAATGTTGAAGTAATTGCTGAGACATTTCACACGACATTTTTGTGTATAACTTAGGAACTAAGTTATTGTTTCGCCGTAAGGCTTAGCATAGGTTTTGTTATTAATAAAATCTATGTTAAAAATTATTCCATTGTGTTCGTATTGTGTTTAGTGTTTTAGATTTCCGCTGTGTACTGTGTTTAGTTATTCACATTCTGTTAGAGTTAATGCTACACTAATTGTCACAACATTCAGTGTAACATTGTTCTGTTTTTTTACTTAAACACTAGATACCATCCCCCCACACACTTTCAGTTGGTATCAGAGCCGATACCTGACGACACTAGGTTTAGATCCTTGTTTAAGTGTGTTTTAGTTTATGTTAGCAATGGAAACACATCACATATCCACTACACTTAGGCACCCGAACATATTATCCATATTTTAAGCCTAAGTTGTGCATGTATATCAAGTCGATTGATGAACGTGCTTGGAGGACTGTACTCACAGGTTATGATGTACCAAAGATCCAAATCAACACATCAACTCTCTCACCAGAAAGAAGGAAAAGTCAATTTCAACCAAGGTTATCAAAAAGTGAAGATAAACCAAGGTATGATCTTTAATGTAGAAAATCAGTTCAATGCATGTTCTGAATATGGTCTTTATGAAAATTAATGTGCCAATACTAGACTTATGCAAAAACTGAATTTTAGTACTACCTTAAATGATGAATCAGATGATGAATTTGATGAATCAAAAGATGTTGAATTTACTTTTCATACCAAGATTGATTATGATGATTCTTTAGATGATAATCTGGATGATACAGATTCTGATGTTGCACCTAATGTCATAACATTTATGGTAACATCAAAACAGAGTCACCCAGATTTGAATTGTTTTAATGGGTTTGTTGATGATGCAGGCATAAGGATTGATGATCATAAGTACCAAAAGTTGTTGGATGATTGTAACTCTCAGAAACTCACTCTTAATTCTTTGAACAAAGAGAATGAGAATCTGAAAGGAACAATTACCAAGCTAGAAGTCATACATTTCAGAAGAGATTTTTGAAGTTTGTAAACTGAAGGAGAAATTAATCACCTCTACTTTAAGTTTCATAAAATTTTCTATGAGTGTTTCTGATGTATGTTATAGTTATTTGGTAAATTTTATAATTGTGGTATACGTTATGATAGTGAAACTGCTTCTATTTTCTAAGAATTTTGAAAATGCTGTGAAGTTTGTGAAGGCAAATGTTAAAACATATGTTGTAACATCTGCACAAACAGATTCTCACAAAGTCAAAAACATTGAAAAGAAGTTTGTATGTCATTATTTTTCGATAATTGATCATATTTATCCGTACTGCATGCAAATGTTTTATGATCTGAGATATGAGAAAATGTTAACTAAAATGATGTCACATCCTATGAAACATTTTCTGAAATCTGCATGAAAATCTGATGTTACTTGTAATGCTGTTCACACTTCCTTGAAAGCATGTTTACTTGGTCAATGGTATTTTGATAGTGGTTGTTCTAGACATATGACAGTACAAATTGACTACTTATCTGATTATGTGACCTTGAATGATGGTTGTTCTAAAGGACAGATTATAGGAAAAGGAGCTTTGAATGTTGAAAGTTTTCCTAAGCTTAAATATGTTTTGCATGTTGATGGCTTGCTTGATCATTTGATTAGTATTAGTCAACTTTGTGATGATAATTTGCATGTAAAATTTGACAAAGAATCATGTGTATGTTCTTAATGAATATGAAAATTGTCTAGGGCAGTAGATAATTGTTATCTCATTGGAACAAATGTGTGTAATTTATCAAAGAATGATGAAAATGTCTTATTGCATCAAAAAGTGGGACATGCACATTATAGATCAGTGAAGAGTCTAATCAAAGTCGATGCAGTGAAAAGGATTATGAAAATAGAAGTTTCAGAGTACTACTGTATGTGGACCATGCTAGAAAGGTAAGCAGGTAAGTGTGTTGCATAAAATGATGTCACATTGTTCTACACATCAATGTTTCGAATTGTTTTGCACATGAATTTTATTGGTCCTATGAAAACTGAAAGCATTGGAGGCAAAAGATATTCACTTGTTGTGGTAGATGATTTTTCTAGATTTACCTGGATTGAGTTTTTAAGAGATATATCTGAAACATTAATTTGCTGCATTTAAAATTCTTTACAAAAGGTTCAAAACTGTGTTTAACTTGAAAGTTAGCCGTATTAGAATTGATCATGCATGGTAGGGAATTTGAAAACAGCATGTTTAATGATTTTTGTGATAAAAATGGTATTTTGCAAGAATATTCATCTCCTAAAACTCCACAACCGAATGTCTTTGCTGAAAGAAAGAATAAAACTTTTTAAGAAATGGCAAGAGTCATGCTCACTTCTAAAAGTCTTGCTAAGAGCTTTTGGTTTGTAGCATTGAATACATCATGTCATATTATTAATTGGGTTTATATTCGATCTGGTTCTATTCAAACACCTTATGAGATTCTGAATGTTAGATAACCAAGTGTGAAGTATTTTCATGTATTTGGTTGTGTGTGTTATATTTTGAATGATAGGGATCAACTTCACAAGTTTGATTCTAAAAGTGTAAGGTTTCTTTTTAGGTTATTCTAGAAATAGTAAAGCTTATAGAGTTTATAACCTTAGGACTAACACTGTTCAAGAATCTGTTAATGTTGTGTTTGATGATGATAAAGGTCTTACAGAGGATAAAGATGAAGAAGATGTATCACAAGTCACTGACAATTCTGAGAATACACTAAAGTCTGAAAATGCTGCACCAAATGTTAACACATCTGGAGCAACATCTACAGAACAGTCACTTGTAAGTTCACAGAATGATCAGTACATTCCCAAAATGAATCCTTCTTCAAGAATAGGGAAAAGTCATCCTTCTGACCAGATCATAGGCGATGCTACAGTTGGAGTGCAAACAAGAGGAAGAGTAAGATCAAATAAGGTAGATGTGGTAAGAACAATATGCATGTCTTCTATTTGGAATGTTGTTAATGTGGAGTGTTACTATTCTGAAATTGAACCTAAAAATGTTAATGAGGCATTAACTGATGAAAATTGGATTAATGTTATTCATGAAGAACTTGGTCAGTTTGAAAGATTTGAAGTATGGACACTTGTTTCAAGACCTAGTCATACTAATGTCATTGGAACAAAGTTGTTTTTTAAGAATAAAACTAATGAGTTTGATAACACTTTTTTAGGATTGAGACTAGATTAGTTGCACAAGGTTACACCCAAGTTGAGGTTATTGATTTTGATGAAACTTTTGCACATGTTGCTAGGATAGAATCTATTAGATTATTGCTAGCAATTGCATGTTTTATTGGCATTAAACTTCTTCAAATGGATGTATAAACTGCATTTCTAAATGGCATTTTGATTGAAGAAGCATATGTTGAACAACTTAAAGGATTTGTAGATCCACAATACCCTGATCGATTTATTAGAGGAGAAGCCGATAGGACTTTGTTTATTAAGCACACTGGAGAAGGTTTACTTATTGCTCAAATATATGTTGATGACATTGTGTTTGGTTCAACCTGTGATAAAATGCTGAACAGATTTGTTGAAGCAATGACAGCAACATTTGAGATGAGTATGGTTGGGGACTTGAATTATTTTTTAGGTCTTCAAATCAAGCAATGTAAGGATGGTATATTCTTCTCTTAAGGTAAGTATGCTAAGAACTTGGTTAAAAGGTTTGATTTTGAAAGTTAAAAAGTAATGAAAACTTCTATGAGATCTATTTTGAAACTTTGCAAAGACAATGTTGGTAAGGATGTTGATCCAACATTGTATAGATCCATGATAAGAAGTTTACTTTATCTAACCTCTAATAGACCAGATATTTTGTACAGTGTGTTTGTTTGTGCTAGGTACCAAGCTAATCCAAAGGAATCTCACCTGAATGTTTTGAAAAGAATTATCAAGTTTGATGCAGGTACAAGTGAACTTGGGATATGGTACACTAAGGACATCAACAACACTTTGATTGGATATAGTGATGCGGATTGAGCATGAGATATTGATGACATAAAGAGTACAAGTGGAGGATGTTTCTACATGGGAAACAATCTTGTGTCTTGGCATAGCAAGAAACAAAATTGTGTTTCTCAATCCACTGCCGAGTCTGAATACATAGCTGCAGGAAGTTGTTGCACACAGCTATTGTGGTTAAGTAAGATGTTTCATGACTATGGAATTGATAATAATATCCTCACAATTTTCTGTGATAACACAAGTGCTATTAACATATCTAAGAATCTGGTACAACACTCACTCACTAAGCACATTAGCATTAGACATCATTTTATGAGAGATTTAGTGGAGAAGAACATAGTTAAGTTGGAATATGTGCCTAATGAAAATCAAAATGCTGATATTTTTACTAAGGCACTTGACCATGAGAGATTCTCATTTTTGAGGAAATCTCTTGGTATGTGTAATATCTGAATAATTCTTGAGAGGATGTTGTCACAAATGCGGTAGCATTTGGGACAACTGCCTAAGGTGGTATAGTTATTATAGATTTGATTTATTTCTTATTTTCGTTGAATAATTCCTTTGTAAAATATTCTTGAATCTAAAATTTGTTTGTGCAAAAATAGACATTTACTACACTTCTCAAAAGCTTGAAAAATTGAGAATGTTACAGCATACTAAAAGATGTACAAAATTCACTGAGTAACTATGGAGCACGGAGTTCGCTACTACGATGCCTTCTTTTTAAAAGGTGAATTTGGTAAAAACATCAAGAGGTTCGTAATCCATTAAGTAAGTATGGGGCACGGAGTTCACTACTACGATGCACTCTACAGGAACAATGGATCAATACGAATTAGATGTTGTAGCACAAAAAGAAGAAATGCAATGAAAAGAAAAATGCTGAAAAAAATGGCTACATTGGATAGGTAAAACATGTGAAAAACCAATGTTGAGGTGTATATCAAATCCTTGAGCACAACATTACATGATTCGATTATATTTTTATAAGTTGTAATTATTTAATTAATTGTGGAAATTTATTTTATTTATTCCTGATTATACTAACCCAAATCCTTGTTTTATTTCAGATTATACACATTTAAATACTAAATATTCTAGAATGTTCTTAATTTAATTAATTATTTAATTATGATTTTACCCACTACTTAACCATGATCTATTTTTGTGGCTAAGTTTATGGAGTATTATCGAATTTCTTCTAGAAACTTCCTTAGTTAGTTTTGAATTTTTATACGTATTACTTCCAACTATGCATTCTCTCCTATATTCTTCTCATAACATGATATACTAAGCATTGCATTTTTTCGAGTGATTTGAGTATTGTTTTTTAAGATTTGCTAAAGCCTTGTTTGTCTCGAATTTTGTGATTATCTTTTCGATTTTTTTGGTGCTTAAATGACAGGAAACAAAGAAACTACCTCACCATACTCAAACTCCCATGAAACCGTCATCTCCATCTCTCTCAAACCTTAATAGTTTCGCTTTCATGGCCGTTTCACACCAAAATTCACCAACTACTACAAGAAAAGTTGAAACACTTACCCAAACAACTCCAGTTACACCCATTCCTACAACTGTTCACATTCCACTCGATTCGACCCTTAACGAGCTGAATTAAGCTGTTGAGAATATGTCTCAATCGAATGTGAATTCTGAGAATCTATTTCTACTGATTGGAAATATGACCATTGACATTTCTCATTACTGAAAACCCAAAAACTCACCACTGCACTTGGTTCGTTCACCTCATAAAAGCCCCAATTTCCAAGTCCTAATACTGAAACAGAGGCAATTGCCTCGATAGCTTCCTCTCTAGGGGAGAGTGAAAAGGAAATTGATGATTTTCCTGTTGCAGAGCAGAACGAGTCTGCAAATGCTGAGACATCCGATTCTGAGGACGCTCAAATGAAGGAGGCCGACGCGAATGCTAACTCAGGTGAAACTAACTTTTCTCTTCTTAATACTGATGAATCTGAATAGATTGCATTTAGGAAGATCGTTAAGAAAGAAAAGAGAAAAGATTAGTCCATGTTCAACGAAGGAGATCCGGCTTTGTGTTCACTAGAGTTGATTACTCTAACTCATTGAGGAGAAAGAATAAAGGAAATAGTGTTGATGATGAATTGTTTTAAGTTCTTTTCTTAATCGGAGGAAGAAAATGTGGTTACTAAGAAATTAGTCAAAAGGAAGTATAATCCAAAGGGAAAGAAGGTTGCTGCTGAACGAGACTTGCCCAAGAGAATTGAATCTGATCCAGAGGATAATCCCACTGTACGTGAGACTAAAAAGACTCTGAGGAAGAATGCTGCATTAAATGCTGAAGCAAGTGCCGCAACACCAGACCCTGATGACAGTAAAAGTGATGATTCTGAGAAGAGCAATAGTAAGGACTCTAAATCAGCTGAGGAAACAAATTCTAAAGGAGGTAATTCTGATCCTGATAATAATTCTTAGATTGATAGGGTAGTTGCTAAAATCACTAAGTTATCTTGACGAAAGTTGTTAAAGGAAAAGAGAATTAACATTGCTGATTTTGAGAAGTAAAGGGTTCATATAATTTTTGAAAGGAAATTATTGAAAACTGTAACTTTGAGTGATACTTTTGTGTTTGATTGGGTATATGTACTTTATGCTTGACTTATGAAGAGTACGGGTAGATGTAGCTCTAAATGATATGGGAATGTACAATTTAGGGGGAGATTAGTTTCACTTACTCTGAAATTGATTAATGATCTCTTAGAGATAAAGCATGTGATTGATGAAGATGAACTTGATTTGAACTCGGTTGCTACCTCTATAACTGGTGGTAGATTAACTAGGTGAATTTTTTTATGTTTGCTAAAGATCTCACATCTCTATACTCTGTACTCCATATATTGATTGTCTACAATTGGATACCCTATACAAATTCCACTAAGGTGACTAAGGATCAACCTACATTGTTGTATAAGATGATTTTTGTGTTGAAGAATTTCAATTTGGATTTAACTATTTTCACCATATGCAGCTTATAGTGATATTTATTATAAAGGGAATTTACCTTACCATTGTTGATATGTTCATACCTCAAGAGGCATGAATTTTTAAACCTAAGGAAACTGAGGTTATTTGAGGCAAGGTACCCTTAATGACTATCTCACCTGATCTGTTCCTTGGTAAAATGATTGTTGATTTGCCTTGCAAAATTCAGATGGTTCTGATCACAGAGATGATCTTATTCCAGCTCGACCAGCTCCAGCAAGAACTGAACAGAGAAATGCTACACCGAATGTGAAGCACATTGGTGGTCACATTGGTCAAACTTTTTTCTGTTTCCAGATCTTTTATTATACTTCAACTAAAACGTTTACACGACTCTATTGATGGCCTTCAGTTCCTTAAAGTCCGTGGTTAGAGACGCTTTCTACTACCACAGTGGGAGAAACACCATCAACTTCTGGGGTTCGAAGTGAAGAGCTCCATGGAGATGTATCAGAAGCTGATTGTGTACCTGATGCTATTCATGAAGAGACTGTTGAACCAGATGTTGTACAATGTGCACTGTTGTTGAAGAGGAGGAGGATTAATTTGCTGATGCTGATGAACGTATGGATGTTCTTTATGACATCTAAACAGGTTATGGTAACATCTGAACAGGTTGATACAAGACATGGGGAGGGCTGAACATTATAAGTGATTATGTGCAGGAACATGATGCTGCAGCTATTGATACAACAATATATGTCACTTGTTTATTTTCTTAAGTATTTGTGCCTTTTATACTTCCCTTGATCTTATGCATTGTTGTTAATGTGTTTAAGTTGATTTATAGATTCTGTTTTTCCTTCCTAGTTGATAGGTTGTCTTTTATTCAACTTGCTTAATTAATTTGTTTGCATTTATGATAATAGATTACTGCTTTTATGCTTAAATTGTTTTCTTACTTATAATTATTTTCTTACTGCATGTTGTATAAGTTAGTTGTTTATTGTATTTGTTTTTTTCCCTAACTTTGCTCTATTTTATGTTCGCTTAAACTGTTTGCCTTAAAGAATTATTCTTATTTGCTTACTGCTAGCTGATTTTAGGTCTTTGTTAGTTGTTGTTTGTTTTGTCTTTCTAACTTGCCTTATTATTCAATCTGCTTAAATTGTTTGCTTTGAGGATAATATAGAAGTACACCTCTCTTTAATTATCATGTGCTTACTTCTTAGTGCTTAAATTGTTTGCCTTGATGATAATATAATTCAGAAGTACACTTCTCTTTAATTCTCATTTGCTTACTGCTTATTGTTAAGTCTTTGTTAGATATTGTTTTTCACATTTTTTTGCTCTGTTTCTAGTTTTAGTCTTTGCTCTGTTTGTTTTTCTTTTCTTCGTTATTGCTCTGATTTATTTTGAGTCTTACATAAGTCTTAGGTTGATCTAGTACATATTCATATATGATCCTCTGATTTAACTTTTGATTTTTGTAAAGTTATATGTTTTGTAAACAAGTGTACTGTTTATACTTGTTTTGGTTTTGAATAAAGTTACTTTGATCTTATGGCACGGATCTTAGTAAAATTATTCTTGATCTCTTTTTGATTTGATCCAACGGTTACAACAGGTATTGTCTTGACTAGTATTTAGACTTGATGTTCAACTCACCTAAATACATAATACTGAGTATGTATAGAAATATATGTGCATCAGGTGTGTTGTAGTCGAAAGGTCAAATTGGGGGAGATTGTAGATGTTGTTAACTCTTAAATACTTTAACATTATCAACAACATCTTAATTTGACCTTCCTTGATTTATTCTAAGTCTTTTCTGAAATGTTACATTAAATGTTGTACTAAATGCTCTCACATTCAGGAACGATTCTAGAAGGTTCTACAAGAGTCTGGAAAATGGAAGATTCCAGAATGTTGCAGAACGTGATAGAAGAGTTTAGAGCATTGTAGAACGACCTGGAAGATGGAAGAAAGATCTAGAGAGATCATGGAGGTTGAGGTCCTAAAAAATAGGATCTCATAATGGAAGGATCTAGAAGCTGTGTATTTCTCTATAAATACCGCAGGAATCTTTCATTTCAAAGTATGCACTACTCGAGTAACACCTTCTTGAGCGTTCAACCCTAGTTAGGAGTTATGGTCAGTAGTTGTATCATTTAACGTACGCCGAGGTATACCACACCTTCTAGTGTACTTAGTTCTAGTCCTGTATCGAGTGAGAGTGAATCAAAGATCAGATTAGTTCTTTAGACAGTGTTCTTACACTTAAGTCTATTTACAGATTCAGGCACCTGCCTCGATCATAGTTTCTGTTTGTGGAATGTTGAAGTAATTGCTGAGACATTTCACACGACATTTTTGTGTATAACTTAGGAACTAAGTTATTGTTTCGCCGTAAGGCTTAGCATAGGTTTTGTTATTAATAAAACCTATGTTAAAAATTATTCCATTGTGTTCGTATTGTGTTTAGTGTTTTAGATTTCCGCTGTGTACTGTGTTTAGTTATTCACATTCTGTTAGAGTTAATGCTACACTAATTGTCACAACATTCAGTGTAACATTGTTCTGTTTTTTTACTTAAACACTAGATACCATCCCCCCACACACTTTCAGACAATATCATACCAAGTGTGGGGGATACGAAAGGGTCCAGCCCCGGGAGAACCCTAACACCGTGGATGATCTTAAGAATGTTGGAGTTGCCTTGGAAGATCATGAGAAATCCTTCCTACTCCTAGAAGCCTTACCACCTTCATATGATAGCTTCAAGGAAACTCTGTTGATTATCAAGGAGGGAAAAGCAAAGTACAAAGAAGTGTTATCAATCCTGAATACAAAGAGTTTGCATGTGGAAAATTCCACCAAGAAGGCCAAGAATCAAGGAAAAGGCCTGAATGTCAAGTTCAAGAATGGCAAGAAAGGCCAAGGCAGAAAGGCAACTGCCAAGCCAGTTGACAAGGAGAGAGGGATACTTAATGGCATGAAAGTATGCTTCAAGTGTCAAAAAGAAGGACATTTCTTTAAAGGTTGTCCTAGGAATAAGAAGTCTACTGATGCTCCCAAAGCTGATGTAGCTGAGTCAAAAGAAGGATATGATAGTGTTGAAGTTATGAGCATAACAGATAGCAAGTTTTATAATGAATGGGTGCTAGATTCTGGATGTTCTTTTCACATGTGTCCCACCAAGTCATGGTTTCAGAACCTTGAGATGAGTGATGGTGGATCAGTGCTGCTGGGAAATGATAAGAGTTGTACTGTGAGAGGCATTGGAACTGTGAGGATGAGGATGTTCAATGGAAAGCATATTGTCCTAACCAATGTTAGATATGTTCCTGATTTAAAGAGAAACCTAATTTCTCTTAGCACACTAAATGCTTTGGGCTATGTTTTTCCGTCCCAATTTGAGAAGCAGAATCCTTATTAGACCCTTTGCTCCACTTGAAAGAACCAGCATTCGGAGTCAACGGAAACGAAAACCTCCTTTTTGAGTCACTTCCCGGAGTGCCTGGAGTGCTCGAAACCTATCCCTCGAGTTTCTATTCGCTCTCACTTTGGCCTTAGCGGAGACAATAGGAGTTGTTGGTCCAGAAAGTAGTATAGAACAAGTGTATGGGGTGGGGGATACACTTGTATGCAAATCTTTTTCAAACTTGAGCAATATCAGGCTTTCAGCAAGGTTGTCCTGGACAACTCTGTTGAGTATGTATAACTTTCTTAAGATAATCGAACTACTAATTACTATGATAACTCAGGATGAGCAAATGCTGCTCCTAATATCCAGAGTATAAACAACTCCCCGAGGAGTATAAAACATGATTCCAGAGGATTCAAGAACTGAATCCAGAAACTGAAAACTTTTTCTGAGGATGAGAAGAGATCTCATGACCTGAGTCCGAGATCAGGAAAATTTTTTACTTAGAAAAAATTTTAATTTTTTCTGAGGAAGAGAAGAGGATTCAAGAACTGAATCCGAGAACTGAAAACTTTTTCTGAGGATGAGAAGAGATCTCATGACCTGAGTCCGAGATCAGGAAAATTTTTTACTTAGAAAAAATTTCAATTTTTTCTAGGGAAGAGAAGAGATCTCAGGACCTGAGTCCGAGATCAGGAAAATTTTTTACTTAGGAAAAATTTCAATTTTTTCTGAGGAAGAGAAGAGGATTCAAGAACTGAATCCAGGAACTGAAAATTATTTACTTAGAAAAAATTTCAATTTTTTCTGAGGAAGAGAAGAGGATTCAAGAACTGAATCCAGGAACTGAAAATTATTTACTTAGAAAAAATTTCAATTTTTTCTGAGGAAGAGAAGAGGATTCAAGAACTGAATCCAGGAACTGAAAATTATTTACTTAGAAAAAATTTCAATTTTTTCTGAGGAAGAGAAGAGGATTCAAGAACTGAATCCAGGAACTGAAAATTATTTACTTAGAAAAAATTTCAATTTTTTCTGAGGAAGAGAAGAGGATTCAAGAACTGAATCCAGGAACTGAAAATTATTTACTTAGGAAAAATTTCAATTTTTTCTAGGGAAGAGAAGAGATCTCAGGACCTGAGTCCGAGATCAGGAAAATTTTTTACTTAGGAAAAATTTCAATTTTTTCTGAGCAAGAGAAGAGGATTCAAGAACTGAATCCAGGAATTGAAAATTATTTACTTAGGAAAAATTTCAATTTTTTCTAGGGAAGAGAAGAGGATTCAAGAACTGAATCCAGGAACTGAAAATTATTTACTTAGGAAAAATTTCAATTTTTTCTAGGGAAGAGAAGAGGATTCAAGAACTGAATCCAGGAACTGAAAATTTTTTACTTAGAAAAATTTTTAATTTTTCAAGTAACAATACAAGTATAAGAGAGCATAAGCAGGGAAAAAAGATAAGAGATCTCATTAATCATTGGACGATAAACATACACAAAAGAGAATACGAAAACAAAAGTACAGGGTGCGATAACAAAAGGAGCATACAAGTTCTTGAAATAAAAAAAAAAAAAATACTAAGTTTGAGCATCAGTCGCAGGAGCTCCCTCCTCTGCAAGGTTTGAGAGCCCAAAATCTGGAGTACTAGATCCTTCTATTGAAGGGAGATTTGGTAAAGGATCAGAAGAGGAAGCCGAGGTCTGGCGAGGAGGAAAAATATCGTAGATCAAGGGTGAAGTTGCAGGCACCTCAGGATCCAACTCTTTCTCAAATGCCAACTTCAAAGCCGCCTTTTGAATGACAGGAAGCCACCACATCTGGTCAGGTCCCGCATTGAGATCTCCTTGAAAGAAAGGAGAAGGTGTTAAACTCTTGATGATGGGAGTAGGATCAATGGAGGGCTTGAACCCTTGTTTCTTCACTTGGGAGACGGTGCACTTGATCCCATGGGTTATGAAATGGCCAATATGGGGGTTCATATCCCTAAGATAATGGGGGCTACGTTGATACGGTTCAACAAGTCCTAAATGGAGATCCTGAAGGAACTCTTGGCCCATAGAGGTTGTCAGCAGCCTCTGACGGCAATCATCGACGCCTCGTTTCTGTCCCTGCTTAAAGGCATCCTCTAAGGCCCTCTCTTGCTGAGCCTTCATGACAGATATCTCGGAACGAGCCCTCTCAGCCACCTCCCAGCTTTCCTCCAATTTCTTCTTTAACTCCTCATTCTGAGCTGTGAGCAAGCTAAGATCTGCAGCCACGTTCTGGACCTCCTCATCTTTCTGGGACAATTCTGAGCGGAGCTGTCTCAGGTCCTTGTTACCCAATTCCTTCTCAGTCTTGTCCAACAAAATTCCTTGGACAGCCATAAGCTACAAAGAAGAAATCTATTAGGAAGAGCAAAGTAATAAAATATGAAGGTATAAGAAAAGAGAGGTTACCTGGGTGCTCAGCTCCGAAGAGATCTCCCAAAGTTGGGGAACTGAATGGCCAAAGAACCTTTGCTTGTCATCCGGAGTTGGAAGTAATTTAGCGAAAGAAGTGCTCTCCTCTCCTCTCAGCTCGGAAATGGACTTGGGAATCTCCAGAATAAAGAAGTCTTTAGAGGACCTGCGAGGACCGACTGCCTCTGAGCGAGTCCGATGAGATTTGGATTTTTTTGAAGGGACCTTTTCGCTATCCGCAGGAGCAGGTCGCTTAGGGATAGGAGGAAGAGCATCGGAAGCAGCATCACCAAGGGTCCTGGTAACGACAGGACCTGAGTCATCCTCGTGACTAGGCTGGGCCGAATTTAAGGGGGCTGCTATCGTGACCGCCCCCTCTACTCCAGCAGCCAAGGTAGGATCTCCTGAAGAGGCTCCTACTGCAGTAACCTCCTCATCATCATCTCCAAGGTCTATCTTCACGGAGCTGAAGACGAAGTCCATTTCTGAAGAGAAACAATGAAAAGAAAATTAAAACTAAATATATAAGAACAAAGGAAGGAACAGGAAGAAAAGATGAGATGGTTTTACCGGCTCTGGGGGAAAGTTCCGCTCCAGAGCTATCAAGGCCAAACTGAATTAAGACACCCCGGTCCCGCACAAGTTGAATTATTTTGAAAAGACCATTCTCCTTGTCGAGAACATGGTCTTCTAAGGAACCCATAATTTTTCGATCCCTCCGGGAAACTATAGAGTCGGAAATAGCAACATAGGAGGGAGTGGTTTGTTGCCATTCGGAACAAGGAAAAGGCCACTTCCCACTCTTGGGAGTGACCCAAAAATATTTCTTCTTCCACCCTGGTTCAAGGCTAGGAGGTTTCTTTATGAAATTAGGGGGACCATTGACTCGGGAGCTAAAATAAAAGAAACCCTCCTTTAACTTGATCTCATGACAAGCTACAAACATTTCAGGACTAGGGTTGGCTCCGTAATACCTTAAGAGGATATAGAAAGACAAACAGGTCCTTATGGAGGATGGATTAACTTGAGCTAAGGAGACGTTAAATAATCGACCTATTTTGGCAAGATAGGGGCAAATGGGGAAACGGATTCCACAATCAATGTGGGCTTTAAAGAAGGGCAATGAAGGTCGGCAAAAGAAGTTCGGCCTCTCATCAGGAAGAGCTATGTCGAAAAGGAAGTCAGAAACATTGTGGCATCTTCGTCGTATGGCTTTAAGTTCTATGGAAGTGAGCGAAGAGTGAGTGGTAACTTTATTCCATGATTCATCGGAAGAATCGGCAGAAGTTGTTAACCTTCTTGGACGACGAGAGATAGAAGGACGGGAAGAAGAAGAGGAAGGATGAGGAATTAGTGCTAAAGGAGGAGGCCCTAATTGGGATCTGGGATACTGATCAGACAAAATATCTGTATGGCCAGAGGAGAAAAGTTGGTCAGGAGTTAAGCTCCTGGAACTACGATTTTGGGAATCAGATCGAGCTCCCTCCTCTTCAGTAGAGAAGGAAGAGGAACCGGGAGCAGAAGGAGATGGACTGGCCATCAAAGATCAGAAAAGAAGAAGAAAGTGGGAGAGGAGGACAGTACCTGGTTTTAAACGACGATGACGCCTGAGCAAAGAAATTCGTCGGAAATAAAGATCTGTCACCGGAATTTTAGAAAGAGAATTTTCTCAAAAGGCAAGACTCTTTTACTCAACAGTAAGAAATGAAAATGAAATCTCCCTTTTATACTAAAGGGTGATGGGACGGTTGTCCTATTAAGGGGACGACACGTGTACGATTCAGATAACAGAAGGTGAAAGGTCGAGCCTGAATGAACGGCCCAGATCAAAAGGTAAAAGGGGGTTTAGAAATGAGCGGGAAAACCTAAGGAATTCGAGGAGACCATATTCTAAACTATTGCGATGAGAACTGCAGTAGTCTAGAATAGGGGGGAATGGATGATGTGGCATAATAGTGTAGGTCCAAGATAAAGAAGCCACTGACTAGAGGACGAGACGAAATCTAATCATTTTTCTCCAGGACCTGGTCATGTCAGGATCTGATCTCATGAAACCAGACACAACTTGATCAGATCCTTTCGGGATCTGATCTGGTGTTAAGAACTCTACCTTAGCCAGCGGCTGGATTGGGGAAGCTTTGAAATGAAGGAAAGCCCTTCATTTCGACCTTCCTTGCTCAGGACCAGGGAAATGAATTGTCTTGGCCTCCAAGAAGAGTAAGAAATCTTGAGGTGTCAGAATATCTCTGAATACCTCTGTAAATGTGTGCGCACTACCCGAATAATCAGTTATGTGTCAGAATCGTACTATGACGTGGCACCATTCATAACAAACCCTAGATCTGAATTTACATCTTTACCCTTCAATCACAAGGTATAAAAGGTACCCCATTTCATTTTTTCCAAGGTTAAGTCACTTTTTCTACTATTCACTTTCATATAAAAATACTCTTCTTCTCCATCAAACATCACTGACTTGAGCGTCGGAGGTCCGTTGCCGGACACCTCTCCGGCCCGGTTTTCGTGCAGGTCCCAACTACCGTCGTCATCCTCCATCTCTATCAATCATTCAAGGATTCCAAAGGAGCTCATTTAGGTATTCATCACTTTAAAATATTTCTTTGAATGTGTTCTCGTTTATTCACTCCTGTGAATTTGATGAGGTCGCATCACTTTGAGTTTTACATTGATAAATAAATTAGAAGGTCTGTGAAAACTTTAGTTCATACCCTTTAATTTTTTTATATCGGTCAGTTATTTATGTAAAATTTACTATTGTGAAGATTAAAGTGTGACAATAATTAATCTAAATTTGTAGCACAGCATTTTTCATTTTTCTTAATTTTTTTCGTCACCAAATAAATATTCCCTCCTTATTTGTAATACTCAATATTTTCTTCACCTATTATTAATATTAATTATTTAAATAAATTCAAATTAATAGAAATAAAACCCATGACAACATGTATTTGTATGTTAATATTTTGTAACTCACTTCTTAAGTTAATTTTTGTAACCCTCTCTTTAGTTGGACGATGAAAGGTTTATTTCTAATAATCACAATACAATACGAATGTTATATGGGATTTTCTTAGGATAGTTTTTGTATCGCCTGAACTATTAATAGTTCGGATGTCAAATTGCATCGCTCTGTGTCGCCCTCTGTGTCGCCCTAACTTGTTACATGTTGCCTTTTTTTAATATTTTAAAATAATTATTTAAATTTTATTTTATTATTTACTATTTTATTCTTTATTAAAATTAATAATAATATTATTTAAATTAAACAATACGAACGTAAAATTAGATTTTTTTAATAGAATTAAAATATTATTTTATTTATATTTTATCTACACCTGCTCATTTAATTAGTTTACCCTCAAATTATTTTTTTACTACGGTTATCTCTGCACCCGCTCATTTTATGAGTTCACCCCAAATCATTTTTTAACCATGGTTATCTGCAATCACTCATTTTATAAGTTCACCCAAAATTATTTTTTACCACGGTTATCTGTACCTGCTCATTTTATAAGTTCACCTCAAAAGATTTTTTTTTTAAAATGGAGTAATTACATTTAAAGGACTATATTATCCTTTTATTAATTTACAGAAAAATATAATAAAATCAACCCTAATTTGTAGGGTGATACTCGAGTACATGCAAGATACCGGTACACACTAATTTTAATTTTTAATTTATATTTTATGTACACTCAATCATTTAATGAGTTCACCCAAAAATCATTTTTTTTACTAAGGTTATGTGCACCCGTTCATTTTATGAGTTCACCCCCAAATCATTTTTTTATCACGGTTATGTGCACCCACTCATTTTATGAGTTCGCCCCTAAATTATCTACACCCCTCATTTTATGAGTTCACCCCAAATCTTTTTTTACTACGGTTATCTGCACCCGTTCATTTTAGGAGTTCACCCCCAAATCATTTTTTTATCACGGGTATGTGCACCCGCTCATTTTTTGAGTTCACCCCTAAATTATTATTTTTTACCACGTTTATCTACACCCCTCATTTTATGAGTTCACCCCAAAAATATTTTTAAAAAAGTAATTACATTTAAAATATTATATTATCCTTTTATTAATTTACACAAAATATAATAAAATCAACCTTAATTTATATATTTACAATCTGTAGTCAAGTCATTACCGAGTTACCGTCGATTCACCATCAAGTCATCCATATTTTTAGAAAAAAAAATCGTAAAACATAATTTTAAAACTATCGAAATTAGGCAAAATTCTTGATTTTTTTTCTTTCTAAGTTTTCTTCCCTTTCCTATTTTTCTCCCATTTTCAGTTTTTATTATAAACTTTTAATTTCTTCGTTTTTTTTCCTTTTACTTTTTGTTTTCCATTTTTTCATGTGTATTTTTTTTTTAATTTTAATACAAAATAATATTATATGTATGATTTTATTATAGTCGTTAATACAATAAGTAATAACGAGTAATACCATAAATTGTAATCAGTAATACTATTAACAGTAATTAGTACGAATAAACACTTATCTTATTCAAAGTGAGATGGTCTCATGGCGACACTGTTCATAAATTAGTAGAAATAAACACTTTATTTTTTCCAAAGTGTTAAAACGTCATTCTCAAACTATGTTTTGGAAACCAGAATTTTGGTGAAATCAGAATAAAAAAACTTTAGAAAATGTGAATGGAACTATAGGAAAACGTCATGATCAGACCATCTATTAGTTCTAAAAATTATGTGTCCATATAATGTTGCTTACGAACATTTACCTAATGTCTGATTTGTATAATGTAACTAGATTGATTGTTACCAGACTTGAAAATTACATTATTGAGGACACATTTTTATTTTGGAAGGAATGTTGGTAGTAAAGTTTTTATTTTGAGAATAATATTGAGTGTTTCGATGACACGGCTCCCATAAAGTTTCGAATAAGATAATTTCTTATTCTATTGTCTTTTGCAATGACGATAAATAAAAGTTAAAGGTCAGTCTCTTTTCATGGTAGGTGTGTAGTGTGTACCTTCTGAAACATGTTCATGCATAGACAATTATATGTTGCAGCCCTCTAGAGTTAAGAGTGTATTGAAAAATATTTACCTAGATTCAAATGAATAAAAAATTTACAAATTTATACTATGGAGTACATGTTTCAAATATTTTTTTAATTGACAAATTAAACTTAAAATATATTATAAATTTATTTGAATTCTTTACGGGCACTAACAGTCCTACGTTGCCCATTGTGACATTGTCCCTCCTTTACGTCAAAAAAAAAAATAAAAAAAAATTGTGATCTAGAGCAAACCGAGTAAGTGGCGACTTTTTGAGCCAACAATGTTAGCCCATTTAATTAAAAGTGGAGAATGTTTTGGGCTAGCATTTAATTAAAAGTGGGCAGCCCAATGGTTTTATCAAAGAAAATAACCAAATTGAACAACCAATTTCTTGAATTGTGCGTGAGTATTAACAAATGTTCAAAAAAAAAAAAAAAATAACAGAATGTTCTTTCAACAATTACAACGAAAAAATACATCAATTTTTCAAAATAATCTCATCTTCATGTTGAGCCCCCTAAAACCTAAAATATTATAAAACATGCTGAAATTTTATAATATTATAAAACATGCTGAAATTTTATAATGAATGAACAAAAAATTCCTCAAAATTAATCCAAACAATTGATGTCTTTTGTCTTTTCTTTTTAATGACAAAATCATTATCTTAGGTATTATTAGATGAAGTAAATGTCAGAATCTTATTATATTCATAAATAAAATTCATAAATTTCAAATAAATCTCATAAATCAATAACCTTATAGAAATCATACAAATTTTATATGAATAACAATTGAGATTTGAGAATACTGCGTTAATGTAATTGTGCAGAAAAAAAAAAACAGAGTATTAACACAGAAAAAAAATCAAAAGTTCAATCAGAGAAATTCTCAATATCACGTAAAAAAAACTAGGAGTAATTATCAACAATTTGAGAATACTTCTTTTTAGGCATACTAATAATACTCATGATTCGACTAAAAATGAACAAAAAAATAAAAAATATAAATATAAATTACATAATGTTAACTGGATCAAGCAGCGGATGTGCAGAGAATTTTTTTTGGAACGTGTTTGGGATCGGAATGGAATTTTGTAGGTTTTCTCTTGATTTTAAAAAACCCAAACGAATCTCTTTTTGTTAGATTATATAAAGTATCTTTGCTAATTTTCTGATCATAAACATATCAATTACTCCATGATCATAAATTGTAACAACTGATTTTCTGAATTCTGAATAGACGACGACCAATAGCACATACAATAGCCGCGCCCAATTTTGTGATCTCGAAACAGAAATTTGTATAAAAAATTCAACTAAATTAATAATTTAACCTAAAATTCAATTCATTCAAATAAAAAAAGATAATTTATTGTTTATTATGATTATTAATGATATGAGAATTATAATAAAAATTATATATTATCAATTAATTTTTTTATTAATCATGTGAGGATAAATTTGTAATTTTATAATTATATATTTAAAATTATTAAATTTAATTTATAAGTGTAATAGGGCGACAAAAAACGATAATAAGTGCAATGTAAGGCAATGGATTCTGCAACGCAAAATGCAACAGGTAGCAGGTCATCAAATATAAGCCATTAGATTTCAGATCTGATGGCTCAGATTACTGGACTGTTGATAGTCCAGGCGACATTGGACTGTCCTTAGAAGGCCCCATGTTATATATCTATCTATTACTATATATATAAATGGCCTTAACTCTAAAATGGGCCAGTTTCACGCCGGTTTTCGGTTCACTACAAAAAAAGCGTGATTTTGATACCGAAATTTTGAGACGGACACCTAATCCGTCTCTAATAGATACGGATTAGATACGGATTTGTTAAAAAATCGAGATTTGAAACCAAAAATAAAACCGTCTCTCATTATAAACAGATTATATACGACTTTTAGTTTCGAAAGTTTTAGATACCGACTTTCAATTTCGAGAGTTTTAGATACGGATTAGATACATATACCACCGTCTCTAAACAATCAATTTTTTCTCCCCAATATAAAACGAGATAAGGTGGCACACGAAATTTGCCATACGGAATCTAACCATCTCTAATCTGTATCTAATTAGTCAAATGATAAAATTAAATTAAAAAATAAATCAAAACCTTATGTATATAGAGAATTGAGAATGAGAGAATATGGACGGAGTTATATTAATTTATTTACTCTTTTATTTAATTAATAAATAGTAAAAAAATAAAAAAAATTAATTAATATATATATCTTCTATGTATCGTATAAATATAAATGTTAGAATAATATATATTTTAGGATAAATATATATATTATAATAATAATAATATTATATTATATCTTCAATTCATATGCCAATATATATATCAATTGATTTTCTAATGAAAATATTTCAAGAATTGATTCTCTAGTATATCAATTTTGTAGATTAAAAAAAAGGAGGTGTCATTTAATAATTTTTTAAATTTGTATAGTATTTTTTAAAAAGATTTAGATTAAAAAACAATTCTATCATCAATTTACAAAAAGTATAAACTAATGAAAATATTCCAAGAATTGATTCTCTAATCAACGTATTTGTTAACCAATAAATTTAAACACCTGCAAATATGCATAAAAGAATGGTGATAAAAATAAGGTAAACATATTTTTATTAAAAGTTGGGGTACAACTCTCGTTGATCTCTTGATTCCACTCTCTAAACATAATTTGATACCGGGGTCTCAGCGACGTGTTCCGGATTTTGATTTGACCTACAATTTGATACCGGGTCTCAGCGACAAGTTCCGGATTTTAATTTGACCTACAATTTAGTAGTAGGGACGTGTTCCGGATTTTAATTTGACCTACAATTTGATAGTAGGGAGTTGATGGAGTCGTGACTGACTTATTCCATCTGACTTGATTTGACCTACAATTTAGTAGTAGGGAGTTGATGGTGTCGTGACGGACTTATTCCATCTCTCACTCTGCAATTCTATTTTCACTCTCCTATTTATAAGAAACTAACGACTTAGAGAGCAAGAAAGATATTCAAAAATTCTAAGAAAATAGATAATTCCTCAAGTTTTGGAGATATTATTTTATATTCTTATCTCCAAAACCATGATTTACAATATTTGACACTTTCAAATTTTAATAAAATTTCAGTGTCTACAGTATGTATATCAATTTTGTATGAACGTTAGATTAAAAAAAAAGAGTCATTCAATAATTTTTAAAAGTTTCTAAATCTCTATAAAACTACTATTAATTAAGACTTATAAAGAAACTTGTATAGTATTTTATAAAAAGTTTTAGATTAAAAAATAAAGCTATCATCCACTTAGAAAAAATATAAATACTTGAAGCATTGCTAATGGTAAAATAGTCTAAATAGTATAGTAAAATGGATAAGATCAATTGAGATAAAAATCAAAAATCATTTTGTGTCAAAATGAACTTGAAATAAAAATTGAAAATCTTTTTATAGAAATTAATTAATTTTATTTAATTTTACTAAATTTGTGAAAAATATATTTTAAAGGAAATTAAACCTAATCCTATTTAATAATATGTCAATTTCGATTTTTGTCCATTCTTAAAAAATAAGTTTATATAATAAATATAGATATTATAATAATATTATGTTATATATTCCATATCTTTTATATGGAAATATATATTATATGACAATATATATAATACATGGATTAATGATAATAATTCATGAATTTCTATCAATAACTAAGAACGTAGGTCAATGGTGAGTTACGACAATAATAATATTGTCTCTACCATCAAGATTGCCATCAAGATTGACGAGATAAGTTGTGCATCTCAAGTCTTTATTATAATATATCAATTTACTTATCAATTCGTCTACTATAAATTACCATTATCATTTAATTTAGTAAATTATTGTATAAAAATGAGATTTATCATGCTCATACACACATATACACATAACTAAATTCGCATGCATCTAGAGCACACATACACGTACACATAACTAAATTCAAGTAGGCAAACACCTTGAATCAATGTCACATTGAGTAAATCTCAAGTTAATATTGTCTCAATTCAGAATTCATTCAGGACTTGAATCAATGTCACATTTAGTAAATCTCAAGTTAATATTGACTCAATTCAGAATTCATTCAGGACTCGTTGGATACAAATTTCATACATCCGAGTTTGCATCAAGAAGATCGACTAACAATAAAGACTGTAGTCATTAAAGTAGAATATTCGGGATATCCTAGTATTGTTCAAATGGGATTGGTTTGATCACATCCCCTTATGAACAAAGATATAAATGGTATAGGAACAAATATATAAATTTTGCCATTCAAGTGTGTCAAGTATACTACTGCACCTATTCTGGGGTAGGACTGTGTACTCAAGTACACGGTATCACAGTCTAGTGATTGTCCTTCCCATAATGTCACAAGTTCAAAACTCGATTTTTGAAATTTAATTTAATTTTAGCACCTAGTACCAATTTTTCTATATTTAATTTAATTTTAGCACCCCAGTTTTTCTATAGTTTTTCTATATTCACTAGTACCAATTTTTTCTATATTTAATTTAATTTTAGAATATTTGTTCAAATGTGATTGATCCCTTAGGAACAAAGATATAAATGGTATAGGAACAAATATATAAATTTTTTCATTCAAGTGTGTCAAGTATACTACTGCACCTAGCACCTATCCAGGGGTAGGACTGTGTACTCAAGTACACGGTATCACAACCCCCTAGTGGTTGTCCTTGAATTGCCTTACCATAATGTCACAAGTTCAAAACCCAATTTTTGAAATATAGTAACATTCACTTTTCATTAAAAAACGATGATGCACTTTTCAATATACTAACATACACATTTTCAAAAAAACTAATCGAAAAAAAAATCGATTTTTTTTCAAAGTTTGACCATTGACTGATCAACGGTCAACAGTTGACCGGTCAAGGTCCACTCAAGTACACGGTGTACTTGAGTGCTCATGAGAGTTTGGCCTATCTATGAGGACACGTAACAATGAATATGGATCGTTGTTTGCAAATTAAAGGTGGAAGACACTACAAAGAAAAAACATGACAAAAGTGAAGCTCTATTTCAAACAGGAAAAAATAGATTGCGGGAGATTTCAATCTCTTTGTAGATTTAACGCCTGCAAAATGAATATGATGAAGAAGAAAAAGAAGAAGAAAAAGAAGATGAAGATTAAACGTAATTTAATTATTTTATTTTAATTTATAAAGTAAGATCGACTTTTACAATTGAAATTATTCAATAACAATTTTTTTTTTATATAATTTTAAAGTTACAAATTAATCAATTAATTATATATGTTAAACTATTATAATAAAATAAAGTGTCTAAACTATGCATAGTTCTTAATATTTTACAGCTTATTGACGGCGGTGAGTAATTACAACTATTAGAAATTAATAAAAAAAAATTACATTTACAAATTTAAAAATAACAATTTGAATACATGTAAAAGAAATAAATTAATATACATATACAATTAATATTAAAAGATAAAACAAAAGAGTTATCTGTCCTAGTGGTAGATGCTCAATAATAGACACTTGCCTACCTGGGTTCAATTCCCATATAGACCAAAAAAAGGTCAATTAAATAGTTGGAGAGGGGGTGGCTGTAGGGTGGGGTGGGGTGGGGTGGGGTGGGATGCAGGGTGGGATTTTTGCTTATGATAAGTATCTAATCCATCTCTAAATCTTAGTTTTTTTGATTTTTGCCTTATGATAAGTATCTAATCCATCTCTAAATCTTAGTTTTTTTTGTAGTGGTCGCTCAAAATCAAGTGGACACACATGCATGCACCATGACACCTGTCCTTGACTGTTAATTTTTTCTCAAACTCCTCGCCTACTTCATATTCAATTACCTTAGATCCCTTGGTGTTGACGTCTCCTGCAAAGCAATCAGTGAAGCAGATTGAGCTACCTACCCGTGAAGAGGTTTGTGTGTTATTTGATTTTTTTGGTTTATTCAATTATAAATTGCATTTCTTAATCTCAAAATAAAAGCTTCAAGGTAACATCCCCAAATTTTCATTGTAGAAGTTTTCTGCCAAACATATATTTACTTTGTTGTGCACTTTGATTTTTGTTTTTCTTACTATTTGGTGTACCATTGTGTTTTCCTCAAATTTTAATATTTTATTTATTTATTGTATATTCCGGTTTTGTAAATAGATTATGAATATGTTGCATTTATATAAATGTTATTTGAGACCATCTTAAATTTTAGAGTGCGAAATAATTATGTTGCATTTATATAAATGTTACTTGACACCATCTTAAATTTTAGAGTGCGAAATAATTACATTTTTTGTCGTCAACTACTTTTCTCGTTCTGCTATTATTGGTAAATTACAAACTTATTTGTTTCACTAATATATTACAGTTACAAGTAATTTTATTTTTTAAGTTACAAGAAATGTATTGTTGTAAATTGCAGTAAAATCTCTATTTATATGCTTAATTTCTGAGCCTATGTTACTCACTATACAACACCTAATTTAGTGTAAGCATAAGATGTATCCTACAAGGTGTTAATGTGTGTCAAAGCTGGTATTTGCATTGGTATATAATGAGATAAAATGTTGCTTGATCAATTGGTAATCAATTTATTATTATATTGATTTTTTCCCCTGTCAATTACAATGCTAACAATATGCATTATAGATTAGATTTGGGGAAATTTTCATTTTACGTCCTGTAACATAGGTCTAATCCAGAATATATCCTTTAAGTTTTCACATTTTCAATTTACGTTCTAGGTTGTCCAATTTACATCATTTTCAGTCCAATTTACGTCCTTTCCACCGGAAAATTGGAAATCCGGTCAAATTGTCCAATTTACATCCTTTATGCTTGAAAATTATAAATTAATAATTAAAAAATTCTGAAAATATCATTAAAAATCTCATTAAAACCTTATATATTGTGTAAAATAAATATAAAAAATCTAAAAAATTTATAAATTCTACATTCAAAAAATCTGAAAATGTGTAAATTTTTTTTTTCTAAAAACTCATAAAAATAAAAAAATCTATAATTTCTACAATTCAAGAAATCTGAAAATGTGTAAATTAAAATTTTTTTTCTAAAAACTCATAAAAATAAAAATATCTATAAATTAAAATTTTAAAAATGTTTAAAATAAAAAATTCAACAACTTTAAAAATATCGTGAAAATGAATTTGGGATGGTTCCAAAATCAATCAAGGTGTGCAACTTTCACTCAACCTTGACGGTGAGTTGGAAAATCTCGTGGGACCCAATTTTTATTGGAGTTCGAGCAAAACTTTAATGGTAGACGAGTCTGAATCAAGTCTGATTTTTAATGAAATGTTAATAATTTTTAGAATTAGTATTTTTTTATCTACAAATTTTTAATAAATTAATGAGATTTTTAGAGTTTTTAGAAATTTGAATGAGATTTTGAATTTCTTAATTTTTAAAATACACCATTTCCATTCTTTGAATTGTAGAATTTTTTATTTTTTGTATTTTCAAAATTTTAGAATTTTTTTAATTTTTATTTTACACATTTTATAATTTGTAATGATATTATCGAAATTTTAGTGATATATTTTGAATTTTATTTTACACATTTTATATTTTTTAATTTTAATGAGATTTTTGGATTTTTAATGATACTTTTATAGATTTTTTATATCTTTAATGGGATTTTTAGAAAATTTTAATTATTAAATTTTAATTTTCAAATTATAAAGGACGTAAATTGGACTATTTGGCCGGAATTCCAATTTATTCCTCACATTCCGTTGAGTTTTAAAAATTTTCGACGGAAAGGACGTAAATTGGACAAAAAATGACGTAAATCAAAAAAGTAAAAACTTAAAGGATATATATTGGATTAGGTCTAAGTTACAGGACGTGAAATGGAATTTTCTCTTAGATTTGTAATGCTTGACATTTTAAAAATTTTAGGTGAATGTTATAGGTTGTAAGTGGACATTGAGTTCTTGCGATACACATCGATCAGATCCAATGATAGGAACTCAAGTTGCTAATTATTTATGAGTGTCTTAAGGTGATCGAGTGAAAATAGTTATGTCCAAAACCAATAAAGTAAATGGAAATTAGATACATTCAGCCAAACACTACAAGAAAACTGCGATTTAGCCGTGAAAATATTTGTCGCTAACTATAATATTTTCGTCGCTAACATGAGTTAGCGATGAAATAATTTTATCGCAGGATTTGTTGCTATACGCCTGTCGCTAACGTGTTTGCGACAAAAAAATTAATTTTATCGCAAATGTTTGCGATGAAAATTTGAGTTTCATCGCAAAATATTAACAACGAAAATTTGAGTTTCATCGCAAAATATTCGCGACGAAAATATGAATTTCATCGCAAAATGTTTGCGAGGAAAATCAAATATTTGTCGCAAACACGTTAGCGACGGGTGTATAGCAACAAATCCCGCGACGAAATTATTTCATCGCTAACTCACATTAGCGACGAAAATATAAGAATTAGCGATAATTTTTTTCGTGTCTAAAATAGTAGCTCCTTACTTTGTGGCTAATTTTTTTGCAATAAGTATTTTAATTTCGTTGCAAATGTTAGTGATGAAACCCATACTTTTGTCGCTAATATTTGGCTATGGATATCCGATTTACGAATTATTCTCTAAACCCACTTCCGCAATCGACCAACCCCCACCCACACCCGCCCCGCCCCAACCCGTACCCAACCCACACCCGACCCGCCCCAACCGACCCTAACCCAATCGTTCTCTAAACCCACACCCTACCCGCCCCAACCCAACCCGTACCGCACCCACACCCGACCCGTCCCGTCCCAACCGACCCACACCCAACACACACCCGAATCGCCCCAACCCGTACCGCACCCACACCCGACCCTAACCCAACCCGATCCGCTCCCACATACCCCTCTCCCCCATTTTATTTAAATGACTATTTATTTGGTCTTGGTGGGAATCGATCCCGGGTGGGTGAGCGCCCATAGCTGGGCGCCCACCACTCGGGCAGACAACTCTTTGGTTCAGTTTTTAATATTAATTATATATCTATTCAATTTTTACTAATTTAGTTAATTTACTTATTTAATAATTTATTTCACATATATTAATTGATTAATTTTTAACTTGTATATATGTATATATTTTTGTATATATATTGTAATTTTTAAAGCAATTCCAATTGTAAAAAATCAATGTTACTTTAACAATTTTAAAGAAATAATAAATATTACATCCAATCTTCATCCTCTCATCTTTATGTCCATCTTCATTTGCATCGTCATATTTATAAATATTTTTATAAACATTCAAACTGATTTATAAGACACAAAATATGGAGAATTATTAAACATTTAATTATATAAACCAATTTTCTTGATTTAATATGCATAGTTGAAGTAGTACTCTTCCCTCATTCTTAGCGGGAATAACAATAAATAATTAATGAAATCAAGAAAACAGAAAAACATAAAACAAATTATACAGAATGATCAAATCAAAAAATTATACCCCAAAATAAATCATATAAAAAACTTAATATGTCAAATTAATGAGTAAAAGTAAAAGTAAATGAAATTATATTGATCCTATTATTTCAAACATCATAGTGTTGGAATCGTCTCTATTATTTCACATTGTGCATGCACTCAAACTTTTTTCCTTTATTATGTTTAAACGATAACCTTTTTTAATTCATTAGAATATAATTAAACATGAAAAAATCTATTTCATCACTAAAATATTAGAGACGATATATAATTTTCATTATTGTTCTGGTTATTAAGAATAAAATAAAATATTGTGTTGCTAATATAGTGATGAAATATTTTAATTTTCTCTCGAATATTAAATCCACAAAATTAATCAAGCAAATTTCAATTTTGTCGCTATAGCTAAAATATTAGCGACGAAATATAATTTTCATTGTTGTTCTTATTATTAACAACAAAATAAAATAATTTGTTGAAAGTGTGGCGATGAAATATTTTAATTTTGTTGCAAATATTAATTCCAAGAAATTAGCCACAAAAAATACATTTCATCGTAAAATAATAGCGACTAAATATAATTTTCATTGTTGTTCTTATTATTAACAACAAAATAAAAGAATTAGTTGCTAGTTTAGAGATGAATTTTTTTTATTTCATAGCAAAAATTAATTTCAATAAATTAGCCAAAAAAAATTATATTTCATCGCAAAATATTAGCGACGAAATATACTTTTCATTGTTGTTCTGATTATTAACAACAAAATGAAGCAATCCGTTGCTATTATAGCGATAAAATATTTTAATTTCATTGCCAAAATTAATTTCAATAAATTAGCCACGAAAATTTCTATTTCATCGCAAAATATTAGTGACGAAATATAATTTTCATTGCTGTTCTGATTATTAACAACAAAATGAAGCAATTTGTTGCTAATATAGCGATGAAATATATAGATTTTGTTGCAAAATTTAATTTCAAGAAATTAGAAACAAAATTTTTTATATCATCGCAAAATATTAGCAACGAAATATAATTTTCATTGCTGTTCTGATTATTAACAACAAAATGAAGCAATTTGTTGCTAATATAGCGATGAAATATATAAATTTTGTTGCAAAAATTAATTTCAAGAAATTAGCCACAAAAATTTCTAATTTATCGTAAAATATTAGCAACGAAATATTATTTTCATTGTTGTTCTGATTATTAACAACAAAATGAAGCAATTTGTTGTTAATATAGCGTTGAAATATATAAATTTTGTTGCAAAAATTAATTTTAAGAATTTAGCCACGAAAATTTATATTTCATCGCAAAATATTACCGACGAAATTTAATTTTCATTGTTGTTTTGATTATTAACAACAAAATGAAGCAATTTGTTGCTAATATAGCGACGAAATATATAAATTTTGTTGCAAATATTAAATCTAACAATTTAGCGACGAAAATTTCTATTTCGTTGCTAAAAATTGATTTTAGCGATGAAATTTAGATTTGTCGCAAAATTTTCGTCGTTATTCCCCTTGTTTCTTGTACTGAAAGTAAACCCATAAAAATATTCCAGCAGGTTCATACAATAATATTCATTTATCTAAACCTTTATTGCAGTTTACTTTGGGCTATCAACAAATTGTCGAGTTCGGATAAAAAAATAGCACATCAACGAAGCAAGTATGCTTGTTTAGTTATAATTTTACTGTATATTATTTATATTATATTCTATCAAGATTTTCAAATTAGTTTATCCCTATAATTTCAGCAATACATCAATATTACTTTTGTATTATAATGTTCTCTATCCTATAATTTTACTGTATATTATTTATATTATATTCTATCAAGATGTTCCCTATAATTTTACTATATATTATTTATAATTTTACGGTGTCATACCCACCACTTGCTTGATGAAATGCCCAAGAGAGTAGAAGCTTTTTTACTTTACTTTTCTTGGAGAAAACTCTCACTCTCTGAACTATAATGTGCATGCTTGAGAAAATTTTGATGCTATGCCTTAAAGATTTATAGTATCTTTGATTGATAAGCTCCATTTCTGAAATGTGTATTAATCCGGCCTCCAGCAATTGGATATCCTGGCCTCAATTGGCTGTAAATCTCAAAGTGTGTAGTTGCTTAAAATTTCGCATAACTCAGCCGTTGGCCTCCTAGTACGAGTGATCTAGCTTAGTTTGCTGTTGAAAATTAACGAATTGAATTTTTGGACATTAGAACTTCCTTTTTTCTCCAATTGGCTTGGCTGCAACTATGGAGAATTATTGAATCTTCACTCCTCATATATAATGATAAGCCATAAGACATTTGTTGTCATGTTTAAAAATGAAATTGATGCTTGTTTAGCTTTTTAAATCACATTGTTGGAATAGTTTGTTAACCATACTTTGCTACTAGCTTCTACTCCATCTTTGTTTGGGACTTCGGGCTAATTTTTCACGTACATGAAGAATGGTAGTGTTTACACAATGAATTACCCTAAATTCACCCTAACTCTAAAATCACTTTATTGAATATATGTTCTGCCTTAACTCGGGCGTTGACCAATCAATAAATTTAAAATATGTAGGTCCCAAAGGTTGAGTTAATATCGAGGGAAGCTAAAGAAAATGTCTAGAGGGGGGTGAATAGACTTTTCTAAAATCTTTCGATATATCAGAATTACAATGTGCGGAATACGAAATTAACAATGAGCCCAATTAAAGTTTATACTCAATCCTTTAAAATTCAAGAACTCTGTTCTATACTCAACTAATCTAGTTTAGACGTGTATTTAGGCAATTAAACAATTAAGCAATTAAAACCAATAAAACAGTAAAGTAAACAACACAAACGATTTATAGTGGTTCGACAACTTGTCTACATCCACTCTCACAACCCAGTTGTGATATTCTTATTAACTCGTCCAATGGAGTAATATGTTCTTGTAGCTTTAAGTCCCAAGAAATAAGACTTAGATCTTCTCGACAACACTACCAAGTGCCTCTTCGATCTAACTAGCTATTTTACAAGTAACTAGCAACTTGAAACAGTAAACGAAAATAAAACTTATCTTCGTTCAGTAGTAGCCTTCTTGTTCTTCACTTGTCTTGCGTAGCTTCTTTCTGAACTTCAATCTCTGAGAGAAACTTCGAACAATTCTTCAGTATGTAGCTTAAGTATATGTATTTTCAGTAGTCTTCGAATGATAAACACCTTGAGGTATTTATAGACTCTAGAAATCAAGAACTCAGTTAGTTGTAACCAACTCTTCTTGAAAACTAACTTCTAACTGAATCTTCTTATCCTTCCACGCGTTTCTTGTTTAAGTAGTTATTTCTAACTAACTTTGTAATCTTATCTTCATACGCGCTTTTCCTTTAAGTATCTCCAAGTTGTCTTCTAGATAACTTGTCTTGTAGAGTCATGTAAGCACTTGTCTTGTAGTCCACCAGTCTTGTGTAGTAGACTTCAATTCTTCTTGTTCTAGCCTTCTCTAGCAATCTTCAACAGTAGACTATTCTATCTTAACAAAACTATTACATTACTTTAAGCTTATAGCTTAGTCAACTTAAAACTATACAAACAATCTATTTATTACAATAAAAAATTATGAGCTCTATACAATGATTATTCATAGCTCAATAACAATCTAATCAGTTAATATAAACACATATGAAGTAATAATACGATATCAATTATAAGTACTTGTCTTTTCATATGTTAACTCATGTGAACTCTACTGATCTTGTTCAAGATGACTTCAACTTAACTAGACTAGATTAGTCAACACTTAGAAAAATTCAAACTTCTTTTGGCTTATCAAAACTTTATCTTTTATATTTTAATCATCATTTAGGACTTGTTTGAGGATTCATATCCCAACAATTTCCCCCTTTTTGATGAAGCCAAAACTACTTGAAACTTTTCTCAATAGTAGACTAGTTAAGTAGTTATCTTGTCTTAACACCAAATAGTACTTTATCTTTTCATTCATTCAAGATAAGAACAGTAGATATTACACATACTTAATCAAAATAGAACTAAGTACCAAAAAAAACTAATCTGAAATAGTACCTCCTTCTAGATTAGGAACACAGAAAGCATCAAGAAGTCTCCTGTGAATAACTCTGATATGGTCTTCATCATCAATCTTCTCTTTCTCAAGTAACTCTTCTTCAAATTTCTTGATTTGATTGAAATCAACTCTTCTTCCAGAACTTGTCATAGGACATTTCCATTTTGGAAATTCAGGAATAAGAATATTGAAATTCGCTCCAGCAGATATCCTTAAAATCAGATGCCATAGTAGCTTGTTCTGGCCTTCCATAAATCTGTCAAACATAGAATACAGCTCATCTGAACTTTCAGAATCACCATACTTTCGAATAATCCAGTGGTCAAGTTCCCATTGCCTCTTCACTTTCATCCATTCAGATCGATGTTCTTTATCTATGAAGTAGTCAATGAACTGATCTTCCATCTGATCTTCATCTGCCTTCAAGTTCTGCAAATTCTCAATATGTTTTCCAACCTTCTTCTTGCTTGCATAATGAGCTTCATTACTTGGATCAACAACCTTCTGCTTCTTCACTTTTGTTGTTGTCTCCACCTCTTTCGGTTCTTCTAAATGAATAGATTTCCTTTTAGATACCAGTCGAGTCTGAACTTCGGCTTCAGGAGATGCAACTGCTTTGCCCTTTTCCTTCTTCTTCAACTCATCTGCTTCAGCCTTAGCTTGCTCAAGTTCTGCAGTTTTAACCAACCTGCCTTTGCCTCTCTTAAGCCTTCTGAGATCTTGCATAGCTTCAGTAGCTTCCTTAGCTTCTGGTTCAGCACTGGCACTGGATTTAGTTTTTTCACCTTCAGCAACAATATCAACTCGACTTGCCTCTTCCCCCTTTTTGGCTTCATCAGTCGCCTGGAGAGAGAAAAGAGAAGTGAAACGAGTCATCTCTTCAAACATAGCTTGCTTCATAAGACTCGTAGCTCTTTCAATCTGCCTTTCATGAGAACCATTGTGACTCAACTTGTCCAGCTTGGATGCCACCAATTCCAGCTTTTGAGTAGACAAGTTCAACTCATTTTTAAAATGTGTTGCAGTCAGACGTAACTTCTTGTTCTCGTCAGTCATAGCACTAATAATTTCTCTAGCTTGTGCTAACTGATCATAAGCTTCTTTCCTTTGAACATCAGCAACCTCGATTCTTGCTCTATAGACTCTTTCCATCTTCCTGGATTCAGTAGCTAACACACGAGCAAAATCGACTGAGCTTTTCTCCGAGTATTCAACTTGATCCTGGAGAAATCCTTCAAGTTGCTCAAACATCTGTTGCCTGAATTCTGCATCTATCTGGTTGACCTCATTCAAGATCATCTCTTTTGAACTTGTCACAAGGACACTGTTCTGTTCAACAAGAGTCTTCTTTAATTCAGATTTGAGAAAATCATCGATGGACGTCTTGATTACAACTTTCAAGTCTTCTTTCAACTCATCTATTGAAGCAGCTGGGATTGCTTGAGACGAATGTCCAACTTCAACATGAGTAGCTTCTTCCATGATCTCATCATCAGCAACAGATACAACTCCAAGTAACTGACCTTCTGTAGCAGTAGCTAAGACCTCGTCTTCCACTACTTCTGATTCTGGAATCACACTTCCAGCTATAGCTTTCAGACTTGGGAAAGGATAGTAAGGCACTATAGCTAACATAGCTTCCTGAGCCCTCCTTGCAGCATCAGCCAAATCCTTTTCCAACAAGGCGTGCAACTTCTCCATGTATCCACAAAGCTCAATGGGAAGTAAAACATCAGAATATCGATTTATAAAAGCAAAATCTGACCTTGGACTGTTAGCATGATCTACTTGAAATCTGAACACAATGCCTCTCAACTGGTCTGAGACATTGTCTAACTCCACTATAGGATCAGTAGACTGGATTTCTTCAACTTGTGTGGCTTCAAACATAACCACATCATCTTCAAAATCTGTTTCCGAAACTTGAACACCCACATCAAATTTCGATTCAGAGCACATCAAGTCATCAGAAATGTTTAGCAATCTCTTTGCAAGAGCAGCAATGGCATGAGCTGGAAATAACTCTGAATGGTCTCGAACACCACTGTTCTCCTTCTGTTCCATTTCCCAGTCCATAAAGTTTGAGATGCCTCCTTTTCCTAAGATGACTTCGAAAAGATCATCTGTGCCGGACTTCTTCAATGCCACCCAAGTGCATATTCTGAGGAGTTTTTCAAACTGCTCTGATGAATAGTCGACTTCGATAGACGAGAGCTGCTTCTTTAAGTTCCTGCTCATCTTCGAACGGACTCACTTCTCTCTTAAGCTCATAGGATAATAAACCAAGGATTCGAATCTAACTTCAGACGGGGTCTGAGTAGGTGGGGTCCCTATCTCAGTTGTTGCAGTGGCAACTGGCGTCTTTTCTGAAGTAGATGGGTTAAGAGGTTCAACATATTCTGTTGAGGGTAGGGAGAGAGTTTGGACTGTGGTTTCTGGGGGCTGTAATGTGTCTAGGTTTGGTGTGACAACTGTCGGAGTATCAGTTGTGTCAATTATGGGAGTGTTTAGGGGATGACTGGCTCTCAGCGGTCGTGCTGCCAGTACTTGTGAAGTTGAGGAAATAGGTCGAGGCCTAGATCGATGTGATCTAGCCTTGGTTCGAATAGCTGGGAGAGAGAGAGGAATTGACAAATCATGAGAAGAGGTACCAACCTGAGGACTCGACTCTTCTGATGGAGGAGGTGTTCCAACTCTTACTAGCTTGTATAACTCTGGAACTTGACTTGACTCCTTCTCTTGATCAGACTGCTCTTCTGATTGAGTCTCCTCTGAGTCAGCTGAACTAGACTCAGCCTTTGCAACTTCCTCTGATTCTTCCTTTTCTGACCCATCTTCTGAAGCGCTAGATGAGTTAGCATATGGCAAAACATCAGAATCATCATACTGAACTTGCCTTGGGGCAGCTGGCCTTGCAGCAGCCTGCTTCTTCATCGCCTCTATCTTCAGGTAGAACTTAAGAGGATGAAAGGGCTTTCCCTTGCTCCAATCAGTTTTGTTTGGCATCAATAGCGGGAGTAAGATACTCAGCTTGTTACCATATCCAACCACCTGTGATACTACCCAATTGCGAGTATCAACGTCCACTCTAACACTTCTTTCGAAGTACATCATCTTGTCAACTATCAGTTTAAACCAATTTCCCTCAGTAATTCCATCATACATCGCTGCCATTACCCTAGTCTTGGATTGGGTAACTGAGTCATGAGACCCAGTGGCACATAGAAGAATCTTGCTTGCTATGTCCAGTAGAGTGCGATACTTTTCCAAGAGTTCGGACTTCTTGACGGCAGGAGCCTTGCCATCTGGTTTAAGCTTCATTTTGTTACCACAGAAGATGCTCAAATACCTCATCTCCTGACCTTCAGCATATTTTTCCACATCAATCGTTCCGATGGGTAGCTTCAACCTTTCGAACATAACTTCTCGAGTGATTTCCACTCGACTTCCACCAATAAATGATTCGATTACATCTCCTCGTCTGTTGGCGTTGGCATAGAATTCCAGAACTTCTTCCTCCAGAACGACTTGAGGAAACGCCTCCAAGTAGGGTTTTAGACCGCATCTGGTGCATTTGGTCAAGATTTCTGCATTACCCTCTTTGTGATTTCCTTTGAAGAACACAAACGGTTCAACATGCACTTTGTTGTCGTTGATGTATCTTCCTAGATCGAATGGTGCCTGAATGTTGGTGCTCACATCGAAAATAGATCGAATTGACATGATGATAAGTTTGTTATGAACAATAGAATTGAATAAGCAAGAAATCAACTGTTAGCAAGTAGTAGAGTTATGAAAATGTGGGGTAAGATGTGTGCAAGTGTTGGGTTTTGTTTAAAACTGAATTTCTGATCCAATGGCCAAGATCGAAGGATTAGATCCAACGGTCGGGACTTTTGGTATTCGATTACGGAATTGAGAAAATAATGTGATGTGATATTGTAAAGTTTGAAATCCGCCTCTTCTTAGTTTGGATAGGAGAGTGAATTCATCTGACCTAGTATAGATGATTGCGAGCTGAATGTATACACCTCATTAACTGGGAGTGAATAAATCCAATTCTAGGATATTCAAATTTTAACAATATCAAATTACTTTAATACCCTTAATTTGTTTCGAATAAACACTTAACATATTTTAATCAAAAGAACACTTAGCTTGTCTGTTCGAGTCCATCCAGAACAGATGAGTAGGCCTAAGCTTCATAAGGCGAGTAGGCTTAATTGCACAAGACGAGTAGTCTTATAAACACCAGTCGAGTTCCCCCTTCGACTGTGCTTATCTATTCTTAATGTCGAACACCTTTATGTACCTGTCTTAAATTTTGTAATACGTGTAATCGTAGGCACATGTAGAGTAAAATAAATAAGATGAATATCAATGTAAAGCAATGATCAAGGTTTCGACCATGATGACTGTTAACCAACATAAGAGTAAACATAAGGATATTTAAGAAATCAATGATTCCCCCTTAAATGTTTTATTCCCTTAGTATTACCCTCAGCTTTACCAGCTTCCTCATCGGGTTGTTTGGTCATCTAGTCTAGCCTTGTATACCTGTTTGTAGAGTGATTAGTCGAGTGCTCTGATCTAGTGATCTTGTCTCCTTATCTCTTTGATGTACCTGTTTAGTTAGTGCGTAGCTACAGGCAAGTAGGGTCTAAATCAATTAACCCTAGACTAATGCATAACTCATGAAAACGTGCCTCAGTTAATGGTTTTGTGAAAATATCAGCTCTTTGAAACTCAGTATGAATCTTTTCCATGCGAATGTCCTTCTTTTCTAAATGATCACGTATAAAATGATGCTTCACATCAACATGCTTACATCGTGTGTGCAAAACAGGGTTTTGTGTAATGGCAATTGCACTGTTACTATCACAGAAAATAGGAACATTTGATTCATGTATATTGTAATCTCTAAGTTGTTGTATGAGCCAGAGTATTTGACTACAACAGCTACCAGCAGCCATGTACTCGGCTTCGGTAGTTGAAGTTGCAACACTAGTCTGCTTTTTCGAAAACCATGAAATGAGTTTTGTACCTAAGAATTGACAAGAGCCAGATGTAGATTTCCTATCTATTCTACAACCACCAAAATCAGAATCAGAGTAGCCACTTAGGGATAGATCATCACTTGAAGGATACCATATACCCCGATTGATGGTTCCTTTCAAATATTTCAATATCCTTTTAGTGGTTTCCAAATGACTATCTTTTGGATTAGCTTGAAAACGAGCACATACACCAACAGAGAATGCAATATCAGGTCTACTAGCAGTCAAGTATAGTAATGAACCAATAAGACCACGATAATGTGTTTGATCGGCACACTTACCTTGTTCGTCTGGATCCATCTTGTAAGTAGGTAGCATAGGTACGCCAGTGGACTTGCATGTCTTAATACCATACTTGTCTAGTAGATTTCTAGTATACTTTGCTTGATTTATGAAAATCCCTTCTGGGGTCTGTTTTACTTGAAGACCAAGAAAGTAATTCATTTTCACCCATCATAGACATCTCAAATTTACTTTACATGAGTGTTGAAAAACTTTCACTCAGCTTTTTGTTAGGTGACCTAAAAATGATGTCATCTACGTAAATTTGGACGAGTAAAATGTCTTTCCCTTCTTGTCTTCTGAACAAGGTTCTATCTACCTTGCCCTTAGTAAAACCATTTTCCAATAGAAATTGAGAAAGAGTATCGTACTAGGCTCTTGGAGCTTGCTTTAGTCCATATAAGGCCTTCTTTAATCTGTAAACTTGGTCACCTTTGACTTCGAAACCTGGAGGTTGTTCAACATACACTTCTTCCGCAAGAATACCGTTAAGAAATGCACTTTTAACATCCATTTGATATACGGTAAATTTCATGTGAGCAGCATATGCAAGGAACAATCGAATGGCTTCTAGTCTAGCAACAGGAGCATAAGTTTCATCATAGTCTATGCCTTCAGCTTGTGAATAGCCTTGGGCGACTAGTCTAGCCTTATTCCTAACGACTAAATCATTCTCATCTTTCTTATTCTTGAAAATCCATCGAGTGCCAACTACATTATGATGTTTCGGTCTATCGATAAGTTCCCAGACGTTGTTTCGAACAAACTGGTTCAACTCGTCTTGCATAGCGATGATCCAATTACTATCAGCCAATGCCTCTTTAACGGTCTTAGGTTCGATAGATGAGAGGAAACAACACCAGCAAAACAGAGATGGACTAGGTTGTTCTTGCGACTCAAAGAGTTGTCGTCTAATCTTTACACCAACAGTAGAGTCACCAATGATATTTTCAGTATTATGCGCAGATTTCCATGTATTTCTATTCTTAACATTAGCACTATCATCTATATCATGTACAGCATCATGCATGTCAACATCATTTGTATCATCAACAGATTTACCTGGAGTAGATGAGTCAACTAGAGCAGGCATGTCTACTGGTCTAGTAGACTTACCTTGAGCACTTACCTTCTCCTTGTCATCAGATTCGAGAGCTTTCATGAATGGATTGTATGCTTGAACTAATTCATATACCTCTGAATCTTTGTCAGATTCGATAGTTAGCTCAGTAACTTTCTCAATGATCTTGTTGGCAGACGTGTCCTGTTGAGATTCATCGAAAACCACATGTGGAGTTTCTTCCACACAAAGGGTTGAGTAGTTGAATACTCTAAATGCTTTGCTAGTCGAGGAGTATCCTAAGAATATCCCCTCGTCTGCTTTAGCATCGAATGCATTCAACTTGCTTTTCCCATTGTTATGGATAAAACACTTACAGCCAAATATATGGAAATATGAAACTCTGGGTTTTCTACCTTTCCATACCTCATAGGGCGTCTTACCTAGTGCTTTATTGATGGCACTTCTGTTTTGGGAATGGCATGCAGTATTGATAGCTTCTGCCCAAAACTTCTGAGGAGTATTATACTCTGTCAGCATGGTCCTGCAGGCCTCCTTAAGAGTTCTGTTCCTTCGCTCTGCTACTCCATTTTGTTGTGGTGTCCTTGCTGCACTAGTAAGGTGCTGGATGCCACGCTTAGAACAAAATTCTTTAATATAACAGTTAATGAATTCAGTACCCTTGTCACTACGGATCTTGACAATGGACTGATTCTTCTCAACTTGTAATTTCTTCAACAGATCAGGCAAAAGTGTTTGTGTATCACTCTTCTTGTGTAAGAAGACTACCCAAGTGAACTTAGAATAGTCGTCTACCACAACAAGTGTGTACCTTCTACCGTTCAAAGTTGGAGGAGTTATTGGGCCATGTAGGTCCATATGTAGGAGTTCGAGAACTCTACTTGTTGAGAGGGATGTAATAGATTTAAAGGAACCTTTTACCTGTTTACCTTTCTGACAGGACATGCATACATGTGACTTGTAGTAGACTTCATTGGGAATACCTTCCACAAGGTAGTCTCTGGCTATCTTATTAAGAACCTTAAAGTTTAGATGACAGAGGCGTATATGCCAGAGCCAGCCAAGTTCTTTAGGATTCTTAGTAAGTAGGCAGGTGTCCCTCAGACAACTGTTCCAGTTTACTATGTACACACTTCCTTGTCTTATGCCGACCAGTAGTACAGTATGAGTCCTCTTGTCAATGATTTCACATTTGCGACTCTTGAATTGCACCTTGTATCCACGATCACAGAATTGTGAAATAGAGAGTAAATTGTATTTCAAGCCTTCAACATATGAGACATCTTGGATCTCTATGTCTCCATTCCGAATGTAACCAAATCCTTTGGTAACAGCAGTGGAGCTATCACCAAATATTACTTTTGGTCCTTCTTGCTCATGGTAACTTGATAAGAGAGCCTTGGTACCAGTCATGTGGTGCGAACAACCACTGTCTATGTACCAGGTTTCTCCCACTGAGCCACCCTTCTTGTATAGATCGAGTCGACCCTGCATTAGATGATATTTCATAATTTAGGTACCCTCTTTGTTTAATGGGGTCCTGGGGGGTTAGTCGAGTTCAACGGAATCCAAATGTACATTGGAGTCCTGAACAAGTTTGATCTTCTAAGCTTTCGACCATATTTGTTGCAAAATAAGACCTTGTTGTCCTTGTCTGGCCTATCAGTCGAGTTCGGGTCTACTCTTTGGAGATAGCCTTTCGACTTGATCTCTACTTGAGCAGGCACTTGTCTATGATAGTTAGAGTAGGGTTTATATGCATTAGGTCCATACGGTTTATAGACATGTTTATGTCTTTCTTCTCCTTCGATATCATATGACAAAGGTGGAGGATATAGGACTGCTTGTGTACAATATTTTGGGCCTTCCTGCCTAGGTCTAGACGAGTAGAGTTGAGACTGCCTTATGAAAGGAGGTCTAGACTCTTGTCGTCTAGTCTGTACTTGTCTAGTACTCGTCTCCTCGGGATACCAATCCTCGTATCTGACCTGGTTGGGTCGTCTACGATTAGTGGTCCTTAGAAGATTAGTTCTAGGTTGAACAGGCTTGTTGTTACCATTCTTTTTACCTCCTTTGGGAATTGGAATGTTAACTCGAGCTTGTTTTGGTACAATACCTTTAGATGGAGTATCAATATCGTATATAATTGGTCCTTTTCCTTTATCATTAGCCAAAGAGCTTGAGATGAAAATAGTAGGGTTCTTAGGAACTTGAGTAGACGAGCTTGATGTCTCAACACCTATGCCTGTCTTGTCAGCAGGAGCCCTATACCTATCTGACAGTTCAAGGTTAACCTTGGAAGAGTTAACCAGGTCAGTAAGTTTAAGGTCTAGAGTGACAACCTCAGTTTCTAAGAACTTATTACGTTCTTCAAGCTTTTTGCACTTGCTTTTTAAAACATTGAATTCATGTTTCTCAGTAGCATGTGTCTTAAGTAGGTCTTGATACAACTTGTCTGTTAAAGCACACTTGTCTTTGAGTTGGCTCAACTCTTCTTGCAATCGTTCATTTAGGACTGTTGTATTAGGATCTACTTTAGCCTGAGCTTCCTTAAGATCAATGATTTCTTGTTTTAAAATAATGTTTTCATCGCTGACTTCAATGAATGCCTGGTTGGCAAGTAGGAGGTCGTCTTCAACTGCACTAGTAGAGTGCTGAAGGCTACTCCCTACTTTGCTACTGGCAGTATTACTTTCATCAGATTCTGATTCATCACAAGATTGAAAAGATGTAGCAGATGATACCTCTTGATCGATTTTAGCCATGCAGCATAAACCATCATCTACTATGAATGCTTCATCGTGATCTGGTTCAGATGGGTAGCTAGATGAGGATGATGGTAACTCGTCTGAGTCGGACTCAGAGTCATCATTGGCCATCATTTCCTTCTTACCACGGTTGTATCTACTTTCCCTTCGTGCTTTGCGTTCTTCTCGATCACCAGTGCTTAGGTCTGGACATTCATATATGTAATGACCTGGCTTTTCACAATTATAGCACAAGAGATCATTAGTAGCCTTTTTAATAGGAGAGTTATTCCTTCGTTTATCACATCTATCAGAACGAGTAATCTTCCTACCATCAGACTCTCTATCTTGTATGTTACCTTTCGAGACTTCGTCTCTCCTGTCGGACGAGTTTCGGTCTCGTCTGGTCTCAGATGAGTTCTTAGAAGCAGACCCTCTATGCTCTCTATAGAATTTCTTATATCTTCCGAAACGTTTATTCAGCCTATCAAACTTTCTAACCATGAGGCTTACCTGATCCTTCAGACTAAGATCAGTATCTAACTCATCTTTCACAGAAGTAGACCTAGTCTTAGACTTCGACCTGTCTACCTTAGACGAACTAGCCTTAAAAGCAACGTTCTTAGATACAGCATGTTCTCTGTCACTAATTACTATAGGTTCATCTTCGTCTAAATCAAACTCATGGGCCTTTAGAGTTTGAAACATGGTCTCTGCTGTCCATACGTCTATATCTTGGGTATTCTTAACAAGCATTTTTAGCATTTTCCATCGACTATCAAGGCTTTTGAGAATCCTAAGATTGATTTCTCGCGGAGTATAAGATTTACCAAGGACTTCCAAGTCATTCATAATTTTGGTAAAACGAGTATCCAACTGGTCTATTGTTTCGCCAGCTTTCATATGAAATGATTCAAATCTTTGGACTGCTATAGAAAACTTGCTTTCTTTGATTAGGGATGTCCCTTCACAAATGATAGCTAAGCGATCCCACATTTCTTTGGCAGTTTTACATTTTAGCACTTTTCCCAGATACTCGTTAGGAAGAGTGTGTAAGATGTAATTCTTGGCCAAGCTATCCAAATTATTCTGTCTCATTTCTTCTGAGGTTAGTTCTGACCTTGGTTTCTTGACGAGTGTACCCACGGGTTGATTTATATCGAGGGCAGCAGTATTAGGAATCATGGTCACTATCGGACCTTCAGTGATGACGGAGATCATTAAGTCGTGAGTGGAACTGAAGATGGCTTCCATCCTTAGCTTCCAATAGTCATAATCTTGAACCTGGAACTTAGGTAGCTTGTTAGCGCTGATTTCAAGTGACATGATTCAAGAAGATATGTATTAAGCAGGTTTATGATCAAGAAGCAGTCAGTTCAAGAACAGGGAACAAGAAACAGATATATCAAGAATATTGGTCAAGAACACGTAAGCAAGTATGATTAAGAACCACAGCTTCACCCTAAGTGTTAAGTCGGTTATCAAGAAACAGCAGTTCGTAAACTACTGCTCTGATACCACTTGTAGGTCCCAAAGGTTGAGTTAATATTGAGGGAAGCTAAAGAAAATGTCTAGAGGGGGGTGAATAGACTTTTCTAAAATCTTTCGATATATCAGAATTACAATGTGCGGAATACGAAATTAACAATGAGCCCAATTAAAGTTTATACTCAATCCTTTAAAATTCAAGAACTCTGTTCTATACTCAACTAATCTAGTTTAGACGTGTATTTAGGCAATTAAACAATTAAGCAATTAAAACCAATAAAACAGTAAAGTAAACAACACAAACGATTTATAGTGGTTCGACAACTTGTCTACATCCACTCTCACAACCCAGTTGTGATATTCTTATTAACTCGTCCAATGGAGTAATATGTTCTTGTAGCTTTAAGTCCCAAGAAATAAGACATAGATCTTCTCGACAACACTACCAAGTGCCTCTTCGATCTAACTAGCTATTTTACAAGTAACTAGCAACTTGAAACAGTAAACGAAAATAAAACTTATCTTCGTTCAGTAGTAGCCTTCTTGTTCTTCACTTGTCTTGCGTAGCTTCTTTCTGAACTTCAATCTCTGAGAGAAACTTCGAACAATTCTTCAGTATGTAGCTTAAGTATATGTATTTTCAGTAGTCTTCGAATGATAAACACCTTGAGGTATTTATAGACTCTAGAAATCAAGAACTCAGTTAGTTGTAACCAACTCTTCTTGAAAACTAACTTCTAACTGAATCTTCTTATCCTTCCACGCGTTTCTTGTTTAAGTAGTTATTTCTAACTAACTTTGTAATCTTATCTTCATACGCGCTTTTCCTTTAAGTATCTCCAAGTTGTCTTCTAGATAACTTGTCTTGTAGAGTCATGTAAGCACTTGTCTTGTAGTCCACCAGTCTTGTGTAGTAGACTTCAATTCTTCTTGTTATAGCCTTCTCTAGCAATCTTCAACAGTAGACTATTCTATCTTAACAAGACTATTACATTACTTTAAGCTTATAGCTTAGTCAACTTAAAACTATACAAACAATCTATTTATTACAATAAAAAATTATGAGCTCTATACAATGATTATTCATAGCTCAATAACAATCTAATCAGTTAATATAAACACATATGAAGTAATAATACGATATCAATTATAAGTACTTGTCTTTTCATATGTTAACTCATGTGAACTCTACTGATCTTGTTCAAGATGACTTCAACTTAACTAGACTAGATTAGTCAACACTTAGAAAAATTCAAACTTCTTTTGGCTTATCAAAACTTTATCTTTTATATTTTAATCATCATTGAGGACTTGTTTTAGGATTCATATCCCAACAAAATATTTGAACTCACTATATGCATATTGTGACTAGAGGACTGTGCCAAATTGTGTAAAACAAAACTGCATTTCAAAGAAGGCTCGAACATCATGCTGATTTTATTCATTCGACATTTATTTGATAAAATGTCACATTTTAACGGAGTATGATTATTACAGAATTGTGATTGGGGGACTGAGCATGTGCACTTGAGAGGTGCTTAGTATTTTGTTGATTGAGATGAATAATGTGTCTTAAATGAAGAACTTTAAGTGCATGGAACGAATATTAATGTGTGGGAACAAAAAAAAAAAAATTATGGACAATGGCGTCTGATATATGTAAAGAATGATAGACCACATGAATACTTGTCAGTTTTTAAGGTGTTATTTTAACTGATAAAATGAACTTCTAAAACTAGTTTATTTGGTTTCTACCTTCAAAAATCTTTAATTAGAGAAGGAGATATGCATGTATGCGCTGCGTTATCTTTGTTTTTGAGGCATCGAGTTTTTATTTTTATTTCCTTTACAAGGAAGGAGAAATGAGATTAAGGAGAAATATTCGTCTTGGGCAGCAATTGTAGAATTTGTATAGCTCAAATTAATTATTAATGAGACATGGTTTATTTGCTTTTGCCAATGAAACTGTAAGACATTTGCAAAGATTATTTGGCTTTTGAGTATTATGGTTTCAATTGTCCCATGTACATGATAAAAAATAAAATAGAACATTATATGATTTTAAAGATTGATGCCACGAAGAGTGAGGGCTCTGTGAAACCTAACTGAAATAGACTTATTGTTCTATCTTATTGAATTTTCCATTCTATTGATGTTCTGCCTATTCCCTACAATAAGAGATGAGTTAATGATTGCATTGTGCATATGCATATGCATGATGTAACTAAACATTTTGTCAGCATTAGAATTGGCATTGAAATGGTGATTGAATCTTGATGGATGATATTTTAGAAATGATTTTTATTTTTGAGTTCAGGAATGTATATTGAGGAAATTTAGTTCAATAATTTGGACACCAAATTTGGAATTTATATTTAAATGAGAATATATCTTTTGGGTTCTCGATATGTTTAATACGATTATCAAGGCTGAATAATGATTTTATTTTCTTTTGCTGAGGAAAAACACTTGCGATTCTGATATTGAAAAAAAAAACTTCAATCACCGAGAGAACTGCGCCAACAAATGAATTTCGCTTCACAAAAAGGAGGGGGGAATGGATGCACTCAACCGATGCATACTTGGCAACTTAAGGGAGGTATCTCTACACGTTTTATGTGAATCGAAATTGAAATATTGCTGGAGAATTCATTTTTGATTGATGAGTTAGTGTTAAATACTTCTGAAAAATCAGCTTGTATAAGAAACATAAACCTATAATGAGAACATGTGTTAAGTTTGATAAGAATGATCATGTCTCTAATCAATATGCCATGCTAAAAAGTGATTATGTTAATATTTGCATCAATAGTCATCTCTCGACTATTTTGTTGAGAGGGTAAGTCAGATAGATGTTAAGACTTGCAGTAGTGTTCATCTCTTAGCTATTATGCTGGGAAAAATGTGATATATGAAGTAGCATGCACTGTCTTGGCTAATTGATTGATACTAATCTGATACTGGAATTAGACTCGTCGAGGTGATGAATTTGAGTGAGAAGAATAACTTACCCATGATAGATAGGATCGAGATAAACTACTATATGCGGTGACTTGCATAATTGACCACTCCCCTAAGATGTCGAGGAGAATGATTTAGGTCTATTTACTTTAGTGTGTATGTTAATCTTCTCGATCAATATGATGTGAAAATATGATATGTATTGAATGTGTGATAAAATTAGCATGAGAATGCATTTTTTATTGAATGAGCTCTAGAATATTGACAAAGCAAGTACCAAATCTTGGTATAAATTACTATTTAACCTTTTTGTTGTGAGAAATTTCGAGAAGGTCTAGCCCAAAGGCCTTTAAGAATTCTGGGAGTATTCTGGTCCCCGAGGGCCGGCAGAGATATAGAGTATTCAGGTCCCCGAGGGCCGGCAGAGATATAGAGTATTCAGGTCCCCGAGGGCCGGCAGAGATATAGAGTATTCAGGTCCCCGAGGGCTGGCAGAGATATAGAGTATTCCAGTCCATGAGGGCTACCAGAGATATGAACATGAATTGGCCAGGACCTAAGAGCCCAGGTCCGTGAGGGCTAGCAGAGATATGCTGAGTACATTAGTACCACTGGTTAGTACAAGTGTTAATTCTTGTAAATGTTATTATGAGCATGTCTTTAAGAGATTGACATATATGATACGAGGCTACTCTTTTCCGTTGAATTAAGAAGGGTCCCCTTAAGCTTACACGATTGATTTATGTAGATATTTTATAACTGATATTGGAATTGAGAATTACTTGAAATCTTAGAAGCATGAGTGGTGATTCATATGTTGAGTTCTGTGACTACTTTATGTGGGAGAATTGATGATGACTATGGTTCTAGAAACGAAAGCTAGCGTAATTATTTTCAAATTGTGTATGATTGACATGTTTCTATACTTTAGATATGATTTCAAATTATAGATTGAGCTTATTCAGGTCCTTGAGATCAAAAAATGAAAAGTGCTACCTCTTACCTTTTGATCTTTAAACAATGATATGTCTTGAGTTATGTCCTCGTTTAGGACCTTGAAGCTTGCATGTACTAGAAATACTCATTTATGATGAAACGTGGAGAATTGAATATTCATTGTAATTTTCATTTGAAGAGATTATTTGAGAGAGCATGATCCACTTCATTTATGATTTTTAGAGTGGAAGTTGATTTGATTTGTTTGTTCGAGGCTATGAAGTTTTATTTTTGAGAAGATAATGAATTTTTACTATTGCATGAGATGATTCTTTTTTAGTGATGAAACATGATTTGAGCATTCTGAGGTACTTAAGGACCAATAGCCCTAAGTAACTGAAATGATAAGTACGAGCGTTTTGAGATATTTTAGGGCCAGCAGCCCTAAATGAGTGAAATAATAAGTCTGAAAATTAGAGTTGATAAACAATGATCCCATGAGGAGGAGTTGGAGATTCTAGAGGTGCTTGAGTAGCCCGAGGGAGCAGGATTACAAAAGAGAATAAAGATTGAGTTCAGGGGAACCTTGGAGGACCCCCAGATTATTATGAGATTTGAGATCCTAAAGAGCGAAACCAAACAACGTTGAGAGGCTGGAGGTTCAGGAAAAGACCATGTGCAATGAAGTTAAACCTCAACCTGCTCTAGGAGCTGTAGACGTACGAGAGATATGCACAACTGCGAAGACGAATATTGAGGTAACAAGTTAGTTCATATTACTTGTGATTTTTGTGTTCCGATAGCCAGGAAATTGATGGCTAAGATGCTAAGACAAAGATGGAGAATACTCGACTGGCCATGAAGTCAACTTAGTATATCTATGGGGCAATACCCCTGAATGACCAAGGTCAAAGACCATATCCCTGGAGGACTGAAAGTTATATCCCTGAAAAGGGGACATAATAAACCCATAGGTACCCTAATTCAGGAGCGAAAGACACTCTAAGACCACGAGGCCAAGAGGAGTTAGAGAAAATTGCGAGGTTTACCTCACCCTGAAAATTGCGAGGTTTACCTCACCCTGCGAGGTTTACCTCACCCTAATAACTTCAGGGAGAGTATAATCCCTAAGAACTCTTACGAGTATAAACAACTTCAGGGAGAGTATAATCCCTAAGAACTCTTACGAGTATAAACAACTTCAGGGAGAGTATAATCCCTAAGAACTCTTACGAGTATAAACAACTTCAGGGAGAGTATAATCCCTAAGAACTCTTACGAGTATAAACAACTTCAGGGAGAGTATAATCCCTAAGAACTCTAACGATTATAAACAACTTCAGGGAGAGTATAATCCCTAAGAACTCTTACGAGTATAAAAAACTTTTGGGAGAGTATAATCCCTACAAACTCTAACTTTTGGGAGAGTATAATCCCTACAAACTCTTAGGAGTATAAATAACTTTTGGGAGTAGAAGACCCGGAACAAAAGCTGAAAATTAAATCCCATGGGAAGGGCTAAGAGGAGATCTTGTGAGCATCAAGTAAGTACATAAACCTGAATTCTCTAAAGTATCATAGAGTATGGACGTACCACAGAAGAAGGTAAAATACAGCGAGGCAGCTAAAACCATTCAAGACTAGGGATATATGACCCTAGCCCTCCATAGAAAAACTCAGAGGTATAAAAGTAGGATCAGAGTTTCTTACAATCGGAGAGGGACCACAAGGCCGAGGGGAATTAGAGAACCCCTCACAATTCTGAGGTTCAATGATGAGCTTGATTTGAAGCCATGAGGCCAGGTTATTAAGGGAGAGCTCCACTCATGATAGGCTTTAAGGCCTGTGGGAGTAGGGGTCGTGCTAAGTTGTTAAAACTATCAAACTCCAAATAAGAGAAAGAAAAGGCATATGAAGAGAAAAGAAACAAGAGAAGTCATGGAGAAGGCTAAGAAAAGCCTCAAGTGAATACGCTTGAAGACACACTTTCCAGGGTTATACAACATGCTTCCTGAAATTGAAAAATGTTGGTGACCCGGGCGAGGAAACATTCCGCTTAATTCATCTTATCTTCTCTTCCTACTCTCATAAAATTACGAACACTTTTACGAGAGTAGGGGGGAGTTGTTGATGCGGCCAAAATATGTCATCCTCGGAGATAACGACACGTGGACATGAGATGAATTAAATCCGTCTTGTTATGAATAATGGGCTTGGAGGCCGGATTAATACACTCTCAAGCCCAAAGAGGGAAATAGAAGTAATTGGGCTTTTAGCCCACATTTGAGGATCAGTAGTCTTTGGGCCAAGTAGTTCGGTCCAAGAGGAGGGGATTTAGGAACTATTCCTTATCAATAAGATTAAAGAATGGGTCTAAGCGAGAATATAGGGCCAGTATGCTACAGGGCCGAGTCTTGAGGGATATTGGAGGAAATATAGGGAGAAGAAGTCTCCCTCTCTCCTAGGAAGGAGATCAGGTATAAAAGCAGGTTAGATTATATTTGATCATTTACGTTTTGACATTACAGACACATGATATATGATTTTACTAAGAAACACAAAAAAGATATAGAAGAACTCCACAATACTTGATTTCTCTTTGATTCTCCTGAGAAGAATTCTGACTTGAGCGTCGGAGATTCCACGCCGGAATCCCCTCCGGCGTGTTTTTGCAGGTCCTTAAGAAGCTTGAAGGAGGATTGTTCGTGAGAAAGCTTGCGGAGAAGTGACGATCTAAGCCCGTAATATTCGGTATCCTTAGACGTTATTTTTTGACGCAACAATACATTTATTGACATGATCTTAAATTGATTTAATGGAAATAAATTGAAAAATTAAATTGTTGATTAATACACAAAATATTATATTCCACGATCGGCTTTAAATATTATTTTACACCTAACAAAAAGCTTAAATATAGACAACTAATTTAAAATAAAATAAAAAATTATCCAACCCTCAGCGATACAAAATATGACTAAGAAGAAGAATTATTTTCACTTGTAAACCAATTTAAATATGATAATCTTTTAACGTTTTCTAAATTTTAAGCAATTTATTATTTATTATTATTATTTTTTTAAATACGCAATTAAAAAAAATTGTCATATTCTTTATATATATATATATATATATATATATATATATATATATATTATCTTTGACAAAAACTTATATACAATATTTCACAATAGTATTATGGTGCAATTTGACTAATTCTTATGTTTTTATCCCGTAGGCAGTCTCCATCTTCTTCTTCAGCGAGACTTCTTTCTCTCCTCCCCTACGCGTCTCCCTCTTCTTCTTCAGCCTCTGCCCTTCTCCCTCTTCTTTCTTCTTCAGCCTCTTCTTCATTCTCCTCTCTCTCATTCTCTCCCCTACGTATCGCTCAACTTCAATAAAAAAAAAAAAACTTTAGAAAATTCAATCCAATCAATTCTACTGTTCAGATTTTCGATCTGTTAATCTGAAACAATGGGAGAAATCATTATTTGTTATTTTGAACTTCAATAAAAAAAAAAAAACTTTAGAAAATTCAATCCAATCAATTCTACTGTTCAGATTTTCGATCTGTTAATCTGAAACAATGGGAGAAATCATTATTTGTTATTTTGAATGAATTAATGAATGGGAAAAAATCAACAATAATACCACACAGATTTATTCCAATTAATTATTGATAGTTATGTTTTTGTAATTGTAGGGATTGATAAACTACTCACCATGATTGTGTTTTTCGTGTTTTCAATTATTGTTCTTCGTCTTTTTAATGTGCATATCTCATTCCCTCTCAATAATAACGTTTTGTTTATACAGTAGCACATCTTTCTCTATAAAGTAATACACTTGTGTTTATATAGTAACACAGTTTTCTGTGTTACTTTAAGGTCAAATATGTGTTACTCAAAAGCCAATTATGTGTTACTTGTCCTTACAGTAACACGTATTTGTTCGTACAGTAACATATAATTGTATTTATAGTAACACAGATTAAGAGCAATTTTTTCTATTTTATCCTTTCTTGAATTATTTTATATTAATATTTCCTGTGAAAAGTCAATTTATGTGTTATTTGTACTTACAGTAACACATATTTGGTCTTACAGTAACATATAATTACCTTTATAGTAACACAGACCTGAAATCCGTTATCCTGTTAGCCTCCTGTGCGCGACTTTTGTGCAATTTTTAAGGAAATATTCGTTTGACCGGTCAAATCCGCTACAAATCCGCGAATTTTGACCATTCCTTAAATTTTGACCATTCCTTAAATATCCTAATATTTCACGTGAAATATTGCACATAAGTGCGGCCCATTATCTTTTCGGATAATATCTTAGATCCCTTAAAAATAGATTAAAAAATATTTGAAAATATGTTAAATTATCACTATATATCTATATCTCTATTCTGTATAATATGTATATATACATTGATTTTTGGATAATATTAGATCCCTTCATATAATACATGATTTTTAAGCTTTCTTTCGAATTGAATTTGACTGGGTTATATAATTCACTTCGAGTCAAACTGAAGTAGAATTAAAATGCACAAATTAAGGAAATAATTAGTTATATTCTAATTCAACAATTTTATCCATAAACAAATATTTTCTAATAAGAATTTATTTAATTTCAATTTATTTGATTTCTTTAATTTGAGGTGATTTGAATATTTTTAACTCTATCACGTTCATGTCATAGAGATTTTCCGTTGATAGTATAGATTTTTCTTTCGTAAGAATATAAATTTAGAAATGATACATGAATATACTCCCATAAAATTTTGAAGTTTATATTTACTAAGCTAATAAAAGAAATTAGATATAATTAACTTTATTTTATTTATTAGATCATTAATTAAGTTACCAATAAAATTAAAATATGATGTATTAAAATGCAAAAACAATATATATGAAATGAAATAACCAAATCATAAGAGATAGATACATGATATTAAAATATTTGTAAAATTAAAAGATAAAAAAAAGTTTGAATGTTTAGAAATTGCTTCCACAATTTTCGATTCTTATTTATTAAAATAAAACTCGAATTCAGTAAGTTTCGAGTGATTAATGAAAATTATATGAAAAAATAATATATACGAAATTGAAATGGAAGGCGTCTATTAAAAAAAATTAAAAAGCATACTAAATAAATTATTGATTAGACAGAAGTGTGAAAGATCAAGTGATTAATAAAAATCATATGAAAAGAAATGAGTTGATATTTATAGAGTATTGTAGGATTTGTTGATAGAAATTTTAAAAAACTATTGCATATACAGGGATCTGTTAATATTAAAAAATGCGTATTTAATTTTAAATTAATTAATAAAATGTGAAATTAATGAGAAAAAAAAGATTTTAAAATGGAGAACTATAGTAGGATTTGATGATAGTAATTTAAAAAAACTATCGCATAGGGATCTGTTAATATTAAAAAATGCGTATTTAACTTTAAATTTAAAATTATTTGATAAATTAATTAATAAAATGTGAAATTAATGAGAAAAAAGAGATTTTGAAATGGAGAAATTTGAGAAAAAATAGATTGTCATAGACCAATCATTCTGCAACACGTGGCTGTTGAAATGTTTGCAAATATAATATATACGAAATTGAAGGCGTCTATAAAAAAAAATTAAAAAACATACTAAATAAATTATTGATTAGACAGAAGTGTGAAAGATCGAGTGATTAATATAAATCATATGAAAAAAGAGATTTTGAAATGGAGAAATTTGAGAAAAAATAGATTGGGATAGACCAATCATTCTGCATAACACGTGGGTGTTGAAATGTTAGCAAATATATGATATTAAGATACTCCGTAGAAGATTATGCGGAAATTCGGTTTCATTTTAAATTTTAATATTCAAAATTAATATGGATTTTAAGATTAATGATTTAAGATTATTAAAAAAAATTAATAAAATGTGAAATTAATGAGAAAAATGAGATTTTAAAACATAGGGATTTGAGAAGAAATAGATTGTGATAAATCAATCATTTTGCAATATGGTTTTTGAAATGTTTGTATAATATTAAGATTAAGATAATAACTAAACATGTGAAACTGCATAAATTTTTTTATTCGACCGAAATTTGACTTTTTCATTTCTTTAAGGAAAAACTTTATTACACAAATATGTAAAGTACTTTCTCATTCAAATAATGAAATATAGAATAAGCAGACTCGTGATTAGGGGTGTGCAAAGTATGGTTCAAACCGATCAAAGCGATCGAATCAAATCAGACCATTTAATATGGTTCAGTTTTTAATTTACGATTCGGTACGTTTACGATTTTTAAAATTGATTTTTTTTTTTAGTATGATTTGGTTTACGGTTTTCACTAATGAAAAATCGCAAAAAATCAAATCAAACCGAACTTATTATATATATATAAAAAATATATATATATTATATATAATATTATATAAAAAATATATATTATATAATATTATCTAAATAAATATTATGTATATTATAGATTTATAGTCTCTATATTATATAATCCCTAAACTAGTAAACCCAAGATATTTTTCAAGTTGACTAGTCCAATTGCCCAAAGCCAGAAATCCTACTCATTCTCTTCTATTTAGTATTTAGTGTGTTGGTCCCAAAAGAGTCAGATAAGTTGAACAGGACCTTATGTCGAGTCCTATGAAAATACTTAATGAAAATATTTTTATTTTTTTTTATGGAAGTTAAATACCCATCCCTTTTTTCCCTCCCCATGACTCGAAATTTTTTTTTTTTGATGGAAGTTAAATACCCATCCCTTTTTTCCCTCCCCATGACTCGAACTCAGGACCTTAGTATTTAGTGTGTTGGTCCCAAAAGAGTCAGATAAGTTGAACAGTATGTCAAGTCCTATGAAAATACTTAATGAAATTTTTTTTTTTTTTTATGGAAGTTAAATACCCATCCCTTTTTTCCCTCCCCATGACTCAAACCCGGCCAGGACCTAAGGCCTAGGTAGTGGTGCTCTAACCACTTGAGCTATTCCACTTTGTCTTAATGAAAATATTATAACAGAGCTTAATAGTAAACAACTTGTATGCGGAATAAATGATAGACCCTATTATACTCCTTTAAACAATATGCACTTAGATACTTTAGCAACCAAATATACAATAAGCAGTTGTATCAACACAAAAACTTAAGCAATAAGGTAAATGCAGTAAATAAGAACACAGGACGTATAGTGGTTCGGAGGCTAAACTGCTCCTACGTCCACTCTTCTAATTTAATAGGATAATTCTTTAATCACTTGGAATTAACTTGTTTTTACAGTGCCAAGGTGCACTTTACTTCTTCTTCTTCTTCTTCTTCTTCTTCTTCTTCTCCTCCTCTTCTCTTGATTTCTTGCAACCTTCTCTCGTTGCAATACTCTCAACACTTCTACGAACTCAACAATACTCTCAATATATCTCTCAAGGTGAAAACTTCTACGAACTCAACAATACTCTCAATATATCTCTCAAGGTGAAAGTAGGGTTTTGTTCTTGTACCAACTAAGTGTGATATCCTTTACAATTTAAGAACGAATGTAAAGGCTAGGATATCACTTTCTAGGCTTAGGATAATAGAACGATAAGCTTGCCTAGTGGGGACTAAAGATAAAACTCACAACGAATATGCTTAAAAGCTTTAAGATCTCGAGTGCTTTGAATTCTTTTGAATGCTAAAATATTGCTAGAATGTGTATGGCTTGTATGTCCCGTAATCTTGAAATGTTTCAAGATATGGCCTATTTATAGATGAAGCAAACTATCTGTTGGTGGAGATAGCAAACTTATCCATAAATTTGAACTTTCAAATTGTTCAAGGGCATGCATGCAAATATTACATGTATTCACGTCCATTCTGAATTTTGCATTCCATTCTCAGAATTTGTTATGCGTAGTGACAAGTGGAAGTATTCTATTTGCTATTTTGGAATAATTCTGTCCTTCCACCTAACGGCCTCGTACTGGGTAAATGTCTTGTCATCCATCGTCTCTGACCATAAGTGTGCCAAGTCCAAAGTATATGAATATCCAAATTCATCATACTTGACTTTTGTCCTTCAGCATATTTGTCTTCATGAGTCCTTGTCACTTCCTCATAACACTTTAGCTTCTTGTCTTCATGCTTTTTGTGCTTTCAGGTCATTTGTCATAGATTCAAGAATAATCTATCTAATAAAAAATTAAAGCTCCCTAACATATGTGAGCTTTTCTAACCTAAAAATCTAGACTTGGCGAATCATCATACTTGGGGTTTTACTTAGGGTTTTGGTATCTAATCAAAATCAAAATTTTCTTTTATTAATATAAACTATATCCCAACATAGCGCCTCTACGCGCATGGCGCTCTTAGTCTCTCACAGTCTCACTCAATCTGAAATCTTGAAGAAAACAAAAGTTTATTGATTCTTTTTGTGGTTATTTAGTTATTTTTTAACAACTAGTTTGTGAACTTTGTAATAGCATTTCGTTTATTTGAATTATATTTTGGATTATTGGGATTTTATTTTGTCTATTCTATTGAGATTGTGTTTTACATTTTATTAATTATTGTGTATAGGGAAACATTATGGTTTCAAACCGAACGGTTTTTACAAATACGGGTTGGTTTACAATTTAAACAAAAAAAGAACGGATTATAGTTTGATTTTTGATTTACGGACGATTTGATTAACCAAATTGAACCGTGCACACCCCTACTTGTGATATAGAGAAATAAAAGATTATATTATAAAGGTACGTAATTGTAGGGAGACATAAACAAGTCCATCATGGGTTTAAATTGGGCTAGTCTTGGGTGAGACCGTCTCACAGAATGAAATCCGATCCGTGAGACAGGGTCTTCCTTAACCCTCATATATAAAAAATGATAATATTTGAGCAAAAAGTGATAGTGTTTAAGTAAAAAGTAACAATCATTTATTAAAAATATTATTACCTTTTCTACAAACCAAAATCTGGAAAAAAATACTCCCTCCGTCCCATACTTGATGACCCATTTTACCATTTTTGGCGTCCCTTACTTAATGACACGTTACGTAAAATAGCAAAAACACTTTTAAACAATCCCCTTAAAACATCACAATATTACAACAAATGCAACTACTTTATTACACTAAAAAGTAACTTTATTACTACTATTTATAAAGTTGAAAAGTCTTTACTACCCCCACTTTATTTATTTTTCATAATACTAATAAACAATTAATTCGTTAAAACTCTTGTCCAATTGGTTTGAGTCATCAAATATGGAACGGAGGGAGTATGAGTTATTCTACTCAAAATTTTGAAATATGAATTAAAAGGGATGCGTCTCATAAAAAAGATATATGAGACGGTATAAATTTTTGCCCAAATTAAAAGGCGCGCAAACCAATGATCAAAAGTGACTCCATATATATAGTTATGACTATTTATTATTTCAAGAACAAGACATAAACATTTTAAGTTAATACAATACAGAGATCGGGTCCAAAATTGAACCAATGATCAAAAGAGCCCAAAAGTAACTCGATATATATAGCTAGTTATCGATCACACTAGCTATAATTAATTTTATTTCATAAACAGACATAATTTTATTACAAAGAGATCGGTACACAAGTGATCACCTTCCTTCCCTTGATTACAGTACCACATATATAGCTGCGTTAATCATCCATCCATCGGAATAAGACCTGCAAGGAATATCAGTACGTACCAATAATATTTAATTATAACAATATACTGTATTAATAATGCAGGCCTGCTGGGTTAAGAAACCTGCAGGCAGGTTTGATATGGACTTGCATAAATTACTTGTACAACGTACGTACCTTCACACTTGTCAATGTTTGGAACAGTATAATTGCATTCTCCAACGAGCTTTAGAACGTTGGTAAGAGACTCCTGGGTGATTCGTATTTCTTTGGCGCAGAGACATATTGGGTCGATTTTTTCGAATATGGCGCAGCATTCTTCCGGAAGTGGCCTAGTTTTCCTAAGACATGAGAACCGGATTACGTCAAATATGCCTTTCATCGTTACCTTGGGATCACATGATGATGAATTCTGATCTTGTGCCATTCCCACCTCCACGCATACTACTAGTATGAGGATTAATGCACCCACCTCCAGCTTTCTCATTCTTGCTAGATCGATAGGAATTAATGCATCGTCTTTTCATTTTACTCACCTTTTATAGCACAAAATTATAACATCCATATTTTAATTATTTATTTTGCATGGTTAGTGTGCTTTTTAATTAATTATGTAACGTGTTTGCATGTACTTTGTCGAGGCCGGTGGAGATCTCTTTTGATCTTATGATGTATTGTAATGACCCCACATCTAGAATACTACTTAGCTAGGGAGTTTTGGGTGAGATGCATAGTTATTTTAATAGAGTGTTATCTCATAATCTCATATAACCTGATGGGGTCAGTGGGTGGAGCTAGCTAATTTAGACCTAATCAAATGAATTGAAGGTTTTCATCAATCAATTGAGAAGGAGATGCTTTGACTCAACTAAGTTGTTCAAAATAGAAGAGGCTTGATCAGCTCAATAGATGTCTATCAGTAGCTAGAGTTAGTCTTTTGACTAAGCGTACGTGGAGATCAACTCAGTATAAATACCTATTTTGTAAAGTTTGACGCGTACGAGCATTCGTTTTTGAGTTATGAGTTCACGAGTGGGAGAGGATAAATCCAATTTTCGAGTTAATGAGTGTGTAAATATTTTTGATCAATCAATCAAAGTTGAAGTCGTGTGTCCAGTGGATTTAGATCACATATATTGATCGAACCACTTAAATCCTTACGTACTCTGTTTTCTGTCTTGTTTTGTTTACTTTCGTGAATTACTATCTTAGTTGGGTTGTTTCATATTATCATCAGTTTATATACTTGGACTGGAGACGTCTAATCTTATGGATTATTCTTACGGATATATATGATGACTTCTGTATAATCAAGTCAGAATATCTCAAATATTGATTAACATTGAATAGTAGATAGTATGCCTTTTCATCATTTAGTAATTCAGTATATTTTTAGGTGTTAATCTATCCAACCAAACCTGACATTTTTGCATCATTTTAATTTTACTCACCTTTTATATATACCACAAAATTAACATCCATATTTTTAATTATTTTGCATGGTTAGTGTGCATTTTAATTAATTAATTAAAATAACTGTAAGTACGTATATAACGTGCAGGTTACTGGTGGAGATGATGAAATTATGAAAGTTGACATTGTGTAATTAATAATTAATATTTCAATCCGGCCACATCTAGAATCACACAATTGGGTGTGTTTTTACCTTTTATTTTAAGTCTAATTCATCATCTATCCTATAAAATAAATTAATTGTCTAATTTATTTTAATTAATTTAGAAAGTAAACGGATCAGCGTTGAACTTTTTTTTTATTTTCTATTTTATAATATTGTCTAATTTATTTTAGAGCCCATTTGTCATTTTATTAATGAGAACCCTTTCAAGATAATAATATTGTTATTAGTTTGCAACATTAATTTTTATAAAATAATGTTTTGCAACTTGCTTGAATAAGGAATATCAACTCTGATCCGTTTATCCATTCGATTCTCCTGTTCCATTTTTCGTGTTCCACTGATATTTCATTTTCCTTAACTTTTAACACGTGTCGCCCCCAATATTATAGAATGTTGATTATTTTTTAATATGACACATGTCAATCATTCATACAGTGGAATAAGATATGAAACACCAAAATTGAAATAGGCTAGTGATCACATTCAGGTAAAAAAATATATAATTTTTAAATTACAAATATTTCCTTATGTTATTAAAAAATCATTTCACATCATATTAATATATTATCATAATCGAAACCCTAAGAATACCAAAACTCCCGTTACAGTCTTCATCTCCACGTACCACGACTTTAGTCAATTATATTCCATTTGAATGGAGAGATTTAAATATACAAATTTTAAATTCACAGTTCAAATTCATTTCATTTAATTAAAAAATAAATGAATGAAATTTGGGTAAGACCTGGTACTCGGTTAATAAAATTTTCACCGTCCAAAAAAAAATCTTTAATTGAATCAGATGCCAGTGGAATTTATTATGCTATATATATATATATATATATATATATATATATATATATATGTGGTGGCACGAATAATGGAAAGGAAATGTGCCGATCACGTGTTTATGTAGTACTATTACAAATCAACTTCATCTTTTGTTTATAATGTGGTCGGTGAAATAGGGACCTATTCCACCCGTAATGACAATTTCACATGTTTGCTGAGTAGGATAAAATTCAAAATCAAGAAATTATGTGTATTAAGATGATATACTCCATATTGTAAACAATACTGTAACTTAATTGATATGAGTGTGAATACAATCTTGGGCAAAAAATCTTCTATTTGAGAAAACTTGAATAGTCGACATTTGTATCTTCAGAGTTACAAATATCTTCACAGAGGTACTGTATTAGGGATATTATGTTGTTAGGATTAATGCAATATTGAATTTCATCTGATTTCTATCTATCAGGAGAGTTGCTAGTGTTCTGATCTTGAAGTTCAGCAAAGTTGGGTTTAGGTGTAACTCAGATGATAAGGTTTAGTAGTCTGATTAGGAGTCAACTAATCTAATAAGAGTTTGGACAACTCTGCTGATGCAAGTCGTCTGAAGTCAGTTCAGAAGAGTTGGGTCCAAGTCTGCTGAAGCCAACCCAGTTGATCCCAACTCAGCTAAGTCAAGTCTGCTGAAATCTAGTTTTCAAAGTTAGTTAATTCTGTTATTTCTATTAGTAAGTTAGTCGGTTAGTGACGGTTATCCAATGCATTGTACATCTATAAATATACCATCTAGTGCATAGGTTGTAGGTTATTGAAATTGAGAGTTTTGAGAGAGATCAAGCTTAGTGTATACTTGTAATATGTAACTTTCATTTGTGATTAGTGAAGAGAGTTTCCTATCCTCCGTGGACGTAGATCATTTGATCGAACAACGTAAATCCCGTGTTCTTTCTTTGAGTTCTTTATTCGTTTCAATTTTTTGCGTTTCTAGTTGTCTTGATTTATCATTTGTAAGGAGTTGCTTTGTGGATACAATTCCATAACAATTGGCGCCGTCTGTGGGAAGTCGAAAGATAGTCAAGAATCAAGAAATGGGCTCTGTGAAATTGGAGATAGAGAAATTCAATGGTAAGATATATTTTGGTTTATGGAAAGCCAAGATGAAGGCTCTGCTGTCACACCATGGGCTGAAAGAAGCCCTTACTCCACTTGACCCTGCTGCATCCGATGCAGACAAGGCCAAGAAAGAAGAGCTTATGGAAAAAGCTAACAACATTGTTGTTCTGAGTTTGGGAGATAATGTTTTCAGAGAAGTTATGAAGGAGAAGGATGTTGCTGGAGTATTTGAGGCATTAGATGATCTGTATTTAGCACAATCTTTGTCAAATCAGATGTTTATGGAAATGAAGCTCAATAATTTCAAGATGACAGATGATAAAACCCTTGATGAGCCACAAATAGAGTTCATGCAGGTAGTTGATGATCTTGAAAATGTTGGAATTACCTTGGAAGATCACAAGAAGTCTTTTCTACTCTTAGAGGCATTACCCACCTCACCACCCCTCCCCATACTCCTGAGCACAATGGTGCTTCTGAACGTCGTCATCGACATATCGTTGACACCGATCTTGTTCTCCTTCACCATTCCTCTACACTTCTCTCGTATTGGCCCTTTGCCTTTACTGCTACCACCTACGCGATTAATCGGTTACCCAAAATTGGTCTCTCCCTAAAATCCTCCTTTGAAACCCTATTTCAGTGTCGTCCTAACATCCTCAAACTCCGAGTATTTGGATGTCTGTGTTATCCCTGGCTTCGTCCATACACCCCTCACAAACTTGCCCCTCGCTCCCACCCCTATGTGTTCATCAAATACTCTCAAACCCAAAGTGCTTACCTTTGCGCAGACCTATCTTCCAACCGTCTTTACGCATCTCGTCATGTCGAGTTTGTGTAAGACCAGTTCCCCTTCCACACAAAACCTCTTCCCCCTCCAACTCTGACTGCCTCGGACCCGCCCATTATCGATTGGGTCCCCACACCTCCCCCTGTTACCGAGATCACTTCCCTTGCCGAGCCTCCTCAAGCGCCGACCCCTGCTACTCCTGTGCCTCCCCGTCGAGCTCCTTCACCAACTCCACCTGCCTCTCGCCATCCAATGGTCACTCAGGCTCGTACCAATATTGTTAAGCCCAATCCGAGGCATGGTCTTTTATCTTCAGTTACTTCTGACATTGACCCCAAAACTGTTTGTCAGGCTCTTCAGGACAGCCGCTGGCGTGATGCTATGTCCACTGAGTTCTCGGCTCTCCTCCACAACGGTACATGGGATCTTGTTCCTCCTACTGCTTCTCAGAATGTCGTTGGGTACAAGTGGGTGTTTCGAATAAAGAATAAACTAGATGGCACGGTTGACAAATTCAAAGCTCGCCTTGTGGCCAACGACTTCCATCAACGCCCCGGTGATGATTACTTTGAGACCTTCAACCCGGTTGTTAAGCCTACCACTGTTCGGATCATTCTTTCCTTAGCTGTTACACGGGACTGGCCTTTTCGACAATTTGATGTTAACAACGCCTTTCTTCATGGCACCCTCCCTGATGAGGTATACATGGCCCAACCACCAGGTTTTTCAGACACCAACTTTCCCTCCTATGTTTGTAAACTCCGAAAGTATCTATGGCCTTAAACAGGCTCCTCGTACGTGGTACAATGCCCTTCGTGACTTTCTGTTCTCACTTGGGTTTATTCACACCAAGTCCGATGAATCCCTCTTTGTCTACAGTGTTGGTGACATTATTGCATACTTTCTGGTGTATGTGGATGATTTGATCCTTACTGGCAACAACACCTCATTTTTGGACACTGTTGTCCAGTCGCTTGCCTCAGCCTTTTCCATCAAAGACTTTGGCCCCTTGTCCTATTTTCTTGGAGTGGAAGTTCTTCGCTCGTCATCATCTTGCACCTTAATTCAGCGTAAGTACATCACAGATCTGCTTGGAAAGTACAACATGCTCGATGCCAAGCTAGTTCAGACGCCCCTTGCTTCGGGTGCCTCCCTATTCCTACATGATGGTTCTGCCCCCGCCGATGTGACATCCTATCGTCAAGCTCTTGGTAGCTTGCAATATCTCTTATTCACTCGCCCCGACATTGCCTTTGCTGTGAACAAACTGTCTCAATTCATGGATGCTCCCACTGAACTCCATTGGGGGCGGTTAAACGCTTGCTCCGCTACCTCAATGGCACTCGCTCTCTCGGCATCACATTTCGGCGGGACTCGCCCGTCTCTCTTCATTGTTTCACAAACGCTGACTGGGCTGGTAATTGTGATGATCGCACCTCCACTGGTGCATATATTATCTTCATTGGTGCAAACCCCATCTCTTGGTCGTCTCGGAAGCAACGATCCGTTGCTCGGTCATCCACTAAGGCCGAATACAAAGCTATTGTTGCGGCTGCTGCTGAAGTCCAATGGGTTAACTCTATTCTTTCTGAGCTTCATATCACTATGCCACCCACTCCAACTATTTACTGTGACAACATTGGTGCAACTTACTTATGTTCAAACCCCGTGTTCCACTCTCGGATGAAACACATATCCATCGACTATCACTATGTTCGTGATCTGGTTCAGAAGTCTCAACTTCAAGTGTCTCATGTCTCGTCAGCTGACCAACTTGCTGATGCTCTCACCAAGACCCTCACACGTCCTCGTCTCCATCTTCTTATGTCCAAGATTGGACTCACTAATAGTGCTCCATCTTAAGGGGGTGTATTAGGGATATTATGTATTAGAGATTAAGGTTTACTATTGTATATCTTGACCCACATGCAAGTTAACCTAAAGCCCACCACCACTTCCTTGTATATCTTGGTCCACAAGTTAACCTAAAACCCATGTTTATAGTTTAACCTTAAAGTCCATTATGTAATCTATATTTATATACTCATTCTCATTGTTAATAAAATTATCTTTCCATTCATACATTCTCTACAAGGTGTGTTATCCCGACTGTTGTATGAGTTTTTTCGGGCCGGATAAGCTTCGAGTTGGTCTGCACCCCACGTTTTGCTTGAGGGCCGGGGATGCATAAGATAATTTCATCATATCTTTTGTCTTTGATTTAGGAATTCACTTATTGTAATTAATTTAAATTATTTCATTCCTTATTAGGAAAGATATGCATATACCTTCTCAAAGTAATTCAAATCAACTAGATTAATTATATATACTACCTCTCTCCCACAATTGTTTGCACTCTTTCCTTATTCGTTTGTTCCATAATTGTTTGCATGCACTTTCCAAATTTTTTTTTTTTATAAACCCCGCCTTCACAATATTCACATATTTACACAAAATGTCATTACTTTTAATCTCAATCCAATCATTCACTTTACTTTATTCATAAAAGTTTAGAAAATTACCCCTCAACACTTCACTCGTTACACTTTTTTCTTAATTTGTGTACCCATAAAGTGGTGCAAACAGTTCCGAAACGGAGAAAGTATCAATTTACTGGGCTCATAATTTACCACTGTAAATATAGGCCATACAAAACATACTTAAAATAATTTACTCAGGCCATGTTTACCCTTTCAAGATAATATTGTTATTAGTTTGCAACATTAAATAATTTTCATAATATAATATTTTGAAACTGTCTAATTATAGGATTCATATTTAACATTAATATTATATATATAATTTAAATCCAATTTTTTAATAGGAAAATAACATATTATAAGCCTAGAGATCGATCTGCAACATGTGTAGGTATATATAATTCATGTATTTTATTTTTAGATTTTTTTCTATAATTTATAATTTTGAATATTTTAGTCACACGAGAATTGCTCGATCCGAAATAGGTGATTTTGTCAAAAAAGAAAAGAAAAAAAAAAAAGGGTATCTTTCAGTTGCATTATTTATCAACAGTCGGTCACAATATAATATACTCTCTGTCCCACGATTATTTACAACACTTTTTTTATTTGGACACACTCCACACTCTTAATATGAAAATACCCCACAAAATTAATATCCTCCTAATATTATTGTATTTTTAAAACTGTCACTCATTTTTTACACACATTTTACTTTACACCTTATCAAATCATCTAAAATACCCCTCTTTTATTTTAAATCACTAATCACTTTATTCTATTTTCTTAAAAACCGTAACGATTAAAATGTGCAAAAATTACTGAGACGGAGGGAGTATTAAAAGTACACCAGGGAAAGTTGACAATATATAGTTAATAATATTTTGAGATGTGTGTGAACACAATCTTCTATATTTTGGTCAAATCTTCAAATTAATATCCGAAAAATATATCATCTATAATTTCACAAGGTTTTAAGAAAACAGCCTCTAAATATTTGAGACGAAAAAAAGTCTTTAAAGCGCCTGTTTTTAATTCTCGCATTTTTATTTTTTTTTGGTAGTGTATTATAGAAAAAAAATTATTAACTTGTATAATTAAAATATAAAAAATTAAAATGTTGTGACTTAAAAAGTGGAGAACAATTTAATTAGTACTCCAATTAATAATTATGAAATAAGCTTATTTATAACAAAATTAATTAATTTAATAATTAATTCATATTTAATTTTTATGTAATATATATATACTAGTGCAAGACCCACAAATTTTCGTGGGAATTGTAAAAAATTACTATATTTATAAGAAATTTATTTATGAACCGAAGGTTCCCAACAACAATGACTAATCTATGAAATTCTAATATTAGGTGTCCACAAATTTTTATCACATGAATCTATGTTTTACATTTTCACCAAACTTGACAATCATCACTGTTGTTGGTTGTATCCTCCACTCCCGTGTCAACCTTATTTTTACCTTTGTAGTCAACGTGATCACTGAAGTACCTCTTTTTGCCACTGACATATATAAACCCTCGAAGATCTTCACTAACCTTCATTTTCTTTTATTCCCACAACATTAATGTTTACCTCAATATCCTCATCAATTTCCTGCCTCATATAACTCATTCCACCTTCAGGAGAGCCCACCACACAAAATTCCTAAAAACTTTCACTTTGTCACCAAATATATTCCAAGTAAAAGTTATTAATGCAGTTGTAAAAAAAAAATGCCTAATTCATTCTCAGTTAACTTAATTTTCTGTTCTAAAAATATAAAAGATAGAGATATGACAATGAACAATCAAAAAATTTATATATTCCCGACATTAATAAATATCATTAAAAAAGAAGAAAGTAATGAAAATAAATAACTCACCATTCACCAACCAAGAAGATGAGGGCTTCGGAAATAAATCGTCTGCAAAGAGAACATTGTAAATCAAATTATGAGAAAATTATTCAAATTGCAAGTTCCGGAGCATCATTGACAATGGTACTATAGTAGTAAAGAAGCAATAGATGAACAATAATTTAAAGAAAAGATTTGGAAGAAGAATACATAAAAAAAATATATAGTACAAATCAAATGAAATTTTGATAATGGAATATTGCAAATGTATAGACACTTGTAAGCAATTTAAAAATATTATACACAATACAAACAGCAGATGAGGGATAGGGAATAAATCCTGCAAACAAAATAAAATTGAAAAAAAAAACTATAATAGAAGTAACATGACTTAACAATGAAAAAACTATCAAAATTATAATTATCAAGTGAGAGACGAATACACTCGGTGCGTACAGGTGGGAGACAGGTGTGGTGCGGAGTTTGGCATTAATGGAGTAGATGAAGAGGAATACATTTTTTAGATGGTAGACGGTTATGAATCGAAAAGAAGAAAGAAACCTAAGTTTTGAATAGTATGGAGAGTTTTGAATGAGATGTTCTTGAATTTGAGGGAGGAAAGAAACCGTAAAAAAGGGGAGTAATCGTCAGATAATGTTAAGATTGAAAAATAGGAGAGAGAAATAAAAGAATAAAATTAAAAAATGGTTAGAAAATTAGAAAATGTAAATGAAAGAATTATACAGTCCAATATTAATGACTACCAACTCACTCAAATAATTCCTCCGAAAAAATAATTGAAGAAAAAATTAAAAATTAAATAATTAAAAAATGGGAGAAAAATTTAAAGAAATTTTAAAAAATAAATTTTAAATTTTTTTTAAAGAATATTGAAAAAAACTATAAAGAACCATAAAAAATAAAAGAGAGAATGAAAGAGAGGAGAGAGAAAAATTTGATTAAAAAAAAAGAGAGAGAGAAGAAAAGTAAAACAATTGTTTAACAAAAATATAAAAAAAACAATTATTTAACAAAAATATAAAAGAAAACAATTATTTAAGAAAAAATAATTTATGAAAAGTGTCTATGAAAAAGGGAGAGAGGACTGAAACTATTATTGAAGAAGAATATAAAAGAAAATTGTATAAAAAAAACAATTACGTAAAAATAAATAAAAATGGAAGAAAAATTTAAGGAAATTTTAAAAAATAAATTTTAATTTTTTTTAAAGAATACTTAAAAAAACCCATAAAAGAGAGAGTGAGAGAGAGGAGAGAGAAAAATCTAAAAAAAAAATAAAAAAAGAGAGAGAGGAGAGTAGTAAAACAATTATTTAAGAAAATAATTTATGAAAAAGAAGAAAAAGGGAGAGAGGCCTGAAACTATTATTTAAGAAAATTGTATAAAGAATAAAGAAAACTATTGTAAGAAAATTAAAAAAGAAAACTATTGTAAGAAAATTAAAAAAGAAAACTGTAAAAAGAATCGAGAAAAAAAAAAGAGGGAGAGAGAAAATTGTATAAAGAAAATGGTAAAAAGAAAATAATTGAAGAAAATTGTGAAAGAAAATAATTTAGGAGACCGAGGTAGAGAGGTGAGAGAGAAAAACTGAAAAAAACTGTTTTAAAAAAAAAAGGTTAAAAGAAAAATATTGAGAAGACCTAGAAAAGGGGAGAGGGAGGAGAGATAAAGAGAGAAGAATTGAAAAAAACTGTAAAAGAAAATAATTGTAAATTGTGAGAAAATTAGAAAATTAGAATATGAGAAAAGTAAAATGCCACGTGAAGAAGAGGATTCAGAAATAGTATATAAGGGTAGATGTGTATATATATATATATATATATACATTGAGGGGTCATGGCCACCTCAGCCTTCAGGGTTGTGCCTCAGTCCGCCTCTGAGTTACAGTATATTTTACTATTTTTTTGGAAGCGACAAATATATTGATGGGTACTAAAATGTACCACAATAATTATTGACATGTAACGCCTCATAATAATGAGGGCGATCTAGCATGGTGGAACACCAAGTGAAAGAAGAATAGTTGATCTATTATTTCTTAATATAAATAAATTAGTATTATGACCTAAGAGATTGGTGCAAGTTGCAAATAGGGATGGAAATAGGTCAGGCTTTGTATGAAAAAGCGTAGGCCTATTTTAAAAAAAATAGTCTAAGCCTGACCTATTATGTATAATAGGTTTTTTTTATGGGTTTGACCCGGCCTTTTTAGTAAACAGGTCTGGCCTACGAGCCTGTTAGAAGCCTATTTAAAATTTATTCATATGAAAATTAAAAAACGCAATTTAATATTTAAGATTACAAATAAATTCACGATCAAAATAAGTGTAATACAATAGTAAATTCAAATAAAAACTAAAAAATAGTTTCTCAAGTACAAAAGTAGATTTAATTTGTATTAATTTATGTTAGCATTATATAAGAATTATTTTATTATAAAATATATAAAAATATTTATCTACAATTAATTTTATATATATATAACATATAATTTTAAATAGGCCAGCCTGATAGGCTTATAAGGCCTTATATAAGGCCTAAGCCCGATCTACTTAAGTAAATAGACTTTTTAAAAAGCCTTAGCCCGGCTCATATTATAAATAGGCTAGGCCAGACCAGACCCTTGATAGGCCAGGCCGTAGACCCCTGTCTGGTGGCCCGACCTATTTCCACCCCTAGTTGCAAATCACAGGAGTTATAGATGATTAAGGCGTTGGCTATATACCCCTAGTTGCAACTCCACCTCTACATTTATTAATTTAATATTAATGTAAAATACCTAAACTACCCTTATATTAAAATAAACTAAAATAACCATGATAAATACACTCCCCACTTTTAAAACCCTAACCCTAATAGTTGTCGTCGCCGCCGCCTTCTCCGGCGAACAACACCAACTCATTTTCAACACATAAATTTTAAAACATAAAATCAAAATCAAAAACATATTTTCGACAAACATGGGTCGACGGAATGCATTATCGTCGACGATAATGCATTCGGTCGACACTAGTTTGTCGAAAAAAAACTTAAAATTTTCGACGAACCAGTGTTGAAGAAATGCATTATCGTCGACAACAATTTGCCAACGACAATGCATTCCATCGACAACAATTTGCCAACGAGAATGCATTCAGTTGACACTGGTTCGTTGAAAGTTAAAACAAAAGAAAAAAAGAGGACTTACCTGCGCGGACAGTCGTGTAGAGAGTGGGAGCGTGGCACAGCGAAAGAGGGGGAGGAGGCAGTGCTACATGGCCGATTCAAGGTTCGGGAGAAGGTTGTCGTGGGAAGGAGGCGGCGGCGTCGCCGCACAACCAATTTTTTTTAAAAAAAACCCTAAACTTACCTGCTCGCGCGGGAGGATGGTGACGACCGGCGAGCAGCGAGCGGCGCGTGAGGGGAAGAGAGAGCGACGGGCGGCGCTGGGCAAGGGGGCGTCGCCGCGTCGCCTGAATAGAAAATAAGAAAAAAAATCACCTACGGCGGCGCGGTGAGGAAGGGGGCGGCGGTGCTTGGAGTGTTGGTAAGAAGAAGAAGAAAAATCACCTTCGGCGGCACGCGGCGAGGAAGAGGGCGGCGGTGCTTGGAGGCGGCGGCGCTTGGAGTGTTGGTAGGAAGAAGAAGAGGCGTGGAGTGTTGGGAGGAGAATAAGAAAGAATTAGGTTTTATGATTTAATAGAGGGAGTGTATTTATAAGGGTAGATTAGGTATTTTGTACGGGAGTACATCTAACGTATGCCATTTTAGGGGGAGTACATTAATCGGAGGAGTACATCTAACAAGGTTGGAGGGGTATATAGCTAGGGCCATGATTAATTAGTCAACTAATCTACACAAAAACTTATATGCAATATTGCATACATGCATTTCAGTCATTCACACACATGTTCTTTATAAATACACCCACAAGTTTAATTCACACACATTTTTTATAAATACACCCACATGTTTAATTCACACACACATTTTTTATAAACACACCCACAAGCTTAATTTACACACACATTTTTTATAAATGCACCCACTGACAAAAATTGAACATGGTCGTCTTCTCCGAGCAGTTTTCGGTCACCTCAGGCCGCGGTCGGACGCTGCAATTTACGATGACCTTAATCCTTAAATATTTTATATTTCTTTAAATATTCTTTAATACTAATTATTACGGGTCAATGTTATTTTGTATTACGTGCAATAACATATCTTACTACATGCAATAATATATGTTACTATATATTATAATGTGGGTTACTTAATAAATAAATAAAAATAAAAAAATATAAAAGAATCAGTACTACTATATAAAATTGTGTTATTACTACATGTAATAATTTGTTTTACTACATAAAAAATTACTCCCTCCGTCCAATTTTATTATGCCCACTTCTCTGGGCACAGGTTTTAATGAATATTGATTAGTTTATGTATAAAGTAGATAAGTAGGGGGTATGATGAGATGTTGTAGGATCCATTTATTGATAAAGTGATTGTTTATGAATAAAGTAAGTGGTAAAGTGGGTAAATAAGTGATGGTAGGAGGGTGGAGATAAAGTAATATGAATAGTATTATTTCCAAAAGGGATATGGACATAATAAAATTAGACAACTAAAAAAGAAAAGTGGGAATAATGAAATTGGACGGAGGGAGTATATGTTACTACATACTTGTTGGTCCTGAAAGGAGTATATAACAAGTGTATGGGGGGGGGGGATACACTTGTATGCAAATCTTTTCAACTTATGATCAAACCAGAGCTCAGCAAGGTTGTCTTGGACAACTCTGCTGAAGATGATTAACTCTTCTAAGATAATCAAACTACTAAGTACTATTGAGTACTTAGTTGATTAAATATCTAGGGGAGTTATAGGTGCGGAATAGTGGTTGGCCCTTTAAGTTTAGACTCCTTAAGTTTCTGAAATCACTTTGTCAATACAGTCCAGTTATCAGGGAACTTGTCCAATATAGTTTTGCACAGTTTTTAAGTATGTATCTTTTGAAAGATCAGTTTTTGAGTGCAGTGTTGAATGAATGTAAGTACTTGCAAATCAAATCAACACAAGAGTTTATAGTGGTTCAGAGACTCAAGCTCCTACATCCACTTTCCCTGATTTAACAGGATAATTCCTTCACTCTTGGAATTAACTTGTTTTATAGTGCCAAGGTGCACTTGATCAATAACACCACTCCTTGGTGAATTGATCCCTAGGATGTCTAGAGTCCTAGTACCCTCTTCTCAACTCAGAACTGAACTGTTCTTCTCTCAACAGTCAGCTCCTACCACTTCTACTACTACAACCTTCTCACTTTCTCACTTGAAAGAGGTAAGGGTTGAAGTAAGGTTCCAACTAATGAGATATCCTTTACAATGAAGATCAGTGTATAAGGATAGGATATCTCTCTAAGCTTTGTGTATGGATATACAGTGAATTCAGCTTAGAAGAAGTGTTTCAAGACTAAGAATGTCTTTTGGAGACTTTGAAGCTTTCAGAATAGTTGCTCAGTTGGATGTAGAATGGATGCTTCAAATGGTCTTCACACTCCTTGTATTTATAGACAAAATGAGGATTTGCCCGTTGGAGAGGCAGCCCCAAATTGCTATAAATGTCTTCCTTGAGTTCTTCAAACTGGAAGACAGATTCTTGATAGTGACATGTCCTTAATTGGGTAATAAACGGCTTGTAAGACTTTGTCTTCATTCTGCAGCACTTTTCCCAATGTTTGACTTCTTGTTAGGACTTGGACATGGCTTCTGAAGATTGATCCAATGATAGGACAACATTCCTTATCAAATGGACAACTCTCCTTATCACTATCAGCAGATTTTCTTATCAGCAAAGTTGGCTTGCTCTTCTTCAGATGACTTGGCTCTTTCCCTTTTCTTCACTTCAAGGTGATTTTAGCATGTTGTTTTGAGATTCTTTAGGGTATGGTTGTCTCTAACTCTTCAGCATGGTTGACCTTCAAGCATTAGAATCTTTGTTCTGGTTCAAACTTGCTGAGACAACTCTTCTGGGACAACTCTCCTGATCAGCATATTTGGTCTTTTAGCTTCAGAGCTGATGCTTTCACAGAGTTATTATCTCTGGACAACTCTCCTGATCAGAACATTTGACTAATCTTGTCCTTTTGAGCTTGACTATCTTGTTCTTGCATAGAGATAGCTCTTCTGGACAACTCTCCTGATCAGAGCATATGATATTCTATAGAGTTTTCTTGTCCTTAGTGTTTGTTCCAGATTTTGAGCCTTGAGGGGACTTGATCTTTAACATCTTCAAAGCATAGGTTCCCCCTCACATTGTGCATCTAGTCATCTAAGAGCTGCCTAATATATCAGCTTCTCATCTAGCCTTATGCTATGTGTTCTAACAATCTTAGAACACAATCATCTTGACTTAGGCATGTCTCAGGGGGTTTTGGTATTTAATCAAAACATATGTCATTTTATTCCCAACAATTTCCCCCTTTTTGATGATGCCAAAACCTACACATTCTATGCAAAAGTGACTTGTCTACACCTATTACATATATCTTCAGAAGACATGACTAAGGTCAATATTCCTGAAAAGACAATGTGTTAGTGTATTTACTGTTTTTGTTGTAAGTAGGTTTCAAAGATAGGCATAGAGAGATTTCAACAATGTATCTTGATTCAAAAGTGTTCAACTATCATTCATATAAAAGTCATTACAAGCATGTTGATAGTTGAAAGTAACTTATCAGAGCATGAATTCAAGACATCATTACAAATTAACATTTCATTACAACTAAATACTAAACATAAGATCAGAGCAACAAACTACTTCAAGTATCATAGTAGAATGTTGGATATCAACACCAATTCTTGTATCAGGGCAATCCAAATCATATTAGAGCAAACAACATATCATCACATCAGCAGGCTTGTCCAGATTTCAGCAGATTTGACCACATAGCAAAAAATATCTTCAGATAAGATAGTTTTCTATCCAGAAAGAGTCAGAAGACTTAGCCATTCTTAGAGATCATCCTCAGGAGGTGGCACCATCCCATATTGTGCCCACACTCTCTTCTTGAGTTCCATGGCTTCTTGGTTGGTTCCTTTGGGTCCAAGAGTCATTTTGTTCAGCTTGAGAATCTCTGTGAACTCCCTCAGGATCCTTGCTTGGTCAATCCATCCTTCAAGCTTTGGAGGCATGTAGATGATGGGCTTGGGAGCATTGAGTTCAATTCTTGCAATATCAGCAGCTGCAAGTAATTGTTGATACAATTCTCTGTAGTATTCCAGCATGAACTCAGTAAAGGCAGAGTTTGCATCTCCTCCATTCCATCTGTCAATGACATAATAGTCATAGACAAACTCCCTTTTAGCCTCTTCCCATGTATCATTCAGTTGAATTGGCACCCATTTATCCAAGTGTGGATATTTGGTGTTCATTGGGACTAGTAGCTGAGGCTTCATCTTGATGTAAGTTGCTCTCCTTCTTCTTGGTTTCTGAAAATTTGCTCTTCTCTTATCTCTTGCTCTTTGTGCTTTATCCATCAAGTCCATTTTCTCCTGGGCCTTCATCATGGCCAGTTTCTGTTGTGTTTCAGGGTCTTTGCCATACCCTTCATGAAACAACTTTGATGGATCATGAGCTAGGACAGTTGTCTTCTTCTTAGGTTCAGGTCCAAATCCTTCAGCAAACAGTTCTTCAATATCTTCAGTGGACTTGGAACCTTCAACATTGACTGTTTCAGAAGACTTTTCCTTTTCAGCAATTTTGGGCTCTTCAGCAGCTTTGGCTTTCTTTGTTGTAGGCTCATCATCATCAATTCTGAATTCAGGTGGAAGATCAAGACTGTTGGGAAAGTCAGTAAATGTCTCAGCTTGTCTTTTCTTTCCTTTTGCCCTCTTGATCTTTCCTCTAGTTTGGACACCTTCAGCATCTTTGTCCAAACCAGATACCTCACCACCTGGTCTCTGCTGTAGCCTCATCCTTTCTTCTTGTGCTGAGGCCATTGAATTCTTCAATGCAAGTGCCAATTGTTCTTCTTCATCTAATTCTTCTAAGTTCAGCACTTCTGGTTCTTTTCCTTTTGTTTCAGCAGCTTTGTCTTTTCCTTTGACTGGGCTCCCAATCACCAAGGCACCTTTTGCTCTAGCTCTTTCCCTTTCCCCCTTTTTGGCAGCATCAAAGCATTGGGGCTTTAGCTCACTCATTGTTGTGGCCATTAGGGATTGTGCCTGGGTTAGAGACTTCATCTCTTCCAACAAATATACATTCTCATCATGTATATTTTGCATCCTATCACTGCTCAAGCTAAGAAAAGCTAGAACAGGCTTCATCTTTTGTTGAACAACCTCCTCCAAGGTTGCTTTCAGGGATGCATCCAGTTGGGCTTTAAGGAGCTCAGTGAGGTTGGCTACTGCACCTTCAGCAATGTTGGCCAATACCTCTTGGGAAATTTTTTCAGAGGCTGCTTTCACCATTGCTAGCCTTTGCTCTTCATCTCTCTTCTTTTGCAGTGCTGTCTTCTTTCCAAGAGCTTGCTTGACAGTTAGCCTGAGAGCTTTGACATTAGCATTATGGTTGTCTCTCAGCAGCTTTTGTTCTTTCTTGACTTCTTCTGATATGGATTCCATGGTGGATTTGGCTTTTTGTACTTCAGTGGAAATGGTTTGGAGGCCAGTTTCCACACCACTAATCCTTGCTTCCAGAGTGGGTAGCACAACATCCTCAGAGCCAGTGAGCCTCATTTCTACAGATGCTAGAGTCCTTTCGTGCTCATTCAATGCTCCTGAAGTTTCAGCATGAGCAGATTGGACTTGATGAGCCAAGGAGTCCAACTTCTCTGATTGCATTCCAAGCAAGGCTTGAGCTAAGCCTGTATCTACTTGGATAGGTGCATCTGTTAAGAACTCATCTGCAAAAATTTGGTCAAGGGAAATACCTGCAATATTAGACAAATCAAACAGGTTAGAGAATAAACACTCATCACCCTCAATTTCTTTTGTATAAGACTCTGATACATCAGCAGCCTTCTTCTCATTTTCAACTTGTTCTTTTCTCCCTTCATTTATAATTTCCTCACTTAAAGAAACAGGCCTCCTCTCATCAAGGGATTCCTGAAGTTCAGATTTGACTTCAAGAATAGTCTGCCCTTCCTCACTTATATCACCCTCATTTGGTGCTACACTCACTATTCTGGTGATCACCACATCTCTCTCATCTACTACTCCCTCTGATTTTTCCACTAACTTCTCCTTTTCAACTTCTACTCCTAAACCTGCAGCATCTTCACCTTCAACAAGGTTCAAAGATGGCAGTTGTGAGGAGATCACAGTGCTTATTTCAGCAGCCACCGAGTCATCCTGAATGATTAAGGGCTGATCAGTGTCCAACTCTTCTGACACTGAATAGGCCTTAATCAAACTAGCCTCTATCATAGGAACCTCAACATCTTTAGGCTGTGCCTTGGGTTCAGAAGAACCTTCATTGGCAGATGTGTCTTTGGTTGTGTTACCACCCTTGGTCAACACCTCTGATGAAACAGAGACTTTCCTATGGTAGGTTCTAGGAGGGTTTGAAAGTCTATCTGCTACAGAAGACTTGGGTTGAGAGGGTTCAGGGAGGTTGGCTTGAGGGGTTTCAGGAGGGTTGGGATTTGAAGGGTTTGAGGGATCATCAGGGGAATCATCATCATTTGAGCTACTGTCAGGGTGTTTGATTCCCTTAGCTTTTCTTTCTTTCTCCTCAATGATCTTCTCAGCTACCAACTTTGCAAAAACTTCCTCATCAGTGAGGAATCTTATTTTCATCACACCAGCAAAGTGTAGCAATCTTCTCTCCTCCACTTGCCACCAGTTTGCACCCTTATCTTGGATGACTTGTGATATTTCCATCAAGGTTTTATCTTTTACATCCACAAGCATCCTCAAATCATGAAACATCTTTTGAATTCTTGGAAATTCAGCAAGTTGTGGATACAAACTGTCCACAGTGGCCTTAGCTCCACCTCTGAGCATACTTTCATAAGTATACTCCTCCTCATTCTCATTTGATGGAGAACTTTGGGCTATAGGGGAGTGGGCTGTGGTTTCTCTAATTGCAGCTTCAGGCAAGTTAAGTTCAGGAGGGTTGGCCTCAGAAAGGTTAGGCTCAAATGAAGGTACTTCAGTTGCTTTAGAGAGCAATGAATCTGAAGGGGCTTTGCTTAGGGGAGTTGGCTCATTGAGTGCATGTTCTAAGGGGAGACAGGAGTCTTGTCTCATCTACTGCTAAATCTGCAACTTCTTTGCACACTTCCTTCTGGAGAATATCTCTTAGAGAGATCTACAGGGGTGATGGGTTGGTTGGAAGGGGTAACATGGGTTTCAGGGGAGTTGGGCTCAGGATTCTGGGTTTCAGGGATGTTGGCCTCTTTAGGTTGACCTTCAGGGACTTTGGATTCTGGAGTTCCAGATGAGCTAGTCCTTGACTTGGATTTGGTCCTGCTTTCAGCTCTACTCTCTCTTAGAGCCAATTGAAGAGACCTTTCTTCCTGCAGCTCCAACACTTTCTCAGTAGGCTTGGCCCTTCTCTTGCTGGCCCTACTGCTCCCACTGCCTTCACCATCCTTCTCAGGGACAACTTCCCTGATTCTCTTATCACCGTTGTGCTTTTGCTTTGTCTCATTGTATTTCAGCCTCAACTCTTCTGAGTGGTCAGAAGGCACACTTACTCCCTCTTCTGCCACTTCATCAACTACAGCTGATGCTCCTGAGGCTTCTCTTGAAGACAATTGAGACATTTTCCTTGTTTTGACAGCCCTGGCCTTAGTTCTCTTCTTCATCTTAGGCTTTTCTTCAACCTGTTCTTCAGCAGGTTTGGCCAGAAGCATTCTCCTTTGCTCAGTTTTCTTGCTGAGCTTTCTGAACAGTATCTTTTGGGCTGGGAGAGGCTTTGCAAATGTTTGCATTTGAGAGTAGTGGGAAAATCTTTCAATCAACAAGCTTGCCCTGGTGCAATACTTGAGTTTCCCTTCTAGCACAACCTTGTTGTGAGATTTCACTTTGAATTTTGCCTTTTCCTTCATCATCTCAGACATGATGAAGGTCCTCCAATCAAACTTGATGCCCTTGTCACTAGCATCAATCACTGCAGCCATAATTCTGATTCTTGGATGGCTGACCTGCTCCAAGCTTCCAGTATTGCTCAAGAGACTTTTAGCAACTACCTCAAAGAGGTTGAGAAATTCTGGCTTGAGAGTCTTCTTGTTTTGTGTTGAAGAAAGAGGACCTGGTACTAATAGCCATTCTTGAGCTATTTCATCTTCATGTCCAGTACCATAGACTTCTGGATTTCTTCCCTCAAAAGGTAATCCAAAAGCTCCTTCAAGATCTTTTGAAGAGAATTTCACTCTATGAAATCTCTCTTCTTCCTCTCCCTCTGCAACATATGACAATCTGGTGGAAACTTCACCATCTTCAGGCTTACTGTAGGCTAAAGAAAATGTCTAGAGGGGGGTGAATAGACTTTTCTAAAATCTTTCGATATATCAGAATTACAATATGTGGAATACGAAATTAACAATGAGCCCAATTAAAGTTTATACTCAACTTAATTCGAGAACTCTGTTCTATACTCAACTAATCAAGTTCAGTTAAGTAGTTAAAACAATTAAGCAGTTTAAACAATCAAAACAGTAAAGTAAATCAAACACGAGATTTATAGTGGTTCGACAACTTGTCTACATCCACTCTCACAAACCCAGTTGTGAAATTCTTATTAACTCGTCCAATGGAGTAATATGTTCTTGTAGCTTTAAGTCCCAAGAAATAAGACTTAGATCTTCTCGATTATATCTCCAGATATATCTTCGATCTTACTAGCGATTTACCAGTATCTAGCAGCTTGAAACAACAAAAGAAAATAAAACTTCTCTTCGTTCAGTAGTAGCCTTCTTTGATCTTCACTTGACTTGTGTAGCTTCACTTTCTGAACTTCAATCTCTGAGAGTAATTTCTTCACTTGAATCTTCAATAACGTTTTCAGTATCAATATTTCAGTAGTCTTTAAATGATAAACTCCTTCAAGTATTTATAGACTTCGGATTTCAAGAACTTTCAGTTGTGTAACAACCTTTCTTGAAAACTAACTTGTAACTGATTCTTTATATCCTTCTACGCGTTTCTTTAGTTAATTAGTTATTCCTTAACTAATTCTTCAATCTTTATCTTCAACACGCTTTTCTGTAACTAACTTCAAGTTGACCTGTCTTGTTTAGGTCGTGCACCTGTCTTGTTCTGTAGTAGTAGACGGCGTCTTCTACTTACCTTGTGTAGTAGACTTCTCCAAATTACAACATAGAACTAATCTAGTCCTATCCTCTAATCCTAACAAGACTATTACATTACATTAAGCTTTTATAACACAAGCTTAGTCAACTTACAAACTATACAAAGAATCTATCTATTACATTTAAAAACATGAGCTCTATACAACAATTATTCATAGCTCAATAACAATCTAACATATACAAAATAACAAATATGAAGTACTTATAAATCGTACTTATCTATCAATAATACTTGTCTTTTTAAAACTAGTACTTGTCTTTTGAACTCTACTGATCTGTACAAGACGACTTCAACTTAACTAGACTAGATCAGTCAACACTTAGAAAATATTCAAGTCTTCTTTTGGCTTATCAAAACTTCATCTTTTATCTTTTATTCAACATTTAGGACTTGTTCTAGGATTCATATCCCAACAATTTCCCCCTTTTTGATGAAGCCAAAACTACTTGAATCTTTTCTCATTAGTAGACTAGTTAAGTAGTTACCTTGTCTTTTAACATCAAATATTACTTATCTTTTCATTCATTCAGAAATAGATCAGTAGATATTACAAATACTAACTCAAAATAAAACTAAGTAATCAGAGCAAAAAAAAAACAATTAATCTGATATACTACCTTATTAAGAATTCGGAACACCAAAAGCATCTAGTAGTCTTTTGTGAATGATAGTCATGTGTTCTTCCGTTTCGATCTTCTCCTTCTCCAGTAGGTCTTCTTCAAACTTCTTAATATGATTGTGATCGATCCTTTTTCCAGAACCTAACATAGGAGTAATCCACTTAGGAAAAATAGGAACAAGGATATTAAAACTTACAGCAGTAGCAATCCTCGTGATCAAGTTCCATAGACTCCTGTCTTGATTTTCCATGAACTTGTCAAAAATTGCATATAACTCTTCTTTGCTCTCTGGATCTCCAAACTTGCGAATAATCCAGTGATCCAATTCCCAATTCAGTTTGACTTTGAACCATGCATCTTTATGTTCATCATCAATGAAATTATCAATGTATGCATCCTCAACTTGATCTGGACCAGTCTTCAACTTTAGCAAATTCTTGATATGCTTTCCTAGCAATTTCTTGTTAGCATAATGAATTTCTTCCAGCTTCTGCTTCTTATGAAGAGCTTCAACCTCTTCATCACCAATATCAGCTAGAATATCTCCTAGTTCTTCTTTCTTCTTTTCTAGAACAAGTTTCCTCTTGACTTGTCTAGTCTGAACTTCACCTTCAGGAGACGCAATGCTCTTTCCTTTTAGCAATCTTTTCTGTTCTGCAGCTTCTTCAAGATCAGCTTTCTTGACCAGCCTTCCTCTTTTGGGATACCTTAACTCTTCTATCGCAGTCGCAGCAGCTTTAACTTCCGGTTCTGCACTTGACTTCTCTTCAACTCTACTTGTCTCTTCCCCCTTTTTGGCTTCATCATTTGCCTTAAGAGTGAATAGACTAGTGAATCGAGTCATTTCTTCTTTCAGTGCTTCCTTCATTGCTTCAGCCGCGAGCTCTATCTGCTTTTGTTGGGTCTGATCACGACTCATCTTGTCTAGTCGATCAGCAGTAGACTCCAACTTCTTCGAGTTAATAGCCAATTCATCCTTGAAATGAACAGCTGTCTGACGTAGTAGAGTGTTCTGCTTAGTCAGCTCAGTGAGAATAGCTTGAGAACGCACCAACTGATCTTGTGCTTCTCGTCTTTGCTCATCAGCTATCTCAATCTTCACTCTGTATAGTCTTTCCATCTTACTAGACTCTTCAGCTAATGACCTAGCAAAATTAACAGACCTGTTCTCCAAGTAGTCAACTTGTCTTTTCAAGAAGTCTTCAATTTGCGTATACATCTCTTGTCGAAAAGTAGAATCCATTTTATTCACTTCACCAACTATCAATTCCCTGGAGCTGTCAACTAGGGACTGATTTTGTTCAACAAGAACTGTCTTCAATTTTGATTCTAAGAACACTTCAATAGACGTCTTCACTACTTCCTTTAATTCTGTCTTCAACTCATCTATAAGTCCTTCCGAAAACATATGAGCAGTAGACTGAGTGTCAGTTAACTCATCTTCATTAACCAAGATGGCTTCAACAAACTCATCATCTTCTTCACCAAAATCGAATGAGTTGTTGTCTTCTTCTTCAACATATACAGCATCTTCCTCAGATGGATCAGTCTGAACAGCAACATCAACTAACTCAGCTGGCAACTTTTCTTCCACAAAGTCAGTTTGAATACCAACATCAAATATGTGAGATGCAGGCAACACATCATCTGGTACATTCAGCATTCTTTTCACCAGAGCTGTAATAACATGAGGTGGGAGAAGTTCTGAATAATCTTGAACTCCACTATTCTCCCTTTGCTCCATTTCCCAATCCATAAAATTGGAAATACCTCCCATGCCTTGGATGACTTCAAACAAATCATCAGTAGAAGATTTCTTCAATGCAACCCATGTGCATATTCGAATGAGTTTCTCATATTGTTCGGATGAGGTGTCTATCTCAATAGACGAGAGCCTCTTCTTCAGATTGTTGCTAACTTTAGCACGAACCCTCTTCTCCCTTAAGCACATCGGATAATAAACAAGGGATTCAAATCTAATATCAGACGGGGTCTGAGCAGGTGGGGTCCCTGTCTCAGTTGTTGCAGTGGCAACTGGTGTCTTGTCTGACGTAGACGGGTTGAGGGGTTCAACATATTCTGTTGAGGTAATAGGAATTTGGGTGGTGGTTTCTTGGGGCTTTAATGTGGCTTGGTTTGGTTCGACAGTTGTAGAAGTATCAACTGTATCGAATATAGTAGTGTGTGGGGTTATGTTGGCTCGAAGTGGATGCACTGCCAACACTGATGAGGTTTTGGGTACAGGTTTAGCACGAGATCGGAGTGATCTGGCCTTGGTTTTAACAGGGAGAGAGAGAGGAATTGACAAAGTTCTAGAAGAAGTACCAACCTTTTCTTCAGTCGACTTGTCTGGTGAAGGACTCGACTCGACTCTCACCAGTCGATATACTTGCAATTCGTCCTCTTTCGTCTCAGGCTCCTTGTCTGAGTGAGTTTCTTCCGAATCTCCTTCAGCCTCAATCATCGCCTCCTCTTCCACATACTGAACTAGTCTTCCACTAGTTCCAGCCTCAGCCTCCTCAGAACCTTCACTGCCCAACTCGTCTTCTCCAGCACTAGACGAGGCAGCTTCAATCATGGCGTCATCAGGATTGATTTGGACTTGTCTGGTGGCAGCCGATCTAGCAGCAGCTTGCTTTGCCAGAGCCTCCTTCTTCAAATAATGCTTTAGAGAGTGGAATGGCTTGCCTTTACTCCAACTCGTCTTGTTGGGCAATAAGATGGGTAGAATGATACTTAGCTTGTTTCCAAAGCTAACATTCGCAGTTACAACCCAGTTGACTGTACTGGTGTCAACTTGCACAAACTTCTTGTAATACATCAATCTATCCAAGAAGAGTTTAGTCCAGTTTCCTTCAGTGATTCCATCGTAAATCACAGCCATTATTCTTGCTTTCTGGGGCGTTACAGAGTCAAAACTCCCAGTGACTCCTAACAACATTTTTGATGCGATATCAAGAAGAGTCTTGTACTTGTCAAGTAGCTCCTTCTTCTTGACTACAGGAACTTTACCATCACTTTTCAATTTCAACTTCCTTCCACAGAAAATACTCAAATACCTCAATTCTCTGCCTTCAGCATATCTTTCGATATCTATCGAACCGGACGGCAATTTCAGAGATTCTGTCAGAAATTCACGAGTAATCTCCACTCGCCTTCTTCCAACAAAGGCTTCAATCGAGTCGCCTTGACGAGTTGCAGTAGAATAAAATTCTAATACTTCTTCCTCTAGCACAACCTCAGGAAATGCCTCCAAATAGGGTCTCAATCCACATCTGAAGCATTTAATCAGAATTTCTTTGTTGTCTTCAGTGTGATTCCCTTTGAAAAACACCGAACCCTCCACATGCACTCTTTCTTCTGTAATGTACTTGCCTAGATCGAATCTTGCTTGCATGTTAGTACGGGCATCAAATATCGAAAAAATCGACATAGTAGAATGATTAAGAGAAATAAGAGATTTCGAAAGATCTTGAGTACTTGAGAAGTTATGAGAATCAAGAGATAAACACCTGTGAGCAGTTACAAATGAGTAGTGTGGGTTTTGTTTAAAACTTAAGTTAAAATCAATGGTTGAGATTGAGAGATTTAATCCAATGGTTAAGTATGAAAGTCCTTTGAAATTCAGTTTGGCGGAATCGAGAATATTACGTGATTTAGTATTGTGAAATTTGAAATCCGCCTCATCTATTGGTAGAATAGAGGAGTGTATTCCTCTGACCTAGCAAAGTAGAGTTTTTGGCGCGAACTGGTTATATACACCTCATTAAATGGAGTGTATACATCCAAATCTAGGTTTTTCAAACTTTCAATACTTCAAATTACATATATATCCTTAATTCGTTTTGTTTAAACACTTAGAATATTTACATCAAAGGAACACTTATCTTGTCTGTTCGTGTCTATCCAGAACAGACGAGTAGACTGGCATGCACAAGATGAGTTCCCCCTTCGATTGTGCTTGTCTACTTTGGATCATCAAACGATTATATGTACCTGTCTTTTCTTGTACTACAGATTAGATGTAATACAGGTAGTCGAGTAGGATAAATAATAATGAATATCAATCTAAGTCAATGATCAAGCTTCAAACAAGATGACTGTTACCAAACTAAAGAGTCAACATAAGGATCTTTAAGAAATCAAGGATTCCCCCTTAAATGTTTATTCCCTTAGTATTACCCTCAGCTTTACCAGCTTCCTCATCGGGTTGGATGGTCAACTTGTCTGACCTTGTTTACCTGTCTGTTGAGTGAGTAGATGAGTGCTCTGTGCCTTTTGTGGTAACTTGTCTATTTCTCCTTTCTTCTTAGGACTGTACCTGTCTGGTTAGTACATTGCTACATACTAGTAGGATCAAGATCAATCAGTCCTAGACTAATGCATAATTCACGAAATCGTGCCTCAGCTAATGGTTTTGTGAAAATATCAGCTCTTTGAAAATCAGTATGAATCTTTTCCATGCGAATATCCTTCTTTTCTACATGATCACGTATGAAATGGTGTTTCACATCAACATGCTTACAACGTGTGTGCAGAACAGGATTTTGTGTAATGGCAATAGCACTATTACTATCACAGAATATAGGAACATTTGATTCACAAATATTATAATCTCTAAGCTGTTGAATAAGCCATAATAATTGACTACAACAACTACCAGCAGCCATGTACTCGGCTTCAGTAGTAGAGGTAGCAACACTAGTCTGCTTTTTCGAAAACCATGAAATGAGTTTTGTGCCTAAGAATTGACAAGAACCAGATGTAGATTTCCTATCTATTCTACAACCACCAAAATCAGAATCAGAGTAGCCACTTAGAGATAAATCATCATTTGAAGGATACCATATACCACGATTGATAGTTCCTTTCAAATATTTCAATATCCTTTTAGTGGTTTCCATATGACTCTCTTTTGGATTAGCTTGAAAGCGAGCACATACACCAACAGAAAATGCAATATCAGGTCTACTAGCAGTCAAGTAGAGTAATGAACCAATAAGACCACGGTAATGAGTTTGATCAGTACATTTACCATTCTCGTCTGGATCCATCATGTAAGTAGGTTGCATAGGTACTCCAGAAGATTTACATGTCTTAATACCATACTTGTCTAGTAGATTACGAGTATATTTTGCTTGATTTATGAAAATCCCTTCTGGGGTCTGTTTTACTTGAAGTCCAAGAAAGTAATTCATTTCACCCATCATAGACATCTCAAATTTACTTTGCATGAGTGTTGAAAAACTTTCACTCAGCTTTTTGTTAGGTGAACCAAAAATGATGTCATCTACGTAAATTTGAACGAGTAAAATGTCCTTCCCTTCTTGTCTTCTGAACAAGGTTCTATCGACCTTGCCCTTAGTAAAACCATTTTCTAATAGAAATTGAGAAAGAGTATCGTACCAGGCTCTTGGAGCTTGCTTTAGTCCATATAAAGCCTTCTTTAATTTGTATACCTGGTTACCTTTGACTTCGAAACCTGGGGGTTGTTCAACATACACTTCTTCCGCAAGAATACCGTTAAGAAATGCACTTTTAACATCCATTTGATATACAGTAAATTTCATGTAAGCAGCATATGCAAGAAACAATCTAATGGCTTCTAGTCTAGCAACAGGAGCATATGTTTCATCATAATCTATGCCTTCAGCTTGTGAATAGCCTTGAGCTACTAGTCTAGCCTTATTACGAACAACTACATCATTCTCATCTTTCTTATTCTTGAAAATCCATCGAGTGCCAACTACATTATGATGTTTCGGTCTATCGACAAGTTCCCAGACGTCGTTTCGAACAAACTGATTCAACTCGTCTTGCATAGCAATGATCCAATTACTATCAGCCAATGCCTCATTAATGGTTTTAGGCTCGATAGATGAGAGGAAACAACACCAACAAAACAGAGATGGACTAGATTGTTCTTGCGACTCAAAGAGTTGTCGTCTAGTCTTAACACCAACAGTAGAGTCACCAATAATATTTTCAGTATTATGCGCTGATTTCCATGTATTTCTATTCTTAACAATAGTACTATCATCTATATCATGTACAGCATCATGCATGTCAACATCATTATAATCAGAAGATTTAATGGGAGTAGATGAGTCGACTAGTTTAGGCATGTCAACCGGTCTAGTTGAGTTACCTTGAATACTTACCTTCTTCTGGTCATCTGACTCGAGAGCTTTCATAAATGGATTGTAAGCTTGAACGGATTCATATACCTCTGAGTCTTTGTCAGATTCGATAGTTAACTCAGTAACTTTCTCACTGATCTTGTTGGTAGATGAGTCCTGTTGAGATTCTTCGAAAACCACATGTGGTGTTTCTTCCACACAAAGGGTTGAGTAGTTGAATACTCTAAATGCTTTGCTAGTTGAGGAGTATCCTAAGAATATCCCCTCGTCTGCTTTAGCATCGAATGCATTCAACTTGCTTTTCCCATTGTTATGGATGAAACACTTGCATCCAAATATATGAAAATATGAAACTCTGGGTTTTCTACCTTTCCATACCTCATAGGGCGTCTTACCTAGTGCTTTATTGATAGCACTTCTGTTTTGTGAGTGGCATGCAGTATTGATAGCTTCTGCCCAAAATTTCTGAGGAGTATTATACTCTGTCAGCATGGTCCTGCAGGCCTCCTTAAGAGTTCTGTTCCTTCGCTCTGCTACTCCATTTTGTTGTGGTGTCCTTGCTGCACTAGTAAGGTGCTGGATGCCACGCTTAGAACAAAATTCTTTAATATAGCAGTTAATGAATTCAGTACCCTTGTCACTACGGATCTTGACAATTGACTGATTCTTCTCAACCTGTAACTTCTTCAACAGATCAGGCAAAAGTGTTTGTGTATCACTCTTCTTGTGTAAGAAGACTACCCAAGTGAACTTAGAATAGTCGTCTACCACAACAAGTGTGTACCTTCTACCGTTCAAAGTTGGAGGAGTTATTGGGCCATGTAAGTCCATATGTAGAAGTTCAAGAACTCTACTGGTTGAGAGGGATGGAATAGATTTAAAAGAACCCTTTACCTGTTTACCTTTTTGACAAGACGTGCATACATGTGACTTATAGTAGATTTCATTGGGAATACCTTCCACAAGGTAGTCTCTGGCTATCTTATTAAGAACCTTAAAGTTTAGATGACAAAGGCGTCTATGCCAGAGCCAACCAAGTTCTTTAGGATTCTTAGTAAGTAGACAGGTGTCCCTCGGACAACTGTTCCAGTTCACTATGTACACACTTCATTGTCTAATGCCGACCAGTAAGACTGTGTGTGACTTTTTGTCAATGATTTCACATTTCTGACTCTTGAACTGCACCTTGTATCCACGATCACAAAATTGTGAAACAGAGAGTAAATTGTATTTCAAGCCTTCAACATAAGAAACATCTTGAATCTCTATGTCTCCATTCCGAATGTAACCAAATCCTTTAGTAACAGCAGTGGAGCTATCACCAAAAATCACTTTTGGTCCTTCTTGCTCATGATAGTTTGATAAGAGAGTCTTGGTACCAGTCATGTGGTGCGAACAGCCACTGTCTATGTACCAAGTTTCTCCTGTTGAACCACCCTTCTTGTATAGATCGAGTCGACCCTGTATCAGATGATATTTCATAATTTAGGTACCCTCCTTGTTTATTGGGGTCCTGGGGGGTTAGTCGAGTTCAATGGAATCCAAATGTACATTGGAGTCCTGAACAAGTTTGATCTTCTGAGCTTACGACCATATTTGTTGCAAAATAAGACCTTGTTGTCCTTATCTGGCCTATCAGTTGAGTTCGGGTCTACTCTTTGGAGATAGCCTTTTGACTTAATCTCTACTTGAGCAGGCACTTGTCTATGATAGTCAGAGTAAGGTTTGTATGCATTAGGTCCATACGGTTTATAGACATGTTTAGGTCTTTCTTCTCCTTTGATATCATATGACAAAGGTGGAGGATATAGAACAGCTTGTGTACGATATTTTGGACCTTCCTGTCTAGGTCTAGACGAGTAGAGTTGAGACTGCCTTATGAAAGGAGGTCTAGACTCCTGTCGTCTAGTCTGTACTAGTTTAGTACTCGCTTCCTCAGGATACCAGTCCTCGTATCTGACCTGATTTGGTCGTCCACGATTCTTAGTCCTTTGTTGACTTGTCTTAAACGGAACAGGCTTGTTGTTAACTTTCTTTTTACCTCCCTTGGTATTTGGAATGTTAACTTGAGCTTGTTTTGGTACAGTACCTTTAGATGGAGTGTCAATATCGTGTATCATTGGTTCTTTTCCTTTATCATTAGTCAAAGAGCTTGAGATGAAAATAGTAGGGTTCTTAGGAACTTGAGTAGACGAGCTGGGTGTCTCAGCACCTATGCCTGTCTTGTCAGCAGGAGCCCTATACCTATCTGACAATTCAAGGTTAACCTTAGATGAGTTAACCAGGTCAGTAAGTTTAAGGTCTAAAGTGACAACCTCAGTTTCTAAGAACTTATTACGTTCTTCAAGCTTTTTGAACTTGTTTTGTAAAACATTGAATTCATGTTTCTCAGTAGCATGTGTCTTAAGTAGGTCTTGATATAACTTGTCTGTCAGTGCACACTTGTTTTTTAGTTGTCTCAACTCTTCTTGCAAGCGTTCATTTAGGACTGTTATATTAGGATCTACTTTAGACTGAGCTTCCTTAAGATCGATGATTTCTTGTCTTAAGATGATGTTTTCGTCACTGACTTCAATGAATGCCTTGTTGGCAAGTAGGAGGTCGTCTTCAACTGCACTAGTAGAGTGCTGAAGACTACTCCCTACTTTGCTACTGGCAGTGTCACTTTCATCAGAATCTGATTCATCACAAGATTGAAAGGAAGTAGCAGATGATACCTCTTGGTCGATTTTAGCCATGAAGCATAGACCATCATCTACTATGAAGGCTTCATTGTGATCTGGTTCAGACGGGTAGCTAGATGAGGATGATGGCAACTCGTCAGAGTCAGAGTCAGAGTCATCATTGGCCATCATTGCCTTCTTACCACGTTTGTATCTTCTTTCCCTTCGTGCTTTGCATTCTTCTCGATCATCAGTACTCAGGTCTGGACATTCATATATGTAGTGACCTGGCTTTTCACAGTTATAGCACACGATGTCATTAGTAGTCTTCTTAATAGGAGAGTTGTTCCTTCGTTTATCGCGTCTATCAGAACGAGTAATCTTCCTACCATCAGACTCTCTATCTTTTCTGTTACCTTTCGAGACTTCGTCTCTCCTTTCGGACGAGTTTCGGTCTCGTCTGGTCTCAGACGAGTTCTTAGAAGCAGACCCTCTATGCTCTCTATAGAACTTCTTATATCTTCCGAAACGTTTATTCAGCCTATCAAACTTTCTAACCATGAGGCTTACCTGATCCTTCAGACTAAGATCAGTATCTATCTCGTCTTTAACAGAAGCAGACCTAGTCTTAGTCTTAGACCTGTCTATCTTAGACGAACTAGCCTTAAAAGCAACGTTCTTAGATACAGCATGTTCTCTGTCACTACTTACTATGGGTTCATCTTCGTCTAAATCAAACTCATGAGCCTTTAGAGTTTGAAACATAGTCTCTGCTGTCCATACGTCTATATCTTGGGTATTCTTAACAAGCATTTTTACCATTTTCCATCGACTATCAAGGCTTTTGAGAATCCTAAGATTGATTTCACGTGGAGTATAAGATTTACCAAGGACTTCCAAGTCATTCATGATTTTAGTAAAACGAGTATCCAACTGGTCTATTGTTTCACCAGCTTTCATATGAAATGATTCGAATCTTTGGACTGCAGTGGAAAGCTTGCTTTCTTTGATTAGGGATGTCCCTTCACAAATGATAGCTAAGCGATCCCACATTTCTTTGGCAGTTTTACATTTTAACACTTTTCCCAGATACTCGTTAGGAAGAGTGTGTAAGATGTAATTCTTGGCCAAGCTATCCAAATTATTCTGTCTCATTTATTCAGAGGTTAGTTCTGACCTTGGTTTCTTGACGAGAGTACCCACTGGTTGATTTGGGTCAAGGGCAGCAGTATTGGGGATCATGGTCACAATTGGACCTTCAGTGACGACGGAGATCATTAAGTCGTGAGTGGAGCTGAAGATGGCTTCCATCCTTAGCTTCCAATAGTCGTAGTCTTGTACCTGGAACTTAGGTAGCTTGTTAGCGCTGATCTCAAGAGACATGATTTCAAGAAATAAGTGCTAAGAAGAGTTATGATCAAGAATAACAGATAAGTCAAGAACAGGGAGCACGAAAACAGATGTTACAAGAATATGATCAAGAACACGTATACAAGAACAATCAAGGACCAAGACTTCACCCTAAGTCTTAAGTCGGTTATCAAGAAACAGCAGTTCGTAAACTACTGCTCTGATACCACTTGTAGGTCCCTAAGTTGAGTTAATATTGAGGGAAGCTAAAGAAAATGTCTAGAGGGGGGTGAATAGACTTTTCTAAAATCTTTCGATATATCAGAATTACAATATGCGGAATACGAAATTAACAATGAGCCCAATTAAAGTTTATACTCAACTTAATTCGAGAACTCTGTTCTATACTCAACTAATCAAGTTCAGTTAAGTAGTTAAAACAATTAAGCAGTTTAAACAATCAAAACAGTAAAGTAAATCAAACACGAGATTTATAGTGGTTCGACAACTTGTCTACATCCACTCTCACAAACCCAGTTGTGAAATTCTTATTAACTCGTCCAATGGAGTAATATGTTCTTGTAGCTTTAAGTCCCAAGAAATAAGACTTAGATCTTCTCGATTATATCTCCAGATATATCTTCGATCTTACTAGCGATTTACAAGTATCTAGCAACTTGAAACAACAAAAGAAAATAAAACTTCTCTTCGTTCAGTAGTAGCCTTCTTTGATCTTCACTTGACTTGTGTAGCTTCACTTTCTGAACTTCAATCTCTGAGAGTAATTTCTTCACTTGAATCTTCAATAACGTTTTCAGTATCAATATTTCAGTAGTCTTTAAATGATAAACTCCTTCAAGTATTTATAGACTTCGGATTTCAAGAACTTTCAGTTGTGTAACAACCTTTCTTGAAAACTAACTTGTAACTGATTCTTTATATCCTTCTACGCGTTTTTTTAGTTAATTAGTTATTCCTTAACTAATTCTTCAATCTTTATCTTCAACACGCTTTTCTGTAACTAACTTCAAGTTGACCTGTCTTGTTTAGGTCGTGCACCTGTCTTGTTCTGTAGTAGTAGACGGCGTCTTCTACTTACCTTGTGTAGTAGACTTCTCCAAATTACAACATAGAACTAATCTAGTCCTATCCTCTAATCCTAACAAGACTATTACATTACATTAAGCTTTTATAACACAAGCTTAGTCAACTTACAAACTATACAAAGAATCTATCTATTACATTTAAAAACATGAGCTCTATACAACAATTATTCATAGCTCAATAACAATCTAACATATACAAAATAACAAATATGAAGTACTTATAAATCATACTTATCTATCAATAATACTTGTCTTTTTAAAACTAGTACTTGTCTTTTGAACTCTACTGATCTGTACAAGACGACTTCAACTTAACTAGACTAGATCAGTCAACACTTAGAAAATATTCAAGTCTTCTTTTGGCTTATCAAAACTTCATATTTTATCTTTTATTCAACATTTAGGACTTGTTCTAGGATTCATATCCCAACACTTACCTCTCCATTTGAGAAAGGCAAAGAACTCAGCCATGTAGCTTTCTAGGCAGGAACTTGGTCTTTCCTCCATAAACTTTTGCAAACCATCTCTTCTCAGCCATCTTAGAGTTGGTGTAATCTCAGGGTCTTCACTCTCAAAGGATACTATGGGCTCAAAGTGAAGATTGTTCTTGTTGCTCAAGTATCCAAAATCAAGGTCTAGAGCCTTGTTAGAGAAATCAATGATCATCTCTGGTCTAACTTTGGGGGCCATTGAAGGTTACAGAGAAAAGTTTGAGATAGATTGAGAGAGTTTGAAGAAAATTTAGAGCTAGGGTTTCGAATACTTGGGGAAGAAGTGTTTGTGGGGGATCTTAAGACTTGTGAATATTCTAAAAAGAATGTTTGTCAATGAGTTGGTGAAGTCTTGATGCAATTCAAAGGTGAACAAAAATGGAAATCCAAAATGAACGGCTAGGATTGATTTCAGAGGAGTTGGCCAGTTTTGATCCAATGGTCAAAAACCAATGCAACAGTGAAAAACTGTTTTGTTCAAAAACGTGGGTGGTTTTTAATGTTTGTTTAAGGCTGGGGACCGGAGTTTTCGAGATAGATCATGTCCCAAAAAGTTTAATGCAAATAAGAGTTAAATCTTGGCATTTAATGCATGGAAAGTGACCTTTTGGGTGGGAGACAAATTAAATCCCAGAAAGGTGAAAACTGAATTTTCAATGGGACAGATTTTGAAGTAGACAATGATCACCAAAAATAGGTGCTTATCAGACCAAGATTTGGTTTGATAGCTAGGACAACTTATCTGACCCCACTAGGACAAGTGTCCTGAATAGATGTGGACAACTGTCCTGAAAAGATGTGGACAACTGTCCTGAAATCCAATGGACAAGTGTCCTGAATTACTTAGGTTATCTTTCTGAATTTCAGCAGACTTGACCAATTCTGCTGATCTTCGAAATTTGTTCCCCCTTAATGACTGAACTCCTTTGGACTCATTTGTCCAACTTCCCTGGATCAAGAAGACCCAACTCTGCTGATAGTTCCAGAAATCTTGCTTCTGCAAGTGGCTTTGTCAATATATCAGCTTTTTGATGATCTGTGTGGATCTTTACCAACTTGATATCCTTCTTTTCCACATGATCTCTAATGAAGTGATGCTTGATGTCCACATGTTTGAATCTTGTGTGCAATACAAGATTCTGTGATATGGAAATTGCATTGTTATTGTCACAGAATATTGGCACTTCAGTAGAGTTGACTTTGTAGTCCTTGAGTTGTTGTCTTAGCCAAAGGATTTGAGCACAACAACTTCCAGCAGCAACATATTCAGCTTCAGTGGTGGAGGTGGCCACTGTGTTTTGCTTCTTGGAAAACCAAGATATGAGTTTGTTGCCCAAGAATTGACAAGTTCCTGAAGTGGATTTTCTGTCAATTCTGCATCCTCCATAGTCAGCATCTGAGTATCCAGTTAGCTCAATGTTGTCATCAGCAGGGTACCAAAGGCCTAGATTTTCAGTGCCTTTGAGATACCTCAAGATCCTCTTTGCAGCCTCAAGGTGGCTTTTCTTAGGATTTGCTTGAAACCTTGCACAAACACCTACTGCAAAGGTGATGTCAGGTCTGCTGGCAGTGAGATAGAGGAGTGAGCCAATTATTCCTCTATACTCAGTGGAGTTGGTTGGAACACCACTTTCATCAGGATCCATCTTCCAATTTGTGTTCATTGTGATCCTTACTGGCTTGCTTGATGTACACCCAAACTTCTTGATCATTTCTCTGGTGTACTTGGCTTGGTTGATGAAGATTCCTTTTTTTGATTGCTTGACTTGTAGACCCAAAAAGAAGTTCATCAACCCCATCATGGACATCTCAAACTTGCTTTGCATAAGCTTGGAGAACTTCTCACAAAGCTTCTCATTAGGGGATCCAAAAATTATGTCATCTACATAAATTTGGACAAGCAAGATGTCTTCTCCTTCAGAGATTCTGAAGAGTGTTCTGTCTACAGTTCCCTTGGTGAATCCATGATCCAAGAGGAATTGTGACAGTGTGTCATACCAAGCCCTAGGGGCTTGCTTGAGTCCATATAGAGCTTTCTTCAGTCTGTATACTTGGTCTCCAACCTCAAAACCTGGTGGTTGCTCCACATAGACTTCTTCTTTCAAGACTCCATTCAGAAAGGCACTCTTGACATCCATTTGGTATACTTTGAACCTCTTGTGGGCTGCATAGGCTAGGAAGAGCCTTATTGCTTCTAGCCTTGCCACAGGTGCAAAGGCCTCATCATAGTCAATGCCTTCATGCTGGCAGTAACCTTTTGCCACTAGTCTTGCTTTGTTTCTGACAATCACATCATTCTCATTCTTTTTGTTCTTGAACACCCACTTAGTTCCAATAACATCTTGATGTGAAGGTCTATCAACCAGCTCCCATACTTCATTTCTGGTGAATTGGTTGAGCTTTTCCTGCATTGCTGTGATCCAATTGGCATCCTGAAGTGCTTCATCAATGTCTTTTGGTTCCTGTTCTGACAAGAAACAACAGAACATAGCACTTTCACCATGAAACCTTCTGGTTTTGACTCCTATACTTGGGTCACCAAGTATCAGATCAGTAGGATGGTCATACAACCAAGTCCTTCTTTTTCTGATCCCTTCAGTAGAGTTGTCCTCTACTGAGGTTGAGTCACCAGTGTTATAGAATTCAGGATAATTGAGTGCAGGATCTAATTCAGGATCATAATCAGGGGTGTTGTCCTCAATGTCAGGGACATTGGTATTTTCAACATTTTGAGTTCCCTCTTGATTATTTGACTCATTAACTACCTCAGCAGGAGCTGCTTCTTCATTGGTAGTTGTTACCTGAATGTGAACTGGGATTGGCTCATTCAGTTCACCATTTCCATCAGTGGGGTTTGTCTCAGGAAGGTTGCCTTCAGGATTGTTGTCCAATGTGAATTTTTCAGGTAGGTTGGCTTGGACAACATCTATGAATTCAGTGTCTTTGTCTTTTAGGCTCAATCTGGTTGTCCTCTGTGTGATTTCTTCAGGTTCCAAAATATCATTCCTGATCTCAAAGATGGATTCATCAAACACAACATGAGGTGTTTCTTCCACTATAAGGGTTTTCTTGTTGTAGACTCTGAAAGCTTTACTGATTTGAGAGTATCCAAGAAATACTCCCTCATCAGCTTTGCTATCAAAGGCTTTCAACTGTTCTTTCCCATTATTGTGAATGAAACACTTACAACCAAATATGTGAAAGTATGATACTTTAGGCATTCTTTCTTTCCAGAGTTCATAGGGGGTTTTGCCTTGCCCCTTAGTAATCAAACATCTATTTTGAGTATGGCATGCAGTGTTTATAGCTTCAGCCCAAAACCTCTTAGGTAAGTTTGAATCAGCAATTAAGGTTCTAGCAGCTTCTTTTAAAGTTCTGTTCCTTCTTTCTGCAACTCCATTTTGCTGGGGAGTTCTAGCTGCTGAGGTTTCATGAGCTATCCCATTAGATGTGAAATACTCTTTGATGTATGAATTTATGAACTCAGTGCCTTTATCAGATCTTATCTTGATAATGCTAAGGCTTTTCTCATTTGACAGTCTCTTAAGGAGTTCAGGTAGTTTGACTTGTGTTTCCTTCTTATTAAGGAGAAATACTACCCATGTGAACTTAGAGAAGTCATCTACTACAACCAATGTGTATTTTCTACCATTTATACTTGAAGGGGTGATAGGTCCAAACAGATCCATGTGTAGAAGTTCTAGTACCCTTTCAGTAGAAATGACTGGTTTTCCTTTGAATGAGGCTTTAATCTGTTTTCCTTCTTGACATGGCTTACACACATGTTCTTTAATGAAAACCTCATTAGGCAGTCCTTTAACTAATGCATTTCTAGCTAGTTTGTTCATTGATTTGAAGTTCAGGTGGTTTAGCCTCTTGTGCCATAACCAACTTTGTTCACTAGTACTCTTAGCAATGAAACATGCAGCATCAGTAGACTTGTCCCAGTCTGCAAAATACACATTTCCTTTCCTATGCCCAGTCAATAGAGTTTGTTGAGTTTTATCCTTGATTAAACATTTTCCACTTGAGAACTCAACATTGAAATCTTTATCACAGAATTGACTGATACTTAGGAGATTATATTTGAGACCAGCTACATAAGATACATTGGTTACTTTGATGTTACCAATCATCAAATTACCATAAACTTTTGTGGTTGCTTGTGAGCTGTCTCCAAAAGTGACATTTGGGCCTTCTTTTTCAATAAAATCAGTGAGGAGTTCCTTGTTTCCAGTCATGTGCCTTGAGCATCCACTGTCAAGGTACCATGCTGTCTTTTTGTTCATGCTCCTCTTTTTGTGGCCCAATGGTACCTGCAATTAGATAGGTTTAGGTACCCTTTGAGTTTTGGGTCCTGAGAGGTTAGCTGTCCCTTTAGGAACCCAAACTTGCCTAATTACCCTGATTGATTCAAGGTGGCTAAGTTGTTTTCCTTGTGCATCAACATACACTGTCTTTCCCTTAAATGCCTTGGGGAAAGTATATGTGAGTGTGTTAACTCTGTAAGTTTCAGGAGAGTTGTCAATTCTCCTGAACTTATGAGTTCTTTGTGCAGCTTGATGAAATCTTTGAGGAAAGGCATTTTTATGACCATTACCCTTTGGCATGAAGGGTTTTGGTTGTCTCATTTTATTCTGCCTTTGAGGATAGTTGTCCTTAGGTTTATCCAGCTGAGGCTTTCTCAGATGAGTTGGTCTAGGCTGATTATACCTTGGATAACTCCTCTGACCATTGTTCAGTAGAGTTGCCCTCCCATTGGGTCTACTCTGCTGACCAATATTCCTCTTGTGTTCAGGAGCCTTGACCTTTTCCAAAGGTTTAGGCCTAGTCTCCTGAAACACTTGAGTAGGCATTTCAGTTAATTTGCCCTTTCCTTTATTCAGTGGCTGAGTTATTTCATTTTCAGCTTGTTGTGCCACTGATTTAACAAAGATTTTCTTAGTGTTACTTGTAGAGGCAACACTAAGACAAGGTGAAGATTCAAATTGATCAAAACCCAATCCACTTCTTTGAGCCATAGGTCTTTGATAACTCTGAATTTCCTCTATTGCTCTAGAGGATTTGTTCAAAGCAGACATCTTTAATTTCAGGCTCTCTTCACTTGATTTAAGAATATCATATTCATGTGAGAGTTTTTCAAACTTGGCATTTAGAATTTTTAGTTCAAAGTCTTTTCTCTTCTGAGAGAGGAGTTGATCATCAATCTCTCTTTGTTGGTCAACTATCCTGAGATTTTCTTCCTTAAGCTCTCTCAAGACTTGTTGATACAACTCAGTAGATTTGACATCAACAGCTGCCTCAGAGTTTTTGGTAAGTTCAATAACCAATCTTTCATTTTCTCTCACACAATTATCATGAAATTCTTGTAATCTAGTGAAATCTTCCATCAACTTCCCAAAGGAGAGTTTCAAGTTAACTTCACTAGTGTTTTGTGATAAAAATGATGGTGAGCTAGAAGTGGAGGATACCTCATCATCCTCAAGAGCCATGTTGCACACATCATTATCATCATCACTGTTTGAGAACAGTCCATCAGAAGAGTTGAAGCTTTCAGCACTATTAGATCCTTCACCAGCCATCATGGCCTTTCTATTGGTGAACTTTCTGTCTCTTTTAGCTTGCCTTTCTCTTCTTTCTTTAGAGCTTAGTTCAGGGCAGTCATACTGGAAGTGCCCTTTCTTCTTGCAATTGTAGCATAGGTCTTCATCATCATCCTTCTTGGATTCATCTCTTCCTTTTGATGATGAAGGGTCAGCTCTACTGGGCCTTCTCCTATCAGAGTACTTGTCCTCTGATCTTTTCTCTTCAGGATTTTTGTCCTTGGCCTGATCTTCAGGGGAGTTGTATCTTCTCCTGAATTTGTTGTCTTGGTAGAATTTCTTGTATCTACCAAACCTTGTGTTCAGCTTGTCAAACCTTCTAGCCATCAAGGCTAGTTCTTCCTTCATTTCAGTCTTTGAGACTGACTTTGATGATCTGGGAGTGGGTTGCATTTCAGGTTCAGCAACTTTGGCTTTGAATGCCACTCCCTTAGTAGGATTTGAAGGTTCCTCAACATGCTTTCTTCTATTGAGGTCAAACTCATAGGCTTTGAGTTCTGAGAAGATTTGTTGCATGAGCATGGAGGAGAGATCTTTGGTATTCTGCATCATCACAGCATAGACATCCCACTTTTGAGTGAGGCTTCTCAAGATCTTCAATCCAACTTCTCTCCTGGAGTACACCTTGCCCAAGGAGTTGATTTCATTCATCACATCAGTGAATCTACCAGCAAATTTGTCAATGGATTCTTCAGCTTCCATTGAGAATTGTTCAAACTTTTGCACAGCAACTTGGAGCTTGTTCTCCTTGATCTTTTCTGTGCCTTCACACATCTCAGCAAGAGTATCCCAAATTTCTTTGGCTGTGGTGCAGTGGTAGACTCTTCCCATGACTGCATCTGGAATTGTTTGATAGAGGGTGTTCATGGCAAGATAATTTAGATTATCTTTCCTCTTTTCATCAGCAGTGAAGTCATCCTCATCTTTGGGAATCAGTTCCCTTACATCTGCTCTTTGCTCATCTGTCACCCTGGGGTTAGTTTGGGTAAACACAAAAGGTCCTCTTGTGATTACTCTTAACATGTCAGTGTGAAGAGATGCAAGATGAGCCCTCATTCTAATTTTCCAGAAATCATAATTGTCTATTGAGAACATGGGCAATTTATGATGTGAAATGTGATTGACTGGATTTGTGGCCATGTTATCCAATCCTTGAACAGCAGGTGGAGGAACATCATTGTTGTTGGCCATATCTCAAGAGTAAACAGTTAGTCAACAGATTATAGATTTCAGAAGAAGATCAGTTCAGTGACCACACAAATAGGTGAATTTTGAAAATCAAGATGGATTTTCAGAAGCAGTGGTCTTTGAACCCCTGCTCTGATACCACTTGTTGTTCCTGAAAGGAGTATATAACAAGTGTATGGGGGGGGGGGAATACACTTGTATGCAAATCTTTTCAACTTATGATCAAACCAGAGCTCAGCAAGGTTGTCTTGGACAACTCTGCTGAAGATGATTAACTCTTCTAAGATAATCAAACTACTAAGTACTATTGAGTACTTAGTTGATTAACTATCTAGGGGAGTTATAGGTGCGGAATAGTGGTTGGCCCTTTAAGTTTAGACTCCTTAAGTTTCTGAAATCACTTTGTCAATACAGTCCAGTTATCAGGGAACTTGTCCAATATAGTTTTGCACAGTTTTTAAGTATGTATCTTTTGAAAGATCAGTTTTTGAGTGCAGTGTTGAATGAATGTAAGTACTTGCAAATCAAATCAACACAGGAGTTTATAGTGGTTCAGAGACTCAAGCTCCTACATCCACTTTCCCTGATTTAACAGGATAATTCCTTCACTCTTGGAATTAACTTGTTTTATAGTGCCAAGGTGCACTTGATCAATAACACCACTCCTTGGTGAATTGATCCCTAGGATGTCTAGAGTCCTAGTACCCTCTTCTCAACTCAGAACTGAACTGTTCTTCTCTCAACAGTCAGCTCCTACCACTTCTACTACTACAACCTTCTCACTTTCTCACTTGAAAGAGGTAAGGGTTGAAGTAAGGTTCCAACTAATGAGATATCCTTTACAATGAAGATCAGTGTATAAGGATAGGATATCTCTCTAAGCTTTGTGTATGGATATACAGTGAATTCAGCTTAGAAGAATTGTTTCAAGACTAAGAATGTCTTTTGGAGACTTTGAAGCTTTCAGAATAGTTGCTTAGTTGGATGTAGAATGGATGCTTCAAATGGTCTTCACACTCCTTGTATTTATAGACAAAATGAGGATTTGCCCGTTGGAGAGGCAGCCCCAAATTGCTATAAATGTCTTCCTTGAGTTCTTCAAACTGGAAGACAGATTCTTGATAGTGACATGTCCTTAATTGGGTAATAAACGGCTTGTAAGACTTTGTCTTCATTCTGCAGCACTTTTCCCAATGTTTGACTTCTTGTTAGGACTTGGACATGGCTTCTGAAGATTGATCCAATGATAGGACAACATTCCTTATCAAATGGACAACTCTCCTTATCACTATCAGCAGATTTGCTTATCAGCAAAGTTGGCTTGCTCTTCTTCAGATGACTTGGCTCTTTCCCTTTTCTTCACTTCAAGGTGATCTTAGCATGTTGTTTTGAGATTCTTTAGGGTATGGTTGTCTCTAACTCTTCAGCATGGTTGACCTTCAAGCATTAGAATCTTTGTTCTGGTTCAAACTTGCTGAGACAACTCTTCTGGGACAACTCTCCTGATCAGCATATTTGGTCTTTTAGCTTCAGAGCTGATGCTTTCACAGAGTTATTATCTCTGGACAACTCTCCTGATCAGAACATTTGACTAATCTTGTCCTTTTGAGCTTGACTATCTTGTTCTTGCATAGAGATAGCTCTTCTGGACAACTCTCCTGATCAGAGCATATGATATTCTATAGAGTTTTCTTGTCCTTAGTGTTTGTTCCAGATTTTGAGCCTTGAGGGGACTTGATCTTGAACATCTTCAAAGCATAGGTTCCCCCTCACATTGTGCATCTAGTCATCTAAGAGCTGCCTAATATATCAGCTTCTCATCTAGTCTTATGCTATGTGTTCTAACAATCTTAGAACACAATCATCTTGACTTAGGCATGTCTCATGGGGTTTTGGTATTTAATCAAAACATATGTCATTTTATTCCCAACAATACTACAGTTTGAATTAGTACATTGAATAGACGTTTGTTACTATATGTAACTTTATCAAATGATCTAATATTTTTTGCATCATCCTACAATAAAACATTTTGTATTACAACATGATTATTGTGTTTACTACATTCGTTAATATATGTTACTACGTATTATAATGTGAGTTACTACATCAATAAAAACATTAGAAAAAACGTGTTACTTAATAAAAGAATTTGTATTATTATATAAATAGTTTGTGTTATTACTACATAAAATAATGTGTATTACTACATATTACAATTTGAATTACTATATTTAATATTCCGCGTTCGACAATAAAATAAAAGATAAAAAAATCACAGAAACGAGTAAAATAAACGGATTAAAAATTTCGAATTAAGCTGTCAGTGGGTGTATTTATAAAAAAATGTGTGTGTGAATTAAGTTTGTTGGTGTATTTAAAAAAAATGTGTGTGTGAATTAAGTTTGTGGGTGTGTTTATAAAGAACATGTGTGTGAATAACTGAAATGCATATATGCAATATTTCATACCAGACTAGTCCACATAGCATACATTTCATACCAGACTAGTCCACGTATAGTGATGTGAACGTTATACAATTAAATGTACGCAATTGGAAGTATGCTACCTTGAGGTGGCCTATATATATATATATATATATATATATATATATATATATACTCCTGTATAATAAAGAGCTGAAATTAATTATACATATACAGAATTAGATGAAGAATTATTTGATTCATCTAAACAATTTCACGTGTTTGCTGAGTAGGATAAAATTCCAAATATAATTAAAATTAAAAATTGAACTCATCCAAACTATGTGTGTTAAATTAATCAATGTAATTAGAAATAGATTAAAGAAATTAAGTTAAATAATGGTAAAATTTAAAGTGTTTTTACTATTTTAATTAAGTAATGTGTTATCAAGTAAGAGACATCCAAAATGTGTTATCAAGTATGAGACGGAGGAGGGAGTATATACTTTAAAAAAAGAAAAAAATGATAAGGATAATAATAATTAATTATAATGAAATTGTTGCTATTTTGATCGATAGCATTCGTACTAATCTTTCAAGTAGTGGCTGGTTCCGATGGCTATTGACGGACTTTGATGTGCACATTTCAGGCCCCACCCCCCATTTTTTTCGAGAATTAGTTACCAATGGTGTCATTCGTCCTTGCGCCATTTCCACCGAACACCAATATATTCACCAAGGCACTTGGCTCTGATCGTTTTTGCTATCTCCGTGGCAAGTTAGGTGTTCGAGATCTTCACATTCCAACTTGAGGAGGCGTATTGGAAGATACGTTTTCATATTAGAATATACGCTTTCATATTGGAAGATACATTTTCATATTTTAGATGATTAGTTAAGATACTGCCCTAGTTTGTTAGTCGGTTAGCACAAGGTGTGTATATATACACGGTTATGTGCTAACCGACTAACAAACTAGGGCAGTATCTTAACTAATCATCTAAAATATGAAAACGTATCTGAAAGCGTACATTCTAATATGAAAACGTATCTTCCAATACGCCTCCTCAAGTTGGAATGTGAAGATCTCGAACACCCAACTTGCCACGGAGATATCAAAAACGATCAGAGCTAAGTGCCTTGGTGAATATATCGGCGACTTGGTGAACGGTGGAAATGGCGCAAGGGCGAATGACACCATTGGTAACTAATTCACGAACAAAATTGCAATCCATCTCCACATGCTTCGTTCGCTCATGAAAAACGGGATTCATGTCAATGTGGCGTGCCGCCTGGTTGTCGCAAAAAGGGGGTGGGGCCTGAAATGTGCACATCAAAGTCCGTTAATAGCCATCGGAGCCAAACCACTTCGCATACCGTCGTTGCCATTGCTCGATACTCTGCATCGGCTGATGAACGCGATACCACTGATTGCTTTTTGGTGCTCCACGAGATGGGAGATCCGGCGATGGTGATGAGGTAGCCTGTGGATGATCGTCGCGTGATATGGCAGCCGGCCCAATCCGCGTCGTAGTGAGCGACCAAGTCAAAACCGCCCCTCGCACTCAAAAGGATGCCTTGACCCGGGGTCTGCTTGATGTATTGAAGAATGCGATGCACATCAGTAAGGTGCGTTTGGCGCGGACGCTGGAGAAACTGGCTGAGCTGTCTAACCACATACACAATGTCTGGACGAGTTACGGTAAGGTATAGTAGACGACCAACAATTCTACGGTATTGAGTGGCGTCTACAAGTGGACTATCATCGTCGATCTGTAGCTTCAAGTTTTGTTCCATGGGGAACGAACTTGGGCGTCCTCCTTGAAGCCCGCTATGTTCTAAAATATCCAACGCATATTTGCGTTGGCTTAACACGAACCCCTCGGGTGATCGAGCAACTTCGATGCCGAGGAAATATTTCAGCTTTCCCAGATCTTTGATGCTGAAACGGTCATCCAAATGCCTTTTGACGAGCGAAATCTGGGCGGAATTGTTCCCTGCCAATAGGACGTCGTCCACGTAAATTAAAGACGAGACATAAGTGTCACCGTCTCGCAGCACGAATAGTGAATGGTCGGCGCGGGACTGCTGAAATCTGAATGCAACAAGCGCCTCAGTGAACTTTTCATGCCAATTACGTGATGCTTGGCGGAGACCATAGAGAGATCGTTGAAGCTTGCATACTCGCTTGTCGCCTTCCTTAGCAAAACCTTGTGGGACGTTCATGTACACATCCTCGTGTAAATCTCCATGAAGAAACGCATTATTGACGTCTAATTGATGGACTTCCCATTTCCGTTTGGCCGCGACGGCCAACATGCATCGTACGGTGACGAGCTTTGCGACAGGCGCAAAGGTCTCATGGAAATCGATGCCTTCTATCTGGGTGAACCCTTTTGCGACCAATCAGGCCTTGTATCGCTCTACTTCGCCATCAGGTTTGTATTTAATTTTGAACACCCATTTCGAACCAACAACCTTTTTTCTAGGTGGCAAATTAGTCAATTTCCATGTCCCGTTTTCTTCCAAGGCCTGGATTTCTTTTCTCATCGCTTCACGCCATAGCGGGTCTTTAATGGCCTGCGTGAAGTGTTTTGGTTCGTCCCGCGAGGTGATCGCTGCCAAGTACGTTTTGTGTTTGGAAGAAAATCTATTATAGTCAACAAAATTTGAGAGTGGGTATGCGACTGAATTCGCGTTTGCCCGCGAGTGGTCCACGGACGGGGGCAAGGTCGTTATAAATTCTGCGAGGTGCTTCGGTTGTCACTTAATTCTAGCTCCATTGCGCTGGGCAGGAGCGTCTTGGTGTATTGACTCGGCGGCAGTGGGGGGTGTCTCACTGGGATCGATGACAGCAGGGACGGGGTCTTGGTTATGATTGTTGTTGACATGGTCGGTGGTCGTCCGTGTGGTGTACATGTACGCAGCCTCACTTGTGATGCGAGGGGTTTGGCGGACAAAGGGGCGCGGCAGAAGAGTTGGATTGTTGAGACGGACGAACCTGTCTTGAATGCGATTGTGTGCACGAGCGACAGCTTGATCAAATTCTAATTCCCCACTGCCTTGAAATGGAAATATATCCTCAAAAAATGTGACGTCGCGAGAACTGTAGAATTTGTGTGTGTGTAAATCAAATACTCGATAAGCCTTTTGCCCACTTGGATAGCCTAAGAATACACAAGTGCTGCCACGTTCAACGAATTTGTCTTTGCGACGATTCTCATGAGCATAGACCAAACAACCGAAGACACGAAGGTGATCATAAGCAGGTTCTCTTTTAAAAAGGATTTCAAAAGGCATTTTCTGGGAGGTGATTGTCGATGGAAGGTGGTTTATGATATAGACGGCAGTGAGGATGCACTCACCCCAAAACTCAATAGGAAAATTGGCTTCGAAACGCAGTGCACGAGCAACTTCTAAGATATGCCTATTTTTTCTTTCCACGACTCCATTTTGTTGTGGTGTGTCTCTGTGCATGAGCTTTCGATTAATATTCCATTATCACTGTAATACTTGAGTAGGGAAGATGAACGAAACTCTACCCCATTGTCCGATCGTACGCGTTTAATGTTGAGATGAAATTGTGTTTGGACCATTTTGCAAAACTGCATTAATTGGTCAGCCACATCCGATTTGTGGCCACAAAGAAATACCCAAACTCCACGGCTGAAATCGTCAACTATCGACAAAAAATATCTAGCACCAGGAAACGTATCACATTTATAGGGTCCCCAAATATCACAATGAATGAGTTCAAAACATTCAGTAGTGGTGCTAGTGCTCGTATGAAAAGGAAGACGAGTTTGCTTAGCCCGGACACAAGAATCACAAAAAACAGTGTTTTCTCTAGATTTATGTAAAAAATTGATACGTCGCAACTTTCCATCGGATGCGTGCCCTAATCGTCGATGCCATGATCCAGAGCCTCCAACAACAACCAATGCTCTTTTATGTGTTGGATCCATGTAATAAAGGTCGTCGTGGTATTTACCCAGTCCAATCAGCGTCTTCGAGCGTGAGTCCTATATGGTGCAAAAATCCGCAAAAAAGTGAATGTACAATTCAAATCTTTTGTGAGTCGGCTAACGGAAATTAGGTTGCAATGGAATGATGGGACACGGAATACACGTCTAAGATGCACCCCATTATTCAGCTTGGTCCTTCCAATTGAGCGCACGGGAACAACCTCCCCATTTGGAATTTTTACGGGTGATTCCGCATGGTCCGTGATAATATCCGTCAATAGATATTCATTGGAAGTTATGTGTTTCGTTGCACCTGCATCAATGATCCAAGAGGTACGAAAGATATCCTTCATACCTGCCATATGCACCGCGGATCCAGAGGCAGTAGAGCTCTCACGTTCAGTCCGAATAAATTTCGTAAGGCGCTGAAACTGCTCGGCATTTAACCCCAGAACTGGACAATGATCAGCGTCAACGTGTGCAGCCCGTGGTGCATCCGTGCATCTTGAGCTGTCCTTTGTCGACGGTCGTCCATCTCGCCCACTGCTCTTTCCGTCTTGCCCTCGTCTATTCCAATTGGGTGGGTAACCGACTCTTTCAAAACAAGTTTCATACGTGTGGTTGGTCTTACCACAGTGGCTGCAATATCGCCCGTCAACAGCTCTTGGTTTGCGATTTGGATTGATGGTCTTGCCTGAATCTGGGGTTTTCTTGGATTGCAGTTGGAAGGCCGATGTCTCACCAGATGGTTTTCTTGCAATGGAGATCGTCCTGTGCTGCTCGTCCTCCGAGACCAAGTGATACGCAGTGCTTAACGAGGGGACTGGTCACGTACTTAAAATCTGCGTTCGAATGTGGTTATGAAAATCATTGAGCCCCATCAAGAAATCATATAACCGATCTCTATCTGTCCGTTGCAGTAACTGCTTTGCCAGGTCGCACTTGCAACCGCCGCATGTGCAGCCTCCACAGGAACACACGAGGGTCGGCAACACGGAACTAGCTTCGTCCCAAATTCTCCTCAACCTCCTGTAATAGGCCAAAACGGTCTCGTCGTTTTGACGAATCATCCCGAGCGAACATCGTAATTCATAGGCTCGAGGGGTGCTCTCCTTGCCAAAGCTTTCCTCGAGATCGATCCAAATTCCGCGAGCTGTCCTGAACTTCACGCTTTGTCGAATTTCAGGATCCATGCTGTTCAATAACCAGCCTGCTGTTCAATAACCAGCCTCTTACCATGGCGTTAGCACGTTTCCAGTACGGCAAGTATGGGTCGTCGGCTGGAGGCATCACGATCTCACCATCAACGAACCCAATCTTTTTTTTGGCATACAATGCGTTGGTCATATCATCTAACCAGTCGCCGTAGTTTCCGTCTACAAGGGGTGTCCCTACAAACGCATCGCCAGGTTTATCCGATGCGTGGAGATAATAGGGAGACATGGGATCAATCACGACAGTCGCTTTCAAGCCGCTGCCGGTCCCGATAGATTTGTCGTCGGCCTTTTCATCGGCCATGGCCTTGCTTCTTCACGCAAGAGTACTTTCAAGAAAGAAAAAAAACACGATCGAAAAAAAATTGATCTCGAAAGTTTTACCAGAAAAGCTCCCGCGCTGGTACCGTGTTAGATTTGGTGAATCAAACGAGTGAATTTCATATATCTCGCATCAAATACAAAAGGGGCACAAGGTGTGTATATGTTGTATGCACTAAATTCGGGTTGACTTAGATGTGGACTGTGCTTAGCACGATACAAACATATATAATTAAACGGGGGTTATTACGTGTTTATGTGGATTAAAGAGATGATTTGTGATGAACTTGATGAAGAACACACAAGAACACAAGATATAGCTTCTTGGAGAAGCTAAAGCTTTAGAAGCTTGGGAGAGTTTATTGCTTTGGGATGAGGTGATTGTGTGAATTTCCAACTTATGTTACAAATGAGCCCAAATGGGCATTATATACTGCTTTTCAAGGGCTGCCCGCCCTTTACACGTGGAGCCTCCAGATTGGACCTTCATTCTGCCCGAAAAGGTGATTTGATGGCGCATTTAATGCTAAACCGCCTCTGGTGCTCGTCTTCGGCGAGATGCCGAGCAACTGGAAAACCTGCTCGTCACTCGCCGCCGTGGTCCCCGGAGAAACTGCTCGCCACGTCTTGTCTCATCCCCCAAAGCTTCAACACTTAAAACATCTTAACTAAGAATAAGCACGTGCTCGCCACACATTTGGGCGAGCAGCTAACTAAGAGAGTGCTCGCCAACATCTTTCGACGAGCACTTAAATATATTAAATACATTAAATCTATTACATTTTCTTGGTTTTGTTGACTAGTCGTCGCATGACTTTGTTGACTGGTCCTCGCCACATAAGATGGTGACTAGGATTGACTTGTCAAAGATTGACCTCTTTGACTAGGTATAACATTTGCCCCCTGGTCGCCTTTCTTCGTATTCGTAGAATGGAAAGGCGAGCAGTGTGATCGTCTTTTCTGTTGGTGAGAATGGTTTTCGACAACACAATCAATTTCGAGATCTTGATGACGTGAGATGGAAGTGGTCGCCTCGTTTCCTACGCCGAGCTCGCCTTCCGAGGCACTTTTGATGACGTATGATGTGACTGGTGTCAGGCGCGTGGGCGGCGCTCGGAATTTGAAAAACGCGCGTGGGGCGCGTGCCGACCTCAAAGGTCGCGCGTGAGGGTCACTCTCCGAATTCGAATTCGGAAATGGCCCCAAATTTTTGGGAAAATTACGGATTTTACCCCGTTTTTTGCAATTAGGCCCCTAGTCGACTTTGCCTATAAATATGACTTTCACTTTCTTTGAAACACTTTTCACTTTTGCAAAACTTTGAATCCTCTCGAGCTTTCTACTTCAGCCTTTCTACTCAAGTTTTCCAGCGAGTTTGTGGTGGTTCTCGATCGTCAACAAGGTAAAATAACTCACATTTTCTTCTTTAAAACTCCTTTCTCCCCCATTTCTTAAAGAAAAAATGGATTTCGGTGGATTTGGTGGTGGTTCCGACGGTGGTCCGCCGTTAGATGGTGGTGCCGCAATTTCCGGCGAGGGTGATCGTCTAGCCATGGTTTTATTGGAGAGGGCCTCCTCCTCGGATTCTAGGATCCACTCCCCTGATCCCGTTAATGTTGGAGTCCGAGATTTGGGAAAAACAGTGGTCGTCGATGTCGACGATACCAGTGAATCTGATAGGGAAGATGTCGGCAATGATGCCGAGGAGGATGGCAGCGAGACTGACTCGGATCTGCATGACCAAGGTTTGGATCGAGGGGTGGGCGAACAGTTAGGATCTGCCCAGGTCGAAGAGACCTTGACAAGAAGTCTCCGCGAGGACTATGAGGAGGTCGTCCAATATGCAGAAAGCATAAAGGACATTTTGAGTGGTAGAGAGAATTTGGATGGCGACGAGGTCTCGAGGGAGTCCTATTACAGATATTCCTGCGAATACCCTCCTCGTGAGGCTCCTCGCCCGCATCGAGTAGCTTCCCAAACCGAATATGAAGCAAGTACGTATGTGAGCAAGGTCTCCTCGGCCCAGCTGGAAAATTCTAGGAAGAAATATCAGGTGCCAGCCGATGTGTGTTTTTTTGTGCCTCGCCCGGATGAGAGGGCCGACCAGCCGCCAGAAGGGATGGTCGCCGTCAACATCGGCATGATGGAGGCAGGGCTTAGGTTCCCCCTGCACCCCAGTATTTCCCACTTTCTACATTTCTTAAGGGTGGCCCCTTCTCAAATTTTGCCGAATGGTTGGTCCAACCTGATCGGCATTCTCACACTGTTCGGCCAGGTGGCGGCCGAGAATGGATGTCGAAACACCTGGCTTAGCCCGAAAGAGATTTGCTATCTCCTTCAGGCGGTCGAGGCCGGAGACAAAGTGGGCCATGGATACTACTATGTTAGGGGCCGAGATAACTTCAAATTGATTGAAGGGGTTCCTAACAAGATTAGGGATTGGAAAACCAACTGGTGGTGGGTAGCCGGAGACTGGAAAAGTCCGGTGAGGCCAGATGGCTCCTCGGATCGCATTCCCATTCCCACTGAATATCGTAGAATTTGTGGTAAGTTATTTTTATTTCTGCTCGCTCTTTCTATACTGACTAACTCCTCGTTTTTTGTAGGTGAAACTGCTCGCAAGAGGACTGCCGACGACCGTCTCACTCCTCTCTTTCAGTACCACGTTTGCTGTGTTCTCAACCGTCGCTACCTGGAGAGGTCTTGCCGATTTCTGAACAGGGAGTGCATGCGTGAGCGAGCAGGTCTCAGAGTACCTCCTCATCACTTCACTCGAGAGTTCCCTCCAGGTAAAATATTTCTTACTTCAAATTTCTTTTTAAAATTCACTCTTCGAAGATACTGACTTCTCGCTTCTTTATCTAGTAGTGGTTCCTCAACGGGTTGTCGCCTATCTTCCTCCTACCGTCGAAGTCGAGCGCCTAAAAGCGACCAGTATGCTTCGACAAGCACAATTAATCCGCGAGCGCAAGATTGTCGATGGCACCGGCAAGAAAAGGAAGGGGGCGGAGAGCTCGGGGGCTCCACCCAAAAGGGTCGCAAGATCGACCAGAGGGGGCACTTCTCGCCCACCTGCTGCCGAGCAGAGGGCCGTGCCGGCTAGAGAAAGGAGGATCTCGCCGAGGAGATCCCCTCCGCCGAGGGGTGACTCGCCTCCCCCCAAACCTGTTGCTTCCCCTCCTCCCCGTAGTACTCGGTCGCGAGAGACTGCGACGAGCTTGTCGGTCGGACAGAGGGCTTCGGGAGATAATACCCTCCTCGGCTGGGAAGCCGCAAGGGTTGCCAAGTAAGTTTTCTCAAAAAAGTTTTTTTTTTTTTTTTTTAGAAAATTTTCAAGTATTTTTCTTCTAACTCTTTCATTTTTCAATAGAGTTGCCGACTATCCGGTCGCCCAACCCTTCAGCGAGAATCTCCTCGGCTTCTACCGGTCGCGAGACCCGGTTGATAAGGAGCCTCTGAACCTGTTCGCATAGAGGGCGATGAAGCATCTACCTCGCTCGTTGACGACCTCACTGATCGAAGAGGTCGACAACCACAATGCTATGGTAAATGCGCGCGTGGTCGCCATTGACTTGAGCCGAGCCTCCTATACCATGGAGAAGCTCGCCAGCCAGATTGCTGAAGGTCGCAAACTTAGCGAGCAAGATGCTCCTGCCGAGGAGAATGCTCTTGTAGTTTAGTTTTCTTGTAATTTGTTTTATTTTTCTTAGGACTGTTCGGCCATTAAGGCCTTTTTTGTAATTTCAGCCTTCTAAGGCTTTTTGATGAATGGGAATCTTTTGCTTATGATGTGTTTGCTGATTTTCTTTATATTGAGTGATCGTCCTCGTCACTGCTTCTCGATTTATGTTATGATACTTGTCTTTTTAAATTGCCTTTTATTTTTCGTTCGTATGCTTTAGATAGTGATCGTCGTTGCTATCTTGCGAGCATCTTTAAAAAAGAGTGCTCGTCTTCCTTTGCGAGACTCTAAGAAAGAGTGCTCATCTTTCCTTTGCGAGACTCTAAGAAAGAGTGCTCGTCTTTCCTTTGCGAGACTCTAAGAAAGAGTGCTCGTCTTTCCTTTGCGAGACTCTAAGAAAGAGTGCTCGTCTTTCCTTTGCGAGACTCTAAGAAAGAGTGCTCGTCTTTTTAGAGTTAACCATTCGTCGGTTGAACTCCTTGTTTGACAGGTAGTGATCGTCTTTGCCACTACCTTGCGAGCATCTTTTAAGAAAGAGTGCTCGTCTTTTGTATCCTAGATGGCTACGCAGAGCCTTGTCTTAAACTTTCAAATTTATCTAAAACTTACTGGTAATTTAAAACTTTGCTTGAATTGAAATGAAGATTAAAAACAGACTATACAAATATGAAATAATTTAAAAACTTACTGGTAATACTTCTTCAGCTTGACCGCGTTCCACGGGTACTTGCTTGGCTTGCCCTCGAGATCTTCAAGCTCGTATGATCCGTTTAGGAGTGTGCGCGTTATTCGGTACGGACCCTCCCAGGTCGGGCCAAGTATGCCAATGGACTGCTCCGTCGCCCTCCGAAGTACGAGCTGGCCGATAGTGAACTGGCGAGCACCTACTTTGGTGTTGTAGTAGCGTTCTGACCTTTGCTTGTAGACCACATTCTTCTCGTCCGCTGTTAGCCTTCGTTCTTCTAGGAAGTCTAAATCGGAGAGCTGTGCATCGTTATTCAACTGCTCGTCATAATTTGCTACTCGAAAAGTTTGGACTTGCCCCTCTGCTGGTATGACAGCTTCGGTTCCGAACGCGAGTGCGAACGGAGTTTCACCAGTAGAATTTCTCGTGGTCGTCCGATATGCCCACAGAACCATGTGCAGCTCTTCGGCCCATTTGCCCTTCAATCCATCCAGCTTAGCTTTCAAGGTGTGCTTGATGATTTTGTTGATCGCCTCTACTTGACCGTTTGATTGTGGATGGTAGGGTGTTGAAAAAATTTTCTTGATGTTCCATCTTGAGCAGAAATCCATCATGTCTTGACTTGTAAATTGACGTCCGTTGTCGGTCACTATCGCTCGTGGTAGGCCGAACCTGCAAATTATATTCTTCCAAATGAAGCTTGTCATTTGGCCCGTTGTGATGGTCTTCAACGCCTTTGCCTCTGTCCATTTGGTGAAGTAATCGACTGCTACGACGACGAAAGTTACCCCCCCAGCAGCTGGTGGGAAAGGTCTGATGATGTCGATCCCCCACTTCGCGAAAGGCCACGAACTATACACCGAGATGAGCTCGTCTGGTGGTGAGTGAATGGCGGGAGCGAAGGCTTGACATCTCTTGCACGTCTGCGCGTAATGGATTGCATCTTTCTTCAGTGTTAGCCAAAAATAGCCTTGCCTTATGATCTTTAGAGCGAGCGCTTGCCCCCCTGTATGATTTCCACACACTCCATCGTGGATTTCGTGCATGACGATCCTCGCTTCGTCCTCTCCGAGGCATTTCAATAAAGGCATTGAAAAACCCCGTTTGTACAGCTGGTCGCCCACAATTGAGTACCTTGCGGACCTGAGTTGCAATCTGGTTGCTTTCACTTTGTCTGCCGGGAGCTCGCCGGTCTTGATGTACTTGATGATCGGCGTCCTCCAGTCCTCGTCGCTGGTCGCTTCAACCTGCAAAACTTGACCTCTGTTCACCGATGGGGAAGAAATTTTGGTGATGGTTGCTTCTGAAAATATTGCCTCCCTCTCTAAAGTGGCCAGCCGAGCTAACGCATCTGCTTGCGTATTTTCCTCCCTAGGGATTTGCTCGATGTGGAATTGATCAAATTGCTCGAGTAATCCTTTCACTAGGTCTTGATACTTTATCATTTGATCGCCGCGAGCCTCGTATTCGCCCGTGATTTGACATACCACCAGCTGAGAGTCAGAAAAAATTTTCAGTTTTCTAGCGCCCACGGCCATAGCCATCTTGATCCCTGCAACCAGAGCCTCGTACTCTGCTTCGTTGTTGGTCGCCCGATACTCGAACTCGATCGCCGAAGCAAACGCCTGTCCGGTTGGGCTGATGAGGACAACTCCTGCCCCTGCTTTGGTGCTCGTCGACGAGCCATCGACGAACAGTGACCAAGGAAGCTCGATTCCCTTGGCCAATTTCTCCGGGAAAGTGAGCTCTACGATGAATTCTGCCAGCACTTGTCCCTTGATTGCCGTTCTGGGTGCGTAGGTGAGACCAAATTGTCCGATCTCTACTGACCATTTTAGAAGTCTTCCAGCGGTATCCGGACGATGCAGTGCTCGTCGGAGAGGAAAGGTGGTGAGGACGACCACCTCGTGGTCGAACAGGTATTGCCTTAATTTTCTAACACTCATAACTAGTGCGTACGCCAATTTTTCCATTGGAGTGTATCTCAACTCCGCATCTCGCAGTGTTTGACTTACGTAGTAGATAGGCAGATGTGTGCTCCCCTCAGCTCGGACGAGCACTGAACTGATCGCACAGTCAGTGGCCGCCAAGTATAGATATAAAATTTCGCCGGGGACTGGCTTGGATAGGACCTTCGGATCCGATAAATACTCCTTCAATTTCTCGAAAGCTTTCTCGCACTCGTCGGTCCACTCGAACTTTCCTTTCTTCAGAGCGTCGAAAAAAGGTTTGCAACGGTCGCCCGTTCGTGCAATAAATCTATTCAGCGATGCAAGGCATCCTGTCAACCTCTGAACTTCTTTCACATTCCTTGGGCTTTGCATATTGATTACTGCTTGAATTTTACTTGGATTCGCCTCGATGCCCCGCTGGCTAACCAAGTGCCCCAGAAATTTTCCTGAGCTAACTCCAAAACTGCATTTCTTTGGATTTAACTTCATGTTGTACTCTCTTAGGATATCGAATGTCATGGCAAGGTGGTGTAGGTGATCTTCTTTTCGTAAGCTTTTGACAACGATGTCGTCGATATAGACCTCTACCATCTCACCGATGTGCTTTTCAAACATTTTATTTACCAGTCTTTGGTACGTTGCCCCCGCGTTTTTCAAACCGAAAGGCATTCTTTTCCAGCTATACATATCACGCGCCGTCATGAAGGCCGTATGTCGCTGGTCGTCGGGATGCATTGCAATCTGATGGTACCCTGCGAAGGCATCCATGAAGGTTAAAATCTCGTGCCCCGCTGTATTATCCACTAGGTGATCAATGTGGGGCATCGGAAAATGGTCTTTTGGACAGGCGTCGTTTAAATCTGTGAAGTCTATGCACAATCTCCACGACCCGGTCGTTTTCTTGACGAGCACTGGATTTGCCAACCACTCAGGATCAGTTCCAGTTTTCTCTATTAACTTGTTGTCGATCAATTTCTTGATTTCGACTGCCAAAGCCGCACTTTTATCAGGCCCAAATTTTCTTCGCTTTTGGGTGATGGGTCTTTTTGTTGGATCAATATTTAGTCTGTGGCAGGCATGATTCGTGGGAATGCCCACCATATCTTCGTGCGACCAGGCGAATGCACCAATGTTTTCCTTCAAAAATGAGATCATGTCCGATCGCAGATGTCTTGGTAAATTTGAACCTATGAATACCTCGAGTTCGGGACGAGCTTCGTTTAATTGGATGGTTTCAAGGTCCTCCGCTGAAGTCGCCCGCTCTTTAGGCTCCTTCCAACGAGGGTCCTCAATTCCGAATTTTGGCTCAAAACCTAACCTAGGCTCCAAATCTGGGATGTTTTCTGGAGACTGGTCGCCGGGGATCTGGTCGCCCGGATCTGTCTGCTCGTCGATTTCCATTGGGGTGTGGTCGTCCACTTTCATGGAGGCGTGCTCGTTCGCCCCCACTTGGTGGTCGTCGGTTTGATGACTGCACTCCCCAACTTCAATTTTTCTGTACTTGCTAGGAAGACCCTCCAAGTAGTTCATTTGTTCAGTTTGAGTTTGACACATAATATACTTTCCAACCATGGCGCTTTCCTTAGAATGACGTTTTGCAAAACGGACGAGACACTCCCTCGCCCGTGTCTGATCGCCCTTAACGGTTATAGCTCCCGCCGGGGTTGGAAACTTAATACAGTAATAATAAGTTGAAGCGGCCGCCTTGAACTCACTGAAGAAAGGTCGGCCTAGGAACGCGTTGTAGGATGATGGCATGTCGATGATCAAGAAGTCGAGCTGCCTAGCATGGTGCATTTCAGGCTCTTTTGACGATGCCAAGTCCAAAGTCAGTCTGATTTTCCCTATGGGAAGGTTGCGCGTGTCCCCGAACCCTACGATTATATCGTCGCAAGGCTCGATGTAATCTGCATATCCACCAAGAGCATCCAAAGTATGCTTGAAAAGGATGTTGGTGTATGACCCAGTGTCGACCATCATGCGATGGACGATGGTTCCCATTATCTTCCCCGTGATGACCAACGCATCATTGTTTGGCTGCACCACGCCGTTCAGGTCGTCGTCCGTGAAACGGATTTGATGAAAAGGAGGCTTCTCGGCGGTAGGAGCGACGCACACCTGGTGCACATTGTTGAGTGCTCGCTGCTCGCCCTGAGCCCGGCGAACAGACAGAGCGACTCCAGATTGAGTTCCCCCCAAAGGTCCCTCTATCACAAGGCAGTCTTGGCCCAGATTGTCGATGTCGCCAATAGCATTTTTTGGCATGGGAGGAGTTAGCTTGGGACGGTTCAATTGTTGGCGCAGGTCGCCGCCGCTGTCGTCGCGACGCTTCTTGCCCCTGTTGTCGCCGTTGCCACCTCCGGACTTGATGAATTGGGTGAGCTTACCCTCATTGTAAAGTTTGAAGATATTTCTCACCAAGTCTCGGCACCCATTGGTGTGGTGGCCGACGGAGTTGTGGTAGTTGCAAAATTTACCACCATCAAGATTTGCATCGCTCGTATGCATGGGCTTTGCTTGGGGGAGCAGATTTTTCCCCCTTATTGCGTCGTAGATGCCCCTAGGATCCACGGTGAGGGCCTCCCTGAATTGGATGATCTCAGGTGCCTCCTCGAATGGCCTGAAATTTGCTGGGCGAGCACTGCCAGCTTGAGTGGTCGCCTTCTTGGGCTGGGAAGATTCCCCAGTGTTAGTGTTTTTCTTGGGCCACACTCTCTTGGACGTGTCAGGCTGCTCGTTAGCCTTGGCAGCGTCCATTATTTCCTCCATTTTGATAAAATTCCCAGCCCTTGTGCGGAAGTCCGCATAAGAACTGGGGAAAGTAAGATGGATAGATTCCCACAGCTTGGTACCTATCCTGAGACCGGAAACTGCCGAGATCAGCTTCGTCTCATCGTTCACGGCCTCCCCATCGATCACCAGCCTATCGAAGCGCTCGATGAAGTCTTTGCCTGATTCAGTCAGGGATTGGCGAACGTTCGCCAAACGTTGTTTTGAGGCTGGGCGAGCAGCAATAGACCCATAGTAGGTCAGGAAGTGTTGTCCCAGCTCAAGGAAAGAGGTGATAGATCCGGGACTCAAAGTTGTGTACCATCGATGAGCCCGATCTCCCAATGTTAGGGAGAAGTTTCTGCATTGTGTTGCGTCCGTTGCCCCGATTGAGGCCATATAGTTGGAGTACTTGGACAAGTGTACTCTGGGGTCGGACATCCCGTCATATGCCGTCATGGAAGGCATTTGGATCTTTCTCTGAATGGGGGCAGTGAGGATTGCAACACTTAGTGGAGGTGCGGGCAGACTGATCGGCAGTGTGGTCCCTTGCTTCGAGGCGACCACCTCTGCTCGCAGAGCGTCCATCTCTTGTTTCATTAATCTTTGAGTTTCGAGGAACTGGGCGATTTGCCCCTCCTCGGCAGTTTGAGCTCGTGGGGCGACGTTCTCATCACGTCGACTCCCATGGGAAATTGCCGGGCGATCATCATGATGTGATCGCCTGGGCGAGTGCCTGTCAGAATGGTGGCTGCGATAACTCTTGGCCGGAGTTCGCGAACCCTTTCCTGGTCCCACTCGATCTAGAGGTGAGACCCTGTCGCCCTGCTCTCTTCGATCAGTGCGATGGTGGTGGTCGGCCTTACGTGGTCGGCCATCTACGTTGAAAGGTACTCGGCGAGGAGCCCTTCCGTCATTGTCTTTCATTCGGTTGAACACCGAATTTCTCTGTGAGTCTCCCGTATGGCTATTGTGGGAGTGCTCGCCGACTTTATTCTTGCCCTTATCTTGGGGGTGAGAGGGATGTGACTGATAAGAATGATTATCCTCGTTCCCCCTGTTTTTGCGAGCCTCGACGAAAGCCCTATCTTTGGCCTTCTCGAGCTCTTCCTTCTCGTTCAGCCTCCTCTTCTCTAGGAGGAAGTCTGAAAAGTCTTTCAAGTGTTGGGGGTCATTCATAATATCCCCCATGTTCAGGTTTGCAAAAGGATTTGCCGGCGGCGGAGGGTGCTCGTTCCCTCCGGGCGGTGGAGTATGCTGAGACATCGTTTAAAGAGTGTCTTTTTAGATTACAAAGTAAAGATCTAAAAAACGAAAGATTAAAGTTCTTACGCAGAAGAACGTGCTATTACAACTACTAGTCTTAGCAAAGTAACAACAATAGAAGCTTGAAAACACAAATACAAGGAGATCAAACTCCAAAATATGCTACGAAAAACTGAAAATGTTCAAGAACACGAAGAACAGTAAAGATCGTAGAAGATGCTTTAAACGGTAGAAATACCGATTAAAACTTAAAACAGGGAGTTTGCTAACCGATCGCTCGTTGATCGGACGAAACTTTGATGATAGAACACGTAAAAGGTCCCCTCCTTCTAGCGCCAAATGTTGTATGCACTAAATTCGGGTTGACTTAGATGTGGACTGTGCTTAGCACGATACAAACATATATAATTAAACGGGGGTTATTACGTGTTTATGTGGATTAAAGAGATGATTTGTGATGAACTTGATGAAGAACACACAAGAACACAAGATATAGCTTCTTGGAGAAGCTAAAGCTTTAGAAGCTTGGGAGAGTTTATTGCTTTGGGATGAGGTGATTGTGTGAATTTCCAACTTATGTTACAAATGAGCCCAAATGGGCATTATATACTGCTTTTCAAGGGCTGCCCGCCCTTTACACGTGGAGCCTCCAGATTGGACCTTCATTCTGCCCGAAAAGGTGATTTGATGGCGCATTTAATGCTAAACCGCCTCTGGTGCTCGTCTTCGGCGAGATGCCGAGCAACTGGAAAACCTGCTCGTCACTCGCCGTCGTGGTCGCCGGAGAAACTGCTCGCCACGTCTTGTCTCATCCCCCAAAGCTTCAACACTTAAAACATCTTAACTAAGAATAAGCACGTGCTCGCCACACATTTGGGCGAGCAGCTAACTAAGAGAGTGCTCGCCAACATCTTTCGACGAGCACTTAAATATATTAAATACATTAAATCTATTACATTTTCTTGGTTTTGTTGACTAGTCGTCGCATGACTTTGTTGACTGGTCCTCGCCACGTAAGATGGTGACTAGGATTGACTTGTCAAAGATTGACCTCTTTGACTAGGTATAACAGTATATATACACGGTTATGTGCTAACCGACTAACAAACTAGGGCAGTATCTTAACTAATCATCTAAAATATGAAAATGTATCTTCCAATATGAAAGCGTATATTCTAATATGAAAATGTATCTTCCAATATCGGAGGCTCAAACAGCTTTTTGCGATGAATGCGGAAGTGGAGGTGTCGCCTGTAGGAAGGTTTGCGATAATATATAAACATTTGGAGTGCAATGCAATTTGCAATCAGGTGGAAACAACTTGTCTGACTCTCTGTCAATGTAGGTAACTGATCATGATCGATCGAGCATGTGTAATAATTGTTAATTTTCTCCGTTATGGAATTTTTTTTTGGACATAAAAAATGATATATTGATTAATGGGAGGAGTACAAGTGGTACTTTTTGAGCGAGTCGCATACATGGATTTCATTCTAATTAGGCAAGTAAAAAACCTAAGCTCAAAAGTCAAATTAAGTCAATTTTAAAAAATTCGCGGGTCATAAGCCTGAATCTGGGTTGTCCAGAAAATTCGCGGGTTGCAAACAGGTGGTTTACTACATGACACAAATATTACCACTACAAGGCAAATAATTTAATACTATATGTCAAAATATTACCACTACAAGGCAAATAATTTAATACTACAAGATAAATTCACCAAAAAATTAAGTCTTCAAAATATTTTTGAACATGTAGTAATACACTTTTAACCTTGTAGTGATAAAATTTTGGTCTTGTAGTAACATTGTTTTAGCCATGTAGTAGCCGAATAAGTCAAAATTATTTTAGTAATTTTGCCAAAAAAAAAAAAAATAAGTATTCAAAATATTTTTGGACTTGCAGTAATACACTTTTGGCCTTGTAGTGATAAAATTTAGGTCTTGTAGTAACATAGTTTTGGTCATGTAGTAAGATAATATTTTAGAGTGAAAATAAATATTCTAATTAAGGTTGACCCGCGTTGACCTGCGAATTTTGACTTAATTTACCCTAATTAGTCATATAAGTTTTTGCCTACTCAAAAAGGGGAGCAAGTACAGTTAAAGAATTGTAGAAGAGAGGGGACTTAAGGTACATGCAACTATATATAGCAGCCCCATTACATGCAAACTAGTCTAGAATTTTCACACCAATCTTGAAAAGAAAAAGAAGACAGAGGAACATGCTTGATGGTGGTATAGAATTCTCCACATCTTTGTTCTGATTTCTTCAAGTGTCTTTTCAACTTTACTTTGCCATTCCTAGCGTTCCACAGTAACCACATAATGCAACACCAAAGGCATTCAAGAATAATTTTTTTCTTCTTCTTACCTCCAAACACAATGGTGTGTTGATGGAAGTGAGATGATGGCTTTGAATGCAAGGCCATTGGCTAATTTAGCCTTGAGTAACAACGCCGCCAAACATCGTTTGAGAAGCTGCAGTAAAAAAATAAATGCTCTACTGTTTCGACACCAAGACCGCAGAGTCCACAAGATAAATCGTCATCGTCAGATAGCACACTTCTTTTCCTCAATTCAGCCCGAGTTGGTAACCTTTGATCCCGAAAATTTCGTGGGGGTCAGCGTATTCCAGATTTTTCGAAGGGCATCACGTGTTTCATCGTCAAGGACCTGCGTTGGAGCTTGAACCGCCTGGTTGCTGCATGTAGGCTGATTTGGATGAATAGCATCCATCGCAAGAAGATTTCCTGCAAATTAAAATTCTCTAGGGAGCACATCAATTGATTAGATAATTAAGTTGGTTTCCCATGAGAATAATTCACGTCTCCAGCTTAGACACCATTAATTGCCATTTTTCATTAACCCAAATACCTGACTCACTAACACTAGGCTCTTTGTTTGCACATATAGAAAATAATCTTGGAAAAGACTCTCCTAAAACAGAATCACCTAGCCACCTATCCTTCGAAAAAAGTGTATGTGAAAGAATTCTGTCTCATCTAAAAGTCCGAACTTGTAGAGAGAGTGGGAATTAATTCATGTATATTAATTCTTAACACTTCTCCTCACTTGTGGGCCGTATTAACACCTCTTACCCTTTTTGGGGAGGAGGCCCATCGAGTGGACAATTAAATGGGTGGAGTGCTTTCAACAGGAATCGAACCCAGGTCGTTTTGCCTGGTTTGCTCTAATACCATGAAATAATTCTGTCTCATGTAAAAGTCCGAACTTGTAGAAAGGGTGAGAATTAATTCTTGTATATTAATTTCTAATAGTATGACATCCGTTTCCAATTTTTTTGTATAGATTCGACTCAAATCACTGACATTTTGTATTTGAGAAAAATAAATAAAAAATATCCCTCCACCAACTTGACGAGTACATAGTTCCTAGCAGTATATATTACACAAGGAGATGTAAGACATACAAACCCCATATTTTGAATCGAGTATTCTTACCCAAAAAGTATTAGGTTCAACCCGGATTCGCCACGCCCACTTGCCAAGAAGAGATAAATTAAATAATTCCAAATTCTTAACCCCTAGTCCACCTGCTGATTTTGGTTTGCAAATATCATTCATGAAACCCATGGAATTTTTTATGAATGCGCACACCCACCCCCCATAAAAAGTCTCTTTGAAACTTGATGAGTTCTCTCAAGGTATGTTTTAGTATTTGGTAGAAGGAGAGATAATAGATGGGTAGCGAATTGAGAACCGCATTAAGAAGGATAATTCTACAGATGAATGAAATATGTCGATATATCTTCCCAAGCAGTCAATCTATTTTTTACTTTCTGCACTACGCCCTTCCATGTCTCCGTTCTGCAATGGTTTATGCCAACTTGGATTCCAAGAAAATTCATTGGGAAGGAGCCTACTCCACAGCCTAGGAATGAGGCCATATCATTAAGCAAGTCCTCATCAATATTTGCACTGAATAAGCTACATTTGGAGTAATTGATCCTTAGGCCAGAGAGAACTTCAAAATTGACCAGCAAGCATTTTAATGCCCACACGTTGTGAATCGAGGCATTGCAAACAAGAATGGTGTCGTCCGCATATTGGAGATGGGAGACCGGGACACTGTTTTGTCCAACCAAAGCAGCTTCGAATAAGCCAGAAGTCGTTGCATTGTTAATCAAAGAGCAGAGGCCTTCGACTGCTATGATGAAATAGGGGGAAAGAGGATCACCTTGCCTCAACCCCTACTCGAGGTTTAACTCTTTAGTGGGACTACCGTTTACGAGGACGGACGAAATGGCAGTGGTAATGCATTCTTTGATCCACTTTCGCTAGGTTGGATCGAATCCCATACATCTGATCATCATATCCTCCAAAAATTCCAGTTGACTGAATCGAAGGCCTTTGCAATATAAATTTTGAACAATAACCTTTCAAGCTTCTTTTTCTTTGCCTCGTCAACGATCTCATTAAGTATGAGCACCCCATCTAGAATATGTCTCCCATGTATGAAACTTGTTTGGTTTTCAGAGATTACACTTCCGTTGACTTTGGAGCCTCCGAGCAAGCGCCTTGGCTACTATTTTGTATGGGCTATTGATCACGGAGATAGGGCGAAAATCCCCGATGCTGGAAGCGCTTTGTTTTTTTGGAATTAGAGCATGAAACAGGGGTTGAAACTGTCACGCCCCAAATCTAAAAATAATGACCTTTAAAAAAGTACTTAAAATAACTAATTTTAACGTGCCAAAAATTGAATTTTAAACTTACAACGATAAAGTAAGGGACGCAACGACTATTAAATCACGTTAAGCATTGCAGCGGAAACCGTTAAATAAAATTAAGAAATTCATAAATAACTCATCAAGCAATTATCCATAAGAATAACCATAATTAAATTAAATAAACATGCTTGAAAATAGTTCTTTAATCTTAAATAAATCGTCGTCTCCCATCACCACTCCTCGCCATCCAACTCTTCAACCTGAAATTGTAAATTGTTGGGGGTGAGCATGCAAGCACACTCAGTGGAATTTAAGTCATTCAATAGTTAATGCTAAAAATAAATAATTAAGTAATTGCAACTTAGCAAATAACATTCACATTGCCACATATACTTTGCCATTGATACTTTGCCATTAATACTTTGCCAATAGAGTTTTGTGAACCATCGCATGTTTGTGGACCTTCCCAAAGCCAAATTAATGACTAAAGTATTCCCACACGTAGACATTTCAATCGCATGTTTGTGGACCTTCCCAAAGCCAAATTAATGACTAAGGTATTCCCACACGTAGACATTTCAATCGCATGTTTGTGGACCTTCCCAAAGCCAAATTAATGACTAAGATAGTTCCACAGGTGAGCACGGCGGGTTACACCCGAAGACCCGTCGGTCCCGGACCCCATCTGGAGCCCCGGGCTATTAGATAACTTTGCCACAAACTTTGCCAATATATAATGTACTTTGCCATAAACTTTGTCAATATATAATGTACTTTGCCAATAGAATAACAATAGAAATGAAATCACATAGTAAACAATTAACTAAAATCATTTATCTAAAACATTAAATAAAGAATAACATTGCAATAGAGCTCGAGAAAAATTCATTTTACGTCCCGTAACTTAGGCCTAATCCAGAATATATCCTTTAAGTTTTCACATTTTCAATTTATGTCCTAGGTTGTCCAATTTACATCCTTTTCGGTCCAATTTACGTCCTTTCCACCGGAAAATTGGATATCCGGTCAAATTGTCCAATTTACATCCTTTATATTTCAAAATTATAAATTAATAATTAAAAAATACTGAAAATTAAAAAATCTCATTAAAAACTTATATATTGTGTAAAATAAATCTAAAAAATTTATAAATTCTACATTCAAAAAATCTGAAAATGTATAATTTTTTTTTTCTAAAACTCATAAAATAAAAAAATCTATAATTTCTACAATTCAAGAAATCTGAAAAATGTGTAAATTAAATTTTTTTTTTCTAAAAACTCATAAAAATACAAATACCTATAAATTAAAAATTTTAAAATGTTTAAAATAAAAAATTCCAAAATTTTAAAAATATCGTGAAAATGAATTTGGGATGGTTCCAAAATCGATCAAGATGTGGAACTTCCACTCAACCTCGACGCTGACTTGGAAAATCTCGTGGGAGCCAAAATTTTTTGGAGTTCGAGCAAAAATTTAATGGTAGACGAGTCTGAATCAAGTCTGAAATTTAATGAAATGTTAATAATTTTTATTATTCTTATTAGATTTTTAGAATTAGTAATTTTTTATCTACGCATTTTTAATAAATTAATGAGATTTTTAGAGTTTATAGAAATTTTAATGAGATTTTAAATTTCTTAATTTATAAATTACACCTTTTCCATTCTTTGAATTGTAGAATTTTTTATTTTTTGTATTTTAAAAATCTTAGAATTTTTTTATTTTAATTTTACACATTTTATAATTTGTAATGATATTTTCGAAATTTTAGTGATATATTTTGAATTTTATTTTACACATTTTATTTTTTTTAATTTTAATGGTATTTTTGGATTTTAATGATACTTTTATAGATTTTTTATATCTTTAATGGATTTTTAGAAAATTTTAATTATTAAATTTTAATTTTCAAACTTAAAGGACGTAAATTGGACTATTTGGCCGGAATCCCAATTTATTCTTCACATTCCGGTGGGTTTTAAAAATTTTCGGCGGAAAGGACGTAAATTGGACAAAAAAGGACGTAAATCGAAAAAGTAAAAACTTAAAGGATATATATTGGATTAGGCCTAAGTTACAGGACGTAAAATGAAATTTTCTCATAGAGCTCTACAAACCACCGTAGAGATTAAAGCAATTAAAAACCCACCTCAATAGATAATTGTACACATGATATGTGGAAGCCTCGTATAAATTAGTTCTATCGTCTAACCATGCGATACATAGAATAGCAATTGATCGAATTTCTTTTAAGCCAAACTAACTACTAAAATATTTTTACTTAATACAAATATTGCTAAAAATGAGAAGGGCAAAGACATGGATTCATATACATATACAATCTACTGCGGCCAACTATATATAGCGTGAGATGGAGATGAAAGAACCAATATTATTACTACGTACAATCAATTAATTTTATAAATGAAGAAACGTATGGTACATAGAGGGTCTAGGCTTTTCATTCTCCTCACTACTAATGAAAAGAGTTAATGCATAATTAAATTGTAGATAAAAAGGTTTTTATTTTAATTATTTATAATTTATTTTAAATAATTTAATACTAGTAAAACGTGAAAAAATACTGGGTATTACAGAAACCTTGACGAATCTGCCGTTTCTGTGGAATTCCGCGAAAAAGTTATTAAAGTCGTCCTTCATTAGATGCCAATAGTCTTTAATAAGAGCAAAAGTGAAACCGTTGGGTCCCGGGCTTTTTGACGAATCACAACTCCACACGGCTTCCCAAATTTCTTGTTCTAAGAATGGTTCAATAAGCATGGCATTACCCACTTCACTAATCCTTTTCTTGACAACACCAGGAGTAATTCTTGGTTGCGGACCTGAAAATGTCTCCTGAAATGGTTGAAAATAACATTCTTGATTTCTGCAGGAGAAGAAGGCCAGGCCCCATCAATGCAAATATTTGCCAGGTCATTTCTTTTCCTTCGGGAACTGATGCATTTGTGAAAAAATGAAGTATTTGCATCTCATTCAGCAATCCATTGTGCATTCGCCTTTTGACAAAAGAAGTTTTGTCTAGTGCCACAATCTTGAAAAATATCATTCATGAGGTTTCTTCTTAAGTCAATCTCCTCCTGATCAAGCCCGAACACATCGTCCATAATATCCATCTCGAATAATTTATGCTTGTTGGTCTCAATTTTTCGATCGAGATTTTTTTAAGTCTGTGAAGGAGTCCTTGAAGGAGGGATGATGGGTCCAAACATTGAAAAAGCGAAACGGCTTGGGTCCCCAATCGATCTTATGATCCACTAAGACAAGCGGGCAAATGATCGGAGACTGATCTCGGGAGACCCATAAGGCGTGAGCATTGTTCAGCTGAAATCCAGTCTTCGTTAAGCAAGACTCGATCTAGTTCACTCTTGCACGTTCCATCCGGCCTATACCATGTATAACTTCGACCCGAGATTGGGAGATCAATGAGATTGGAGCTTTTTATAAACCTGTCGAATTCCTCAATTTCATTTCTGTTTGAGCATCCGGCCCTCCCCATTCTTTCATTCATAGATCTTACCGCGTTGAAATCCCCTGCCATACAAATAAGCTTTCCCCTGTTTAGTTCAATAACTATCTGAAGAGTGTCCCATATTTCTCTTTTCTCCCGAGGATTACAAGGAGCATATACATTAATAAGGCAAAGATCGGCCGCGTCTTTGTTACGAACAACATTAACCACAAGAAAGCCATTTGTGTGCCAAGCACTAACACATTGCAAGTAGTCTGCATCCCAAAAAGTAGTTATACCCCCTGACCGACCTACCGATTGTCGACATAACCAGCCGCATTTCTTATTACCCCAATTTCCTCTGCTAATTTTTACTTCGATATTCTCTAGTTTTGTCTCTTGTATGAAACATACTTCTATTATGTGTTTATGAATTAGGTCTTTGATCTCTTTCCTTTTCATTCCACTTCCCAAACCTCTAACATTGTAGCTAAGTAATCGCATAAGAAAGATGATTACACCAAGCAACGGCAACACTAAAGAGAAGGAGAAAAAAATATTTTACGTCCCATAACTTTTACTTTTTTTGAAAAACGTCCCAAAATAGTTAAATGTTTAATTTACGTCTCATAACTTCATAAATTGGTTAATTTACATCCAATTTACGCCGAAGACATCAAAAGTTGCCGGAAAATGTCACGTGCCTATAAAAATTGGGAATCCGGCAAAAATAATGACATGGATCATATGTGGCTTTTCCTAATTAATAAAAAAATGAAAAATTAAAAAGTAAAATATGACATGTCAAATTAAAATGAAATGCAAATGAAATTCAAATGTAAATGAAATTAAACTAAATGTCTTTCCCCCAAATTCAACCAAAAATCTCATGTACGCTGCTAACTTCTTTCCCCAAATTCAATCAAATTTTTTTTTAGAACCCTTCAACCCAAAATCACCTCCGCCGCACATCTTTTCCCAAATTGAAAGCCCTAATCAATGAACTCACCAAATTTCATTCTATAATTGAGCTGGTGAGGAGTGATAATCCAAGAGGGAAACTTGTACAACATTCGCGTTGGTTGTAGAAGCATTCACACGAGACAAAGTAGCGATGGTGTTCGTAAGAAAGAAAGGTGCGATGGACTGGCCACACCTAAAATATGGTGAGTTTTCTCTCTTTAAAAGTGTGTAGGTAAAAAAATGTGGGTGTGTGTTAAATGAATACAACCAGAAACATTTATTGTTAAAAAATATGTGGTTGCACATGGTTGAGGCGTAAAGTAGTATAAAAAAATTTGTAGGTCCCTTTCCCAACAGTTTGTGGTCCCTTTGTGTATGATGGAATCTTATTTTGTGGTTTTTTTTTTTTTTTTTTTACAGATTCCAACAGTAAGTATCTTACTGTTGTAGTATATTTTTGGGGACAGTCTGTGAATATGCCTAATATTGTGTATGAGGGGGGTGATAGGCTTGTATTTGATTGGATTAAGGCTGATGAATTCAAAGTTTCTGACTTAGTTGAATTTAGGGATAAAGCTGGTATTAAAGTTGATTGTAAATACCATCTAAGAATGAGGGATGATTCATTTAAATTGGTATGTGATGATGAAGATCTTAGGCTATGGGCTGATATGTATCTGGTTGATAGAGAGTTATATATATATATATATATTGAAGTAATTGAAGTTGAGACTGCAATAGGAGATGTATCTAACCTTGACTCTGACTCATTTGAGGACTCTGATTTTGTTATTGGGTGTGAATTAACTGATAATGATGATGAAATTTTTTAGGGTGAAGTGGAAAGTGTGGAATGTGATTTAGAAACAGTACACCCTAACAATATGCTTGATACTACAATGATGGGTTGGGTTGAACTTGAGAATCTGGGGGGTATGGTTGGAAGTGAGAATCGTGAGATTGATGGTGGGAATTGAATATGGGGGAAAGTGGTGCTCTACAATCTATAAATGAGCCGGATAAGAGTAAAAAACTTGTTGAAGCAGAGAGTGAGAGTGAGAATGAAAATGATGTTGAAAATGATGTGGTTCATGGGGATTTGGAGGACTTTGATGAACATAGGTTGTCTGAAGATGATAATGAGTCCCCTAGTGCTCCTGTTTTTAATCCACAAACAACTTTTAACCCTGAATTTATCTTGAGTCAGGTGTTTGCATCTAAAAATAATTTTAGGAAAGCTGTACAATCACATGCCATTAAAAATAGAAGAAATGTGCACTTTCCAAAAAATGATAAAAGAAGAATATATGCCAAATGTGTTGAAAATTCTTGTAGTTGGCATATTCATGCATTGAAGAAAGAAGGTGAACTTACATTCCAGATCAGAAAGTACTATAGCAAACACACTTGTGCACCTTCTCAAAAGGTGAAAAATCTGTCTGCCACTTGGTTAATGGAAAAGTTTATTCAAAATTTTCATTCTGATGGAAATAGAGATGTGAATGGGTTTATGTTAGATGCACAACGAGAGGTTGGATGTGAAGTGTCTAGAAATCAGGCTTATAGAGCCAAATACATGGCTCTAGAAAAGATAGAGAGTAATGTTGATGTGCAATATTCAAAACTATGGTCATATGCTGAGGAACTTAGAAAAAGTAATCCTGGATCAACCATTATCCTAGGGACAACTGAGGATAGAAGGTTTGATAAGTTTTATGTGTGCTGGAATGCTATGAAAAAAGGTTTTTTGGCTGGGGGTAGACCTATTTTAGGGGTTGATGGATGTTGGTTGAAAAGCAAATATGGGGGTAACTTATTGACAGCAGTGGGAGTTGATGGAAACAACAATTTATTTCCTGTTGCATATGTTGTTGTAGAAAAGGAGAATAAGGAGATATGGGAGTGGTTTTTAAGAATCATCAAGAGGGGTCTAGAGATTGATGGGGAGGAGTTTACCTTCATTTCAGATAAACAAAAGGGTTTAATTTCAGCATTAAACAATATCTTTCCTGGCACTGATCATAGGTTTTGTGTAAGGCACATGCACAATAACCTGAAATCTGCTGGTTTTAATGGACTTGCATACAAGCAAATTTTATGGAAAGCAGCAATGAGCACCACAAAAGGTGAGTACAAAGCTGGAATGGAGGAGATGAGGGAGTTGAACCAGGCTGCATGGGAATGGTTTAACAATAAGCCTCCAGAGCAGTGGTCAAAGGCATATTTCTCTGAAAAGAGCAAATGTGACATGTTGTTGAATAATGTGTGCGAATCATTTAATTCCACCATTCTATTTGCTAGAGATAAGGCCATCATAACCATGCTTCAGTGGATCAGAGAATACTTGATGAAGAGGCTACAGAAAAATAGGGACACAGCTTCTATAAAATGGACAAAACAATTGTGTTCTAGGATTCAAAAATTTTTTGAGATAAATACAGAGAAGGTGTCTGATTGTATCCCAATTAAGGGGAATGGCATTCATTACCAAGTCTCTTACTTTGATGGAAGACAGTTCACTGTGGATTTGGTCAAACATACTTGCTCTTGTAGAGCATGGCAACTTACTGATATTCCATGCAATCACGGTATATGTGCTATCCTGAGGCAAGGCTTGGACCGTATTGCCTTTGTAAATGAATGCTACACTGTTAAAACTTATTTGAAAGCATATGAGCATGCCATTTATGGCTAACAAAAGAAGAATGAGAAGACAACAAACAACAATTAGATGCAGTAAATGTAGACTACCTGGGCACAATGCAAAGACTTGTAAAGTACAAGTGATATATGTGTTTACTCATATATTACCGTTTTTCATTTCAACTTTCAATATTTTTCAACTTGCAATTTTACTCATATATTATTGTATTTAAATAGGGAGAAAGGCCAGGTGAAGAGAGAAGGTACATTCTCTACTGAGAATGATAACACAGGTAACAAAAAGAGAGCAAAAAAGGTACTTATGTTTTTGTCTTGAGTTTTGATAATTTATAAGCTAAAATGTATTCATTATATGTATTGATTATGGTATGTTTTTATTAAAGATAGGAGAAGGAAGTACAAGTGTCCCAGTCTCTAATGAGTCTGAAATTAACACACTAAACAAGAAGAGAGGAAGAAAACCGGTACTATTTAATTCATTATATATTGATTACATAAGTTGTTTAATTGTATTGATTATGTGTGTTTTTTTTCTAATTGTATGCATTACATTTTCTTTTTTTCTAATTATATTGACTAGAGGGCACAAGGAATTACAAGAAAAGATGATGATGAGGCGCTTCAACATGCTGCTCACTTACAGGATGAGGTAGATTTTTTTAATTTTTTTTTTAAATTTAAACTGCCATTGATAATAACCCCCCTTGATAATGATGTGCAATTTGGTTTTTTAGGTAATGATCGCACCACCACAGAGAATGACTAATGAAAGAGATGAAGCAAATGAGACTGAAATGATCATTGACACTCAAGTGAGTACCACAACTACTGGAAGTTGGAATCAACCAATTCCAGAGCCTGTGCAAGGTCCTTCTATGCATGATCAATTACAATGGGACAACCAATGGCCTCAAGAGTTCAAATGAGGAAACCTCCACGTTTGGGAGAAGGACATTTGAGCAGGACTCCATTTGTACCACCACAACCAAAGGGGAAAGTTATTGTGGAGGGAGGACATAAGTTTATGGACTTGTCATCTAAGGCTAGTGGGAAGGGTAATGGCAAGGGCAAGGGCAAGAAGAAACAAAAGTGATGTAATTCAAGAACAAAAGTCTGTATGATGTATTTTTTTGAAACTATGTTGATGTCATGTATTTTGCAAAAGTAATGACATTCTGATCTTTTGATGTCATGTATTTTGCAAAGTTTTTGTAAAGTATTTTGCTATAAAATATTTAGCAAAGTTTTTGTGATGTAATGTCATGTGGATGGAAAGGAAGTGTGTGAACTATTTAATGTATTTGAATGAAGTCTAGTCTTATTTTGGTATGTGTATTTTCTGTCTAATTAGTTAAATCTGGGTTAATTCTCTTCTGAATAGGTTTGCTTAGATCTGATTTGTCATGGAATATATTCACATTATCTCAGGGATTATTTTTTATATGCTTTCAAAATGAGTGGAAATTGTATACTTCTAAACCATTCGAGTGATAATATGATAATTAGTTAAATCTGGGTTTATTCTCTTCTGAATAGGTTTGTTTAGATTTGATCTGTCATGGAATATATTCACATTATCTCAGGGATTATTTTTTATATGCTGTCAAAATGAGTGGAAATTGTATACTTCTAAACCATTTGAGTGATAATATGTTGTCAAAGTAACATAAATTTGCATCTGGCAGGGATCTGAAGAAGTTCCTTAGGATAATATTATATTGGATATTGAAACTTTAGCCTCTACATATCTTCAAATTTTTAAATGAGCATATCACTTTATGTACCATAAACTAAATCTAATGTGAAATCCCCATAACTCTTAACTTAATATTATTTTAAACCGCATGATTTTCACTATGGGAGAGTAATGTTTGTATTATGAGCAAAGTAACATAAATCCCCAGAACTCTTAATTCAATACTATTCTAAACCCAGAACTCTTAATTCAATAATATGTTGTCAAAGTAACATAAATTTGCTTCTAAATGAACACTTGCTGTAATTATTTAACAAAATGAGCACTTGCATTAATTTAACCTTTTTGATACAAGAGTACATCAACCTAACATCTGCAAACTATCACCTTCATCAACTTAACATCTACACACTATCACCTTCATCAACCTATCAACTTACATGACATCTTTAACAAAATTACACCTAAAAAAATTACAAATGAGAATTTAAGTACAAAAGGAAATTTTTTGTTTGAATTCTCATTAATTTTCAGTTGCAATTTCAATTCATTCATTTTCTTCAATAACCCGTGAATTATTTGTCTAGCTCTGTCGTTATCACATACGACAGGGTCTTTCCATTGGAAGAATTTGCAGTAGCCAGGATTCTATCAAAAGACAAACAATAACAAATATTGAATAAATCACGAAGAAAAAAACAAATACAAACCTTATTCAGATGAAAAATCACAGCATAATCTTACGGGATATTTTTGGCAACCTAAAAACCTTCGGCCGACATTTTCACCCTTCCAGCTGGTTGCGATGGCCGCTGGTCGATGTCAATGGCATCGCACGTTTTCAGCGCTCAAATTACTCTTAGACATTTACCAATCTTCACAAAATTCGTGAATTTACTTCTGAAGTTAGGGTTCTACGCTATTTGGGGGATGAGTTTCATTCTTCCCTTAATTCATTTGTTATGTTTCTCTCAAGAAACGATTTCTTAAAGCGTGGTTTTAGTTCATTATGTAATTATTTTTTAATATTTAATCCACATGGCCTTATTTTCCACGTCATCAGCCACATTAGAAATTTCTGCCGGATTCCCCCAAATTTCATGGGCACGTGACATGCGTGTGATCAAAACAATGTCGTTTTGGTGTCTTCGGCGTAAATTGGATGTAAATTAACCAATTTATGAAGTTATGAGAAGAAGAATGATGAAAGGAGATCCAGAAGGGACAACTCCAAAGAAGATCCATCTTCATCAACAAAGAAGAGAGATGCTGAAAAGAAGAAAGATGAAGATGAGAATACATGCTACAACTGCAAGAAGACAGGACATTTCCAGTATGATTGTCCAGAGCTGACTTCCAAGGAAAGGAAGGAAAGACAAGCTAAGAGGGACAAGAAATATGGAAATAGGAAAGCATTGAAAGCTGAAGAAGAAACCTCTGAAGATGATCAACTTCCATCTTCATCATCTGAGATGTTTACTGACAGTAGTGATGAAGAATGTCTTATGGCTATTGAAGACAATGATGAGGTACAATCTATTTCTAGTTCTGTCAATTCTAGTAGCACAATGATGTCAAATGAAGACAACCTGAAGCTTACTTTTGGTAAGTTGATGGAAGACTTCATGAGACTACAAGAGATTCATGATCAAACCTTAAAAGAAAATAAAGTCTTGAATACTAAGATTGAAAGAATTACTCAAGTTGAAGCTGAACATGATCTGAGAACTAATGAGCTATGCAATGACTTAACTAAAGAGCTGAATACTCTGAAGGACAAGTCATCTGTACAACTTATTAAGTTGGAAGAACAAGTTAAGCTTCATGAGAGTAAGGACTCAGACTACCAAGCATTGATGGCTAAGTTTGAACATCTTTTCAAGGAACATGAATGTCTTAAATCTAGTGAAGAGAGTCTGAAACTTAAACTAGCTGCCCTGTATAAATCATCTAATTCAATAGATGAACTACAAGGGATGCAAAGGCCTATGACTCAAAGATCTGGACTTGGTTACAATCCAGATAAAACATCTTCACCATGCCTCAGTAATACTTCAACAAGTATTACTAAGAGAGTCTTTGTAAAATCTGTGGCTCAGACTGAAATTGTTGAACCAAAGCTGCTACAGATAAAGGACAAAGGTAAACAACCCATTGTACCAACTATCCTGAATCACAAGTCAAAGGTTGCAAGACCTAAGACAAGATTTCAGAGGCCTGAGACAATTCAGATAAGTAAAGGTCAATGGAAGACAACTCAGCTGAAAAACTCTCAGACCCAGGCAAGAAAATCACAAGATATTCAAAGAAGACCAACTCAAATGAGAAGGCCTACAATGAATTATCAAAGGAATTTCCAGCCTAAGTACAATGAGTATAGAAGACTTGAATCCTACATGCTAAGGACATCAAGTAATCTGAATGCCTATCCACAAAGATTCAAGCATGCTGCACATGAATCAAAAGATAGATTTAGCAGATATATTCACAAGAATAGATACAACTCTTCTAAATCATCCAAGATTCACACAAATACTCAATCTCAACCTAAGGCATTTAAAAGGAAGATTATGTATTTCGATATTTATGGAAAACAAATTAACCCTTGTCAAGCAATGAAAATAAGGCAAGTTTGGGTTCCAAAAGGTATATCTAACCATCTAGGACCCAACTTTCAAAGGGTACCTAAGTTTTGATTTGTAACAGGTTCCAGTGGTGCCATCAACAAAGAAAAGAAGCCCTAAAGAACTTACATGGTACTTGGACAATGGATGTTCAAGACATATGACTGGAAATAAGGAGCTTCTGTCAGATTTTGTTGAACAAGATGGACCACAAGTAACTTTTGGTGACAACTCACAAGGAACAAACAAAGGTTATGGAACTCTCAAAATTTGTACTGTAAGTATTACAAATGTTTCATATGTCTATGGTCTGAAACACAATCTATTCTCAATAAGTCAATTTTGTGATAAAGGTTTCAATGTTGAGTTTTCTAGTAACTTATGTTATATAAAGAACAAATCAAATCAGCAGTTACTACTAACTAGGTCAAGGAAAGGTAATGTTTATCTTGCAGATTGGAACAAATCCCCTGAAGACATCTGCTTAGTTGCAAAAAGCTCTAAAGATCTAAGCTGGCTATGGCACAAAAGGCTAAACCATCTGAACTTTAAGACTTTGAACAAACTTGCAAGATTATCTTTAGCAGATGGCCTACCAAATGAAGTATTCACAAAAGAACATATCTGTCAAGCATGTCAAGAAGGAAAGTAAGTCAAAGCATCTTTCAAGACAAAGGCTACCATCTCAACTACAAGAGTACTGCAATTACTTCACATGGATTTATTTGGACCCATTACCCCTGTGAGCATCAGTGGAAAGAAGTATACACTAATGGCATGTTTGGTTTACAGGTTGGGATAGATAAGGTAGGATAGGATTAGATGGGATTGCATTATTTTTTGAATTGAGATTTGTGTTTGGATTGATGGATTAAATTATCCCACCTTCTCTTTGGGACTAATAAACACTCAAATAAATGATTAGGAAGGATAATAATTTCGGGCCTATTTTAATCACGGGTTTAATTCCTGTAAACCAAACATAGGAATAATTGGGATAAAACAATCTATCATGTTTAATCAATTAAACCAAACATGCGGTAATAGTAGTGGATGACTTCTCAAAATACACTTGGGTAATATTCATGCTAAAGAAGAAGGAGACTCAACAGAAGCTGCCAGAACTTATGAAGAAAATTACAAATGAGAAAGGCTTGAGCATTGTGAAGATCAGATCAGACAAAGGAACAGAATTCATCAACTCTTACATAAATGAATATTGGCAAGCAAATGGAATCACTCATGAAACTTCATCAGCTAGAACACCTCAACAAAATGGTGTAGCAGAAAGAAGAGTTAGAACACTCAAGGAAGCTGGAAGAACCATGATAGCAGAAGCAAAGATTCCAAAGAGGTTTTGGGCAGAAGCAATCAATACTGCTTGTCACACCCAAAACAGATCCATGCTAACAAAGGAACAAGGAAAAACTCCTTATGAACTCTTCAAAGGAAGAAAACCAAGAATCTCTTACTTTCATATTTTTGGATGTACATGTTTCATTCACAATAATGGGAAGCAACAATTAAAAAAATTTGACAGCAAAGCAGATGAAGGAATCTTTCTAGGATATTCTTCATCTAGCAAAGCCTTTAGAGTTTATAATTGTAGAACTCTTATTATTGAAGAAACACCTCATGTTATCTTTGATGAGTTTTCTTTCAAGCACAGGACCTCAAACAAAGAAGACAAATCCCATGGTGAAATCAACACAAGAGTGACAAGGCTAAGAGATGGTGAAAGACAAGAATCTACATTTACTGATGTACATTATCCTGACTTGGACAACCTCAAGATATTCAACATATCTGAAGCCAATCAAGATAGAGACAACTTACCTGAAGCCAACATACATGAGGAAAACTGCAATGTTGAGTTGAATGAACCCACTCAACCTGAGGTAAGTTCTCACAATGAAGAAGCTGGTAATGCTGAGGGAGTACAAGGATCAAATGATTTAGGGGGAACTCAACCTGAAAATACCAATGTGAATGACATGGACAACACCCCTGAATATGAAACTGATCCTGCTTTTAATTTTCCTGAATTTTATGTTGAATTAAATGTTAAACCATATGAGATTAACTCATCTGAAAATGATCAGTCTAGAAGGACATGGCTAGATGCTCATCCTTCAGACCAGATCATTGGTGATCCTACTAGTGGTGTAGTCACTAGGAGACAACATGGAGAGAGTGCTTTATTTTGTTATGTTCTTTCTGAAACAGAACCCACAACCATTGAAGAAGCAATGGAAGACTCCAATTGGATTACAGCAATGCAAGAAGAACTAAATCAGTTTAAAAGAAATGATGTTTGGGAGCTGGTAGACAGACCAACACATCAAGATGTTGTAGGAGCTAAATGGGTTTACAAGAACAAGAAGAATAAAAATGATGTTATAGTTAGAAACAAAGTCAGATTAGTTGCCAAAGGTTATAGTCAACATGAAGGAATAGACTATGATGAGACCTTTGCTCCTGTAGCTAGGTTAGAAGCAATTAGGTTGTTCTTAGCATATGTTGCTCATATGAAGTTCAAGGTATACCAAATGGATGTGAAGAGTGCATTTCTGAATGGTGTACTTAAAGAAGAGGTATATGTAGAGCAGCCACCTGGTTTTGAAGAAGGGGACAAAGTGTATAGATTGAAGAAGGCACTTTATGGTCTCAAACAAGCACCAAGAGCTTGGTATGAGACACTATCACAATTCCTATTGGACAATGGATTTGTGAAAGGCACAGTTGACAGGACCTTATTTAGGATAAGTGAAGGAAATGATATCCTGTTAGTACAGATATATGTTGATGATATCATTTTTGGTTCACCTAATGAGGATATGTGCAAGAAATTTTCAACTTTCATGCAAGGGAAGTTTGAAATGTCAATGATGGACCTGAGGACATTATTGAAGATGGAGTTAAGTTCAACACTACCAAGATACTGTTCAGACAATTATCTGTAAGAACACAGAAAAGATTGGGGCTGGAGATCAAGTCACCAAAAGCCTCAACAAGAAAGCAAGTTAAGTCTGCCAAGCTGAAGAGTGAAGAAGCAACACAAATGGTGATCAGCATTCTTGAAAAAGCCAAAAAGAAGGAAGGAAAAGGAAAGGAGGTTGAGACAACCTCAAAGACCAACAAAAAGAGGGTCATGTCAAGCCCTAGTTCGAGTGGAGAAGAAACTGATGTGGAGTATGCTGATACTTCTGAGGAAGAGATGGATATTGATGAGCAAGCTGAACTGGATGGTTCAGATGATGATGATGAAGGTGATGACACTACAAAATAATGGGAAATGGGGACGGGGAAGGCATCGGATCTGCCGTCACCAATGATGAAGGCAACGGCAAAGGGGACGGCAGTGTGCCGATGCCAATATGCTCGATGCTATTTAAATGGCATCGGATTTGGGGAAAACCGTTGCCTTTTGGCATCGGCAGGTGGCCGTTACCAAATTGCATCGGGGCCCACTGCCGACGCCTTTTCGCATCGGGGAAAGCCGTTACCAATTTGCATCGGGGACAGCCGTTACCAAATTGCATCGGGGCCCACTGCCGTCCCCTTTTTGCCGTCGCCTTTTTATTGACATTTTAAAAAGACGAATCTGGGTTTCGAACCCAGGTATCGAGGCCACCAACACCCACCCCCCACCACCGCTGGGCCACCACATTTTTCGAAAATCAGGCATTTTTTCGCGAATTGTGAGGTTCGAACTCGGGACCTCGCGGTCTCGAAGGCTTTTGAGTGCCCCCTGTGTGCCGTTTAGGCTAGGAGCTTTTAGTCAACATTTGTGAATGCAATTAATATATATTCAATTTAATTTGAGTTTTTAATTCTTTAATTAATTCAATCCATTCTAACTTTAATGGTTGCTTATTAAATTATTTATCAAAGCATATCATAATTATTTCTAAATTATGTTTTTCAAATTAACTAAATTATGTTTTTCAAATTAAATAATTTAATTACGATATCAATTCACACTATTTAAATTTATTCTAATCCTCAATTTACAACATTTAAATTCATCTCTAATTTTTAATTTCACAACATTATAATTACATACAACATTGAATATAATTATTTTCACCCATACATTTAAATTTATTCTAATCACATCATTTAAATTCATTCTAATTTTCAATTCACAACATTAAATATATATAATTATTTTCACTTATCCATTTAAAAATATGAATTCACTTATCCATTTAATTAAAAATATTTTCATCTATTATAAAATTATTCTCTAGTTCATTTTCAATTAAAATTATATATAACATCACAAACAACATTAATTATAATCATAATTAGCATGTTCACGTCAATTAAAATAACATCACACACAACATTAAAATAAAAATTAATCCTCAACGTCAATGTAATATAATAACATCACACATAACAAAGTAATATAAAAATGTATCACTCCTCATCATCACCACCATCATCCTCAGTATCATCCCGATCCTCAACCTGGCTACGATCATGAACGTTGTGTGACGCCCCAGCCATCTGACCCATCCCACCCATCTGACCCATCCCACCCATCTCACCCATCCCACCCATCCCACCCGTCTGTCCCATCCCACCCATCTGACCCATCCCACCCATCTGACCCATCCCACCCGTCTGTCCCATCCCAGCCATCTGACCCATCCCACCCATCTGACCCATCCCACCCGTCTGTCCCATCCCAGCCATCATCGCTGCCAACTTCTCCTCAAAGTGCTTGCGTAAGCGCTCCTCCTGTTGCTGGATTTGTAGGACTAAGTGCTCCTCATTGACTCTCCGTTCTTCAGCAATAGCACGGTTAATGTCATCCTGGGTGAATCGTCCATAAGCCGTACCACTTGACGTCTCGCCAGGACCGGAGGAGACCCGTCTGTTCTTGCCTACTTGTCCAAGACCCCTAACACGTCCATGAGACCTGCCGACCTTCTTCAAGTACAGTTCAGACATGTCGGGTATAGGTGGGCCCTGAGAACCATCCTCTGAACTAGGTTCATCTAACGGATCTCCTGTAGTATTATTGGTCAACTCCTCCTGTATCTGGTCCTATACGTACACATTTAAAAGTGGGTTAATACATTTTCAAGTACAATTAAACATATATTTGTTATATAATGTAATGGATATATATATGTACACACTTACAAGTATATCACCCATATAACCATAGCTGTATGTGCCGTTTTCGTAACGGTGGTAATATTCAACTATCTCCCAGTCGTATGCAAGGCGTCCCATCCTCTCCTCCTGTATTTTGAATCGAAGACATATACGTATAAATAAACTAAATAATTAACTAAAATTAATTATATATAATTGACCACAAATACTTACAATGCGCCGTGCGACCTCTACTGCTCCACGAGCTCCGCCTTTATGAGTACCATGGCCAGTACCCGGACCTCCAGGCTCGGATAAGCGGTTCTTATAAGCCTGGTCGCTCTTCTTAATTGTTGCAGGATTGTTCCAGTGACGAACTAAGTCGTTCCAAACATTCACATCCCACCTCGGCCTCTTCTTATCCTTCACCCACGCTTTCTTGACTCTTGATAACATGTTAGTGTACCGAGTTGCTACTCTTTGAAGAAAGAGTCTGTACACCTCTGCAGAAGATGTGACTTCAGGGTCCCACCTGACCTCGGTCTGCAAAAAAAATTAATTAATGAATTAATATAACAAAATAACAAAATGTTAATGTAAAGTTATTTTATACCTGGAATGTATCCCACCACCGTTGTATCGTGCCGGGTGATACCTTGGCCCAGGCGTGTGCACCAAGCTCCATATTTCTGTACATAATCGATCTGATCGTCCTCGAAATCAAATTTGAAGGCATCAACCTGTTACACGTATTTTATAATAATAAAAAAATTATTAATAAACATGTTATACATACGTCTAATGAAATTTAAATATAATATATACTTACGTATCAAGGTAGATAAATAGGAGAATGCGACTATCGGGTGCATCAGTCGACATGCTGGCCTGTGTCCCGACAGACGGAGGTCTAACTGGCGAATGTATCGGTGGAGGGGATTGTTCCTTTGCATGTGGAACAATATGAGGCACCTGAGTGTAATATGAATTAGGGTTCATTCCGGGCATCTGGGGCAACTGTAGTATCCCAGTCATATCGGGAGTATAAAAACCCTGTGGTATGGTCACAGTCGGTGTCTCATCCACCGACTCTCCTCTACCTCTACCTCTACCTCGACCATGTCCAGAAGAACCCTGTCCAGAAGAATCCTGACCAGAGCCATGTCCAGAAGGACCATGTCTACGACCACTCATCTGTCAAAATGATCATTAAAACATTATTAACGTTGAACATTGTAACAATTAAAAAACATCATATATGAACATCAATCTAATTAACGATTAACACTAAAATATAAATAAGGAATATAATTAAAGAATTAATATTTAGATAACATTGTCTAACAATTAATATTTAGATAACATTGTCTAACAATTAACAACATCATTCATCATTCATCATTCACATCTTCATCTTCATCTTCAGCTTCATCTTCGTCGTCTTCTTCTCCATCTTCTTCTCCGTCTTCTTCTCCCTCTTCTTCTTCATCTTCTTCATACTCTGCCATTTCCATCATTGTACCGGTGTCATCAGTTAACATGACAGGATCATCATCTACTTGCACAATCATTTGAGTCTCTATGTTATCCTCTTGCCACGCGGGAACTTCATCTTCAGTAGTATCTTTTGCATCCACCAAGTATCTCGGTTTGACTTTGCAGACAAATATCCAATCAGTACGGGATCCGGGGTATGGACAATAGTAGACTTGTGTGGCTTGACTTGCTAGTAAGAATGGATCGTATCGGCCGTAAGATCGCCTCTAATTAAGCTCCACGAGCTTGTAGTTAGGATGAACTTTTGTCCCATTGTTTGAGGGATCAAACCATTGACACTTGAACAAAACCACTTTCTTCTCGTGGTACCCCTGATAGTCCAATTCGACTACTTCCTCGAGTTTCCCATAGAAATCTTCCTCATCCGTGTCATAGTTTTTTCCCTTAATACAAACCCCACTGTTTGATGTTGCTCTAGATGCACCATAAGCCATGGTGTGGAATTTGTACCCGTTCACGTAATACCCTGCGTACGTAAGAACTTAACCAGACGGACCGGCCGAAAGATCGTATAAAAACTGGTTCTCGGTCGGATTTATCTTCACCTATATATATATATAAGTCGAATTAATGTGAGAATTTATATAACTTAACACTTTACATAGATCGTTATTTTAACATAACTTACAATTTCTTCAAACCACGACGCAAATCCATCTTGTAGTCTTAAATCTGATTCAGTGGCCGAGAGATTTGGTTGAAGAACATGAAGTTGTTGCATGAATAGCCTACGTACGATCGATATAAGATTAATAAGACATGTCAACACTAAGTATTTGATTAACAAACATTTTGGTCGGATTGACTTACTGAACATATGGCTGCACCTCATCACAATTCAACAACACGTACGTATGAGCAACTTTTTTCTCCTCGTCTAAAATCCATCTTTTCTTAGGCTTTCCGAATCGTTTGCCAGGCGCCTTAAATATGGAAAAAGTGCCCTCGACATACTCGTGTACTTCGTCCCGACCATCGTAATTACGAGGTACATTGTGTATCCTTGTCGTAACATGGTCCTCGAAATAGTGAGAACAAAACATTGATGCCTCTCTAGTTAAATATGCATTTGCAATCGAAGCTTCAACACATGCTTTGTTACCCACACTTAATTTCAAGGTGCGAAGATACCTGATTCAATTTTAAGAATCGTACGTAAGTTCATATAAATTAAAAAATCGTATGAGAAATTAATTAAATTACCTCTCGTATGGATACATCCATCTGTATTGAACTGGACCACACACTTTTGCTTCATATGCAAGGTGCACAGGTAGATGTTCCATAGAGTTGAAGAAGCTGGGTGGAAAGATACGTTCCAACTTGCACAAGATGATTGGGATATCTCTTTCCAGTCGAGTCATGTTGTCAACTGTTATGGTTGTAGAAGTCAACTCCTTAAAAAATAGACTAAGCTCAGTGATTGCTTTCCACACAGTGAGCGGCAGAATTTTGTAAAAAGCAATCGGTAGTAGTCTCTGCATAAACACGTGACAATCATGACTGTTCATCCCATACAATTTCAATTTCGACCAGTCAATGCAACGGGACATGTTAGACACATATCCATCTGAAAACTTCAACTCACTTATCCACTTACAAACAACATCCTTTTGCTTCTTATCAAGCGAAAAAGAAGCCTTAGGATACTTTGATGTACGTGGACATTTCTTGAGAGAGGGACGACGACAGTTATCATTCAGCTCATCTTTTGATTTAGACGTGTCTTTTGTTTTTCCCTCCACATTCATCACGGTGTTGAATACGTTATCAAACACATTTTTCTCAATATGCATCACGTCTAAATTGTGTCGTATCAACAAGGTACTCCAATACGGCAACTCCCAAAAAATGCTTTTCCACTTCCACCCTCCAGAAAGTTTTTTGTTGTGAGCCTCAGCACCATCCTCTGTAACCTTTCTATATCCCAAATGATCAATTTCGTATAGGAGACTTGCACCCGTTCGAATAGGCGGTGGATCATCTGTGACTACTACTCCGGCCATGAATGCAGTTTTATTCGTTCGCCACGTGTGATTCAGTGGTAAGAACTTTCGGTGGTTGTCGAACCACGACTGCTTTCGACTTTTATTCAAATAGAATGCATCGGTGTACTCTCCACAATATAGACAAGCAAGCTTTCCGGCTGTACTCCAACCAGACAACATTGAGTATGCTGGGAAGTCACTAATGGTCCAGATAAGTGCAGCTCGCATAAAAAAGTTTTGCTTTCTAGAAACATCGTAAGTTTGCACCCCATTTTCCCATAAAAATCTCAAATCTGCTATCAGTTGTTGCAAAAACACATCATGTTTGTCCTTCGGACTTTTAGGCCCGGGCACGAGAATCGAAAGAAACATGAATTGATCCTTCATGCATAACCACGGGGGTAGATTGTACGGAGTAAGTATAACTGGCCATGACGAATACTGTTTTCCCGTCATTCCAAACGGTGCAAAACCGTCTGTGCTCAAGCCCAACCTCACATTCCTAATTTCAGATGCAAAATCAGGATACGAATGGTCCAAATGCTTCCAAGCCAGCGAGTCTGCCGGGTGACGCATAACACCAGAGTCATCAGAAGCGCACGAGGCATGCCATGTCATATCCTTCGCAGTGGCCTTGGACATGTACAATCTTTGCAAACGAGGAATTATCGGAAAGTAGAACATCTCCTTAACCGGGCGTTTCTTTTTCAACCGACCATCTACATCAACCCTACTCGGCTTATACCGTGATCGACCACAAATCTTACAAAAATCTAGTTCGCTGTCTGCACCCCAAAATAACATGCAATTATGTGCACAACAATCAATCCTTTCTACCGGAAGACCCATCCCACTCATCAAATGTTTGGTGTCATTAAATTTCTTGGTAACCTTATTTTCGGGAGGACAAATCTCACAAATCAACTTAACGACCTGATTGTATCCCCTTTCAAACAATTTGTTTTCCGTTTTAATGTTCAACAATCTGGAATTGAATGACAACTGCGAATGAGATTCACAACCAGGATACAATTCTTGGTCCGCTGCACGAAGCATGCCGTAAAACTGTGTCGCATTCTCATTAGGGGGTTCTTCATTAAGTGCCTCCTCTTCCACGTCTATTCCAAAATCAATGTTTGGGCCACCCATTAACTCTTCTACCATAGTGTGGTACGAACTAGGTCCCGCTGGCTCAACGTCGTTTGAAGTTGACGCAAATTCATTAGTGTTTTGAAATGGACGTGGACCCCAACTCTCTTCCCCGTGATAAATCCAATTATAATAATTCAGTGTAAAACCATTTCGATATAAATGAGATTTCACTTCATTAGGATCTCTATAAGTTTGATTTCAACATCTAGCTTTCGAACAAGGACACCTAATTTTTCCTTCCCAAATCGAATACGGATTACTAGTGGCAGCTTCAATAAATCCATTTACTCCACTAACAAATTCGGGGTTCATAATCCCATTCACTAATCTTGGACTATACATCCAACTACGACTTGAATAATCCATGTCAATCGACGTCTACAACACACAAACGTACAACCAACGTCTCATTCCTCCAACTCTATTAAAATTAATTAATATAATTCTAAATATATTCTAATAATTATTCTAACACCCTAATTAATAAATAAATTCATATATATATAGACATATATATAACACAAATACAATTCTAACACCCTAATTAACAAATAAAGTCATATAACTTAATTAAAACATACATATATATATATATAATTAAATACATGCCTAACACAACATAATTAACAATTTATAAATTCTAACAATTAACACATGCATTCATAAAAATTAGCAATTCTAACAATTTTATATATACATACAACATATATGCATATATATACATATATATATACACATATAACTTCAAATTTAACCAATGAAAACGAAAAAAATACCGTAGAAATGCTCCCGTCGAAGTGTAGAACACAAATGGCCAAAAATCGAGTTCGATCCGCAAACGAAGGTGATTTTTTAGTGTGGAGGTGTAAAACTCGAAGCTTCAATGGAGGTGGGGTGTGCGTCGCTGTTACGGGCTGGAAGAGAGGGGTTTTGGCCAATATATTCATTTAGGGCATCGGGGAAGGCAACGGGCCCACTGCCGTTGCCATTTAGCATCGGGGGGGCCGTTACCAAATGGCATCGGGGCCCACTGCTGTCCCCTTTTAGCATCGGCCATTAAATGTCGTTACCAAATTGCATCGGCCCAATTGTCGTTGCCTTTTGGCCATTATTTTGTAGTGTGATGATGAAGAAAGTGTGTCATCTGGAAACCTAGATTCGAATGAACCCTCAAATCATAGCCCAAAACCTATTGAAACCACACCCCATTTGAATGACCCAACCATTCAAAAAGTTGCATACAAGTCTGATACCCCCATACCCATTCTTTTTTATGAACCTCAACCCTCATCCAAGTCAGATACAGCCCCTGAATACACCTATGAAATGTCATTGAGAGATGAATCCAAATTTTTCCTAGACCAACTTTATCCCCAACTTGCCAAATATCCTGATTTAAGATCAATCTTCTATGATCTTATATTAATTGTTGATATAAGGAAGAAATCCATGTATGATATTGGGAAAGTGATTGAGTCCAAGGGATTGGACTGGTGGGAAAATGAGGAGGCCATATGAACATATTTTGCTGAAGTGGAATCCACTTTTGAATTGACAGATGAAAGGTTGTTTGCCAACTTGGTGAACATTAAGATTCAGAAGGAAGCTATTCAATCCATTATTGCTGGGATTGATCTGAACATTGAAGATCTAATGGAGGAGGATGTTGAGCTGTCCAATCAAGCTGAAAACAATGTAGATATTGAAATGTCCAAAAGCACTGAGGACAAGACTGAAGAAAAGTCCAAGATTGTTGAGGACAAAGATGATGAAGAGAATGTTGCCATGGAGGTAGACATCACTAAAGAAGGAAATGAAGGTCAAAAGCCTGCTGAGAAAGATTTCTTTGATGGAGTTGAGACTGCCATTGAGGAGTTAAAGAATGGAGAAACCAGTGAAGGAGAAAAGATTGATGAAATTGACCAAGGTCAATTGATTGAAAATATTGAAGAAGAAGTACAGCTAGCTGTTAAAACCACTGAATCCTTGGAGATTGTCATTTTTAAACCTCCAACTGAGAAAACTACTGAAAGTCCTGACATTCATGATGCTGAGTTGAATGAGTCAACTCCTGCTGAAGTCACTGAAGCTGAGGCCAAGAAAGATGAAGTAGAGGCCAATATTGCTCAAAAAGAAGCTGTGAAGACTGAGGAACCAGCTGCTATGAAGAAGCCCTTGGAAAATGAGGCAATAGCTGCAGCACCATCAACTTCGATGGAATTCCCAATTCACCTAGATGCTTCTCCTTTGACTGAAGTCTGCATCATTGATAAGGAAGAAGGAAGAATGAAGGCAGTGCTAGAGGAGTTCAATTCTGAGATTGAGCAAATTAATGAAGTTGAGAGGAAGAGGCTGGAGAATGTTGTAGGTTTATGCCTAAACATGGGAAAGTATGTCAGAGATAGTTTGGATGAAACTATCATTCCCACAAATGAAGCCCAGCACAAGTCTTTGCTAAATTTGAATACAAAGGCAAGAAGGATGACAAGGAGGATGGAGAACCTGGAGGAAACCATTGATAACAATGCAATGGATTTATGCATCAAGGTGGAGAGTTTGGAAGAGAAGATGAACTCCACAACTATCAAGCTAGAAGTTGTTGAAAAAGGTTTTGAGACCTTTGATAAGAAAATGGACAGTGTTGGAAAGGAAGTGAAGGACTCTACCCTCAAAATTGGAGAGTCATCAAAGATCATGTCAGATGCTGTTATCACATACTTTCACACTGAGAAAGAGTTGATCAAGAAGGACATAGAGGAAATTCTGAGGCTAAAGAATGAAGTTGCCATAGAGAAGGAAGAGATTTCCTAGATACTGTCAAAGGACATTGAAAAACTGACTCAATCAATGGGGAGTCAAAAAGATCAACTAATTAGAGAAACCATCAAGAGTTCATTGAATGCTGCTTCTAATATATTCAAAGACAACTTGGAGGGTATAATCAAGGAGATGAGGACCCAAGTTGATAAAGCTGTAAAGAAGCAAGTGGAAGAGTCTGTAAGTTCCACTATTTCTGCCTTTCTATTGAATCATGTTGACCCTATTTCTGCTTAAATGAAAAGGATGGACACCTACCAAAAAGAACTCTCACTTACTGTGGCTAAGATTGATGCCAACCGTGCTGACCCCATCAACCTTGAGGCATTTGATGATGCCAAAAAGGGGGAAAATAAGAAGAAGGGGGAAGATCTGTTGAAGGGGGGTGAGAAGAGTAAGGGGGAAGGTAGCAAGGGGAAGGGGAAAGCAAAAGTTTTGGAAATTACTGATGTGACAGAAGAAGAAGACTGTCCCAAAACCAGAAGTGGAAAGATAAGGAAGCCAAATTTGAAGAGAAAGAAGCTTGCTGATATTTCTGATCAAGAGAAAAGCAAGAAGTACAAGTCAAGTGAACCAGATGATGATGAAGAGATGGAAATTTCAACCTTGATTAGAAGGGAAGATAAACTGCCTGTTAGAAGAGCTTCTCCTGAAGTTACTACTTTTGATCTTGTGAAAGACAAAGCTCATGTGTTTGAAGAAGTTGCAAACATCTTTGCAGAAGGAGCTGGACAAGATGCAGAAACTAGAAAAGGAGTGAGGAAGCTTGTTATAGAAGAAAGAACTAAGATGTTCATAGATGCTGAAGAGTGCAGGATGAAGAGGCACAAAGACTTTAATCCAGGAAATTCTAAGTCTTACAAGAGTTCCTATGCTCTGATGATGGAAAATAGAGCCAAGAGGAAGTCTGAAACCTTGAAAAGGATCCCTCATACTGACAACTGGGTTCCTACTGAACTCAATGGTGCTTGGGAAGAAGCCAATCGAGTATGGGATCATCTCTTCTTTGTTGTGAAGAGATGGGGAGACTTTGAAGACATTGATGGTCTTTATGAAGGTTTTATGATGGAGAATTATCCAGATTTGTACACTAAGATTCTTGGAGCTGCTCAAAAGGAGAAAGTGATTGTCAAAGCTCCTGAACAGATATTTTGGACTCCACCAATGAAGGCAGATGGAAAAGGCATTGATAGGAAAGCTATCACTGATGAGTTTGTGCAACTTGTTAAGGATGGAGACTTAATTGGGAAGAACGAGGAAGTCATGGCCTTGAAGAATAGGCACTTTGCATCATATGGGCTGACTCCACTGTTCAAGGAACTCCCAACTTCCATGAAGAAGAAGTCTGATGCAGCCAAGTGATGAAGCTGCAGAAGGTCAAGTCAAGATTCAATTCAAACTATCATGAACTATTTAATCTATGTTTATTTTTAATTTCCAGACAATTGTTGCTCCTTAAGAGCTAGAACTTACAACTTTCTGCTCTTACTATGTGCTGTCTTTATTTGGATAATGATTATCTATCTCATGCATTGGACAACAATTTTTTAGTCTTTATACTTGTGTAATTTTTTGTCTAGAAATAGGCTCTAGCAAAATGATTGTAAATTGATTCTTGCTTAGATCAAGTTTTATAGAACTCAGAGAACTTAGCCCTTTTAGGTTAACAATCTGAATTTATTCTGTGAAATTTTTCTAAGTATAGAAGATACATGCTAGTTGTCCTATTTTTGTCAAATCTACTGAAAAAGAAATCCCTATGGATCTTTTGAAGTAAGTAGGTTTTGGCATCATCAAAAAGGGGGAAATTGTTGGGATATGGTTTATATTAATAAAAGAAAATTTGATTTTGATTTGATACCAAAACCCTAAGTAAAACCCCAAGTATGATGATTTGCCAAGTCTAGATTTTCAGGTTAGAAGAAGCTCATATATGTTAGGGAGCTTTAATTTTTAATTAAATAGATTATGCTTTGAATCTATGACAAATGACATGAAAGCACAAAAGCACATGAAGACAAGTATCATTGAAGACTAGAAGCTGAAGTGTTATGAAGAAAGTGACAAGGATTCATGAAGACAAGTATGCTGGACAACAAATGTCAAGTATGATGAATTTGGATATTCATATACCTTGGACTTGGCATACTTATGGTCAAAGACGATGAATGACTAGGCACCTTACCCGGTACAAGGCCGTTAGCGGGAAGGACAGAATTATTCCAAATTAGCCAAAGAATGAGTGCCACCTGTCACTACGCATAACAAATTCTGAGAATGAAATGCAAAGTGCAGAATGGACGTGAATGCATGTACTAATTGCATGCAGGCCCCTGAACAATTTGAAAGTTCAAATTTAGAGACAAGTTTACTATCTCCACCAACGGATAGTTTACTTCATCTATAAATAGGCCACATCTTGAATCATTTCAAGAGAGACGGGACACACAAGCCATACGCATTCTAGCAATATTTTAATATTCAAAAGTATTTAAAACACTCGAGAGATTAAAAGCTTTTAAGCATATCCATTTGTGAGTGTTATCTTTAGTCCCCACTAGGCAAGCTTATTGTTTGATTATCCAAAGCCTAGACAATGATATCCTAGCCTTTACATTCGTTCTTAAATTGTAAAGGATATCACACTTAGTTGGTACAAGAACAAAACCCTACTTTCACCTTGAGAGATAGTTTGAGAGTATTGTTGAGTTCGTAGTAGTGTTGAGAGTATTGCAACGAGAGAAGGTTGTAAGAAATCAAGAGAAGAGAAGAAGAAGAAGTAGAGTGCACCTTGGCACTGTAAAAACAAGTTAATTCCGAAGTGATTAAGGAATTATCCTATTAAATTAGGAGAGTGGGCGTAGGAGCAGTTTAGTCTCCGAACCACTATACATCTTGTGTTTTTTACTTACTGCATTTATCTTATTGCTTTAGCCTTTGTGTTATTATAACTGCTATTTGCTATTTGATAACTTAGTATTTGAGTGCATATTACTTAAGGGGTATAATAGGGCCTATCATTTATTCCGCATACAAGTTGCATACTGTTAAGATCTCTTAGAATCTACTGTTAGTATTTTCATAGGACTTGACATATTGTGTAACTTACTTGACTCTGATTATTTGTGTTGATTACTTGCAAAAGTTTTTTAAAAAACACATACACGTGTATTCCCCCCCATACACGTGTCACACTCCTTTTGGGACCAACATTAATCCACTCTCAAATGAACTAAACCGGATTACGTGTTCGATTTAGGGCTCAATTCTCACCGGTTTATTCAATAGAACTTTCACATTCATCAAATGTCCCCAAACAATAATACATCAAGCATTCATGCCATCAAAGATCCACAAGTATGAACACAACATGTTACTACTATCCATCACCAATCATGCTTACATTCAAAGCAAATAGACATCACCACAACTACTCAACTATGGATTTCAAAGATTATACATGCTCACATTTCACCATAAGTCCACTACCCAACACATGATCAAAATCAACTCAACCAATATACGCACATTAGATGCAATCGTGCGCCTGTGCAAAATGTGACACAAGTAGAATGACGAACCGGTGCAAGGAATAACAAACTAGTGAAGTATTAAAATGAAAAATAACTCCCCCAAACTTAGAATTTTACTATGTAAAAATTCTAAGTTTGGGGCTACAATTTGTTACCTCCCTCCTTGCACATCCAATGCTCTTCAAAGATCACCATTGCAACACTTGCTTCCCTTCTTCATTCTTCAAGCTATAACATCCAAAATGCTTCTCATCCTCACTTACAAAAGAAACTAAGCTATCAAAACTATCAAAGCAATAAAAACATGAAAGCAATAAAACCTTGGGTTGCCTCCCAAGAAGCGCTATTTTTAACGTCCTATGCCGGACGGTCCTTCCTTGAGATGATTATCAAGTCACCCCCTTGTCATCCTTGTTCTTGACCTTCTTTTCCCATACAACTTTCTTAAATCCATTGAATCACCCACTAGCTAGCCCATCCGGCTCTTCAATCATGTCATAGGAGGTTGATGCCTCGTTCAACCTCAAGCTTGCACAAGTAGCTTTTCTTAATTTGGGGGAGTTTTTGAAGAAAACTCCCCCAAACTTGGCCATCTTGCCCATCTTCAAATCATTTTCTTCCACTTTGGGGTCCTCTTTCACAAAATTGATTTTCAAATCTTCGTCCACCTTCTCTTTCATGGGCATTGGATAGTGATCTCTGTTGGGTACCCATATTCTCCATCCTCATCATCTCGGACTTTGATGGCTCTATAGATGTTGAATAAGATTTTCTCATTGTTCACTCGAAGTTCTAGCTCTCCTTTCCTCACATCAATTACGGCTCCTCCGGTAGCCAAAAATGGCCTTCCTAAGATCAATGGGATGTATTTGTCCTCCTCCATATCCAAAACCACAAAGTCCACCGGAAAGATAAACTTATCGACTTTAACCAATACATCCTCTACTATACCTAAGGGGTATGTCATAGATCTATCCGCCAATTGGAGGTTCATTGTAGTTGGTGTGAGCTCTCCTAAACCAAGAGCCTTAAAGAGGGACAAAGGCATAAGGTTTATACTAGCTCCCGAATCACATAATGCTCTTAATGTACCTCCATATCCAATGGTGCATGATAAAGTGAAGGATCCGGGATCCCTAAGCTTTGGAGGTAGCTTAGCTTGAATTATGGAGCTACATTGTTCGGTTAAGTGCACTGTCTCATACGCCTCCATTTCCCTCTTGTTTGACATTATTTCCTTCAAGAATTTGAAGTAATGTGGTATTTGTTCAAGATCTTCGGCGAAAGGGATATTGATATGGAGCTTCTTGAACATCTCCGCAAACTTGGAAAACTTGCTATCCAAGCTCTTCTTCTTCATCCTTTGAGGATATGGGAGAGGCACTACATTCTTGCCTTTGTTTTGTGGAGGGATTATCTCCCCACTCTTATTCTCCCCTTCTTTCTATTCTTTCTCTTCTTGCTTCTCTTTCACTTGGCCATCTCCTTTGTCAACACCCTCGGGTGACATTAACACTTCCTCCTCTAATGGCATCTTGGGCCCTTCGTAGCTTGTCCCACTTCTTAACCTTATGGCTTTGCATTGCTCCTTGGGATTTAGCTCCGTGTTATAGGGGAATTGCCCCGGAACGTGTTGCTTTCCAATGATGTTGGCAAGTTGACCCATTTGCTTCTCCATAGCTTTCATATGGGTAGTCACATCATTGATCATTTCACCATGCTCATCAAGTCTTTGACATGTTTTCGCCACATTATTCTTAGTCTCTCTCATGAAATTTTTAGTTTCTCCCATGAATGCACCAAACATCTCTTCCAAGGATGGCTTTGGTGAGGGGTCAATGATCATCTCATCCCTCACATTGAAGTTTGGTGGTGGTTGAATGGCGTTCCTCGGATTGGAATAAGAGAAGTTCTCATGATGCCTCAAATTCGGATGGTATTGGTTTGGATTGGGAGGACTCTCACGGGCTTGCCTCTCGTTCCAACCCCTTTCTCTAAATTGCCTATCTCTTTGATTGTTCATGTAGTGGGCTTCATCATATTGCTCGTCACTTGGCCCCACTAAAGTTTTAGCCGTCATAAGAGATATCAATTTATCCACCTTGTTGGATAATTTAGCATTCTCCTCCGAATCTTGTGTTGAAGAAACCCTTCGGTTTTGCCTTCTTTCGGATGGCCATTGATGTCCATTCTTTGCCATCTCTTCCAAGAGAATATAACCCTCATATGTTGTCTTACCCAACAAAGAACCTCCTCCGGCCGAAGAATCCACCATACCTCTTGTACGGTGGTCCATCCCGTTGTAGAAGTAGCATACCAATTGGTGTCGTGAAAAACTGTTGGTCCTAGGTGGAGTATGACACAAGTGTATGGGGGGGGGGGAATGCACTTGTGTATGCAAATTCTTTTCTTTTCAAAACAGTTTGGTCTTATCAGGAAGGTTGTCACAACAAGCCTGGGTGTGAACTTTGATAGATACTTGTCCTACTGATTACTATTAAGTGATCAGTTGGCTAAATATCTAAAATAGTTGCTAAGTGCGGAATGTGGTTGGCCTTTTACTCAAAGAAATACTCCAAGTTGATTTCTGAAAAACAGATGATCAGGAACTTTGTCCAAAACAGATTTTCTTAACTTGCTGAGAATAGCTCTTTGAAATATGATTGAGTGCAAGTGCTATAATGAATGCAGTAAGTAAATGGCACACAATTTATAGTGGTTCAGAGACTCAAGCTCCTACATCCACTTTCCCTGATTGAACAGGATAATTCCTTGACAATGGAATTAGCTTGTTTTATAGTGCCAAGGTGCACTGATCAACAACACTCTCTTAGTGTTTTGATCCCTAGGATAATCTGAGTCCTAGTGCTCAATCTCTCTGAGTTAAGACTGTGTTTCACAATAACGGTCCTTAACTCTCACTTCTACAACAAACACTACTTCACTCAATGAGGTAAGGGTTTGAGGTTTGGTTCCAACTAGTAGAGATATCCTTTACAATAAGAACAGTGTAAAGGCTTAGGATATCTCAATGCTAAGCTTGGGATATTACAAGAATAGGCTTAGTTATTTGAAGTGATCAGGAAACTTGGGATTCTGAAGAACAGCTTTGGTTTCCTTTGATTGCTTGATGATAGTTTGATAGCAAGTAGTTGGATGCTTGAATCCTTTGATCACTTCTGTATTTATAGGCAAATTTGATCAATTATCCGTTGGAGAGATAGCATTTCAAACTTGTCTATTTCCAGCACCATTGAAACGGTTATGAAGCTTGGTATCCTTTTATCCACTGTGTAAAAGCTTCTTCAATGGTTGCTAGAATGAATGTGTTGACTTCTGAAAAATGCGGCTGAGATGACTTGTGTCAGGTTCCAAATATGCACATTTCCCAAGGTTGATTTGTGGCAGACTCTACACTCAACCAACGGTCAGATGGGACAACTCCCCTGAACATTCCTGCTGCAATTTAGAATGTTCCAACATTCATTCAATGCTTCTATCTTTAATGCTTCTAAGTCTTCAATGCTCAGTTCAGGCTTGATGGTAATAAATGTTTCAATAAATGTGTCTTCTGTGAGCCTAGCATTCAATGCTCTTGATCATTTGCATTTCAATTGATCTGATCATTTGCATTTATGAGCATTGTCTTAACACTCTTGATCTTTTCAGCTCAGTTGTACACTTGGTCAGCTTGTCCTGAAAACTCAGCAACTTTGGCCTATAACCTTAACACTTATCAAGCTGCCTAACATTCCAGCTTTGGACAACTATCCTGAACTCTAAAATCTCACAACATTTCTGAGATTTTAACTTAAGCATTCTACTTACTCAAGTGTCCTGAGACAACTTGGCTGATCTAGACTTGAGCATATCTCAACTAATCTGAACATCATCAATCAGGGGTTTTGGTATCTAAATCAAAATCATTTTATTCCCAACAAAAACCATGTTGAGGGCAGCTTCTTATCAAATCCTTAAGTCGCTCCCAAGCTTCGGCCAAGGACTCATCATCGTCTTGCCTAAATGAAGAAATATCCCCTCGGATTTGGATAGTCTTGCTCGGAGGGAAGTACTTCATTAGAAATGCATCAACAAGGTCGGCCCATTTCTCAATGGTCCTCAAGTCAAGAGAGAGGTACCATTGCTTTACTCGGTCTCGGAGTGAGAAGGGGAAGAGGTGCAATCGGATATAATCTTGAGGAACACGGTTGATCTTAACCGTTCCCCTTATCTCGAGGAATTGAGACAAGTGGAGGTTAGGATCCTCCTTGGATAGCCCACCAAATTGGTTATTTTGTACCATGATTATCAAAGCCGGCTTGAGTTCGAAGTTGTGTGCATCAACGGGTTCCCGACCTGCTCCTCCATATGGCCTTGGAATAGGACGGAAATGGTCTCTCAAGACTCTTTGTGGTTCCTCATCCTCCCTTGGCCTTCCATCTCTTTCTACACCAACATTTTCTTCAACTCTCCGGTGAAAGTTGTCCCTTAACACTCTTCGAGGTCGGTTGCCTCCATTCCCATTCGGTTCCTCAACTCCTTCAACCCCTTGGTTTTCAACTTCCTCGTCAACCTCTTCAACGATTAGATTATCCCTTCTATTCATAGCTTCCAACTCACTTCTTCTCCTTTCGGCGTTCCTTCTTCGATAATTGGCTTCGATCTCCGGGTCTAAAGGCAGCACTTCTTGTTGGTTTCTCCTAGATCGTGAGATCATAAACCATGTCTATCAAAAGATCAAATGAGAGTGAGAATTGCAAATAAGATCAAGATAACAAACACAAATATTTTTGGAATTTTAAAAAATAATGAAAGCAAGTAAATTGTCTAAACTAAAACTCAATCAACCTACACTCAAGGACTATAAAACCTCCCCGGCAACGGCGCCATAAACTTGATTCACGTATTCTACAACACTAGAATAAACGACCGCAAGTATACGGCGTCTATCGTAGAGAAGTAAGTACGAGGTCAATCCCACGAGGAGGTATAGTGTAAGAGTGTAGTTTGTTGACGAAATTCTAAATAGACGTGATCGATTAAGTGAAGATGGTGAATTACCCTAAGATTGCCTACCAATTTGTCACAAATAAGGAATAAAGAGTAATATAGAATCGATCTAATAACATGCAAACTAAAGAAACGAGAGAGATATGATTTAAAATTCAAAGAGGGAGAGGGAGGTTCCAAGGCATATGTCACACTAAGGAGTCAATTTATGATTAAAAGCCTAATTAAGTGATGATGTGTTGATTACTATAGGGTTGATCACGAAATAATGAATTAAAAGTTCTCTCGATCCAATTAATCCAAGAGAAAAATCACACAAACTAGTATCTCTACCTAGCATGCATAATAAACCTCAAAAAAGGTCATAAGATCATCTAATACCCTCCCAATAATTGATCATCTCTCGAGCTCACAATAATATTGGGTCGAATGCTTAAATACGATTAATGAAAGAGATTTCTCAATCCAATTTCAATTAATAATGAATCAAACACATTATCATGGTCATTGACAACATGTCTTGCAATGAAAGTTAAGCATTCAAATAGAAATAGCAACACAACCACCAAATAAACAAGAAATTAATTCATAAACATCATCCAAAGTATAAACATAGCCCTAGAACCAAAAGTGTTCTAGCCAAAAATCAACATAATCAAGTCTTGAAAATTTTAAATTAAAAGAAAAATAAAATAAAAGGAAAAAAAGAAAGCTTAGTCTCTTCTTAAGGTCTTCTCCTCGTGAGCGGATTCTCCAAACGTATGCCTCCCTCCTTCTTCTTCTTCTTTTTCTCCTCTCCCTCAAAGTATGACTAGAGGGTTTATTTATAACTTGAAAATTAGGGCTAAAACTTCTAGAAAAAATTATTTCCAAAAATATAATTTCCTTTTCTCTCTTCAATTTCCAAATTTTCTCTCTTTCCTTTTCTTCTCTCTTTCCTTTTTCTTCAAATATCCAAATCTTCTCTCTTTCCTTTTTCTTCAAATTTCATTTTCTTCTCTCGGTCACTGGCTTGGGGCTCAAGATACATATTGGCCCAAATTATTTCTTTGAATAAATTTGACTCGTTTTACCCACGAACTCGATTTCTTCCTTCGTTGACTTCACTGAAAATTAGGTATGTATTTTTACCTTCCAAAATAGTCATTTTTCCTACAAAAACGACAAAACACAACCTTTCTCTTATTTTGACCAAAACATCCATAATCGACCAATAAATCAATGAAATCACAATCAAAATGAGCTTCATATGTGCATAAAAAACATGTAAATTCCACCCGAATCAACCAACGGAATGAAAAATTCTGTCGGTAATCCTTACCGACGAGGTTAGCACCGACAGAATTTTTCTGTCGGTATTTCCGTCGGTAACCACGGTTTCCGACCGAAATTCCGTCGGTATTTCCGTCAGTAAAATGCGTGTTTTTTTGTAGTGTCTTCAGAGCCTTTATACTTCAGGCTAGTTGACCTCAGTGAGATTGTGTTACTTAATACTTTGCTTTCAATACTTAATGCACCTCATAATCTCAGTATGAATGATTCATTTCTTCTTTGTCTTATGATCTTGTAGCCTGAACTCTTCAGTGAGTTTATACATTTGACAGGATTTTGACCACCTTGACTCATCAGTGAGTTTATCCATCTGTCTTGATTTTTACCACCTTAATTAACTCATCAGTGAGTTTGTCCATTTGGTTTGAACTTTGCCACTTTAACTCACAGTGAGTTTGTGTATTACTACTTGAGTTTTGCCACTTTAACTCATCAGTGAGTTTGTCTATTACTACTTCTGCACCATTTTTCCATTTCAGAACACGGGAAATGCTGAAATTTTGGAAAGGAGGGAATTAACATCCACAAGCTTGTACTCCGGATGAATTCTTATTCCTAAAGGGGATGTATCAACCAATGACACTTGAACAACATTACGGTTTTCGTTGGATATCCCGAATATTCTACTTCAACGACTTCGTGCAACATAGTAATTATCAACGAAACCATTCATCACAACATGGCATAAGACTTCATCAATGCTTTTAAATACTCTATTCTGACATTCCTTAGCATTACACGGACACCTAATACAATCCCCAGACATGCAATGTGGGTGGAGCTTTGTAAATTCAACAAATGACACGAGTTCATCATAAAATTCACCATTCACATTTTCTAGAACGAGTCTAGGAGTACAATACATCCACCGACGATCTGGCAATTCCATTTAATAAACAATTTGACCAAATATTAAACACTAAACTATATACATTTCATTATTTTTTTTAACACTAAACTATATACATTTCATAGAAATTAAACCCTAAAATATGTATATACTTCATAGAAATTAAACCCTAAAATATATATATATATATATATATATATACTTCATAGAAATTAAACTATATACACTTAATAGAAAAACATATAGTAGAAAACATACATTAATATGAAGAAAACTTCAGAATTTTCGAAAAGGAAGTATAGCGGGGATGATCCGTTTGTATTTGCCTCTTAGGTATCTCAAGTCTACTACTGCACGTTGTTGGTCCCTTAATATGGGGTATGCATCAGACGAGTTTCTGAAAATCAGATGACTTGTTGACATCTTATATATAAGTTCAGGTGTAGAAAATAAAATTAACTCTTCTATACAGATGACTTGGTCAGCTGACTAATTAGGAGTCTAGAACAAATCGGTCTGCTGATTAGATCAGCTGATAGAGAAGCGTGTGCGGAATTTGTAGTGTGCCCATTTGAAAGATTATACTCGTCTATACAATCTATATGTAAATTTAAAAACTTTTAATTCATGCATAAACATATTTTATGATATTAGAAGACTTGATGTCTTCTGAGAAGACTTTGATGTCTTCTTATTATGAACTTTTGAATACCAAAACAGATGAGTATATCAGCTGACTTTGTGTCATCTGATATAAGACATTTTCCTTTAAACATATGCTAAGTAAATATGCATGTTAAAGCAGTAAATAACACATAGATTTATAGTGGTTCGGATCTCAATATCCTACGTCCACTCTCTCTAATCAGATAGAGAAATTCAATAGCTTGCTGCTTAATTTATAGTCCCAAGAGAAGACTTTCTTTCTTGCTACTTTTACGTCCCAAGTGAAGACGTTTGATCAAGATCCTCAACTACCTTATGAGGATACGAATCTACTTGTTGGTTAGGTAATATGTATCCTTTACAATGGTTAATACCAATAAATGAAAGTGTGTCTAAACAAGTAGCCATTGGTTCAAATCAGCTCTTATAGATGATGTCTAACGAATTTCTGCTATCTTTCCACTACTGTTGAACTCTGCTAACTTTTCACAGCGGATATACCACCACTGATACAACAGCGGATATACAGTTGATACAATAGCTGATATACCGCAGCTGTTTTGACTCTGTTGTCTTTTACTCAGTTGTTGTCTCTTCTCAGCTGTTGTCTTTACTCAACTGCTGTCTCTTCTCAGCTGCTGTCTTTACTTCTGAGTTGTCTTCTGATTTTGGTCTTCTAACCTAATCTATTACAAGATGAATAATGAAGTTGTCTATACAATACAACTTATCATATTACAAGTATATTTGATTTATCAATACAAAACATAAGGATATAGAATATCCCTACAATACCTCCCTTATTGATATAACCAAATATGACCTAACACTAATCTGAAACTAAAAGGACAGATTTATGCTAGTAGACAAGTAATAGTGCTGAAAGAGTAAAATCAGAAGGCTTATGTTTAGATGACAATGAGAAGATGTCATCAGATGAGATAACTAGATGTTATCTCCAAAAGCTAAAATAGATGAGTTTTGCTGAGATAACACTATTAAAGTACAGACTCACCTAATCAACTATTACAGAGGTTTTCTTATCTACTCTTCTGCTGATAAATTCAGAATAGACGACTTTCATTGAAGCTTACTTGTCTTCAGGTCTTCTAACAGCTTAGATCACAATGATCTTCTCTTCTGCTCATACGCGTGTAAATCTGAGTAGGGCAAGTACTCAGCTGAAGTACCTCCCTTAACTGTTGACCTGGTAAGAAATAAAAATAACTAAACACACATGCAATTATGATTTTTATGAAAACAGAATGCATGAGAAACCAGTTTTTCAAAAACGGATCTATTCAGGCGACCATTTAAAACAGTAAAACATGTTTTTGATGGCTCAAACGATAGAATTTGGCCAAAGAGCATCACACGTCACTACAAAGTAGTGTGTTCGACTTAAAACATCGATTACACTTAGAAAAGTGTACTCACACGCAAAAATCTGAAATTAGTTTTTAAAACAAATAAATGCAGATTTTTAAAACAAAAATTCAGAGAAATGGTCTTTTGAAAACACTGCTCTAATACCAATTGTTGGTCCCTTAATATGGGGTATGCATCAGACGAGTTTCTGAAAATCAGATGACTTGTTGACATCTTATATATAAGTTCAAGTGTAGAAAATAAAATTAACTCTTCTATACAGATGACTTGGTCAGATGACTAATTAGGAGTCTAGAACTAATCGGTCTGCTAGATCAGCTGATAGAGAAGCGTGTGCGGAATTTGTAGTGTGCCCATTTGAAAGATTATACTCGTTTATACTATCTATATGTAAATTTAAAAACTTTTAATTCATGCATAAACATACTTTATGATATTAGAAGACTTGATGTTCTCTGAGAAGAATTGATGTCCTCTGAGAAGACTTTGATGTCTTCTTATTATGAACTTTCGAATACCAAAACAGATGAGTATATCAGTTGACTTGGTGTCAGCTGATATAAGACATTTTCCTTTAAACATATGCTAAGTAAATATGCATGCTAAAGCAGTAAATAACACATAGATTTATAGTAGTTCGGATCTCAATATCCTACGTTCACTCTCTCTAATCAGATAGAGAAATTAAATAGTTTGCTGCTTTATAGTCCCAAGAGAAGACTTTCTTTCTTGCTACTTTTACGTCCCAAGAGAAGACGTTTGATCAAGATCCTCAACTACCTTCTGAGGATACGGATCTACTTGTTGGTTAGGTAACAAGTAACCTTTACAATGGTTAATACAAATAAATGAAAGTGTGTGTATACCTCGGCCTATCTTCTAAATGGGTGTATAGAAGGGAGGACTCGAGAGGGATGAGAAATTTCCTTACAATCTGGTTTAGGCTCATGCTAGGATAGGGAATTTCTTTTCTAAGCTTTGGATATATATATAACAATGTTGGCTTAGATGAGTTCACTCACTAGGGGTAAAGGTATGGATGCTTGCTTGATGTCTTCTATGTGGTGTTCTTGAGCTCTTCTATTTTGATGAACACTTATGCATTTTGTTCAGCCTTTGCATCCCCCTTCCACCCTTGTATGAGATATGAATTGAACTCAGTATTTATAGTGTGATTTGCTTGAATGTTACCGTTGGAAAGTAACAAGCAAATCCCACTATTTTAGGAATACAATCTTTTGCTTGACATTCTAAATATTACATTTCCATGTAATATTTAGAGTATATTTGACTTTACAGATTCTGCAGCCTTGTGTCAGATCCGTACTACTTGTTGTTGGACTGCCATTGGTTCAAATCAGCTCTTATGGATGCTGTCTAACGGATAATCAGTTGATATACCATCAGCTGATTTCTGCTGTCTTTCCACTGCTGTTGAACTCTGCTAACTTTTCACAACGGATATACCACAACTGATACAACAATTGATATACAGCTGATATACTACAACTGTTTTGACTCTGTTGTCTTTTACTCAGCTGCTGTCTTTACTCAACTGTTGTCTTTACTCAGCTGCTGTCTCTTCTCAGCTGCTGTCTTTACTTCTGAGTTGTCTTCTGATTTTGGTCTTCTAACCTAATCTATTACAAGATGAATAATGAAGTTGTCTATACAATACAACTTATCCTATTACAAGTATATTTGGTTTATCAATACAAAACATAAGGATATAGAATATCCCAACACACGTATCCAGGAGCTGGAACACGTAATAGAGAATGGCACGCTGTTTGCAAAGTGAAGGTAAGGTCAATGGTGGAGGTCCCTAAAAAGGAAAACAACGATGAAGATTAATCTCCGTTTCAAACAGAGCAAATAGAGAATCAAACTGAAGTGTTTGCGGGAGATTTTAATCTTTATGTAGACTTGACGGCTGCAAATCCACAATTGATTGAAATTGAAAACGATGGTGGAGATGAGGAGGAGGATGAAGATGATGAGGGAGGGATGAAGAAGATGATGAGGAAGAAGATGAGGAGGAAGAGGAAGATGAGGCAAATAATGAAAATGAAGACGAAGAAGATGAATATTAAATTAATGTAACCTATTTTATTTTGTACAATTTATAAGAGATAATTATTTATCATTTGGTTACAACTTATAATTTAATCACCACTAATATATGTGAGAATAAAAATGTATAAATGAATTTATTTTAAAAAAAAGAGTAAATAATGTATAACATATACACATTTTAAAATTCAATCAAAGAAAAAACTAGTTTTACAATATATAAATTAAAAAAAATTAAATTTACAATAGTTATAATTTATTAATTTAATTATTAATATAAGTTAAAGAAATTAATTTTGTGAATTTTAAAAAAAAATGGGTCGAAAATGAGTACATATACAATTAATATCATAACAATAAACAAGTAATCGACCTGTCCCAGTGGCAGGCGCTCCTCACTAGGTGCCCGCCCACCCGGGATCGAGTCCTGCCAAGGCCGAAAAATCGACCATTTAAATTGCCAGTTCGCGGGTCGGGTCTGGTTCAAGCCAGCCGAACCCGGGTCGACTCTTGACGGGTTGGGTCCCCGACTGACCTGAATTTTTTTTTAAAAATTAATGGAAACTACCGACGGAATATTCTGTCGGTACTACCGACGGACTAACTGACGGTTTTCAAGGGTTTACGACGGAACGTTTTGTTTTTTATAAAAAACTAAAAAATATATTACATCCATCATACCGACGGATATACCGACAGATTTACCGATGGATATGCCGAAGGAAATATACCGACGGTTATGCCGACGAAAATATACCGACGGACATGTCGACGGAAATATACTGATGGATATGCCGACGGAAATATTTTATTTTTACATTATTTTAATTGTGGAAACTTGACCCGGTCCGTAAACGAGTTAGCGTGTTTGGCGACGGAATTAAATCCGTCGGTACTGGTGACTGACAAGAACCGTCAAAAATCCGTCGGTACGTACCGACTAAACCTTATTTTTTGTCGGTAAACTATACCGACCAATCCGGTAGCGACGGAATAAATCCGTCGGTAAAGCCGACGGTATGATCCATTACCGACCAAAATTCTGTCGGTATAACCGTCGGTAAACAAGCCTTTTTTTGTAGTGAGTGTGAAAAGGTAATGACATTACTAAATATATGTATATTTTGAGGGTGGAGGTTATGAAGATGTTTTCTTTTTTGAAGTGTGCAAATTGATATGAGACATCTCAATATACATGGCGAGTATGCAAATTTTTGTGGGACGGAGGAAGTATATATATGATTCAAGTAGGGTTATACTTATTGTCAAGTGACTCGGATTTTAAGTCTCAAACTCTCAAGGAACTCTCTACCGTTAATTATATAGTACAAATTCTCAAACACAAGAAAAATAATACACCTTAATTTTTCTTAATCTGTGTGTAAAGTCAAATGTATGTAGTTATCTTTGTGGGACGAAGGGAGTATTAAACATTATGCTCCTCTCATCCACTCCTAATTAAACTAGCCTTTTCCTTTGCTTTTTACACGAAAAATAAAAAATATAAGTAGTGTGTTGTTGAGTAGAGAGACATATAAAAATAAAAAGGCAGAGAGAGGTAGAAAAAGACAAATGGAGATAGGAAAAAACAAAGTTAGGGAGGTCAGAAAAGGAAACAAAAAGCTTAGGTCAGAACGCCCAAAATTTATAGACAAATGGAAAAGTTAGGGCGGGACGGAGGGAGTATATATAATTTAAATCCAATTTTTATTATAGGAAAATACACATTATTAGCTTAGAGTTCGATCTGTAATATGTAGGTATATATTATTGATGCTGCCTGTTGTTTCTCTTCTTTAGAATATCAACTCTTTAATTGGCTTATAGTTATAAAGAATGAACTTGCAACTCACAGCTGTTACTTATTATAGTACAAGAAAAAAAAAATTGGATCCCAAACTTAATTATAATCCAAAGAAATCTGTGCTAAGATGTATGAGATATGTGTGTATCTTGGGAGAATCTTTAAATTAATTACCAAATGCATTAATTAATAATAATCTCAAAAGTAGCGTAAAAACAATAGAACTAATAAAGCAAAACGAATGTGCGAAAATCATAAAAGATACTCCTATAAGATCTAATATAATCTATAAGGAAAGCAGGAGATATGAAAATATCTCTAATTATCACGAAAAGTCGGAGAAAAAATTTATTTACGTCTCATAACTTTTACCTTTTAAAAAAGGCCAAATAATCAATTTTAGTCCATACTTATTATTTTTTAATAAATCTAGCACATACTTTTATTTTTTAACAAATTATACCCTATACTTTTCATTTTGTTATTAAATTTAGCACAAACTTTTTCTTTTATACCCATACTTTTCATTTTTAATAAAATGTAGCATATACTTTTTATGCTTTACGAATTTTAGCACATGTATTTATCAATTAATTTAAAATACCAAAAAAAATGTAAAAAATCTCTAATAATTAAAAACAAAAAAAAATATCTTAAATATGTTTAAATTAAAAAAATTAATTTAAAAATAATTAAGAATTGAAATTATCTAAAACTATTGAATTAAAAATAGATTTACAAAATATATAAAAAATACAGTAATTTTAGAATTTTTTTATAAAGTAAGGTATATTTATTAATTAATTATATTTATAAAAAGTATGGGTATAATTTAGATATGTGTTAAATTTGATAAAAATAAAATAAAAAGTATGAGTATAATTTGATTAAGAAAAAGGTATGTGCTATAATTAATTTGATTAAGAAAAAGGTATGTACGTGCTAGATTTGAGAAAAAATGAAAAGTATAGGTATAATTTGTTTAAAATGAAAAATATGTGCTAGATTTTATAAAAAGTGAAAAGTATTGGCTAAAATTGATAATTTAAAATTTAAAAAAATATAGGAAAATAACATGTAATTTAGCTTAGAGTTCGATCTGTAAAAGTACATTTTTTTTTTAGTAAATTACTTCCTCTTATATTTCTTTTCTCTCTCCATCACATATCTACTTATTCTCCGTGCTCAAAAGCTGTGGGAAGCTTCTCCTGGTATAGTGATGGGAATATTAATTAATTAAAAGAAACTGGTATTTTGAATAATTAAAAGAAAATTAATAATTGATCCCTTAATCTCGAGTCCTGAGTCCACCCTTGATCGACGCTTCATAATAATGGAAGCAATCCAGCAAGGTAAAACACTAAGGGTGTGTTTCTTTTGGGTTTTGTGTGGTTTTAAAAACCAGATTTTTGAAATCCTGGTTTTTGAAATCCCGATAAATAGTAATATGGGGTTTTCTTTTGGGTTTTGGAATAGTGAAGGATTTAACTTTATATCAAATCAAGTTGTAAGATTGAATGAATTTGTATTATTATATTATTATTTGGTGAGATTATAATGATTAGTTAATTAAATGTATTATATTATTATAGTATTATTATATTATTGTTGAAAAAGAATATAATGATTGAAGTAATATTATATAGATATAACTTTATGTCAAATCAATATATTTGATAAGGGTGGTTTTGAGTGGATTTTGAAAACCGATTTTTAAATCCCGAAGTAAAACGGGTTTTAGATCTTGAAATCCAAAAGTTGGTTTTTAAAACCAAAATGAAACATCCCCCAAGTGATCGAAACACGAAAAGTGATCTATATAAAATAATATTCCTATATATGGTTGAATAAATTACTATCATGACTTTTTGCAAGTTGCAAATCACAGCAGTTGGTTGCACGTTATAGATATTGTGAATGATTAATTAGTCAACCAATAAGGAGTTTTTTTACCGCCATTAAATTATTGCAAATTGCAAATCAAAGTATGAGCTAGACGATATTCGTGATCTATATCGATATAATAAGACGAGACAAATATATATATAAACATATATATTATACTGTTAATAATATCTTGAGATGTGAGTGAAGACAATCCACGTTTGGTTCAGTTTGGAGTGAAAGCAACTTTAATCATATTAAATTGTTCACTTATTAAAAATGACATTAATTAATAAATTCTGAAATATATGTGTATACAAACTTCACGAAGTTAATCTAGTGATATAGACTTGGGAGGAAATATTTTTTTTTTTTTCGGTAAGTTTGAGTAATTCCAAAATAAATCATTTAGCTTTTTATTTTACAAAATAAATTCTATATCTTATAAGTTATTAATTTTAGTCTTTTTTAAAATATATTTCAATCCTTTAAATTTAAACTCCAATTTTAATCATTTAAATATAATAAAATCTGAAAACTTTAATAAAATTTGAAAAAAAATACTGATTTTAATGTATTTTTTTTTTAAAACATCATTAAAATATTTTTTAAAATTAAATAAAAACATCATTAAAATCTGAATTATGCTCAAATTCTAGCTAGCCATTTTTTCCTAAATAATTAAAAATATAAAAATTCAAAAATAAAAATAAATATATATACTAAAATTTAGAAATTTGAAAAAAAATTATAAATATGTATTAAAAAAAAGGGACAACTCCAACTACCCGGTCATATTCTCCAAATGTAAATTATATGATTTATATAATAATTTATAATTTACATTTGGGGAATATGACATGGGTTTAGGGTTTAAATTAATCTCGACTCGATTAAAGCTCGTTTGAGTTCAACTCATATAATTATCAAACAAGCTTAAATAAGAATTTCAAAACTTAATAAGTGTGCATTGAATTAATTGGAATGTGTTTTTATATGATTTAATATTATGTTTATTATAGTAATTACTTATAGAGTTTAGATTTAATTATACATGTGTTCAATTTAGTTCGGGAAATAATTTCTTGGATGGGAGGTCTACGGAAATAATTTCTTGGATGGGAACGTAAAACTCTTACTTTAAACGGACCCTCCACAAGTGGACAATGAAATTGGTCCCCGAATTAATCGATCTTTGAACCGGCTATCAAGACATAAAAAAAAAAAAAATGTGTACAAAGCAATGCATATGGAGTTTCTTAATAACCAACATGCATTTATTTCCTTTTAGCCTGCCAAGTCAAACTTCACCCATACCATGTATATTCAATTTAATTACTACAATGTATATACATATACAATTTAATTGGTTTTCTTTGCTTTATCAATCTTCCAAATTCATGAAAATGTATTTTGTGGGCCAAAAAAATAATCTTATAAATAAAGGAAAATAACTACTCACAAGTCACAAAGGACCAAGACCTTTTTTTCTTTTTGAAAATTTCTGCAACTTTTTTTTAATAATTTTCGTAACACTTACAAAATTTTGGAGCTCATCATAACACTTAATAATTATGGTTATTTTGTTTCAATATTTGTTGCATATTTGCATTACACTACAAAAAAAAAAAAAAAAGAGAGATTTAGAGACGGATTTTGGGTTTGAGACGTTTTTTTCGATTTCTAATGAGGGACACTGCATATTCCCGTATCTCTCAAATTCCCGTATCTAAACGATCGTCTCTAAATTCGTATTTAAACGAGAAACGACTCATTTTACATTCGGGTTAAGATATTTTTTTCTGAAGCCCGTATTTAAACGAGAAACGACTCATTTTACATTCGGGTTAAGATATTTTTTTCTGAAGCCCGAACCTGCAACCCAACCCGAAGCACAAACCCAAACCGCAACCCACCACAACCCGAAGCCCAAACCCAACCCACAACCTAACCCCGAACCCCACAACCACCCCCTCCCCAACTATTTAAATGACCATTTATTTGGTCTATGTGGGTATTGAACCCTGGTGGGCGGGTGCTCATTGACAGATAATTTTTTTGTTTTCTCTTTTAATATTAATTGTATATTCTTTTCACCATTTTTTTAATTCATTTAATTTATTTCTTTAACATATATTCAAATTGTAACTTTTAAATTTGTAAATGTAATTTTTTCATATTAATTTCTAAATTGTATATGTATTTTTTCAATTTCAATTTCAATTGTAAAAGTCGATCTTACTTTATAAATTCAAATAAATTAATTAAATTACATTTAATATTCATCTTCATAATCATCTTCATTTTTCCCATCATCACTTATTCATCTTCATAATCATCTTCATTTTTTCCATCATCACGGTAAGTGAATGATTCATATATTAGAGATAATATAAATTAAAATATATTTTGTGAATTTAAATATTCATATTGTAGTTTAAATTGTCAATTTTTTTCATATTAATTGTAGTTTAAATTTAAATATATAATGAGAAAAGTAGACGAAATCGAAAAAGAGTGTTATGTGAGTGAGCGTGACGATTATGCAACTATACGGGGTTGTGGAATTGGGCCAACGAGCCCTGAATTAAGTCAATTTTATGTTAAGTGTTACTCAATTTGAATTTAATAAGGTAGGCTCTAACATTTCATTATTTGAGTTTTTTTTAAGGTCTTATATAATATTTCATATTTGTGTTGTTCGAAACTTCACCACTTAGAATATGTCTTTAAATTTGTTGTCGCCTATGATATGGAGAGTGTTCATGTGTGGAAACACCTAAAGTTGTTAGTGCTCCCTTCATTTTGATTCAATTAAATTTCAAGTGATACATTTGGTTTTCCTTCCTAGATCACGTATTTTATTATCTTGTTATCGTACTTGCACTCCATAATTTCTATTTCAATGGATGCATTTTGTTTCCTCCTCCTATAATACGTATTTTATTATCTTGTTATCATACTATTTTTTTTTAGAGATATTTTCAAAATAAGTTTCTGCAATATATTTTTCATAATTCCAAATTTGATCTCTATAAATTAGATTCAACTTAATTTGTCACTCTCTCAAATTCAACACAATTTTAGACCCTTTTACAATTAGCAACACTTCTTATATTTGTAATAACTATCTTCTAAATGGATGATAGAAATTAATTATATTTATACTAACTCATTTTCTAAATGAATGATATAATTTTTTTAATTTAAAAACTATGGGAACTTTTTAAAAAATCTTATGCAAAATTATTTAATTTTCTAATGGATGATAGAAATTCTATTTATACCAACTCATTTTCAAAATGGATGATATATTTTTTTTAATCTTAAAATTATGGAAACTTTTTTAAAAATCTTATTCAAATTTTTTTACAAGTCTTTTATAAATTATTCAATTTTTATTGCATATAATAAATTATTTTTTCTAAACGTCTTTGTCGTTGGATGTGAACCGGAAGGTAGCGAAGGCTCACCCGAATCGGGAGCTATTTTTAAGTTTATTTTATTGTGCGTGAACACTTTATTTTATTTTAAGTTTCTTTTAGTTAAAATAAATTAATGGTTTTTTATGTTTATTTTACTTTGAACAATTTAATGTTTTAAGTTTATGAACACTTTATTTATTTTTATGCTTGTACAATTTAATATTAATGTGGTTATGTTTATTTTAATTGTTATTAGAATGTAAAACTTTGGGTACAATATATAATTAATAAAATACGTATTTACTAAAAATGTGAAGTTATACATTTTGATACGTATTCATTAATATTTTATAAAATTAAATTGGTAATATTTAAAAAATAAAACCATCTGTTTTAGAGATGTTTTCAAAATATTAGTAAAATTAAATGAATTCGATATCTATAAATTAATTAGATTCAACTCGTGGAGTGTGAATAAACAATCTACCGTTGCTCGCTCGAGCTATTAGTCTGAGTACCGAGCACTAGCGAACACTGCATAGGAAATTATCTGGGTTACTCATCTAGTTCAGGAGTTCGACCAACTTGCCCAGACTGCCCCAACTCTCCTTTGCGACAACAAAAGTGTGTTGTTCTGAGTCTGAGTACATAGACATTGACTGTCATTTTGTTCGCGAGTTAGTTTCGTCTGGTCGTCTGATCACTCAATTCGTTCCTTTTCATCTGTAGCTCGCCGACATCTTCGACAATTTAGAATTATTACGTTCCAAGCTTTGCGTTCGTTAGAAATAGGAGAGCATAAAACAGTAGAAAATACCAATTCAAGAGTGGAGGAAACTGTTGTGTATTTTCTTTTTCACTTGACTTGTTACAAATGACTCAATACATGGGGTATTTATAGGAGATACCCAAAATGTATACATGAACCATATTTAATACTAATTAATTCAATACATGTATCAACCAAGAAGTATTCATGAATCTACCGAAGGTCATTCATGTATCCTCCAGAAATTAATCCATAAACAATTAATAACTTTGACTTAATTAATCTAGTTTAATTATTCAACATCCTCTCTTAAACTAGATTAATTACTCCAAGTGAAAAACGCAGCTTCTTGAAAACATCAGACTTCAACGGTTTCGTGAAGATATCAGCAACTTGATCTTGTGACTTCACGTACTCGAGTTTCACTTCTTCCTTCGATATGCATTCTCGGATAAAATGATACCTAGTATCAATATGTTTGCTCCTTTCATGAAACACCGGATTCTTGGCCAAAGCAATTGCAGATTTATTATCAACATAAATCTCCGTCGGATCTTCTTGTGCCAAATTCAATTCCTTCAACAAACTTCTTAGCCACACAGCATGACAAACACAAGAAGTAGCAGCAACATATTCCGCCTCACAAGTAGATAGAGTCACAATAGGTTGTTTCTTAGAATTCCAAGTGTTGGTCCTGAAAGGAGTAGATAACAAGTGTATGGGGGGGGGAATACACTTGTATGCAAATTCTTTTCAACTAGATCAAACCAGAACTCAGCAAGGTTGTCTTGGACAACTCTGCTGAAGATAATTAACTCTTCTAAGATAATCAATCTACTAAGTACTATTGAGTACTTAGTTGAATAACTATCTAGGGGAGTTATATGTGCGGAATAGTGGTTGGCCCTTTAAGTTTAGACTCCTTTAATTTCTGAAATCACTTAGTCAATGCAACACAGTCCAGTTAAGCTTCAGGGAACTTGTCCAAATCAGTTTTGCACAGTCTTTGAATATGTATCTTTGAAAGATCAGTTTTGTGTGCAGTGTTGGATGATTGTAAGTACTTGTAAAGCAAAACAACACAAGAGTTTATAGTGGTTCAGAGACTCAAGCTCCTACATCCACTTTCCCTGATTTAACAGGATAATTCCTTCACTCTTGGAATTAACTTGTTTTATAGTGCCAAGGTGCACTTGATCAAGAACACCACTCCTTGGTGAATTGATCCCTAGGATGTCTAGAGTCCTAGTACCCTCTTCTCAACTCAGAACTGAACTGTTCTTCTCTCAACAGTCAGTTCCTACCACTTCTACTACTACAACCTTCTCACTTTCACTCTTGAAAGATATAAGGGTTGAAGTAAGGTTCCAACTAATGAGATATCCTTTACAATGAAGATCAGTGTATAAGGATAGGATATCTCTCTAAGCTTGTGTATGGATATACAATTTGGTTCAGCTTAGAAGAAGTGTTTGAAGACTAAGATAGTCTTTGAAAGCTTTGAAAGCACTCTAGCTTGTAAGATAGTTGGATATTCTTGTCTAGGTTGAGGTCAGTTGGATGCTCTTGTCTAGGTTGAGGTTAGTTGGATGCTCTTGTCTAGGTTGAGGTTAGTTGGATGCTTTCAAATGGTCTTCACACTTCTGTATTTATAGACAAAATGGAGGATTTGCCCGTTGGAGAGGCAGCCCCAAATTGCTATAAATGTCTTCCTTGAGTTCTTCAAACTGGAAGACAGATTCTTGATAGTGACATGTCCTCATTTGGGTAATAAACGGCTGTAACAGTTTTGTCTTCATTCTGCAGCACTTTTCCCAATGTTTGACTTCTTGTTAGGACTTGGACATGGCTTCTGAAGGTTGATCCAATGATAAGACAACATTCCTTATCATCTGGACAACTCTCCTTATCACTATCAGCAGTTTTGCTTTTCAGCATGGTTGGCTTGCTCTTCTTCAGATGACTTGGCTCTTTCCCTTTATTTCTCTTGAGTATGGTCTTAGCTCATTCCTTTGAAGACCTTTAGGGACATGTTGCCTTAAGTTCTTCAGCATAGTTGATTTCAGGCTTTCAGAGCATTTGATCTTGATCAATTTAGCTGAGACAACTCCTCTGGACAACTCTTCTGATCAGTGTATTTAATCTTTTTGCATCAGAGCACTTTATGTCTAGAGTAGACTTCTCTGGACAACTCTCCTGATGAACACCTTGAGTAGTTTTGTCCTTTTGAGCTAGGTAAGCTTGTACTTTCTTATGGCTAGCTTCTTTGGACAACTCTCCTGATCAGAGCTTTATGAATATTTTCTCTGGACAATTCTTCTGATAAGTGCATCTTCATTGGACTTGTCCTTTTGAGCTTTACAATCTTGTTCTTGCATAAGAGCATCTTCTCTGGACAACTCTCCTGATAAGAGCATCTTAGATTTCATAGAGTGTCCTTGCTCTTAAGTGATTGTTCCAGAATTTGAGCCTTGAGGGGACTTGATCTTGATCATCTTCAAAGCATAGGTTCCCCCTCAAATTGTGCATCTAATTTTCTAAGAGCTGCCTAACATTTCAGCTTCTCATCTATCCTATAATCTATATGTTCTAACATTCTTAGAGTATACTTACATTGACTTAGGCATGTCTAAGGGGGTTTTGGTATTAGATCAAAACATATCTCATTTTATTCCCAACAATTTCCCCCTTTTTGATGATGCCAAAACCTACATAATTTAAGCAAAAGTGACTTGTATACACCTATTACATATATCTTCAGAGGACATGACTAAGATCAATTTTCCTGAAAAGACAATGTGTTAGTGTATTCACTGTTTTTGTTGCAAGTAGGTTTCAAGGATAGGCATAGAGAGATTTTTGTATAAGTGTATCTTGATTCAAAAGTAGTTCAACTATCATTCATATAAGAGATCATTACAGGCATGTTGATAGTTGAATTTAACATATCAGAGCATGAATCATCAACACTAAATACAATAGAGCATTATATTCTAACAATACTAAGCATATCAGAGCATAAACTTGTATCAGAGCACCAATCTTGTTATCAGATCAATCCATAATCAGATCAGAGCAACCAAAATATCACACCATATCAGCAATCTTGACCATATTTCAGCATAGTTGATCAATTAAGAAAGATCAGAAGACTTAGCCATTTCAAAGATCATCCTCAGGAGGTGGCAGCATTCCATACTGTGCCCACACTCTTCTTTTCAGTGCCATGGCTTCTTGGTTGGTTCCCTTAGGTCCAAGAGCCATCTTGTTCAGCTTAAGGATCTCAGTGAATTCTCTCAGAATTCTTGCTTGGTCAATCCATCCTTCAAGCTTTGGAGGCATGTATATGATTGGCTTGGGAGCTGTGAGTTCAAATCTTGCAATGTCAGCAGCTGCAAGTAGTTGTTGATACAACTCTTTGTAGTATTCTAGCGTGAACTCAGTGAAGGCAGAGTTTGCATCTCCTCCATTCCATCTGTCAATGACATAATAGTCATAAACAAACTCCCTTTTGGCTTCTTCCCATGTGTCATTCAGTTGAATTGGCACCCATTTATCCAAGTGTGGATATTTGGTGTCCATTGGGATTAGAAGCTGAGGCTTCATCTTGTTGTAAGTTGCTCTTCTCCTTCTTGGTTTCTGAAAGTTTGCTCTCCTTTCATCTCTTGCTCTGTTGGCTTCTTCCATTAAGTCCATTTTCTCTTGGGCCCTCATCATGGCCAGTTTCTGTTGTGTTTCAGGGTCTTTGCCATACCCTTCATGAAACAGTTTTGATGGATCAAGAGCTAGGACTGTTGTCTTCTTTTTAGGTTCAGGTCCAAATCCTTCAGCAAATAGCTCTTCTATGTCTTCAGAGGACTTGGTACCTTTAGCAGTTTTGCCAGATTCAGAAGATTTGTCCTTTTCAGTGGATTTGGGCTCTTCAGCAGTTTTGGCTTTCTTTGATGTAGACTCATCTTCATCAATTCTGAATTCAGGTGGAAGATCAAGGCTGCTAGGAAAGTCAGTGAATTTCTCAATTTGTCTCTTCTTTCCTTGGGCCTTCTTGATCTTTCCTCTGGTTTGGACACCTTCAGCATCTTTGTCCAAACCTGACACTTCACCACCTGGTCTTTGCTGTAGCCTTACTCTTTCCTCTTGAGCTGAGGCCATTAAGTTTTTCAATGCCAGTGCTAACTGCTCCTCTTCATCCAAATCTTCCAAGTTCAGCATTTCTGGCTCTTTTCCTTTTCCTTCAGGGACTTTGTCCTTCCCTTTCACTGGACTCCCAATCACCAAGGCACCTTTTGCTCTAGCTCTTTCCCTTTCCCCCTTTTTGGCAGCATCAAAGCACTGGGGCTTTAGGTCACTCATTGTTGAGGCCATCAGGGATTGGGCCTGGTTTAGGGACTTCATCTCCTCCAACAAATATACATTCTCATCATGTATATTCTGCATTCTATCACTGCTCAAGCTAAGGAAAGCTAGAACAGGCTTCATCTTTTGTTGGACAGCCTCTTCCATGGCTGTTTTCAGAGATGCATCCAGTTGGGCTTTTAAGAGCTCAGTTAGGTTGGCCACTGCACCTTCAGCAATGTTGGCCAGCACTTCTTGGGAAAATTTTTCTGAGGCAGCTTTGACCATAGCTAGCCTTTGCTCTTCAGCTCTTCTCTTTTGTAGTGCAGTCTTCTTCCCAATAGCTTGTTTGACAGTTAGCCTGAGAGCTTTGACATTAGCATTGTGATTGTCTCTCAGCAGCTTTTGCTCTTTCTTGACCTCCTCTGAGATGGCTTCCATGGTTGATTTGGCACTTTGAACTTCAGTGGAGATGGTTTGGAGACCAGATTCCACACCACTAATTCTTGCCTCAAGAGTTGGTAGCACAACATCTTCAGAGCCAGTGAGCCTCATTTCTACAGATGCTAGAGTCCTTCCTTGCTCATTCAATGCTCCTGAAGTTTCAGCATGAGCAGATTGGACTTGATGAGCCAAGGAGTCCAACTTCTCTGATTGCAGTCCAAGTAAGGCTTGAGCTGAGCCTGTGTCAACTTGGATAGGTGCATCTGTTAAGAACTCATCTGCAAAAATTTGATCAAAAGAGATACCTGCAACATCAGATAAATCAAACAAGTTAGGAAATAAGCACTCATCACCCTCAATCTCTTTTATATAAGACTCTGATACATCAGCAGTCTTCTTCTCATTTTCAACTTTTTCTTTTCTCCCTTCTGTAATAATGATCTCACTCAAGGAATCAGGCCTCCTCTCATCAAGGGATTCTTGAAGTTCAGATTTGACTTCAAGAATAACCTGTCCTTCCTCACTTATTCCACCCTCATTTGGTGGTACACTCACTATCTTAGTGATGATTACCTCTCTTTCATCCACAACTCCCTCTGATTTTTCAGCTAATATCTCCTTTTCAACTCCTTCTCCTAATCCTGCAGCATCTCCACCTTCAACAAGGTTCAAAGATGGCAGTTGTGGGGAGATCACAGTGCTCATATCAGCAGCCACTAGGTCATCCTGAATGATTAAGGGCTGATCAATGTCCAACTCTTCTGACACTGAATAGGCCTTAATCAAACTAGCCTCTAGTATAGGAACCTCAACATCTGTAGGCTGTGCCTTGGGTTCAGAAGAACCTTCATTGGCAGATGTGTCTTTGGTTGTGTTACCACCCTTGGTCAACACCTCTGAAGTTACAGAGCCTTTCCTATGATAGGTTTTGGGAGGATTGGAAAGTCTATCTGCTACAGAAGACTCGGGTTGAAAGGGTTCAGGGAGGTTGGTTTGAGGGGTTTCAGGAGGGTTGGGATTTGAAGGGTTTGAGGGATCATCAGGGGAATCATCATCATTAGAGCCACTGTCAGGGTGTTTGATTCCCTTGGCTTTTCTTTCTTTCTCCTCCTTAATCTTATCTGCCACCAGCTTTGCAAAAATCTCCTCATCAATGAGGAATCTTGTCTTTGAAACTCCAGCAAAGTGTAGCAATCTGTTCTCCTCTATTTGCCACCAGTTTGCACCTTTATCTTGGATGACTTGTGATATCTCCATCATAGATTTATCTTTTACATCAACAAGCATCCTCAAATCATGAAAGGCCTTCTGAATTCTTGGAAATTCAGCCAGTTGTGGATACAAACTGTCCACAGTAGCCTTGGCTCCTCCTCTGAGCATACTCTCAAAAGTATACTCCTCCTCATCTCCACTTGAATGGGGACTTTGGGTTATAGGGGAGTTGGCTCTGGGTTCTCCTATTGTGGCTTTAGGTAGATTAAGTTCAGGAATCTTGGCTTCAGATGGGTTGGGTACAGTAGAAGGATCTTCAGTTGCTTTAGAGAGCAATGAATCTGAAGGGGCTTTACTCAGAGGGGTTGGCTCATGAAGTGCATGCTCTAAGAGCTTTGAATAGTTGAGCATGGATGAGTCAAGGGGAGACAGGAGTCTTGTCTCATCTACTGCTAAATCAGCAAGCACATCTATGCCACTTCTTTGTTCATTCCCTTCAGGAGAATATCTCTTAGTGAGATTTACAGGGGTAATGGGTTGGTTGGAAGGGGTAACATGGGTTTCAGGGGAGTTGGGCTCAAGATACTGAATTTCAGGGAGGTTGACCTTCAGGGACTTTGGATTCTGGAGTTCCAGAACCAGATGAATTGGTCCTTGATATGGATTTGGCCCTGCTTTCAGCTCTGCTCTCCCTTAGAGCCAATTGAAGAGACCTCTCTTCTTGCAGCTCCAACACCTTTTCAGTAGGTTTGGCCCTTCTCTTGCTGGCCCTGCTACTTCCACTTCCTTCCTTCTCAGGGACAACTCTGCTGATTCTCTTATCACCCTTCTTCTTTCAGTAGGTAAGGTCATGTTTCTGAATTTCAGTAGACTTGACCAAGTCTGCTGAAGTTTGAATTTGTTTCCCCCTTAATCAATGAGCTTCTTTGGACTTATTTGTCCAACTTCCCTGGATCAAGTAATCCCAACTCTGCTGATAGCTCCAGAAATCTTGCCTCTGCAAGTGGCTTGGTTAATATATCAGCTTTTTGATGGTCTGTGTGAATTTTCACTAGCTTGATATCCTTCTTCTCCACATGATCTCTAATGAAGTGGTGCTTGATATCCACATGTTTGCATCTTGTGTGCAAGACAGGATTTTGTGATATAGCAATGGCACTATTGTTATCACAGAAAATTGGCACTTCAGTAGAGTTGACTTTGTAGTCTCTTAGTTGTTGTCTTAACCATAGGATTTGAGCACAACAACTTCCAGCAGCAACATATTCAGCTTCAGTGGTGGAAGTGGCCACTGTGTTCTGCTTCTTGGAGAACCATGAAATAAGCTTGTTGCCTAAGAATTGACAAGTCCCTGAAGTGGACTTTCTGTCAATCCTACATCCTCCATAATCAGCATCTGAGTAGCCAGTTAGCTCAATATTGTCATCAGCAGGGTACCAAAGGCCTAGATTCTCAGTGCCTTTGAGGTACCTCAAGATCCTCTTTGCAGCCTCAAGGTGGCTTTTCTTAGGATTTGCTTGAAATCTTGCACAAACACCTACTGCAAAGGTGATGTCAGGTCTGCTGGCAGTGAGATAGAGGAGTGAGCCAATTATTCCTCTATACTCAGTAGAGTTGGTTGGAATACCACTCTCATCAGGATCCATCTTCCAATTTGTGTTCATTGGGATCCTTACTGGCTTGCTAGTTGTACACCCAAACTTTTTGATCATTTCTCTGGTGTACTTAGCTTGGTTGATGAAGATTCCTTCTTTAGATTGCTTGACTTGTAGACCCAAAAAGAAGTTCATCAACCCCATCATGGACATCTCAAACTTGCTTTGCATGAGCTTGGAGAATTTCTCACACAGCTTCTCATTAGGAGATCCAAAGATTATGTCATCCACATAAATTTGGACAAGCAAGATGTCCTCTCCTTCAGAGATTCTGAAGAGAGTTCTGTCCACAGTTCCCTTGGTGAATCCATGATCCAAGAGAAATTGTGACAGTGTATCATACCAAGCCCTAGGGGCTTGTTTGAGTCCATATAGAGCTTTCTTGAGTCTGTAAACTTGGTTTCCTATTTCAAACCCTGGTGGTTGCTCCACATAGACTTCTTCTTTCAAGACTCCATTCAGAAAGGCACTCTTGACATCCATTTGGTATACTTTGAACCTCTTGTGAGCTGCATAGGCTAGAAAGAGCCTTATTGCTTCTAGCCTTGCCACAGGTGCAAATGTCTCATCATAGTCAATGCCTTCATGTTGGCAATATCCTTTTGCCACTAGTCTTGCTTTGTTTCTGACAATCACATCATTTTCATTCTTCTTGTTCTTGAACACCCACTTTGTTCCAATAACATCTTGATGTGAAGGTCTATCCACCAGCTCCCATACTTCATTTCTGGTGAATTGGTTTAGTTCTTCCTGCATGGCTGTGATCCAATTGGCATCTTGAAGTGCTTCCTCAATATCACTTGGTTCTTGCTCTGACAAGAAACAACAGAAAAGAGCACTTTCACCATGGAATCTTCTTGTTTTGACTCCAATACTTGGGTCACCAAGTATTAGATCAGTAGGATGGTCAGATAACCAAGTCCTTCTTTTTCTGATCTCTTCAGTAGAGTTGTCCTCTACTGAAGTTGAGTCATTTTGATCATAGAATTCAGGATAATTTAATGCAGGATCTAATTCAGGATCATAATCAGGGATGTTGTCCTCAATGTCAGGGACATTGGCATTTTCAACATTTTGGGTTCCCCCTTGATTATTTGACCCATTAACTACCTCAGCAGGAACTGCTTCTTCATTGGTAGTTGTTACCTGGATGTGAACTGGGATTGGTTCATTCAGTTCACCATTTCCATCTGTGAGATTTGTCTCAGGAAGGTTGCCTTCAGGATGGTTGTCCAGTATTGTGTGTTCAGGTAGATTGGATTGGACCACATCTATGAATTCAGTGTCTTTGTCTTTTATGCTTAATCTGGTTGTCCTCTGTGTGATTTCTTCAGGTTCCAAATGATCATTTCTGATCTCAAAGATAGACTCATCAAACACAACATGAGGTGTTTCTTCCACTACAAGGGTTTTCTTGTTGTAGACTCTGAAAGCTCTACTGATTTGAGAGTATCCAAGAAACACTCCCTCATCAGCTTTGCTATCAAAAGCTTTTAACTGTTCTTTCCCATTATTGTGAATGAAACATTTACAGCCAAATATATGAAAATATGACACTTTAGGCATTCTTCCTTTCCAGAGTTCATAGGGGGTTTTGCCTTGCCCCTTAGTGATCAAACATCTATTTTGAGTATGGCACGCAATGTTTATAGCTTCAGCCCAAAACCTCTTAGGTAGATTTGAGTCAGCAATTAGAGTTCTAGCAGCTTCTTTTAAAGTTCTATTCCTTCTTTCTGCAACTCCATTTTGTTGGGGAGTTCTAGCTGCTGAAGTTTCATGGGCTATTCCATTTGATGTGCAGTACTCATTGATGTATGAATTAATGAACTCAGTGCCTTTATCAGATCTTATCTTGATAATGCTAAGGCTTTTCTCATTTGACAATCTCTTGAGAAGTTCAGGTAGTTTGACTTGTGTTTCCTTCTTATTAAGGAGAAATACTACCCATGTGAACCTAGAGAAGTCATCTACTACCACTAATGTGTATTTTCTACCATTTATGCTTGAAGGGGTAATTGGTCCAAACAGATCCATATGTAGAAGTTCAAGTACCCTTTCAGTGGAGATGACTGGTTTTCCCTTAAATGAGGCTTTAATCTGTTTTCCTTCTTGACATGGCTTACACACATGTTCTTTAATGAAAACCTCATTAGGTAGTCCTTTAACTAATGCATTTCTAGCAAGTTTATTCATAGATTTGAAGTTCAGGTGGTTTAGCCTCTTGTGCCATAGCCAACTTTGTTCACTAGAACTTTTAGCAATAAAACATGCAGCATCAGTAGACTTGTCCCAGTCTGCAAAATACACATTTCCCTTCCTAGTTCCAGTCAATAGGGTTTGTTGAGTTTTATCTTTAATTAGACACTTCCCACTTGAGAACTCAACATTAAAATCTTTATCACAGAATTGACTGATACTCAGGAGGTTATATTTGAGACCAGCTACATAAGATACATTGGTTACTTTGATGTTACCAATCATCAAAGTACCATAACCTTTTGTTGTTGCTTGTGAGCTGTCTCCAAAGGTGACATTTGGGCCTTCTTTTTCAATAAAATCAGAGAGGAGTTCCTTGTTTCCAGTCATGTGCCTTGAGCATCCACTGTCAAGGTACCATGCTGTCTTTTTGTTCATGCTCCTCTTCTTGTGGCCCATTGGTACCTGCAATTAGATAGGTTTAGGTACCCTTTGAGTTTTGGGTCCTGAGAGGTTAGCTGTACCTTTTGGAACCCAAACTTGCCTAATAACCCTGATTGATTCAAGGTGGCTAATTTGATTTCTTAGTGCATCAACATACACTGTCTTTCCCTTAAATGCCTTTGGGAAAGTATGTGTGAATGTGTTAACTCTGTAAGTTTCAGGGAAGTTGACCACTTTCCTGAACTTATGAGTTCTTTGTGCAGCTTGATGAAGTCTTTGAGGAAAGGCATTTTTATGACCATTACCCTTTGGCATGAAGGGTTTTGGTTGTCTCATTTTATTCTGCCTTTGAGGATAGTTGTCCTTAGGTCTATTCAGCTGAGGCTTTCTCAGATGAGTTGGCCTAGGCTGATTATACCTTGGATAGTTCCTCTGAACATTGTTCAGGAGAGTTGCCCTGCCATTGGGTCTACTCTGCTGACCAATATTCCTCTTGTGTTCAGGAGCCTTGGCCATTTCCTTAGGTTTTGGCCTATTCTCCTGAATCACTTGAGTAGGCATTTCATTCAATTTGCCCTTTCCTTTGTTCAGTGGCTGAATTACTTCATTTTCAGCTTGTTGTGCCACTGACTTAACAAAGATTCTCTTAGTGTTACTTGTGGATGCAACACTAAGACAAGGTGAAGATTCAAATGGATCAAAACCTAATCCACTTCTTTGAGCCATAGGTCTTTGATAACTTTGAATTTCCTCTATTGCTCTAGAGGATTTGTTCAAAGCAGACATCTTTAATTTCAGGCTCTCTTCACTTGATTTAAGAATATCATACTCATGTGAGAGATTTTCAAATTTGGCATTTAGAATTTTAAGTTCAAATTCTTTTCTCTTCTGAGAGAGAAGTTGATCATCAATCTCCTTTTGTTGGTCAACTATCCTGAGATTTGCTTCCTCAAGCTTTCTCAAGACTTGTTGATACAACTCAGTAGACTTGACATCAACAGCTACCTCAGAGTTTTTAGAAAGTTCAATAGCCAATCTTTCATTTTCTTTCACACAATTATCATGAAATTCTTGTAATCTAGTGAAATCTTCCATCAACTTTCCTAAGGAAAGTTTCAGGTTAACCTCACTAGTGTTTTGTGAGATGAATGATGGTGAACTAGAAGTAGAGGATACCTCATCATCCTCAAGAGCCATGTGGCAAATATCATCATCATCATCACTGTTGGAGAATAGTCCATCAGAAGAGTTGAAGCTTTCAGCACTATCAGATTCTTCACCAGCCATCATGGCCTTTCTATTGGTGAACTTTCTGTCTCTTTTAGCTTGTCTCTCTCTTCTTTCTTTAGAGCTCAATTCAGGGCAGTCATATTGGGAGTGCCCTTTCTTTTTGCAGTTGTAACACAGATCTTCATCATCATCCTTCTTGGATTCATCTCTTCTCTTAGATGATGAGGGTTCAGCTCTACTGGATCTTCTCCTATCAGAGGACTTGTCCTCTGATCTTTTCTCTTCAGGCTTTTTGTCCTCAGCCTGAACTTCAGGGGAATTGTATCTTCTCCTGAATTTGTTGTCTTGGTAGAATTTCTTGTATCTACCAAACCTTGTGTTGAGCTTGTCAAACCTTCTAGCCATCAAGGCTAGTTCTTCCTTCATTTCAGTCTTAGAGACTGACTTTGATGATCTGGGAGTGGGTTGCATTTCTGGTTCAGCAACTTTGGCTTTGAATGCCACTCCCTTGGTAGGATTTGAAGATTCCTCAACAGGCTTTCTTCTATTGAGGTCAAACTCATAGGCTTTAAGTTCTGAGAATATTTGTTGCATGGGCATAGTGGAGAGATCTTTGGTATTCTGCATCATCACAGCATAGACATCCCACTTTTGAGTGAGACTCCTCAAAATCTTTAATCCAACCTCTCTCTTGGTGTAGACCTTGCCCAATGAGTTGATTTCATTCATCACATCAGTGAATCTACCAGCAAATTTGTCAATGGACTCTTCAGACTCCATTGTAAACTGTTCAAATTTCTGCACAGCAACTTGGAGCTTATTCTCCTTGATCTTTTCAGTACCCTCACACATTTCAGCAAGGGTGTCCCAAATTTCTTTGGCTGTTGTGCAGTGGTAGACTCTTCCCATGATTGCATCTGGAATTGTTTGATATAGAGTATTCATGGCAAGATACTTCAAGTTATCTTTTCTCTTTTCATCAGCAGTGAAATCATCTTCATCCTTGGGAATCAGTTCCCTTACATCTGCTTTTTGTGCATCTGTTACCCTGGGGTTAGTTTGAGTAAACACAAAAGGTCCTCTTGTGATTACTCTTAACATGTCAGTATGAAGAGATGCAAGATGAGCCCTCATTCTAATTTTCCAGAATTCATAATTGTCTATTGAAAACATGGGCAGTTTGTGATGAGAAATGTGATTGACTGGATTTGTGGCCATGTTGTCTAATCCTTGAACAGCAGGTGGAGGAACAGCATTGTTGTTGGCCATATCTCACAAATAATCAGTTAGTTACCAAATGATGGATTTCAGAAAGAGATCAGTTCAGTGACCACACAAATATGAGAGTTTTGAAAATCAAGATGGATTTTCAGAAGCAGTGGTCTTTGAACCCCTGCTCTGATACCACTTGTTGGTCCTGAAAGGAGTAGATAACAAGTGTATGGGGGGGGAATACACTTGTATGCAAATTCTTTTCAACTAGATCAAACCAGAACTCAGCAAGGTTGTCTTGGACAACTCTGCTGAAGATAATTAACTCTTCTAAGATAATCAATCTACTAAGTACTATTGAGTACTTAGTTGAATAACTATCTAGGGGAGTTATATGTGCGGAATAGTGGTTGGCCCTTTAAGTTTAGACTCCTTTAATTTCTGAAATCACTTAGTCAATGCAACACAGTCCAGTTAAGCTTCAGGGAACTTGTCCAAATCAGTTTTGCACAGTCTTTGAATATGTATCTTTGAAAGATCAGTTTTGTGTGCAGTGTTGGATGATTGTAAGTACTTGTAAAGCAAAACAACACAAGAGTTTATAGTGGTTCAGAGACTCAAGCTCCTACATCCACTTTCCCTGATTTAACAGGATAATTCCTTCACTCTTGGAATTAACTTGTTTTATAGTGCCAAGGTGCACTTGATCAAGAACACCACTACTTGGTGAATTGATCCCTAGGATGTCTAGAGTCCTAGTACCCTCTTCTCAACTCAGAACTGAACTGTTCTTCTCTCAACAGTCAGTTCCTACCACTTCTACTACTACAACCTTCTCACTTTCACTCTTGAAAGATATAAGGGTTGAAGTAAGGTTCCAACTAATGAGATATCCTTTACAATGAAGATCAGTGTGTAAGGATAGGATATCTCTCTAAGCTTGTGTATGGATATACAATTTGGTTCAGCTTAGAAGAAGTGTTTGAAGACTAAGATAGTCTTTGAAAGCTTTGAAAGCACTCTAGCTTGTAAGATAGTTGGATATTCTTGTCTAGGTTGAGGTCAGTTGGATGCTCTTGTCTAGGTTGAGGTTAGTTGGATGCTCTTGTCTAGGTTGAGGTTAGTTGGATGCTTTCAAATGGTCTTCACACTTCTGTATTTATAGACAAAATGGAGGATTTGCCCGTTGGAGAGGCAGCCCCAAATTGCTATAAATGTCTTCCTTGAGTTCTTCAAACTGGAAGACAGATTCTTGATAGTGACATGTCCTCATTTGGGTAATAAACGGCTGTAACAGTTTTGTCTTCATTCTGCAGCACTTTTCCCAATGTTTGACTTCTTGTTAGGACTTGGACATGGCTTCTGAAGGTTGATCCAATGATAAGACAACATTCCTTATCATCTGGACAACTCTCCTTATCACTATCAGCAGTTTTGCTTTTCAGCATGGTTGGCTTGCTCTTCTTCAGATGACTTGGCTCTTTCCCTTTATTTCTCTTGAGTATGGTCTTAGCTCATTCCTTTGAAGACCTTTAGGGACATGTTGCCTCAAGTTCTTCAGCATAGTTGATTTCAGGCTTTCAGAGCATTTGATCTTGATCAATTTAGCTGAGACAACTCCTCTGGACAACTCTTCTGATCAGTGTATTTAATCTTTTTGCATCAGAGCACTTTATGTCTAGAGTAGACTTCTCTGGACAACTCTCCTGATGAACACCTTGAGTAGTTTTGTCCTTTTGAGCTAGGTAAGCTTGTACTTTCTTATGGCTAGCTTCTTTGGACAACTCTCCTGATCAGAGCTTTATGAATATTTTCTCTGGACAATTCTTCTGATAAGTGCATCTTCATTGGACTTGTCCTTTTGAGCTTTACAATCTTGTTCTTGCATAAGAGCATCTTCTCTGGACAACTCTCCTGATAAGAGCATCTTAGATTTCATAGAGTGTCCTTGCTCTTAAGTGATTGTTCCAGAATTTGAGCCTTGAGGGGACTTGATCTTGATCATCTTCAAAGCATAGGTTCCCCCTCAAATTGTGCATCTAATTTTCTAAGAGCTGCCTAACATTTCAGCTTCTCATCTATCCTATAATCTATATGTTCTAACATTCTTAGAGTATACTTACATTGACTTAGGCATGTCTAAGGGGGTTTTGGTATTAGATCAAAACATATCTCATTTTATTCCCAACACCAAGTAAAAGCTTAATTTCCCATAAAGAAAACAAACCCGGTTGTACTCTTCCGACTATCAACATCACCAGCCCAATCACTATCACAATAGCCAACAAGCTTAAAGTCGCCAGAAAAGGAGTACAAGATACCATAATCAATTGTACCTTTGATGTAGCGAAGAATTCTTTTGGCAACTTTCAAATGTGAAGTAGTAGGAGCTTCCATGTAGCGACTCACAAGTCCAACACCAAAAAGAATATCCGGCCTCGTACAAGTTAGATACCTCAAGCTTCCAACAAGGCTCTTGAAAACTGATGGATCAACTTTCTCACCATCTTGATTCATGTGTAGCTTGATTCCGCACTCCACCGGTGTTCCAACAGGCTTGCACTTCTCCATCTCAAACTTCTTGAGAACTTCTTTAGCATATCCTTCTTGAGAAATAAATATGCCATCACCTCGTTGCTTCACTTCAATCCCAAGGTAGTAGGACATCATACCAATGTCCGTCATCTCAAACTCCTTTGTCATAGCTCTCTTGAAATCATCAAACATCTTTGGATTATTCCCTGTAAAAATCAATTCATCCACATACAAGCAAACAAGTAACATATCACCACTTATATTCTCTTTTACATAGAGAGCATGTTCATGTGGACACTTAACAAAGCCTTTTTCTTGAAAGTATTTATCAATTCTGCTATTCCAAGCACGAGGAGCTTGCTTCAACCCGTAGAGAGCCTTTTTCAACTTTAGCACTTTCTTTTCTTCATTAGGAACCACATAACCCAAAGGCTGGTCAATGTAGACTTCTTCTTCCAAGTATCCATTCAAAAATGCGGATTTTACATCCATTTGATGGATTTTCCAATGATTTTGGGCTGCAAGAGAAATAATCAACCGAATCGTCTCAAGGCGGGCAACGGGTGCAAACACTTCATCATAGTCAATTCCAGCCTTTTGCTTGTACCCCTTCGCAACTAGTCTTGCCTTGTATTTCTCAATCTCCCCTTGTGCATTTCTTTTTATCTTGTACACCCACTTCACTCCAATGGTCTTTTTGCCTTTCGGTAATGATACTATCTCCCACGTATCATTCCTTGTGATTTCCCTAATTTCTTCATCCATGGCTTTTCTCCATTCTCCATTTTGAGCAGCATCATCATAATTCACAGGCTCAGTTTCTGCAAGTAAACAAAATTGAGTAAAATTACTCATGTTTACCTCTTCAGTGGCACCATAAATATCACTCAAACTTCTGAATCTTCTAGGCCCTTCACTAGAACTTGCTTCATCGATTTGTGCATTTTGCGGTGGTGGTATTGGCGGTGGAGTATTAGGCGGTGCCATGCCTTCTTCCTCCTCCTCATCATCATCAAAGAAAGACCTGCATTCTTTCTCTTTCTTTGTGTTACTCCACTCCCAAACTCCTTCTTCATCGAATTCCACGTCTCTACTTATGACAACATTCCCACTGCTTGGATTATATAATTTGTAGCCTTTGGAGCTTTGATCATAGCCGATGAAGAGATACTTTGCACTTTTATCATCAAGTTTGGTTCTTTTCTCATCAGGAACGTGTGTGTAAGCAATGCTTCCGAAAACCCTCAAGTGTGAAACACTTGGCTTGTATCCACTCCAAGCTTCTTGAGGCGTCATACCACACACACTTTTAGTGTGACATCGATTCATCAAGTAGACTGCACAGGAGACAGCTTCAGCCCAATACTTGTTTGGCATGTTCTTGCTCTTCAACATACTCCTCGCCATATTGAGTATAGTTCGATTCTTTCTCTCCGCCACTCCGTTTTGCTGCGGTGAGTATGGAGTCGTCATGGGACGATGAATTCCATGTTCCACACAAAAAGTTTTGAATTCATTAGATGTGAATTCTCCACCTCTATCGGACCGAAGAGCTTTGATTTGATAGCCACTTTGTTTCTCCACCATTAATTTGAACCTTTTGAAGGTTTCAAACACCTCCGATTTTGCCTTCAAAAAATACACCCAAGTTTTTCGAGAATAATCATCAATGAAAAGTACAAAATATTTATTCTCACCAAACGACGATGGATTGATTGGTCCGCACACATCCGAGTGTATCAACTCCAATGGATGTTGAGCCCTCGTCAAGGACTCCTTTGGAAAACTCTTTCTCGCCTGTTTGCCGAAAATGCATCCTTCACATAGTTTATTAGGATGGTCTATGTAAGGCAATCCTTTCAGCATTCTTTCTTTGCTCATCATTTTCAGCCCATCAAAATTCAAGTGTCCAAATCTCATATGCCATAGCCAAGATGAATCTTTGAAACAAGATTTCAAACACATAGGAACACCACTTTGAATGTTTAGCAAAAACATTCGATTCCTTGTCATGAGCACTTTAGCAATCAATCTTCCATTTTCATCTTTCATTGTCAAACATTTATCTTTCAAATGAATATCACAATTCTTTTCCAATAATTGGCCCAAACTCAAAATGTTACTTTTCATGGCCGGCACATAAAATACATTGGAAATTAATTGATGACTTCCATCTTTTGAACGAATCAAAATCGTACCTTTTCCCTTTACTTGAACTTTTGAAGAGTCTCCAAAAGTTATATCTCCACCAGTTGATTCATCAAGTTCCGCAAATAAATTTCTCCTTCCGCAAATGTGGCTACTTGCGCCAGAGTCAAGGTACCATTGATCTCCATTCTCGTCTTGATTGGTTTTGCAAGCCAGAAGCAAGGTAGAGAATCCGTCTTCATTTGCATCATTGCTCTCCGCAAAATTATTTTTCTCATGTACTTTATTTCCACATTCCCAAGAATAATGGCCAGTCCGATGACAAGAATAACACTCAACTTCAGATTTGTCATACCTCATTTGGTTTGGCCTATTACCTCCACGGCTTCGTCCTCTTCCAAGATTTCTTCCTTGATTGGAGTTTTGGCTCGTCTCAAAATTATTATTTAAGGTGTATTTTTCACCTCGTCCCCCTCTTCCATGACCACGACCTCGACCTACTCCTCGAGATCCTCCACGTCCTCGACCTCTTTGGGATGTTCCTTGATTTATCTCCTTCATTGATAGCTTCGCTTTCAATGCTTGTTCAACTGATTCTTGAATCGGTTTCAACAATCTTTCTTCATGAGCTTGCAAGGATCCGGCAAGTTCATCAATGGTCATGGTGTCTAAATCCTTAGACTCCTCGATGGCAACCACTATGTAATTAAATTTTGGATCCAAAGATCTCAAAATCTTCGCAACGATGCGATCATCTTTCATGTCATCTCCATATCTTTTCATTTGATTTGTGATAGCCAAAACTCTTGAAATGTAATCCGAAATTGATTCGGAATCCTTCATGTGTAGAGTCTCAAACTCTCCTCTTAATGTTTGGAGACGTACCTTCTTCACTTTATCAACACCTTTGAGTGAAGCTTGAAGAGTTTCCCATGCTTGCTTGGAAGTAGTTGCCGCAACAATTTTCTCGAACATCTTCTCATCCAAACTTTGATGAATGAGGGTGAGCGCCTTTTGGTCTCTCTTCTTGGCGGATGCATCATTTTCATCAACGCCATTCTCCACAGGATCCCAAGCTTCATATGCTCCAAGCAAAGCCTTCATCCTTATGCACCAATTATCATAGTTGTCTTTGGTGAGAGATGGAACAACAAATGGGGTTCCATTCGACATTTCTTCAAGCTTGTCTCCAAACACAAGTGGCTCTTGATACCAATTTGTTAGAAATAGGAGAGCATAAAACAGTAGAAAATACCAATTCAAGAGTGGAGGAAACTGTTGTGTATTTTCTTTTTCACTTGACTTGTTACAAATGACTCAGTACATGGGGTATTTATAAGAGATACCCAAAATGTATACATGAACCATATTTAATACTAATTAATTCAATACATGTATCAACCAAGAAATATTCATGAATCTACCAAAGGTCATTCATGTATCCTCCAGAAATTAATCCATAAACAATTAATAACTATGACTTAATTAATCTAGTTTAATTATTCAACAGTCCTCACCCTCAGCATCGTTTGAGTCGTGCGTGTGTGAAGACAATCTTCTACATATATCTTGGGTAAATCTTCAAATTAATTACCAAATCACCTTCATTTTCTCTAATCTATTTATGAGTCAACTTATAACCTATATAAGTTGGTTGCACGTTAGATATATACATATATAGTGTGGTGCATGAGAAGGTAGCTAGAATTAAAAATTCATCTTAATTTTATTTATGTAATTGGATGTATGTATTTGTCCCTAGGCTGGCCTATATAAAGAGCTGAAAATATATACTCCGTATAAGGTAATTAATGGCAATGGGAATGATGAAGAATTATATGGTTGCTATATTAATATTAGCATTCATTGTCATCTTTCAAGCACCTGCGCTGCAGGCTCTAACTTCTTGCCATAGATGTTTGAATAACACGAAAGTTTGTTTACAGGATTGTGTTCAAGCCCTTGTTCTCGGATATAATCGTCCCAGATGCGATTTGCTTTGCCATCAGATCGGAGAACATTGTCTGAGTTCCTGTGTTATTATGTAATTTCTCTTGCTGGATCTTTGGTTTCCTGCTCTATCTATCTGTTTGCTTGCTTAATTATTTCCGCTGTATTTCAACCTTTTTTTTTTATCTAATCGATCAATTTCATTTTCAATCAGAATATACCGCTTTTATTTTGTGTTTACTATACATATATATCATCATTCGAATCAAACATAAAATCATCTATATATAATGAAACATATAGATACTATAAAATTAATTAAGATCCACTCTTTTTAATTGTGCATGTGAAATATATAAACATTTAGTATACCCTAGCCTAATTTTCTTTCAAGTAGCTAGGGTTATACTTATTAATGTCAAGTGACTCGGCTTTTAAGTCTCAAACTATCAACGAACTCTCTACAGTTAATCATATAGTACGAATGCTTAAACACAAGAAAAACAATACCAAAAATAAGGGAAAAAAATTTTTCCACGACAGTAATTTTGGGGGCTGACAACTTTACGGGCTGGCAAAATTAGACCCGTAATTTTTATTTATTTTTTTACAATTTCAGGTCAAATTAGTCCGAATGACCCAATTTCGGGCTGAACTCTGTGGGATTACTGGGATAGCAAAAAAATAAAAAAGAGGACCGCAACTTTACATACTAACATGCAAAATTAGACCAGTAACAGTTTTTTTTTTCTTTCTGCAATTTCATGCCCAATTAGTTGGACGGTCAAAAATTACAAAAATCACAACGTAATATATAGTATAATACCTAGATCGAGGTTGAATCTATATAGAAAGGGATAAAGAATGAACTTGCAAATCACAGCAGTTGGGTGCACGTTGTTGATATTGTGAATGATTAATTAGTCGACTAATCTATATATTAATGTTTAATCAATTAATGTTTCTAGCTGCTTTGATCTTTTATGTTTTTTATTTATTCCATTTGCATTATATATTAATGAGCATTGGAATTAATTGCCATATGAGAGTACCACTAGTACTCTATTAATGACATCTCTTTTCCTTTCCAAAAAAAATAGCCATATGAGAGTGGCTGGAAAACGTGTAGACGGTCACAATAGAAAAGTGGAAAATTAAATAGAGTTAAATTATTATGTTTTAAAGTTTTAAAATTATACACTTTAACCGGCACGAAGATTAAGAAAATGGAATAAAGTGATGTGAAAGGTAAAATAAATAAGGGATATGATATTATTGGTAATTCATTGATTAAAGTGGAGAGATTTGACTAAAGGGAAGGGAAGGTAAAATAAAGGAGGGGTATTATTGGTAAAAATTATGTGAGTTGTTTTCTTTTTTGGAGTGTGCAAAAAATGTTGGGACGTCCCGTTAAGAAAAATGTGCATAAAATCCTGGGACGGAGGGAGTACTTTTTATCTTTAAAATATTATTTTTCCACTTGAATAGTATTTCGTCCTGAAAAAGCTTTCATATGAGGGAAGACACACAAAACAAGTAAAGCATTCTCATTAGGGGATTCTTCATTCTTTGGCTCCTCTTTCACATTTCTAAAATCAATGCTTCGACAATCACCAATTAGCTGGGTCTTTTATCATATAGTGTGGTACGAGCTAGATTCCGCTGTGTCAACTTTGTGTGAAGTTGACGCAACTTAATTAGAGTTCTGATATGTACGTGGACCCCAACTCTCCTCACCATTAAAATTCAATTATAATAATTGAGTTTAAACTCATTGTTGTATAAACGTACTTTGTGCTCATGCCTGCTGATCCCTTGCGATCAGCCTGGACTATATTAAGATCGAGGCGAGGCGCATATATGTTTATTGTGTTTTTTGTAAACTCACTTCAATTTGTTTGTCTTGGTGTGTAATTTGTTTGCTATTTGATTTCCTGCTCTTGTTGAGATATGAAATGTTAGTAGAGTTGTTTTTTAGTGAAACACGTTTTTACTCATTCATTTACGATGTCGTTTTAGGTATGTTTAGAAGCAGTTACTTTCATCAGATTGTATAAGTTCTGGGTTCATCCCATTTTCTTCTTCAATTGAAAAAAACACATTTACAGAGCATATTGAATTCAATGCCTCACGCTAAACAACAGATTTGATTTCTACATGGTATCGAGAGCAGGTTCGATTTGAAGAATGCCTAAACGAAGAAACACAACATGTCCGGTGCTTGCGGCAACTTCAGAAACCGGATCGAGTTCTGTGTCAAAGTTATCAGAAGGAGATCCGTTATACTTGCACGGAGCAGATCATCCTGGATTAATTCTGGTCGCTTATCCTTTGACAGGTGGAGGTAATTTTCTTCCATGGAAGCATTCCATGTTATTAGCTCTCGGCGCTAAAAATAAACTGGATTTCATAAATGGAAAAATAATAATTCCTAATGTTGATGATGAGAGTTATGTTATGTGGCGGAAAGTGAACTCAACTGTTGCCTCTTGGATTTTGAATTCCTTATCAAAGGAATTGAGTGAAACGTTTGTCTATATTGAGTCTGCTAAGAAATTGTGGGATGCAATATGTGCTAGATACGGAGAAAACAATGGACCTTTGAAATATAAGGTTAAAAGAGAAATAAATACAATGAGTCAGGGAAGTAGTACTGTGGTGGAGTATTTCAATAGACTCACCAAATTATGGGATGAATTGGCTAGCATAGTTGGTGTAATGTCATGTGATTGTGAAATAGGCAGAAAAGTGGCTAAAGATCATGAGGATGACAAAGTAATTCCTTTTTTGATGGGATTAAATGAGAGTTATGACCATCTCAAGAATCAGATTATGGTGATGGATCCCTGGCCTTCAGTGGATAAAGTGTTCTTTATGGTACTAACAGCTGAGAGACAAAGATCTGTTAATATAGGTTTTGCTGAAAAACCTGATTCTGTAGCTATGGTAGCTAAAACATTTGATAGGAATGGAAGTACTAAGTTTAGAAGTACTATTGACAATTAGAATGGGAATAAAGGAAAAGGTATTTTTCCTAGAAGGACAAGAGAGGAGAAAGCAAAGCTCATCTGTGAACACTGTGGTGGACCAGGACATGATTCAACCACATGTTTTAAGCTACATGGTGTACCTGACTGGTACAAAGAAATGAAGAACAAATCAAATAGTTCTGCCAACATGACATTTGATACTCCACAGAGGAATACTCATTCTGATAAAAGGGAAGGAGGTGCTAATGATTTCACTGCAGTTCTTCAACAATTACAGAAAATGACTGAGTACATGAAGGAGAGGGATAGAGCTAATATGAGTATGGATTTTGCTCAGTTTGTAAATTTTGCAGGTAACCAATCTCATTTACCTTTGCAATTTGCTTTGAGCAGATTTGATAATGAGCCACAAGATACTTGGATTATTGACACGGGTGCTAGTAAGCACATGTGTAATAATTCCAAATTTATGAAAAACTTGTGTCAATTGAGAAGGAAAGTGGCAGTTTGTTTACCTGATGGTACTATAGTACAAGTAACACAATCAGGAGATGTGAGTATTTCTGCAGAAATAATACTCAAGGATGTGTTGTACATTCCAAGTTTTAGGTACAATTTGTTGTATGTAGCTCAGTTATGCACAACTTCTAACTTGAGGTGTGTTTTTTTGTCAACATCATGCCAATTTCAGGACCTACAGACTAGTAAGGTGGTTGGAGTAGGAGATCTGGTTGGAAGTCTCTATATTTTGAGGAATAAGACACAAGTTGATTCTGCAGTGATAGCTTGTAATGTTTCTTTACATAGCTGGCATAAATCTTTAGGTCATGCATCTTTTAGTACAATGAAACATTTGCCTTTTGTTTCAAAACAATGTACTCCTGATGAGATGAATAAAATTCAGAATTGTGAGGTTTGTATAAAGGTCAAACAACACAGATTACCATTTCCACATAGCACCATACAAACACACAATTGTTTTCAGTTAATCCATGTTGATATTTGGGGACCTTCAAGAGACGAGGCTCTAACTAATACACCATACTTTCTCACTGTGGTAGATGATTTCAGCAGAGGAACATGGGTGTTTCTTATAAAACATAAACCAGAGGTGAGCAATTTTTTGAAACACTTTGTTATTATGGTGGAAAACCAATATGAGAAGAATGTTAAGGTGATAAGGAGTGACAATGGTCTGGAATTTCTGAGTAGAGAATGTCAGAATTTCTTTCTTGAAAAGGGGATACTACATGAGAGATCATGTGTGTATACACCCCAACAGAATGGTGTAGTGGAGAGAAAACACAGGCACATACTTGAGATATCAAGATCAGTTTTGTTTCAAACTAATTTGCCTTTGAAGTTTTGGCCATTTTCTGTGTTAATTGCAGCCTATATCATAAATAGGTTGCCTACTGCTGTGCTAAATTGGAAGTCTCCCTATGAGATGCTGCAAGGAATACTTCCCGACTATGATAACCTGAAGCCTTTTGGATGTCTAGCTTTTGCAGCTAGATTCCATAATTTAAGGAGTAAATTTGATGCAAGAGCTCACAAATGTATTTTTTTAGGATATGTGCCAGGCAAGAAAGGGTATCATTTGTATGATTTGGATGCCAAAACCTTTTTGGTTTCTAGAGATGTAAGATTTTTTGTGGATATTTTTCCATTCCAAACATCTCGGGAGGAGTTTCATACTACACCGATCACTATGAACAAAGACCTGGATATTCAAAGAGCAACTGACACATCACAATTTTCTATTCCAGATTATGGTAGTGATGAGTTACCAGCTGAGAGAAGAAGTACAAGGGTGTCACACCCTCCATATTGGCACAAGGACTATGTGTGTAATTCAGTCTCTGGTTCCATGCCTTCTACATCTATACCTTATCCTCTGAGGGTATTTCCATATGCTGAATCAACTATATCAGATGAGCAATATTTGACATTCATGGGGAATGTTACAATAGAAAAAGAACCATCCCATTATTCTCAGGCAAGCCAACATGAAAATTGGAGAGTTGCTATGCAACAGGAGTTGCAGGCCTTGGAGGCTAATCAAACGTGGGATTTGGTCCAGCTTCCACCTGGAAAACGAGCTATAGGCTGCAAGTGGGTATATAAGGTGAAAAGAAAGCCTGATGGAGGAGTTGAACGATATAAGGCCCGTTTGGTAGCTAAAGGCTACAGTCAAATTGAAGGGATTGACTACTTTGATTGTTTCTCTCCGGTAGCAAAGTTAGTCACAGTACGTTTGATGATTTCACTTGCCTCATTACAAGGATGGGAGTTACATCAACTTGATGTGAACAACGCATTTTTGCACGGATATCTTTCAGAGGAAGTGTATATGCACCCACCTCCAGGTTATACCAAAGCAATTGATGGACAGGTTTGCAAATTAAAACGTAGTTTATATGGGCTTAAACAAGCCTCGAGGGAGTGGAACACAGAATTGTGTTCTAAGTTGTCTCAATTTGGGCTCATTCAATCTTGTTTTGATCATTGTTTATTTACAATGAACATTGATGAAGGATTCTTGGCTATGATTGTGTATGTCGATGATGTGCTAATTACGGGTTCGAATGCAGTTCTAATATCCAGATTGAAGACATTTCTAGATAATGCTTTCTCCATCAAAGATCTTCATTTAGCAAAGTTTTTCTTGGGAGTTGAGATTACTAGGAATTTGGATGGAATTTCTCTTTGCCAAAGAAAGTATATACTTGATATACTTACTGATATGAAGATGCAAGGCTGTAGACCAGGACCTACTCCTTTGCCACATGGGTAACACTTGACTTCAGATGGTGGTACTCCTCTTGAGCATCCGGATCAATATCGTCGACTGATCGGGCGATTGTTGTATCTTAATATGACTCGTCCTGATGTTACTTATGCTGTCCAACAGCTTAGTCAATTCGTTGGTGATCCAAGGACTTCACACTGGGATGCAGTGACACATGTGATTCGGTACCTAAAAGGTACTCCTTCCTTGGGTTTATTCTATCCTTCAAAAGGATCTCTTACTATTGAAGCTTACTCAGATGCAGATTGGGCGGCGTGTAAAGATACACGATAGTCCATTACAGGCTATTGTGTTTTCTTGGGAAACTCTTTGATATCTTGGAAGAGCAAAAAACAGAGCACCGTTTCCCGTTCTTCCGCCGAGGCAGAATATCGTGCATTTGGTTCTACGGTCTGCGAGTTAAAGTGGATAAGAAATGTGTTTCTGGATTTTCATCTTCCCGTTGATCTTCCTATCCCACTACACTGTGATAATAAAGCAGCCATTCATATCACTGCTAATCCCGTCTTCCACGAGCGCACCAAGCATCTTGATATTGATTGTCATGTGGTTCGAGATGCTTACAAAGATGGGGTTGTCCTTCCTACTTTTGTTTCCTCAAAGTTGCAGCTTGCAGATTTCTTTACAAAAATCCTTACAGGGAGTGTTTTTTCAGGTTTTATTTCCAAGATGGGTATGATCGATGCTTATCATACTCCATCTTGAGGGGGATGTTGAGATATGAAATGTTAGTAGAGTTGTTTTTTAGTGAAACACGCTTTTACTCATTCATTTACGATGTCATTTTAGGTATGTTTAGAAGCGGTTACTTTCATCAGATTGTATAAGTTCTGGGTTCATCCCATTTTCTTCTTCAATTGAAAAACACACATTTACAGAGCATATTGAATTCAATGCCTCACGCTAAACAACAGATTTGATTTCTACAGCTCTCTTTGTTAGCTTATTCAATTTCTGCGCGCTGTATTTTTTTTTTTTTTCTGTTTTTATCTAATCAATTTCTTTTCATAATCGTTTTTCTTTTTTTTAGTGTTGAATGTATCCTATATGGTGGCACGAATAATGGAAAAGTAATGATGTACTATTAAAAATCAATTGTTTTGTTTAATATGCAAGTCACTCAATAGATAGGTGGAAAAAAAATAATGTTTTGCAACTTGCTTGAATATGGATCAACTCTGATCCGTTTACTTTCTAACGTAACGAATCATATTAAATTAGCATTATACTCCTTCCATCCACTCCTAATTGAGCTAGCTTTCCCTTTGCTTTTGCAAGAAAAATAAGAAATATAAGTAGTGAGTTGTTGAGGTAGATAGAGAGATATATAAAAAAGAAAAAGTGGAGGGAGGTAGCTAGAAAATAGAAAAGGTAGGGAGAGATAGGAAAAAAAAAAAGTAGGGAGGTCATAAAAGGAAACAAAAAACTTAGGTCAGAACGCTCAAAATAGACAAATGGAAAACTTCGATTTCCCTGTTCCACTGGTATTTCATCCTGTTTGATTTTTAACACATGTCGCCTTCAATATTATAGGACATTGGTTATTTTTTAATATGATACATGTCAATCTTCCATATAGTGGAATAAAATGTGGAACACGGAAATTGGCCGGAATAGGTGATCTTATTCAATTCGGGGACGGAGGGAGTATATATAATTAAAATCCAATTTTTATTATAGGAAAATAACACATTAGCTTAGAGTTCGATCTGCAATTTGTAGGTATATAAAAGTAGTACAACATGATATTTATATATATAAGAAAAAAAATTGAATTGAATCTGTGCTAAGATGCATGAGATATATCTTGGGAGAATCTTCAAATTAATTTATTGCCAAATGATTTAGTCAACAAATCTACACATGTATAGTGATGGGAATATTAATTAATAGCATTCCTATTCATCAATATCTTTCAAGAGGCAGTCTTACCTTAACAGCTGCACATGATTTCATGAGTGAGTTTGTTACAACTAAATAACTAATTACTTTCCTATTACCTATTATCTAAATGACTGATCACTACTCTGTTTTACATAATGAATTGAACGTCTAGTGACTGTATATATATAAAGCTGTGTGTAGCTATACATTAACATACCCCCGTTGGAACCAATCGTAATGTTGAAGTGGAAAGCAATTTGTGACTTAAGGACTGAAATTACAAAGGAGATAACGGTTTAGTCAAAATATTGTTATTAGTTTGCAACATTAATCAACCGAATCGTCTCAGGATAATATTGTTATTAGTTTGCAACATTAATTAAATAATTTTTAAAATGTATAATCCCATCGTCTACATAATGAACTCCTTAATATATACTCCCCTACCTCTTGCATTTAGTTTAACATGTCAAGCTTCCTTAAATTTGGGTATGGTTTACCGATTAACTTTGTATTAATTCCTATGTGTTGGTTTTGAATACTAAAACTTGATATAGTGGGTATAATTTGTTCTTTAGGAGTTAGAACACAGTAAAAATATAATTTATTAGTAAATATTACTCACTCCATCCACCAAATGTAGTCTCAGGCCGGGAGTGGGCACAAGTTTTAAGAAAATGGTAAATAAAGTAGATAAAGTAACAGTATTATAAGGTATTGCGGGGTCCATTATAAATAAAATGATTGTTTGTGAATAAAGTTGGTGGCAAATTGAGTAATTAAGTGATGGTTGAAGGGTGATAGTGTCCATAAAGTGTGTGAGACTACATTTAGTGGACTAAGTACATTTCATGGACGGAGGGAGTAGTACATAGTAAAAGTTGTATCAAAAATTATATATGAAAAAAAAAAATCTGACCGAATTTGGTCTAGACCAGATAGATTCAGGTCCGGTCTTCAATTTACCCATCTGGTAAGATTTCGATTCCGGTCCGATTATGAAACCATGCACACCCCTACTTACAACAACAGATCGAATGTCAACCGTTTGAAATGAAAGATATTTATTAGGGTTAATTGCAAATTAAATCACCATCTTTCTCTGAATTGCAATTTAATCTAAACTTTTGAATAATTGCAAATAAAATCATCACCTTTCAATATTGTTACAATTTAAACTTCTTGATAGTTTCATTTGTGCCCTAATCTAATGTATCTATGTTATGTGACACCTCTTTAATGATACAACATTGTTTTTTATTTCGATCTAACCTCGAAACGTTAAATTCGGACACAAATGGTATTGTCTAAAAGTTTAAATTGCAACAATATTGAAAGGTGGTGATTTTATGTGCAATTATTCAAAAATTTAGATTAAATTGCAATTCAGAGAAAGATGTTGATTTAATTTGCAATTAACCCTATTTATTAATGTGTAAATTGCATCTTAGATATAGGATATCGAAAAGCAGCTGGCTGCCATTATGACCCCATTAACAACCTCACATGTTTGTTGTTGCGCTTGCTAATATTATATTGTGAATGATTAATTAGTCAACTAATATACTCCCTCCATCCCAACTTAACTTTCATTCCTATTTTTTCGATCCTTTAGAAACTATATTCATACAATATCTAAAATATTATATTTAATTTTATTATTTTTATGGTACATACATACACACAAGTCATATTAATTCACTTATTTATTTTTTTATAAAATTATATCTCAAAATTCTATTTTTATAATATTTTTAAAAAAGAGGATGAACAGTAAGTGTGAAAGTTAAATTGGGACGAGGGAGTATATATATATATAGTTATTTTTGGAGCGAAGTTTATCTGTTGAACCTTTTTTTTTTAACAGTTTTAATTAATTTTTAGTTGGTTTTAATTTTTTGTTCTCTTTTTATGTGTTGCCTTTTGATAGATTTGTCTTAAATTGTAATATCCGAAATTTTTACCTTGAATTAAAAGATGAGCTTGGATCTTGATCTATATTATAAATAAACTCATTGCTTATATATATTTACATTAATTGAAAACCTCAACTTATATATAAAATATACTCCGTATATAGTTTAATATTCAAATAATTCACAATATTTAGAGTGTAACTTGTTCTTATTTAATATTTAAATTAATATTATATAATATGTGAGTTAATACTATACTGCATTTGAACTGGTACTATACTTTATTTGAACTAATATTATACTGTACATGTATTTACCATAACCCATGGGTAACATTCACTCATTTAGAAAATTGGATCAAGTGGTACTAGTTACATACATATAACTGGTACACACAAGTATTTGTCCTTACCTTAATTTAATTTTCTACAATTATAGGATTGTATATTTTAAATTAATTTATTTCCATAAAATATGAAAGTCAATTTATTTTCTTTTGATAAAATTATATAAAAGTCTTGTAGAGAAAATCTCGCAAATCCTCTTATCTATAAACACTGTTGAATTAAATGAAAATTATTTTATTCTCATTATAATATGGTATCAACCAAAAACAATCCTAAAAAATCTTATTTTGTTTTTTTTCTTAGCCGTAACTTTCTTCCCAACATTGGTGTCTTCCTTCTCCCTTGGATATCCCTACCTCTTCCTCCTCTTCTGAAAAATTTGATTCCAGCTCTTTTCCCTATCGTTTTTGGAACATGATTGTTGCCCCTCTCCTGCCTTTTTGTCATCGCCCCTCAATGCCCCTGCAACCAATATCGTCGAGACTTTTTCAGCCTGACCCATTTTTTATCTGCCTCTATTGGATTGGTATTTAGACACCGGGGCCTCCGCTCATATGACCTGGTCTATTGGCCGCTTGAATGCCTCTACTCCAAATACAGGTTCAAATAAAGTCATTGTTGATGGTCCTTTTTCATGGGGTATAAATCAGACGAGTGTTTTGAGAGTGTAATAAAATGTTATCTCCATCAGATGACTTGGTCAGCTGATTCGTTAGGAGTTTAGAACTAACTAGTCTGCTTATTGTATCAGCTGATAGAGAAGCGTGTGGAATTGTAGTGTGCCCATTTTTAAAGATTATACTCATCTATTGGTTAATAAAAACCTTTGTAAATAATTTCATGCATGATCAGCCGACTTGATGTTAGCTGATACGGATGGCTTCTTAAAACAGACTGAACTCTTGACTCCGGTGTCAGATTTTTCTCCATAATATTTTTTCGGACTCAGAACGACGAGCCCGTCAAGAGTCATTTCTTTTCCATGTCTAGCGAGTAATTAAGAGTGTATCAGCTGATACAAAAACCTTCTTTAAAACATGTTATGCGATATGAAAGATGCATGCTAAAACAATAAATAACACGGAGATTTATAGTGGTTTGAAGCAACTTGTCCTACATCCACTCTCACGATCTCAATCGTGATATTAAATTCCTTGCTAACTTTAACGTCCCAAGAGAAGACATCTTGCTACTTTATAGTTCCAAGAGAAGACTTTTAATCAAGATACACTCGCCTTGATGTATACGGATCTACTCACTACTACACATTTAAGCTTGGAGAGCCCTTTTTTCAAAGAGCTCTCCAAGTAAACGCTTGAAGAGCGGTTTTATTTAAAAAAAAAAAAAAAAACATAGAGAGCGGTTTAGAACCGTTGTGCAAGTTAAAATGAAAAAAAAAAATTTGCTTAAACAGCGGTTGATAACCGCTGTCCAAGTTAAATCTTAAAAAAAAAAAAGACTTAGACAGCGGTTGATAACCGTTGTCCAAGTGAAGATATTAGCTAGGTCACAATTAATATTATGCACGCGTATACATTTTCTCCCCCAAATTGAAAAACGCGTTTAAGTGCCAAATCCGCCGTCGCCTCCCTCCTCCTCTTCGTCGCCTTTTTCTCCCTTTCCAGCCATCGCCGTCGCCTCCTTCTCCCTCTCCAGTCGCAGTCGTCGTTGCCGTCGACACCCCCTCCCACTCCCACACTGTAAGTATGTACTCTAGCTTGTATATATATAATAGTGCGTATATTTTTACAAATACACAGCAAGTCGAATCGTAATATTCATCATAATATTTTTCTTTACCCTTCTTTTCAAAATTTCATCATCATAATATTGGTGTTTGTGGCTTCGATCTTTTGTTGCTTGGTTGTTGGGTTTTTTAGTTTTTTGCTTGAATTGTTGTGCACTTGATTCATTAATGTTGGTATTCATGAATTGTGAGAATTTAAGGAGAGGAGGTACGTTGTGGGTATGCTAATTGATGGCAGGTTGTTAGAACTAGTTTACATGTATTAAAAAATACGGAGTACTTCAAAGCCAAGTGTAAGAGTTGATTTTGGAAGACTGACATATTTGATATCTTAGAAAGGAGCCATGCAGTTTAAGGTTCTATTGGAGATTTTGCACGGATCCTTTAGTAGTTAATTATCATTTTTAATTAAACAGTTTCCATTTTAACATGAAAGAATTTGTTAAGTGTAGGAGTACGTACTTATTTGAACTAGCTTCATATTTGATATCTTAGAAAGGAGCCAGTTTTGGTAGTGTGAAAGCCCATCATCTAATCCAATGAATGAAAATAGAAACAATCCCTCCATCTGTCCTCGAGGAATACTAGATCATTTGGGGGAATAATTAAAGGGTTTTTTTTTCCGAATTGGATTCATATGGCTAGCTAAGGTATCCCAAAGTCAATGAGGATTTCCGTCTCTCCTCATTACTTTGCTTTTCCTATCTGAATTCAGTAATATTTGTAAAATTAACGGCCGTATGCTACTGAACTGAATTTCACCTTTCCATCAGAGCAGAAAGATAGGTGGAATTAATAGTTATCTCTTTCAAAAGAAAACACACAAGAATTGTAATAGCATAGTTGAAAATATTCTATAACTAACATCAACAGGGATCCTCCATAAAAAATTATTTGCATTCCCTGAACCATATAACATTATCGCTCGTCTTGTACTTGTAAGAATATTCAAATTTATGATCATTGACTAGTTTTGCAGGATCTCTATAGCCAAAATCACATCAATGAGACTATGAATTATTTATTCTCATCTGCTTCAGAAAGAACACTGCGTTCCTTGACTCAATTGTAGTGCCTTCTGTCATATCCGGTAATTCGGATTTGTGAATCAGAAATCGATAGGCACTACTGTTTGAAGCATATCTTATAAAGATACAATCGACGGTTTTTAGGGCCGATTTTAACTTGTTTAAGAAGCGGTACTTCAACCTTAGCCAAACACCCCCACACTTTGAGGTAGTTGCATGAAGGCCTTCGTTTCCTCCATATTTCATAAGGAGTTGGATCCTTAATTTTATGAGGAATCTTATTCAGAATGTGGTTAGCCGACAGAATAGCTTCCCCCCCCAAGTTCTGAGGTAGACCAGAGCTGATTAACATTGCGTTCATCATCTCCTTTAGTGTTCGGTTTTTCCTTTCCGCAACACCATTAGAATGAGGTGAGTAAGGGGCTGTCGTTTGATGTATAATCCTTGATTCAATACATAATTGTTCAAACGGAGCTACGTACTCTCCACCTCTATCACTACGAATTGATTTAATTCGAGTGTTCAATTGATTCTCTACTTCATTTTTGTAACGTTTAAAAGCTTTTATAGCTTCGTCTTTACTTCTTAAAGGATAAACATAGCAGAATCGTGTACAATCATCAATAAAGTACTTTTTCCCTCCTCGTGTGGAGCTTTTACTCGAATGTGATTTTTCAAGATGAACAAGTCCACATTACTTGTGGAAAACATTCCACTGAATTCAACCATTTTAGGTTTTTCCATATTTAGGTTTAAGGTCACACCTTAGCTACCCCTTTTCATTCAAACATGTCGATGGAGACCTCTCTCCCTCACATTCGAATGTATCTATGTAAGGAGATGCGTTTCCCCACATTCGAGTTGCTTTCCACTTTATTTGTGAATTTCTCTTATTCACCAAATTTGGACACAGCCTCGATACAAAAAAAAATCTAGCATTGATTTTTCTTTTATTGGAATTATTTCCAACTTCAAAATTAATTTAATCTTTGGTCAACATACCAAAATTAAATTCAATTTCAAATGTGACTTTTATTGTCACCCGTGACTCGAGCATAATTTTCGATCAAATTATACTAGTCAAAATCTTTTAAACTAAATTCAAAACAAATTTATGCTCTCGAGCACAAATATTTAATTCCATATCAAATATAATTTGAGAATCCTTCTTTGAGAGTAAATCCGGAATGCTTTCAAAACAGCCCCTTTCGCCAATTTGAGCATCTTGCTCTTCTTTCAGAACTGGATTGTCTGCATCAGCACTGGGGTCACCCATGCACTTTTCAATTTTATTCATCAAGCCCTAAAGATTTGATTTCAAACGTCAGATTATCCGAGATCGGCGTGAGGACCAAAGGCGACAATAGTGGGATGGCCGCTTTCCACTCCGTCACCGGATCGATATGAAAGGAAGCCGGCGCATTCCTCTGCAACTGATTCGGGTCAACGCCGCGATGACGAATTCCGATGGTTAACATCTTCCATGACAACAGGCACAATTGATTTCATCGCAAGCACGGGTCTCATCACTCCAACTCCACTTTTTGCTTTTCCGTAAGCCGCGCCCATACTGGAGAAGTCGACGACATCCTCGTTTCATCGCCGCTTCTCAATTGGAGTCTCGTATCCAGATCACAAAATTTCATAAATCTCATCGCCGCCGCGTCTCGCGCCCACGGCCTGAGAGTAAATCCGAAACACTTCCACCTTCGCTTGCCCTGAAACATTCGAGTACGAATTCTTATGACTCGCTACAAGTTAATTTCGTCGCCAATCGATCCCAGCTTCACAACTCCATCCATGGAGAATCCACCGAGTCGGCCAGAGTGACCCATCGTCGCACCCTGTATATAAAACCCCTGTACTTGGGTCATAAGCGATGTCCGCCGGCCCCGGCACCTCGCCGTACCCGATCTTCTCCGACCCGAGTAGCATACGGCCGTTAATTTTGTAGGGGTCAATCAACGATTCTCGAGAAGCGGCTCCGGTCGAGAGTTTCGAATCATAGAAAGGCATACCAGCCACAAGCGGAATTAGTGCGACACAAATAAAAAAAAAATTCAGAGGCGGTGTCATGGTTTTTTCTGTTTCGATTTCTGTGGATACCAAGAATAATGGTATATATAAATATTAAGTTCAATAATAATTTAATTAGGAGTAAATCCGAATGGTTATTCAAAACTTTAATTAATTAATTATCCAAAATTGCTTGAATAATTAATTAATATATATTCTGTTCTGCGATTGTTGGAAACTGCTTACGCCGTGTAAACTGCAATATCAAAATTATCAGAATAACAATTAAATTCACAAATAAGTCGAGTCAAGGGAAACCCTTTTCCCGCAGAACAGAATACGCCCAGGATAGTGCTCGACTGTTACGGCGTTCCGTTCCCAAAGGTAAAACGACTTTCACTTAATACGCAGTAGCACCACTGTGTAAGAAGTATCGGCGAACGACTTTCACTTAATACGCAGTAGCACCACTGTGTAAGAAGTATCGGCGAACGTACTTAGTACGAACTGAACACTCTTGGATATAAATCCGTCACAAGAAAGAACAGTGTAAGGCTTTCGGGAGCTCAATACACTGCGTAGGGACGAGAGGAGAGTAGAAGGATTGAGGGGCGAATTTCAGCGTAAGTTTGGAATGAGGGAAGAGTCTGTATTTATAGGCACAAGAAACCCTAGGAGGTTGTTGAGAAAATCGTGGGAATATCACGAAAATATCTCTTACGTGGATAAGTCTTGAAGACTAAATCTTGAAGACCAAGTTCAACAATTAATTTCTCACTCACCTTAACTCGGTTTAGAGATATTAAATATACCACGTTCATCTACTCCGCGAGTAGATCGAGTATGTCACGTTCAATTATTTTATAATTAACGTTTTAGTCTATATAATTAATTAATTAGATAAGGGTGTCAAAACCAATTAATTCCCATTAATTCCAACACTTTGTTATTTATATATCTAGTTTCACTCACCCCTAGCCTTAATTTTGAGGAAACTGTAGCCTATTCTAATGTTGTTTCCCCTGGTGTGATGAACATGATTAGTTTGCTCCAAGAATTAACTTTTATCTTTAATTAACTTATACCACCAAAGAGCTTCCCTTGTAGTATAGTTTGGTATTTTCTGCTGAGCTGCTGCTGGATAATATACTTTTTGTCTTGGACAGGTTGTGGCTGGAGATCGTTCTTAAGTATTAGGATGCTAGATTTTTAAGATTCTGTCTTCCTGCTGATATTAAACTGGTTAGAATGGGCCCAATGGAATTACTCCTGTCCCTGGTTGCAGCAAGGTATTTTTCATGCCAACTTTTGGATATATCTTTTTAAGGATCATTTCCTCAAGTTATGTGCGTTCAGTGTAGCTAGGACATTCACCTGAAATTGTAATTTTTCCCGGCCTTGTGCAGACAAACGTTGCCCTTGATGTGATAAAGAAGGATGATGTTTCAGCTGCCATATTTGGAATAAAGAACCACCTAATTTTCAATTGCTCAAAATAGGTAATGGACAGGCACTTTTTGGAATTAATGTATCTAATCTTTGGTTTTTAATTTAGTTTTTCTTACCACGACTTTTGATAATTGAGCTATATCTCACCTGAAGACATACGGGGTGATTTTGTTTTCAATTTATTTTCTTGGTCCATCAATCTTGCTTAATTGTCCCAATATTCATTCCTAGCCTCCTTTATCTTAAGTGGATCAAGAAATTGTGTATAGGGTTTGATATTTATAAAGAGTAAATTGAAGATTCATAGAATGATCAGTCATCTATGCCAATTGGACCAAGAAATAGTCTATAGTATAGACTGACTTGAAATTTATAAAGAGTAAATTGGTGATTCATTGCATGATCAGTCTATGCCAAATGAGATCATAAATTTTTTCTTTGCTTTTAGTGCAGACTTTTCAGAACAAGAGGCTTGCTTGTGCAGTCAAGGAAAGTACACTTGATAGTCTCATTACAGAACTGTTGCTTTGGCTTTTGGATGAAAGGGTTCCACTGATGGATGATGGCAGTCAACTTTTAAGAGCTTTGAATGTTCTCATGTTGAAGATTCTGGTGATTTTTTTTTTTTAATGTTATTTGTAAAGCATGATAAAAAAATTGAAATCCTCATTTCAAGAATGTTAATGTTTGTGATGATATTTCATGTTTTTTGTGTATATTAGACGTATGTTTGTGTACATTTATTTATTTAATTTTTTGGTATTTGACGTATATATATATATATATATACACGTATATATATATATATATTGGTATATAAATAAATTTTGGTTTTGTATAAAATTGATTTTTAAAATATAAAATAATTATTAAAAAAAAAAATTTAACAGCAGTTCATAATTTAAAATGATAAGCTCATCGGAATGGCCATGGATATCGGTCCTCTTTGCCATTGTATTTCAACCTTTGAGCTTCAAACTCAAGGAGGCTCTTATGAAATGAAGACCAATCATCCACATTTTTCTTCCATGCTTGCATTGATGATTGTTCCTCTTGCTCTTTCAACTTCACATCTTTCCATTTCTTTCCTCTTTCTTCAAGGTTGACCAAGCTCTTGTCAAGTTCTTTCTTTGAATCAAAGTGATCAAGAGGCAAAATGAAATCAATAGAAACATCAATATTAATTAAAGAGTAAATTGAAGAGTTAAAAGGTTTAGAAATGCTCATTTCGCTCTTCAACTCGTCTTGTGATGCTTCTTGATTTTCTTGTTCTTTGTTGCTCATGTCCGTCAAAGGACATTCCTCTTTATCTCTTTTGACAATAAGCTTGACATCTTCAACCTCATACTCACTTTGGTCACCATCTTCTTCTAGTTCTTTCATGGTGATGACCAATTGTCCAAGTTGAAATTCTATCGCTTCCATCCTCATTTATTTCCATCCTCTTTTCACTTGCATCCATCTTTTTCAAGATGAGTGCAAGGAGCACATCGGTAGAGGACTTCCCTTCTCCATTCCGAGTCTTTTCGTCTTTGATTCCCCACTCTTGATAATGAGATGGAGCTTGTTGCATTTGATAATCGTACTCAAAGCTCCTCTCACTATCATACCAATTTCCTTCTGAAACTCCATGAAATTCAAAGCAAGGTTCCTCCATAGGTGGATGAGGAGGTGGACGATACTCCTCTTCAGGTGGTGGGGGAAGACATGGATACGGTGGATATGAGTGTTGAGGAGGAGGTGATGTTTCTTCATTTCGCCAATCTTGATAATAGGAGGGAACTTGTTGCATATGATAGTGATGATCAAAGTTCCTCCAATCATCGTAGCTCACATCTCCATGTTGTGGAGGATAAATCATACCATGTTGATCATAGCAATGATTTAGTGGGTATTGATTATATCCATCCATCTCAATGAAGTACACACCTACAAAATACCCAAGTATCAAATTTCTCAAAATAAAAAGGAAATAAAATAAAGCAAGTAATGTAGCTAACACTAGTACTCAACTAACTCTAAGTCCCACTTATAGCACTATGTCACCTCCCCGGCAACGGCGCCATTGACTTGAATGAATTTTTAGGCAATATATTTTGACTAACTACTTCCCCTCAAGCATAAGGGATCGTAGTAATATACATGTAAGTATTTTGACCAAGTAGTATCGAACCATGGGAGGTGGGCTAGTGCAATGGATCCCTAGAGTATTTTTATTAGTTCTTCTTTTGCGATCACCTTATATGAGATAACCTTAATAGCCATTTAAACGAGATAACTCTCATAAACGGACGTCTAAATACTACAATTGCCTTGGAACCCACCTTTCCTTCTTTGCGTTTTTATCCATTTTACCTTCGTTTTATTGATTTGCATGGTATTTGATCGATTTCGTATTTACTCTTCATTACTTATTGGTGACACATTGTTAGGTAATCTTAGAGTAATTCACACCACTCAAATTATCGATCACGTCTACTTAGAACTCGACTAGCAAACTACCCTTTTACGCTTAACCTCCTTGTGGGATCGACCTCGTGCTTATCACGCTACGATAGACACCGTACACTTGCGGTTGTTTATTTTAGTGTTGCATAACACGTGAATCAAGTTTATGGCGCCGTTGCCGGGGAGGTTTTATAGCTCTAGAGTGTAGGATAATAGAGTTTTAGTTTAGACATTTTACTTGCTTTCTTTATTTGCAAAAATCCAAAAATATTTGTTTGTTTTACCTTGATTTCACTTGTGATTCTTACTCTCTTTTGAACTTTTGTCTAGACATGGTTTATGATCACACGATCTAGGAGGAATCAACAAGAAGTGTTGCCCTTGGATCCGGAGATCGAAGCTAATTGTCGAAGAAGGAACGCCGAAAGGAGAAGAATAGAGTTGGAAAGAATGAATCGACGGGAAAATTCGGTTGTAGAAGAGGTCGAGGAGGAGGTTGAGAATCAAGGGGTTGATGGATTTGAGGAACCGAATGGGAATGGGGGAAATCGACCACAAAGGGTACTAAGAGATCATTTCCGCCCAATTCCGAGGCCATATGGAGGAGCGGGTCGAGAACCCGTAGATGCTCACAATTTCAAACTCAAGCCGGGCTTGATTGTTATGGTGCAAAACAATCAATTTGGAGGACTTCCCAAGGAGGATCCTAACCTCCACTTGTCTCAATTTCTCGAGATAAGTGGAACGGTTAAGATCAATCGAGTGCCTCAAGACTACATCCGGTTGCAACTATTCCCCTTCTCTCTTCGAGACCGTGCTAAGCAATGGTACCTCTCCCTTGATTTGAGGACCATTGAAGATTGGAATGATATTGTTGATGCATTCTTGATGAAGTATTTCCCTCCAAGCAAGACTATCAAAATCCGAGGAGAAATATCTTCATTTATGCAAGATGATGATGAGTCCCTAGTCGAAGCATGGGAGCGCTTCAAAGATTTGACTAGAAGTTGCCCACAACATGGTTTTTCACGAGACCAACTCATTTGCTACTTCTACAATGGAATGGACCACCGAACAAGAGGAATGGTGGATGCTTCGGCGGGTAGAGGTTCTTTGTTGGGAAAGACAACGGAAGAGGGCTATGTGCTATTAGAGGAGATGGCTAAGAATGGAAATCAATGGCCATCCGAACGAAGGCAAAATCGAAGGGTAGCCTCCACTCAAAATTCGGAAGAAAGTGCCAACTTATCCAACAAAGTGGATAAGTTGATCTCTTTGATGACGGCCAAAGCACTAGTGGAGCCAAGTGATGCACAATATGAAGAGGCTCATTACATGAACAACCAACGGGACCAAAATTATCGAGAAAGAGGTTGGGGAGAAAGACAAACCCATGGGAACTATCACCCCTCTAATCCGAACCAATACCATCCCGGCTTGAGAAACCATGAAAATTTCTCCTATGCTAACACAAGGAACACCATCATACCACCTCCGAATTTCAACGTAAGAGATGGTGAAATTGTGGAATCTCCATCAAAGTTATCCTTGGAAGAGATGTTTGGTGCATTCATGGGAGAAACCAAGAATTTCATGAAAGAGACTAAGCACAATGTGGCAAAGATATGGCAAAAACTTGATGAGAATGGTGAGATGATCAAGGATGTGACTACCCATATGAAGGCTATGGAAAAGCAAATGGGCCAACTTGCCACCATCATTGGAAAGCAACACGTTCCGGGGCAATTCCCCTCTAACACGGAGCTAAATCCCAAGGAGCAATGCAAAGCCATAAGGTTAAGAAGTGGGACAAGCTACGAAGGGCCCAAGATGCCGTTAGAGGAGGAAGTGGTAATGGCACCCGAGGGTGTTGACAAAGAAGATGATTTAGTGAAAGAGAAAGAAGGGGAGAAGAAGAGTGGAGAGGCAATCCCTCCTTTGTTTAGTAAAAATGTAATGCCCCTCCCATATCCGCAAAGGATGAAGAAGAAGAACTTGGATAGCAAGTTTGTCAAGTTTGCGGAGATGTTCAAGAAACTCCATATCAACATCCCTTTCGCCGAAGCTCTTGAACAAATACCACATTACTTCAAATTCTTGAAGGAGATAATGTCACACAAGAGGGAAATTGAGGCGTATGAGACGGTGCACTTAACCGAACAATGTAGCTCCATAATTCAAGCTAAGCTACCTCCAAAGCTTAGGGATCCCGGATCCTTCACTTTATCATGCACCATTGGAGATGGAGGTACATTAAGAGCTCTATGTGATTCGGGAGCAAGCATCAACCTCATGCCATTGTCACTCTTCAAGTCACTTGGTTTAGGAGAGCTCACACAATGAGTCTCCAATTGGCGGATAGGTCTATGACATACCCTTTGGGTATAGCGGAAGATGTATTGGTCAAAATCGGCAAGCTTCTCTTTCCGGTAGACTTTGTGGTGTTGGATATGGAGGAAGACAAAAACATTCCATTGATATTGGGAAGGCCATTTTTGGCAACCGGAGGGGCTATTCTTGATATGAGGAATGGAGAGTTGGAGCTTCGAATGAACCAAGAGATAGTTACGATTGACATGTTTAGAACTATCAAACTCCGAAATGATGAGAGTGGAGAGTATGGGTTTCCCAAGGGAGAGTACCCCCCAATACCCATGAGAAAGGAGGTGGAAGAAGAGCCCAAGATAAATATTGTGGAGGAGAATCCCAAGGTGGAAGACAATGAGTTAGAGATGGGCAAGAAGGCCAAGTTTGGGGAAGTTTTCTTCAAAAACTCCCCCAAATCAAGAAAAGCTACTTGTGCAAGCTTGGGGATGAATGAGGCATCAACTTCTTATGACATGGTTGAAGAGCCGGATGGGCTAGCTAGTGGATGCTTCAATGGGCTTAAGAAAGTCGTATGGGCAAGGAAGGTCAAGAACAAGGATGACAAGGGGGTGACTTGATATCCCCCTCAAGGAAGAACCGTCCGGCATAGGACGTTAAAAATAGCGCTTCTTGGGAGGCAACCCAAGGTTTTATTGCTTTGTGTTTTTATTTCTTTGGTAGTTTGATAGCTTAGTTTATTTTGTAGGTGAGGATGAGAAGCATTTTGGATGTAATAGCTTGAAGAGTGAAGAAGAAAGCAAAACCAAATTTGGAGAGGGGAAGCAAGTGTTGCAATGGTGATCTTTGAAGAGCATTGGATGTGCAAGGAGGGAGGTAACAACTTGTAGCCCCAAACTTAGAATTCATACATAGTAGAATTCTAAGTTTGGGGGAGTTATTTTTCTTTTATTTTTATTTTTTTTTACTAGTTGTTACCCTTGCACTGGTTCGTCATTCTACTTGTGTTACATTTTGCACCAGCGCACACTTTGCTTTCATATGCTTATTGTTGTTTGAGTTGGTTTTGATCATATGTTGGGTAGTGGATCTTTGGTGAAATGTGAGCATGAATAATCATTGGAATCCATGGTTGAGTAGTTGTGGTGATGTCTATTTGCTTTGAATGTATGCATGATTGGTGTTGGAGAATAGTATCATGTTGTGTTCATATTTGTGATCTTTGATAGCATGGATGCATGATGTGTTGTTTTTTGGGAACATTTGATGATTGTGAGAGTCCTATTCAATAAATCGGTGAGAATTGAGCCATAAATCGAGCATGTAATCCGGTTTAGTTCATTTGAGAGTGGACTAGGTTATTGCTAGTGATCTTAGAACTTGCCTAAGTTCTTGTTTGAAAGCATGATTATGTGAAACTTTTTGATGTGATATAGGCCATCTTGTTCTAAAAGAGTCACTTAGCCAAAATTTCCTAAAACCGAAGTAATCTTCCGTAGTTAGCCCTTTTGAGCTTAATTCCTCATTTTCTTGGCAAACTACAATGTTAACCACTTAGCCTTTTTAAGCCTTTGATTCCTACATCTAGTGGGGGATAAAAAGACAAAATGGAGAAACATGTGCTTGAATGTCTTTGGTGAAGGGAGAAATTGGAAGAGTTGAAAGAAAAAAAAAAAAAAAAAGATGAAAAGAAAATCAAAGGAAAAGAAAAGAGGGACAAAGAGCCCCAAAAGCTTGAAAAGAAAAATTGTTCAAAAGATGAGGTGATGATTGCTTGAAAAAGAAAGAAAAATGAAAAGTGAGGATGGAGTTTGTAAACTTTGAAAGTGAAAGCACAAATTGTAAAAACAACAAGCTTTGTCCTCCACTAGAAGAGTCACAAATTCCCAAATTCATCCTACCTTGTCCAAAGAGCCAATGTTACATCCTTGATTAAGTCCTATTGATCACATTGTTGAGCATTTGAGTGTTGTAGAAAGTAGAAGTTGGGCAAGCATATAGTGATTGCATAGCATAACTTGGTTGATGAGTGCATTAATATCCTCAATTTGTTTGTGTGTTTGAGAGAAACACTTTGTCATGTGAGTAGAGAACTTGAGCATTTGGATTATGTTTCTCATTCACAATGTGTTGTGTATTCATGCATTTTTTTATCCATGAGTGTGAATTGCAATAATGAGCTTATGACCTTCATTGAGAAATGCACTTTGAGAAAGAGATATCATTACATCCTACTTTGCATGTGTGAATTACATTGAATATTCCATTGTGATCATTCCACCCTCATTGCTTTAAGTGCTTAGTTGTTTGAGAACAAACAACATTTTAAGTTTGGGGGAGTTTGATTCGGGTGTAATTTACACGTTTTAGAGGCACATGTTAAGCGTGTTTTGATGTGGATTTCATTGATTTATGCATTGAATATGATTGTTTAAGCCGAAATGAGAGAAAGTTTGTGTTTTGACGATTTTGTAGGAAATACGATGGAATTTGGAGCAAAACACCAACCATACTTTACTGGATCAGGAAGAGGAGTGCACGGTTGGATTCATCTCGAAAAACGGAGTGGAATAGCCAAAGGAATCGGGTCAATCGGACAACCGAGGTGAAAGTTATGCACGAAACGAGAAAGGAGTCGGAGTCGACCGAGCGAGCACGGCCGAGCACCATGCTCGAGCTAGCCGTGCTCGAAACAGCGATTTTGGCCAGGGAGAGGGCACGGCCGAGCACCCTTCTCGGCCGAGCTCCACACTAAGTTGCTACCACATGCCTCGGCCGAGCTCAAGGCACGACCGAGCTGCCCCAAGGCCATCGTCCAAAAGCCTCGGTCGAGCACATGCCACGGCCGAGCACCTGTTCGCCCCTGCTCCACATTGCCACGGCCGAGCACCAATCTCGGCCGAGCACTCCCCCATTTCATCATCGCCCAGCACGGCCGAGCTCCCAGCTCGGCCGAGCACCTGTACGCCTATATGCCCATATTGCACGGCTGTGATCCGTGCACGACCGTGCTACCCCCATTTTCGGTGCTTTTTCCCTATTTTGGCCATTTTTTAAGGACCAACTTGCAATTTTGGCATTCAAACCCTACCCCAACACTACAATGCGATCACCTTATATGAGATAAACATTTTCGGTGCTTTTTCCCTATTTTGGCCATTTTCGATTAGTTCTTCTTTTGCGATCACCTTATATGAGATAACCTTAATAGCCATTTAAACGAGATAACTCTCATAAACGGACGTCTAAATACTACAATTGCCTTGGAACCCACCTTTCCTTCTTTGCGTTTTTATCCATTTTACCTTCGTTTTATTGATTTGCATGGTATTTGATCGATTTCGTATTTACTCTTCATTACTTATTGGTGACACATTGTTAGGTAATCTTAGAGTAATTCACACCACTCAAATTATCGATCACGTCTGCTTAGAACTCGACTAGCAAACTACCCTTTTACGCTTAACCTCCTTGTGGGATCGACCTCGTGCTTATCACGCTACGATAGACACCGTACACTTGCGGTTGTTTATTTTAGTGTTGCATAACACGTGAATCAAGTTTATGGCGCCGTTGCCGGGGAGGTTTTATAGCTCTAGAGTGTAGGTTAATAGAGTTTTAGTTTAGACATTTTACTTGCTTTCTTTATTTGCAAAAATCCAAAAATATTTGTTTGTTTTACCTTGATTTCACTTGTGATTCTTACTCTCTTTTGAACTTTTGTCTAGACATGGTTTATGATCACACGATCTAGGAGGAATCAACAAGAAGTGTTGCCCTTGGATCCGGAGATCGAAGCTAATTGTCGAAGAAGGAACGCCGAAAGGAGAAGAATAGAGTTGGAAAGAATGAATCGACGGGAAAATCCGGTTGTAGAAGAGGTCGAGGAAGAGTTGGCTAGTATTACTGAACATGTTACTCATTATATATAATAAATGAAACGTGTCACTCGATATAATTGAAACGTGTAGTCTAATATTTCTAAATAGTTAAAATTAAAACCCCTTGAAATTAAATTTAGGACATGTGAACGAATCCCCTTTTTATGTTAATTTGGTGTGGATATGAGAATTCTACTACTATGATTAATTTTATTTTATTTTACTTTTTTAATTGAATCAGATGCCAACAAGTGGAATTTTATTATGTTGCATATATGGTGGGACGAATAATGGAAAAGTAATGTGGCGATAACGTGGTCATGTTTTGTTAACTCACTCAAATATTTCTAATGAATCACATTATAATTAAAAATTCATGAGCTAGCAAATTAATTAATTAGTATTTATTTATTTATGTAATTGGGTACCTTGGGGTGGCCTATATGAAGAGGTGAAAATACATATATATAATTAGGTTAATAGCAATAGCATTAATGAAGATGAAGAAGAGTACTTATACTACTACTATTTTAATAATAACATTAATATTCATGTTTGAAGCAGCAATATCTGTGCATGCTCAAAAACCAACTACTTGTTGCCAAATATGTGTCAAAGATTACAGAGCTTGTATGAAGAATTGTCTTAAAAAGGCCGCTTCAGCGTACCAATTGCATTCATTATTGCAATCAGGCGAATTCATTTTGTGCAATGAAGCAGCTGCTGCAGGACTAATTTTGTAATCTTCACTTTATTTATATACAGTATGTAATTTGATTAATGGTTGGTTTTCTGCTCTTTTTTATCTAATGATCAATTTCTTTTCATTATCGTCTGAAACTCCTCCTCATGTTTAGTTATATCGATGAACTAATTAAATGAAGGAATAATTTCTTTGTCCTAAAAAAATTGGCTCAATCGATCATTTGTACAGTTTACTGCCTCTCATACTAATTTAACTCTTAAAAAAACTATCCATAAAATTAATAGTAGTTTAAGTGTGGTTGTTTGTCCCTTTAGGTAGAATGCGGACACTAGCAACCATCATATCATGTGAGGGACTTCCTCTGCTCCAAGATTCCTCATCTGTTCGAGTGTCGTCTTCCAAAGACGTCGGTTCGACTATCACTTTGTGAAATCTCCAAACACAATTTGTTCCTTCATCACTTCACATTGCTCTTTTCTTTCAAATAGCTAGTTTCTATTAGTTAATAACACACAATTTTTTAAAACTTAATTCTTCACCAGATGGAGGAGGAGAAACTCTTGGTAAATCGAAGGTGCCATTCTGAATATTTGAACCAATTCTTTGTATTTATATATAATTGATCGATGCAATCCCAAATAAAATTATTTGGGTGATTATTGTCTAACATATCAAAAAAAAAAGATGATTTCCACATCTATTTCAGAACATAAAAAGGGTTCAATATGATATTGAACAACAATACAAAATATTCATTACAAGTCTGCCTTAATATTAGTAGTCATAAAATACGCACAAACAACAAAACATCAAAGCAAAACAAATACTACTATCATAGACCTTCAAGCATTCATTCAATACCTCTGTTTTGCCACATAGCCTCTGCGATTTCATCTCTACGCTGGCTTTGCTCATCGATGGTTCGCCTTGCTACGTTTCTTCTTGCACTAGAATGTAAAGTTGAGTCTACATCAATACCATCGTGATTCCCATCAAAGATCGGATCTGCCATGCCAAACCGTCGGATAAAGTTGTGAACAACACAGCATGCAATGACCATCTTAACTTGGATGCGCATGGAGTAACGAGGCATTCCATATTTCAAAACAGGGAATCGGCTCTTCAACATCCCAAAACACCTCTCCACCACATTCCTTAATTGAGAATGTTGGAGATTAAACAGATCGCGCGGTGTAGTGGGATGCACTCCAGTATCTTGTAAGTGGTATCGAGTTGAAGTGTAAGGCGCTAAGAAGCATTCGCTATTGCAATAGCCATCATCAACCAAATACATTTTCCCTAATACACACAGATATTATACTCCATAAGTGGCGTGTGATGTATTATTTACGAAATAGTTTAAATTATTAAATCGGAATGTATACCTTCAGGGGGCCAAGGAAAATACGAGTCATTTAGAATGGCATCCGACAACACCCGCGGCTCAAAAGCATTCCCTTCCCACCCAGCATAAACATACGTGAATACACCGTCCAAGTCGCATATCGCAAGCACGTTGTGCGATGGAATTCTCTTCCGCGATCGGGAGCGCCTCTGCTCCTCTTCCGGAACCCATGTTGGAATCAATGAGCCATCCATGACACCAACTACATCCTACAAGTCGATATTATATAAAAATTGAGCAAACGTAAAAATTGTATGTACACTGATGTAACAGCTAGTTCCTAACCTTGAAGTACGGGTAAAAGCGTGGGTCATTGAGCACTTGCGGTGAAGTGTTTGTGTAGTCTGGTGCAGTGACATGCGTAGATGCTATACGCATCAAAGCTTTCAAAACTTGATTGATAGCACGATTGACAGTTTCAGTGGAGTGCTGGAAGCGTTCCCCGTGCAGACGATGGCTCGCCTGATCATCTGCAACGGTGCGCAAGAATATTGCCACCTTCTCTTGTACCGAAAGTCGTTCCTGGGGAGTGTTAGTCAAGCGTCCACGTGTGGTTAACTCTTCCACAAGTGCTCTGAAGCACGGTTTTGTCATTCGTAAAGCATTATAAAATTGGGTTTCAGAACCATTAAGGAGTTTTACAACCCACGTAATCTGTGGAATGCGTTGTTGGGGCCGATTTAAAATATATGATCGACACACAACGAATAAAAAGTGCGCTAACATTTCATCATCAGAACTATCATCATCATTTCCAAGAATCGGAACAGCCAACGAGCCCGAACCCAACATTATACCTAATAAGCATATATTTGAATAAATGTAGTTAAATGTCACAACAGAGTGTAAACATTCTAAATACTCATCAATAATGTCATTCGAACATCTACAATAAGTTGAATTTAATAAATACCTAAAATTGAATTAGCTAGTACTCTAAATGATTACATAATCTTAACATATGATTTATATTTTATACATATAATGAATGATTGACAAATTTCAACAAGTGCAATAGTATTGTTGAATGAGATTGAACATATTTTCGACCAAACCACATCCTTGTACGTATAACCAAATGAGTTATACTAAAACAATTTAGCTATATTAGAAATAGTATTGTTCAATTAAACTTTTCTGCAATGTCATGTTTCAACAACCCAATAACATGTAAGACTAATAATATACTACATCCGTCCCTAGTTAAGTTACTCATTTTCTCTCCACCCCAAATTTCCAATGCACACATTAAATATTTTATTCCTAAACTTGTGCAAACAATAAGTGGAGGTGGAGGGAGTATGTGTCAATAATCACATAAAATATTGTGTTTACTTGATAAATAAGCAAAATTATTACTCCCTTCGTCCGTCTCATCTCATGATTACTTGCATACTTTCTTTATTGAACACTTTTAATATGGAAATACACTACAAAATTAATACATTTACAACATCACTCTATTTTCAAAATTGTTGCTTCTTTTTACATGCATTTTATTTTCCAACTCATCAAATCACCTAAAATAAAATACGAAAATATGGGCAAACTATGTTGGGACGGAGGGAGTAATTAATAGTACTACTACCAATTAAGTCACTAACCATTTATAGCAACGTCACGGATAATTGTAGAGCGTGAAACTCTATTAACGATAGTAGCACTAGCAGGGCACACTAATTTTACTAAAGAAATTCGATAATCGATCGGAAACATTATGTAAATAGTTACCTCCGGTGACAGAAGCCACCGATGAGCTTTGAGAATCATCTAAATTTCCTTCACCAGGGTTCCTTGAATCGCCCATTTCCTAACTCAAGGTAAAATTAATTAATCAAACAAATACATACATTTTGATACTATAACAAAGTATTTTCAAATGAATACCAGATTTGATTTAAGAGTGTTAGAAGGTAGAAGGAGGGGATTCAGATTTTTTTTTTTTTTGAAACGGTAAATTGGAGAATTGAGATGGGTAAAAATGGCGTAGAAATTAGGTTTTAACTTTTAATTGAGGAGAAAGGCGGTCAATATTCGCAGCTATTACTGTATGGACCCGGCTGGGTATCTGGGTCAAACAGTCGGGCCTGGTCGGAACAAGTTGAACAACTTTTAAAAAACATACCCCTAACGGTGAACAAAATTTTGAAAGGTAATTATATAAATATTTGAATCTATGTATTTTAAGGAGGGTGTATTCAATTGAGATTTTGTTGGATTTTATTGGACTTTTAAAATCTGGGGGTATTCAATCCGGATTTTTAAAAGTCTTTCAAAATTTTGAGGTATTCAATACGGATTTTAAGAAGTCTTTAGAAATCTTTAGGTATTCAACAATCTATGGATTTTAATACTCTATGGATTTCGTTGGATTCTCCTTCAAAAATATAAATAAATTTCACTATTCAAAATCTCTTCTAAAAAGTAGAGATTTCAACGGATTCTCTCAGAAACTCTGAAAGAGAAGAAAGTAGAGAAAAAACAAACATTCTTGCTGTATTTCGAACCACAAAATCCTACACAGCCTCTCTTCTTCAAACGAAATAAAATCTAACTATGTTCTTCGATAAGATTCTTCACCACCATTATTATCGTGAAAACTGTATTTTAAAATTATATTTTTTTCTTTAAAAATTATAGTATATCGAACACAGTTATGTTAGCAATATCAAGGTCGTCACTCCAGACTAAAAGATTTTGGTGGTCAAGGTCGTCACTCCAGAAATGCAATTATTCAATCTTCTGCCATGCATCATTAAGAAATGTGATAAATGTGATTGAGAGAATTTTTGGTATTTTCAAATCGCTATTTACAAGTTCCCATTTCAAACACAAGCAGAGTTAGTAGTAGCTTGGGCTGGATTACATAACTTTCTTCGAAAAGAATGGATTACATAACTTTCTTCGGAAAGAATGTCGGATGAATTTCAATCGAATATGAAGAAGAATTGCTTTCTCAAAGCCAACCATAACAAATAATTGAAACTAATGCATTGAGTGGTAATGCTATGTGGAAAATGAGTAGAGGTATAACCGTGATGGAAATGAAGATAAGAATAATATTTTTTTTTGAACTAATATATTTTTGATATTTTTTCTAAATAATTTAAATAATTTTTTTTATATACAGGTGTGTTCGATATACGTTTGCATCAATAGTTTTAGGGGCATAGTTTATAGAAATCCATGTAAATAAATAAAAAAATGTGTATTTGAGAATCCTGTCAAATCTATGAAAATCCATATAAATCAATAAAAAAGTCAATCAAACTCTGCATAGAGTCTATGGATTTTCTAAATCCACTGACTTTTTAAAGTCCAAAAAAATCCAACAGAATCTCAATTGAATACACCCTCCTAAATTCACAATTTAAATTTATTTCACTTTTTTGGATTAAAAAGTAAATGAATGAATTTAAAAATTTAGATTTGATCATTTGAACCCATTTTTCTTATAAAGTTAAATATTTAGGATTTAGCCTTTTTTTTTTTTTTTTTTAATTAAAATTGAGAGAATTTTAAATTTTCACTAAAATCATGTATTTTTAATTACCTTCATTTGAAATGTCTCTTCAAATCAAATCCCCTAATCCAAACTCAATCTGAGAGAATTTTAAATCTCCATTAAAACTATGTCATTTAATTCATGTATTTTTAAATACTTTCATTTAAAATGTCTCTTCAAATCGAATCCCCTTATTCAAACACAATTTTTATGTATAAAGTAAAGAAAATGGTTGACTTATGTGTATGTGTGAGTCAAAAATAATGACATATTGTGTAAAATTAAGAATATTATGAAGGTGAAATTTATAAAAGATTTTTCATTTTAAGAGTGTAAAAATTATTGTAAAATATCTTTAAAAAAAGTGTGAAAATTATTATAGAATTAGGGCACGTTTGGTTAATAAGATTATGTCCAGATTAGACCTTAATCTGCCCTAATCTTGAGTTTGGTTGCCACTTATTGGGCCCGTGTGTTAGGCCCCGGCCTGCAAGTAATTGAAGATAATGGGCGATAATATATCTGTCCAAATTCGAGGAGATTAATTATCGTGTATAAAACACGGAGCAGATTAATGTGCCATTTCCTAAAATACCCTTCGGTATATATCACAAATCCTACCCTTTCCACTTCATCATTTCCATCTTTGTGTACGGAAGAGGCTCTCTAGCGACGAGGTAGGCGAACAGCTATTTAGGGTTTCTTGTTCATCTCCTCCGTAACTCTGTTCATCCCTCTCACACTTCACTCTCTCTTCTTCTCATCGTCTTCCGCCCCTCTCATATTTCTCACACTTTCCCCCCTTTAACGGCGACTGTATACGATTCTGGAAGTGACCTTGTTTACGCCGATTCCGGAACACGATTCGAGGAACAACACGACTCAAGAAAGGTTCGTCTGTTCGTTTCTCTCCCTACGTTGGTCGCAGGTTATGGGTTTTCTTCTGTTATTTTTTATTTCATATATGTGTTTGTTCGAACTTAGGGTTTTCACCGTAAGAGGAAGGTACTTGAGTCCGTGTTCGATTCAGGGATTTTTTCTTGTGTTGATTCAGAAATTCGTATTGTGTTTTTCAGATCTATAGTTCTTCTAAGTTGTTTATTTGAATTTGTTAGTTTCTTTTCTCGTATGAATATACACAAAGATGATATTTTGCATTTTGTTGTTTGCATACCTTGATTTTTGTATTTTATTGTTTGCATACCTTGATTTTTTTGGTAATCAGTGGTTATTTACTTAGACGTTGCCTGTGATCCTACCCGTATTATTAGCATTGATCTTCAATTTTGTATCTCTGGTTGTCTGTATATCTAAAAATTCCATTTATAATGTGCTCAATTACATCAATTTTGTATCCCTATTTTTCTGTATATCTAAACATTCCATTTATAATGTGCTCAATTACCAGATAGCAATTTTTTTGTCATAACATTTTCACTTGTCTCTACAAATAATAGGGAATGCAATGGTTAGGCAATTATAAGATAATTGTTATCATGTACTCATTTCAAATAATTTAATGTAATGAAATAAATTTTGAGCCTATCTTTTATGTTCACATCTGTTCATGTGAAAGCATCTCATGAACACAGGTGCATATATGTCCGATGTACATATTGATCTAAAGTGGGTCATCGAATTATTTTTTCCCTCTCATGCATTCTTGTTCTTGTTTTTTTTTTTTTTTTTACAAATCCGTCCAAGAAACCCAATTAAATGATATTTTGCTCACACTCCATGCTCATTTTAAGGTAGGCTCATTTTATAAGTAAAAATGTACTATTTTCTTGTTTCCCTTTTATGGCTGTGAGTTGGGTCTGTCTAATTTTCTTAGTTGCTCTTTGCATTGCCCTAAATTCCTCTAGGCAAGTGGCACAATAGATATAGATAGTTGTACTTTATACATGTTCAGGGGATTGGTTAACACAATAGATAGTTGTACTTTATATATGTTCAGGGAATTGGTTATATACCAATTGAAGTTGGGTTGAATAACCTGGTATTTGCATGACATAATTAATTGGAATAACCAATAAGAAGAATTATTTCAGTGGCTTTCTAAGTGAAAACAAAGGGAGAGTGATAGTTGTGAGCATTTGGGAATGTACCATATCGCTGTTGTTAAAGGCGAGGATTAAAATCATCTTCGACAAAGCAGGGCAGAGCTGGGGTGTGGAAAAGATTTACTATTTTTTTGTACAACAAGCTAACAAGCTATGCTGACTGTATCTGCAGCCCAAGGAAGCTAATGAAAATTTGAAAATATAATCAATGTTGGATTAGAAAAGGAATTAGAGATGACTTGTAAACTACTGTGATGGGTATTTCTTATACCCAGACATTTTTTTAATAAGAATTATTCTCTTTACTTAAAAAAAGTGGAATGCTTTGTTGTTTGCCTATTTCTTTTTGATATTTTTTTATTAGTATTTTTTGTATTTCTTGTATTCCCTTCGTCCCATAATAAGTTTTATACGTAAATGGACACACTTTGTGTATGTGTGAATAAAAAGTAGTGACATTTGTGTAAAATTGAGGATATTGTGGAGTTTATAAATGACTTTTCATTTTTAAGGGTGTAAAATTGAGGATATTATGGAGTTATTGTGGGACGTTCCGGAAAAAAAATGTGAAAGTTACTGTGGGTAAATATAGATTTTTGAAATACATATGGGTAAAATTGATAGACTTTAGTATGGATTTTTGTGATTTGGGGTAAAAATGAAAATAAATTTATTAACCGAGGATAATATGGTCATTTTGTCATAACATTCAACTCAAATCCTACCATTATCTTGTGGAGTTTACTAAGAAATCAAACACAAAATTACTTATTATCTAATATCCTATCTTACTGGTTTATCATATCATACATTTATCCTAAATAAACAATCATAGAAACCAAACATGCCCTAAGTGTAAACATTTTGCTTCTATATTTGCAATCAAGATCATTTTCTCGATCTTACAACATTTTACCTCAATTCATTATTATTTTTTTTATCTAAACCCCTCAAAATTGCACTTCATTTACCTCAATTAATTACTTTTTCATTCGGACCTCTCAAATTTTATTTCATGTTGTCTTATTTAATTTAATTTCATCTAAACTTACATTTTTTTAAATGACTTCTCATTTTACCCCTAATCAATGCTGGTAATTTTCATTAAACAAAATACATGTATATAAATATTTATTGATCTTAAGGGTAAATTTAGAATAAATGCAATTAATTTGCATTGAAAAGTGCAAAACAACTTATATTTTGCAAAGAAAACGAAAAGTCAAAACGACTTATAATATGAATATGAGGGAATATTAGTTTATATTTTTCTTTCCAATCACATCTCTAACTACTTAATCATTACAATACGTCTTTATTTTATACATTTAAAAGCAAATTGACAAAATTATACATAAGGAATGTAAGAGACAATAATTTATTTGTTTATGAACTAATAATATACTATATATGAACTAATACTATATCGTATATGAACTAATATTATATTTTATATAAACTAAAAACACTATTGTATGTGAACTAAAACTATATTGTATATGAATTAATACTATACTACTGAGTCTAATACCAAAATAATAAATAATAATTGATATACTTGAATAAACTAGACAAAATAAAATTATATACAGTATATGAACTAATATTATACCATATATGAACTAATATTATACTATATGTAAACTAATACTATTATACTAGCAATTGAAGAGATGTATAATAAACTCAAAGTTGTTCACTCCTCGGTCAACAAGAATTTGATTTGACAAAACAAAGTTAGTAATATTAGATAAATTATCATAAAATATTAGAAGTAACATCAATGTGTATTTAATCATAAAAAACATGTAGTAAAAAAAATTACATAACAGAGAGTTCACCACCGAGTTGAGCATATTCTTCACAATATTGATTGAGTTTTCAACAAATAAAGATTGAAATTTAATTGCAAAATGCTTAATTGCAACCATGTACTCGAGAGCTCCTCATAACCAGATCAATAAATTATAGCAATCAGTCATACTTTTATCAACATCCTCCAAAAAAAATTGAAAACAAAAAAAAAACTTCATATGTTTCATTATTAATTGAACATTTAATGTTTGCATGAGTTTTAATGTATGAATTGTTTATTAGTATTATAGTATGTGATAAAGTTGACTTTTAAAAGGAAAATTATGAGTATTTGTACTTTATTGAAAAGAGAATCTTTTATTTATGTGTAAAAAATAATGGCATATGGTGTAAATAAGTAAATGTTTAAGAGAGAATTTTAAAGAAGTAAAGAGTAAGGGGTAAATGTTCAAATAATAATGGAACAAAGATTTTTGAAAAATGTTCAAATAATAATGGAACGGAAGGAGTACTAATTTAATTTTTTTTTTTTTTACGAATTTTTTGTATTTTTTCGGAAGTATCCTTTTTCTAAAATTTTGGTCATTTAAAAAAAAATTGAAAATTTTATTTTTAAGTTTCATATTTTTTTCTACTATTATTTTTATATTCATAGTTTTTTTGGGTATATTTTTTTTTAAAAAAAAGTATAATATGTGACTAAGTGGTACATTGGTGACTATGTACAATTATAATTTTAATGACCGAGTTTTAATTTAATTTAACTGATAAAATATTTTTACATGTAATTTTATTTTTTAAATATTGTGGGTGAACTCATAAAAAAAGAAGGGGATAAATAATTGTGACTTGTCTAAAACTCGGCCTATAATCTATGGATAATATTCAACGCATTTACAAAAATGGATCCAGTTACATATATGTAACTGGTACACACAAGTAATTGTCTTTATGTAATTAAATCGTGAGATGTGGGACCCGCCCCAAATTAATGCTCGTTTTCCTTTTTCCTTAAGATGCATCTTTTATTATACATTGGGGGGGGCGCATTTTAGAGAGGAGGGAGAGCTTCTCTCTATAGAGAGTTGCTCCTCCCTTTCTCCACCGGTCTCCGCTGTCGACCCATCGTAGATTCTCGTTCATGGTGCCGTCATCGTCTTTGATTCCTTTACTGTCTTTGCGTCCTGTGGACTTTCTGCTTCTCTCCGAGTTTTTCTGGTGTTTTTGTTTTTCGCTAGATCTGATTTGTAGATCTGCTAGATCTGAGTTTAGATCTACAAATCTAAGTTTAAGATCTATAGATTTGAGTTGTAGATCTGTAAATCTGAATAGTAGATCTGCAGATATGTGTTGTAGTTCTTCTATGGGTTTCTCAGATCTGCAGATTTGAGTTGTTGTTCTTCTATGAGTTTCTTAGATCTGCAGAGTGAGTTGTAGATCTGCAGATCTGGTGTTGTTTTTTGTGGGTCTCTTTTTTTGGTTGTTGGGCTCCTTGAGATTGACTCGAGAGTCCTTGGGCTTGAGATCGGGTACTTGGTGGAACTTTGCCTATTTTTTTTGTTTTCTATTTTTGACATGAAACACCTTAGTGTGGGGTTGTCTCGTTTAAAGATTGAAGACCTGGACATCTGGTAAGGCAAAGGGAAACTCGTCTTTCCTCTTCTCTCGATTGTAGTGGACAGCGATATCCTCATTGGTTTGAAGATCAAGATCTTAGTTCGTGATTTGTAATTTTATTTGATGATCTTGTAAAACCCCCCTCAAAAAAAAATATTATACATTGGATTTCTTCAATTCATCACCTAAAATTAGGGATGGGAGTAGGCAGGTAGGGTCGGGTAGTTGAATACTCTGACCCGCTCCGTTCTAATATATTATATTTCGAATTTGTCCCGCATCCCGTATGGGTTCTAAATAGTCGTCCCATGTACCGACCTATTTTTTCTTAAGATGCATATATTTTATTATACATTGGGTCGGTCAAATAATTTTCTCCCCTAATCTTTGTTTTCCACTCAATTTCCGGGTCTATTTTGCTTCGAAACATCTACTTTTCTTTAAAAAAATATTCCCTCCGTTCCATAGGAACTTGCACATCTAGGAGGGTACACAATTTAAAAAATGTGTAAGAAAAAGTGTAATGAGTGATGTTTTGAGGGATAGTTTTGTAAAGTTTTATTAATAAAGTAAAGTAAAAAGTAGATTGAGTGTAAAAAAGTAATGGCGTAAACAAGAGTATATTTTGAGGGTGGAGGTAGAGCCGGCAATTTGGGCCCAACCCGATGGGTCGGCCCGGCCAACCCGAAACCTAGCATGGGCTGGGCTCTAAAATTAGAGACCCATATAGAACTGGGCCTATTTGGCCCGACCTGATGAGCCCGATGGGCTAAATGGGCTAGGCTGAATTTGGCCCGCCGGCCCATGGACAGCCCATTTGGCCCGATCAATTTTTTTCTTTTGGCAAATAAATAATTAAAATAAGTAAAGTATATTATTTTTAAATATTATTGTGTTTTTTATATTATTTTGACTTTGAAATTTGAACTTATGAATTATTTATGTAGCGTAATGTATAATTAACACACTAGTAATATATATTTTTAATTATAATTATTTGTATAAATAAAAAGTATACATGAGTATGTGACCAATACATAACAAGGTTTATATATATATTTATATATATATATATATTTTTTTGGTAAAAATATATTTTTTTTAAATTATTTCATGGGAAACATTATGTAAATAGTTACCTCCGGTGACAGAAGCCACCGATGAGCTTTGAGAATCATCTAAATTTCCTTCACCAGGGTTCCTTGAATCGCCCATTTCCTAACTCAAGGTAAAATTAATTAATCAAACAAATACATACATTTTGATACTATAACAAAGTATTTTCAAATGAATACCAGATTTGATTTAAGAGTGTTAGAAGGTAGAAGGAGGGGATTCAGATTTTTTTTTTTTTTGAAACGGTAAATTGGAGAATTGAGATGGGTAAAAATGGCGTAGAAATTAGGTTTTAACTTTTAATTGAGGAGAAAGGCGGTCAATATTCGCAGCTATTACTGTATGGACCCGGCTGGGTATCTGGGTCAAACAGTCGGGCCTGGTCGGAACAAGTTGAACAACTTTTAAAAAACATACCCCTAACGGTGAACAAAATTTTGAAAGGTAATTATATAAATATTTGAATCTATGTATTTTAAGGAGGGTGTATTCAATTGAGATTTTGTTGGATTTTATTGGACTTTTAAAATCTGGGGGTATTCAATCCGGATTTTTAAAAGTCTTTCAAAATTTTGAGGTATTCAATACGGATTTTAAGAAGTCTTTAGAAATCTTTAGGTATTCAACAATCTATGGATTTTAATACTCTATGGATTTCGTTGGATTCTCCTTCAAAAATATAAATAAATTTCACTATTCAAAATCTCTTCTAAAAAGTAGAGATTTCAACGGATTCTCTCAGAAACTCTGAAAGAGAAGAAAGTAGAGAAAAAACAAACATTCTTGCTGTATTTCGAACCACAAAATCCTACACAGCCTCTCTTCTTCAAACGAAATAAAATCTAACTATGTTCTTCGATAAGATTCTTCACCACCATTATTATCGTGAAAACTGTATTTTAAAATTATATTTTTTTCTTTAAAAATTATAGTATATCGAACACAGTTATGTTAGCAATATCAAGGTCGTCACTCCAGACTAAAAGATTTTGGTGGTCAAGGTCGTCACTCCAGAAATGCAATTATTCAATCTTCTGCCATGCATCATTAAGAAATGTGATAAATGTGATTGAGAGAATTTTTGGTATTTTCAAATCGCTATTTACAAGTTCCCATTTCAAACACAAGCAGAGTTAGTAGTAGCTTGGGCTGGATTACATAACTTTCTTCGGAAAGAATGGATTACATAACTTTCTTCGGAAAGAATGTCGGATGAATTTCAATCGAATATGAAGAAGAATTGCTTTCTCAAAGCCAACCATAACAAATAATTGAAACTAATGCATTGAGTGGTAATGCTATGTGGAAAATGAGTAGAGGTATAACCTTGATGGAAATGAAGATAAGAATAATATTTTTTTTTGAACTAATATATTTTTGATATTTTTTCTAAATAATTTAAATAATTTTTTTTATATACAGGTGTGTTCGATATACGTTTGCATCAATAGTTTTAGGGGCATAGTTTATAGAAATCCATGTAAATAAATAAAAAAATGTGTATTTGAGAATCCTGTCAAATCTATGAAAATCCATATAAATCAATAAAAAAGTCAATCAAACTCTATGGATTTTCTAAATCCACTGACTTTTTAAAGTCCAAAAAAATCCAACAGAATCTCAATTGAATACACCCTCCTAAATTCACAATTTAAATTTATTTCACTTTTTTGGATTAAAAAGTAAATGAATGAATTTAAAAATTTAGATTTGATCATTTGAACCCATTTTTCTTATAAAGTTAAATATTTAGGATTTAGCCTTTTTTTTTTTTTTTTTTTTAATTAAAATTGAGAGAATTTTAAATTTTCACTAAAATCATGTATTTTTAATTACCTTCATTTGAAATGTCTCTTCAAATCAAATCCCCTAATCCAAACTCAATCTGAGAGAATTTTAAATCTCCATTAAAACTATGTCATTTAATTCATGTATTTTTAAATACTTTCATTTAAAATGTCTCTTCAAATCGAATCCCCTTATTCAAACACAATTTTTATGTATAAAGTAAAGAAAATGGTTGACTTATGTGTATGTGTGAGTCAAAAATAATGACATATTGTGTAAAATTAAGAATATTATGAAGGTGAAATTTATAAAAGATTTTTCATTTTAAGAGTGTAAAAATTATTGTAAAATATCTTTAAAAAAAGTGTGAAAATTATTATAGAATTAGGGCACGTTTGGTTAATAAGATTATGTCCAGATTAGACCTTAATCTGCCCTAATCTTGAGTTTGGTTGCCACTTATTGGGCCCGTGTGTTAGGCCCCGGCCTGCAAGTAATTGAAGATAATGGGCGATAATATATCTGTCCAAATTCGAGGAGATTAATTATCGTGTATAAAACACGGAGCAGATTAATGTGCCATTTCCTAAAATACCCTTCGGTATATATCACAAATCCTACCCTTTCCACTTCATTATTGATTCGGGTGGAATTTACACGTTTTCGAGGCACATGTGAAGCGTATTTTGATGTGGATTTCATTGATTTATGCATTCATTATGATTGTTTGAGCCAAAATGAGAGAAATGTTGTGTTTTGTCGATTTTGTAGGATATACGATGAAATTTGGAGCAAAACACCAACCATACTTTACTGGATCAGGAAGAGGAGTGCACGGTTGGATTCGTCTCGAAAAACGGAGTGGATTAGCCAAAGGAATCGAGTCAATCCGACACCCGAGGCAGAAGATATGCACGAAACGAGAAAAGGCCGAAATCGAAGAACAAGGCAACTCGGCCGAGTGAGTCAACTCGGCCGAATCTGAAACTTTGGACATCACTGCGCACTCGGCCGAGTGACTCAACTCGGCCGAATCTGCGAGTTTGCACATTACTGCGCACTCGGCCGAGTCAAGTTGAATGCCGTAGCCACTGGAATTGAAGCACACTCGGCCGAGTGAGCCAACTCGGCCGAGTCTCGGCTGGAAAAGTTACAACACGCTTTTTCAAGTGATCCACTCGGCCGAGTGACCCCAACTCGGCCGAGTCTCGAGCTCCACCTAAGCTAACTCCTAAATTTCGGTGCCATCTTCACATTTTAGCCATTTTTTAGGGACCAACTTGCAATTATGCCATCCAAACCCTACCCAAACACTATATAAACCCTCTTTCTTGAAATTCAAGTCATTCACCCCCAATTCCTCAATTCTCACACATAGTTTCACATACTCCAAGGTGATTTGGCCATTCCTCTCTCAATTCTCCATCAATTCAAGGAAGAAAGGATGCAATAGCTTGCAAATTTCATTCTCTACCACATTTTAGACTAAGCTTTCTATTTCTCTCTCTTTTTACTTAGTTATTTCATTTGGATTTTGTAATTTGATTATGTTAGCTATTGGCTAAACATTTGTGGTTCTAAGGCATTGTAAATACTTGGATTGAAGTTTATGATTAATTTCTTGCTTTAATTGGTGTTTGTCTCTTATTTATATGCTTAATTATTCATTGTAAAGCATGTTGTTATTGTCCATGATGATTTGCTTAATTCCTTGTTAATTGGGGTAAGATCGAGAGATTTATTCCATTAATCGTATGCAAGCATGCAACCCGATATTATTATGAACTCGAGAGAGGATTAATTATCGGAGAGGGAATTGAATGATCTTTGGGGCTATTTTAGGTGATACAATATTTGTGAGGTAGAGATACGAACTTATATTGTGTTTTCCTTTGGGTTAATTAGATCGAGAGATTAATTAATTCTTCTTGTGTGATCATCCTATATGAGATAACCTTAATGGCCATTTAAACGAGTTAACATTCATAAACGGACATCTAAGTGTTACAATTTCCTTGGAACCCACCTTCTCCCTTTGAGTCTTCATTCGTTTTACTTTCGTTTTATAGATTCGCATGCTAGTAGATCGATTTCCTTTACTCTTTATTACTTATTTGTGACACTTTGGTAGGTAATCTTAGAGTAATTCATCACTTTCACTTTATCGATAAAGTCTACTTAGAACTCAATTAACAAACTACCCTTTTACGCTAAACCTTCCCGTGGGATCGACCTCGTGCTTATCACGCTACGATAGACGCCGTACACTTGCGGTTGTTTATTTTAGTGTTGTATAACACGTGAATCAATTATTTCCATCTTTGTGTACGGAAGAGGCTCTCTGGCGACGAGGTAGGCGAACGACTATTTTGGGTTTCTTGTTCATCTCCTCCGTAACTCCGTTCATCCCTCTCTCACTTCACTCTCTCTTCTTCTCATCGTCTTCCGCCCCTCTCAAATTTCTCACGTTTTCCCCCCTTTAACGGCGACTGTATACGATTCAGGAAGTGACCTTGTTTACGCCGATTCCTAAACACGTTTACGCCGATTCCTAAACACGGTTCGTCCGTTCGTTTCTCTCCCTACGTTGGTCGCAGGTTATGGGTTTTCTTTTGTTATTTTTTATTTCATATATGTGTTTGTTCGAACTTAGGGTTTTCACCGTAAGAGGAAGGTACTTGAGTCCGTGTTCGATTCAGGGATTTTTTCTTGTGTTGATTCAGAAATTCGTATTGTGTTTTTCAGATCTGTAGTTCTTCTAAGTTGTTTATTTGAATTTGTTAGTTTCTTTTCTCGTATGAATATACACAAAGAGGATATTTTGCATTTTGTTGTTGTTTGCATACCTTGATTTTTGTATTTTATTGTTTGCATACCTTGATTTTTTTGGTAATCAGTGGTTATATACTTAGACGTTGCCTGTGATCCTACCCGTATTATTAGCATTGATCTTCAATTTTGTATCCTTGGTTGTCTGTATATCTAAACATTCAATTTATAGTGTGCTCAATTACATCAATTTTGTATACCTATTTTTCTGTATATCTAAACATTCCATTTATAATGTGCTCAATTACCAGGTAGCAATTTTTTTGTCATAACATTTTCACTTGTCTCTGCAAATAATAGGGAATGCAATGGTTAGGCAATTGTAAGATAATTGTTATCATGTACTCATTTCAAATAATTTAATGTAATGAAATATATTTTTAGCCTTTTATGTTCACATCTGTTCATGTAAAAGCATCTCATGAACACAGGTGCATATATGTCCGATGTACATCTTGATCTAAAGTGGGCCATCGAATTATTTTTTCCCTTTCATGCATTCTTGTTCTTGTTTTTTTTTTTTTTTTTTACAAATTTGTCCAAGAAACCCAATTAAATGATATTTTGCTCACACTCCATGCTCATTTTAAGGTATGCAAGAAGTGTAGTAAGTAAAAATGTACTACTTTCTTGTTTCCCTTTTATGGCTGTGAGTTGGGTTTGTCTAATTTTCTTAGTTGCTCTTTGCATTGCCCTAAATTTCTCTAGGCAAGTGGCACAATAGATATAGATCAGTGACGGAGCCAGGAAATCTCGATAGGGGGGCTCGATTAACATTACTAGGGGTGTGCAAAGTATGGTTCAGACCGATCAAACCGATCGAACCAAACCAGACCATTAAATATGGTTCGGTTTTTTATTTACGGTTCATTTTACGGTTTTTAGAATTGATCTTTCTTTAGTATATATGGTTTGATTTACGGTTTTCACTAATGAAAAATCGCAAAAAAGAGAACCAAACCGAACTTATTTTATATATATATTATATAAAAATATATATATAATATAGATTTATAGTCTCTATATTATATAATCCCTAAACTAGTAAACCCAAGACATTTTTCAAGCCTACAAGCCGCTCAAAGTCAGAAACCTTACCCATTCTCTTCTATTTAGTATTTAACGTCCCAATAAAAAAAGTGTACAAATAATTACGGGACAAATTGAGTATATATATTAAAAAAAAAAATTGGTGGGGGGCCACTGGGCCCCTCTGCCCTAGTGTGGCTCCGCCCCTGATATAGATTGTTGTACTTTATACATGTTCAGGGGATTGGTTAACACAATAGATAGTTGTATTTTATATATGTTCAGGGAATTGGTTATATACCAATTGAAGTTTGGTTGAATAACCTGGTATTTGCATGACATAATTAATTGGAATAACCAATAACAATAATTATTTTAGTGGCTTTCTAAGTGAAAACAAAGGGAGAGTGGTAGTTGTGAGCATTTGAGAATGTACCATATGGCTGTTGTGAAAGACGAGGAATAAAATCATCCTCGACAAAGCAGAGCAGAGCTGGGGTGTGGAAAAGATTTACTACTTTTTTGTACAACAAGCTAACAAGCTGTGCTGACTAGATCTGCAGCCCAAGGAAACTATTGAAAATTTGAAAATATAATCAATGTTAGATTAGAAAAGGAATTAGAGATGACTTGTAAACTACTGTGATGGGTATTTCTTATACCCAGACATTTTCTTAATAAGAATTATTCCCTTTACTTAAAAAAAATGGAATGCTTTGTTGTTTGCCTATTTCTTTTTTATATTTTTTTATTAGTATTTTTTGTATTTCTTATATCGTATATGAACTAATATTATATTTTATATAAACTAAAAACACTATTGTATGTGAACTAAAACTATATTGTATATGAATTAATACTATACTACTGAGTCTAATACCAAAATAATAAATAATAATTGATATACTTGAATAAACTAGACAAAATAAAATTGTATACAGTATATGAACTAATATTATACCATATATGAACTAATACTATACTATATGTAAACTAATACTATTATACTAGCAATTGAAGAGATGTATAATAAACTCAAAGTTGTTCACTCCTCGGTCAACAAGAATTTGATTTGACAAAACAAAATTAGTAATATTAGATAAATTATCATAAAATATTAGAAGTAACATCAATGTGTATTTAATCATAAAAAACATGTAGTAAAAAAAATTACATAACAGAGAGTTCACCACCGAGTTCAGCATATTCTTCACAATATTGATTGAGTTTTCAACAAATAAAGATTGAAATTTAATTGCAAAATGCTTAATTGTAACCATGTACTCGAGACCTCCTCATAACCAGATCAATAAATTATAGCAATCAGTCATACTTTTATCAACATCCTCAAAAAAAAAACTCTATATGTTTCATTATTAATTGATCATTTAATGTTTGCACGAGTTTTAATGTATGAATTGTTTATCAGTATTATAGTATGTGATAAAGTTGACTTTTAAAAGGAAAATTATGAGTATTTGTACTTTATTGAAAAGAGAATCTTTTATTTATGTGTAAAAAATAATGACATATGGTGTAAATAAGTAAATGTTTAAGAGAGAATTTTAAAGAAGTAAAGAGTAATGGGTAAATGTTCAAATAATAATGGGACAAAGATTTTTGAAAAATGTTCAAATAATAATGAAACGGAGGGAGTACTAATTTAATTTAATTTTTTATTTTTACGAATTTTTTGTATTTTTTTTGGAAGTATCCTTTTTCTAAAATTTTGGTCATTTAAAAAAAATGAAAATTTTATTTTTAAGTTTCATATTTTTTTCTACTATTATTTTTATATTCATAGTTTTTTTGGGTATATTTTTAAAAAAAATAAAAAAAAAGTATAATATGTGACTAAGTGGTACATTGGTGACTGTGTACAATTATAATTTTAATGACCGAGTTTTAATTTAATTTAACTGATAAAATATTTTTACATGTAATTTTATTTTTAAAAAATTGTGGGTGAACTCATAAAAAAAGAAGGGTATAAATAATTGTGACTTGTCTAAAACTTGTCCTATAATCTATGGATAATATTCAACGCATTTACAAAAATGGATCCAATTAAATATATGTAACTGGTACACACAAGTAATTGTCTTTATGTAATTAAATCGTGAGATGTGGGACTCGCCCCTAATTAATGCTCGGTTTCCTTTTTCTTTAATTCATCACCTAAAGGCTAAAGCAAATGGATTTCTTAAAACGCATCTTTTATTATAACATTGGGGGGGGGGGGAACGCGGTTTAGAGAGGAGGGAGAGTTTCTCTCTCTAGAGAGTTGCTCCTCCCTTTCTCCACCGGTCTCCGCTGCCGACCCATCGTAGATTCTCGTTCATGGTGCCGACATCGTCTTTGATTCCTTATTGTCTTTGCGTCCTGTGGACTTTCTGCTTCTCTCCGAGTTTTTCTGGTATTTTTGTTTTTCGCTAGATCTGATTTGTAGATCTGCTAGATCTGAGTTTAGATCTACAAATCTAAGTTTAAGATCTATAGATTTGAGTTGTAGATCTGTAAATCTGAATAGTAGATCTGCAGATTTGTGTTGTAGTTCTTTAATGGGTTTCTCAGATCTGCAGATCTGAGTTGTTGTTCTTGTGGGTCTCTTTTTTTGGTTGTTGGGCTCCTTGAGATTGACTCGAGAGTCCTTGGGCTTGAGATCGGGTACTTGGTGGAACTTTGCCTATTTTTTTTTGTTTTCTATTTTTGACATGAAACACCGTAGTGTGAGGTTGTCTCGTTTAAAGATTGAAGACCTGGACATCTGATAAGGCAAAGGGAAACTCGTCTTTCCTCTTCTCTCGATTGTAGTGGACGGCGATATCCTCATTGGTTTGAAGATCAAGATCTTAGTTCGTGATTTGTAATTTTATTTGATGATCTTTTAAAACCCCCCTCAAAAAAAAATATTATACATTGGATTTCTTCAATTCATCACCTAAAATTAGGGATGGGAGTAGGCAGGTAGGGTCGGGTAGTTGAATACTCGGACCCGCTCCATTCTAATATATTATATTTCGAATTTGTCCCGCATCCCGTATGGGTTCTAAATAGTCGTCCCATGTACCGACCTATTTTTTCTTAAGATGCATATTTTATTATACATTGGGTCGCTCAAATAATTTTCTCCCCTAATCTTTGTTTTCCACTCAATTTTCGGGTCTATTTTGCTTCGAAACATCTACTTTTCTTTAAAAAAGTATTCCCTCCGTTCTATAGGAACTTGCACATCTAGGAGGGTACACAATTTAAGAAATGTGTAAGAAAAAGTGTAATGAGTGATGTTTTGAGAGATAGTTTTGTAAAGTTTTATGAATAAAGTAAAGTAAAAAGTACATTGAGTGTGGAAAAGTACTGGCGTAAACAAGAGTATGAAAGTGTGCGTGCGTGCGAAATCAGAGATATAAACAAAGTGTTGTTTGTAGTGTTGGCACAGCCCAGACAACAATTGAGCAGCGGAATTTAAATAAACACTTTGCAAAGAGTATTTCAAAATTTGTGTAGATTAAATAATTAATCTACACGAATCACTTATATTAACTTTTAATATTAGTGAAACAAAATCAACAACCTCGTAAGGTTTTGAACAACTACAACTCAGATTGAGTTTGAAAAGTTACTAGAAAAATACGAAACTATCTCCCTTATAGATCTAACATATTTTCCTAATAAACGACTATGATTGAGTACACAAATATTCGGGTTTATAAGAGTGCACTAATCTACAAGAAAGAACAAAATATTTTTCTAACTAGAAGCGTTGCGCATTCCATAGATAGTAATCTAGTTTAGCTTTCTCTCTTGTTGTACTTTGAAGTGAAGGCAGTGGGCTCTATTTATAGGCTTGAATTCGAACTGCCTTGCAACTCCTACAACTCCCTTGATCATCTCAGCCATTGGATCAATGTGGTTTCTTGTAACTTCCCTTCACACTCCATATTTGTAGGAACTTGCATATTGGTGCTTAGAAACTTCTCACTCCCATGCAACTGCCTGACCTGGGTGTTGCCCACGTCTTCTACCTACATTTGGGACATCACTAAGCAACACAAGTTAAGTTAGAGTTAGTAAAAGGAGAAAGGGCAAATTCTGATGTTGTAGTAGGTGTTGGCACATTTAGTACAACATGTAACTGAAATGTTGGATCATTAAATACAACACCTATTCCAACATCAACAATCTCCCCCAATTTGGCCTTTCTACATCAACACCCCTGATGTTCACAACATTCAGAATTTTGATAAAGAAAAAACAATACATATGATATTTCAAATAAGAACCAATATCAGTATTTAGCCAAATTTAATCACAGCATCTAAGTTAAAAACAATGTACTTAGATTTAAAAACAGTAAAAACAGAAAACAGTAAGCAGTGTTTGTGGGACAGAAAAAAAACAACATAAGTACGGCTTTACAAAGTGAGGAAATAAAAGAAAGCAGTAAAGGGGAGGATTGGGCTGATAGTATCAGCTGCATCTTCAGGAGTCTGCACGAACTCCCCCATACTCTATACTTCCTCATTCTTCAAGCCTTCAATCTACATTGAGATCTCCATAGAGATCTTCAATGTCTTGAGCATCAGCATCTGCATCCTCTTGCATTTCATCAGTGTTAAGGTTTGGATCAGGAACAGCAACATTGGGACTCTCTTCTTGAACTGGAACTGCATCTTGAACTGGAACTGCATTGGAATTGTGAACATCATCACTCACTCCCCCTGTTGAGGTAGAAAGCAGTCCTTCCCAGAACTGTTTTTGTATGATCAAGTCCTCAACCGTACTCTGGAGATTAGTTATGGTGCCTTGAAGTATATCAACCTGTCTGAGAATGAAATGCGATGATAAATAAACAGAGGTAACACAACCTGATGATGGGTGTGTTGTGGAGGTTGATGGCACATCTGAATCAACATTTCTGGGGGCAGTAGCTTTTGGTATTGGCAAATCCATAATCCTTTCACCACCACGAAGCAGAAGCTGTGGTGAAATTGTGAGGCTCGAAACATGCCCACTAATAACTTCAGTTTCCAATCGTTGGAACTCCTTTTCGGCCAGCAACTTATAAATCAAACAAGGATATGGAAGTAGGCCTTTACCAGACATGTTGCAAGTAAAGTTCATCATGTTCTGAAATATAACATGTCCTAAATTAAACTGCTTAAGATGTCCTATCTTATAGAGTAGGGCAACCTGTTCCAAAGTAAGAGTTGTGTTGTTTGTTGTCGGAATTCAATTGCAACACACAATCTTATGTAATACTGAATACAAACTAGTTAACCGAGACGCAAGCAATTTAGGCACCCAATGAGTAATTTTTCCACCAGTAAGTACACTGATCATCAAATAAAGATCTGTCACTACTGGATCTTCCATGATTCTAGTTTTCAACAACATATTGATTTTTCTAGGTGTGATGATAATCTCAAGACCACGAAACGGCACACATCCATACTTCCTAGAGTTCGTATCACCAGTTTTTGCACTAACATTTGCATAGAATTCGTGAACCCAGTCAACTACATAAGGCACTGCAAATAATAACGCATCCAAAATTGACCTCTCCCTAAACCAATCCATAAGGTTAGCTTCCTCAAAATCAGAAATTTTTAGAATTCGTTCACTGAGAATAATCCTATTTTGAATTGTTTTATATTGTGTACTCGTATTATCGTTGTACTCAACATCTTCATCACTAAAGTCTGTATCAGAAGAAATTGGTACCTCTTCCTCATGAGTAGAGGAGTGTGAACTGGATTCGGAGGATGAGTCTGAACTTTCGGATGGAGCCACTGGAGGAGCAACTTCTTGAGCTTTTCGGGCCATTTTGTGTACTGCCCGATTGTTGGTGATTTCTTCATCTACATGATCAACTGTGACGGCTTCAGGGAAGTTGTCAATGATATCAATGACATTTTTAGGCTCCCCCTCAGAGTCTGAGTTAGATAGGACGATTGGTTGAGCTTTCCCTCCGTCCGTTCTGGGCTTCTTCCTCCCGGTGTAGTCTACTCTTTTCCCAAGAGTCCTGTAAGAGACACGGCGACCTCCGGGCCATTTGCGAGCGACTGGAACAGGGGTTTTTGCCTTTTTAGTGGTGAACTTCCTCTTTTGCCTTAAACGAGCAAGCTTTGTTGCCAAAATCTCCCCATCAGACGAGGAGACATCTTCCATTTGCACATCACTTTTCTCCACCGCTGGTACATATTCTTGGAACATTGCATTATCGAGAATCTCTCCCTCCAAGATAATGGTTGGGGAGGCTGTTTTACGGGCTAGGGATTGTTATGCCTTCTTCAATTTCTCGAAGGAGGTTCCAAGTGGGAAGGATTTTTGAAAGGTAGATGATTTCGGGGATGAGCGATCAATTGGAGAGGCATTTACAGGTTCAGAGAGATTTGCATGTGCCATTTCGCTCCGGATGTCTAGTGGGTTGTAGACCACCAGTGGTAGGGCGGAGGATTCAGGCTCGAACGGAACCTCCATGGTTCCCACGACGAACGTTGGTGACCCAGGTACCGGAGAGTTGGGAAGTTCAGTAATTATCGCCATTAGAGATGAAGTTTTGAGTGGAAGAGTGAAAATCGCAGAAGCTGTTAGAGTGAGGGCTGTTTGAATTTTGAAATTTTGCTTGAAGCGAGTGTGACTTGCTGAATGGAGTGGATGATTACAACCTGCAAAAAGTGAGTAATTAATTGATAAGACTTTTCAAATTCTGAGATTAAAAAATTGAAATTGCAAGTTGTAAGCGAATAATGCTAATACCAATTTAATTATACCCTATGAATTAGTGTTTCAGAATCTGAACTAAGTTTGAGAGTATAAAATTGACCATGCATACGAGATCAATTTATAGAGGATTTCAGACGGGAGTTGATACACAATTTCATAGAAAAACTGAAACGAAGAGAGTGGAAGGAAAAACTTCTCTCCATTTAATATGTCGTGTGTTGTGGAGAATAATAACTGAGAAATAATAAATAAATGAACCGGATTAAATAATAACTGAAAAAATAAAATAAATAAATTCAGATAAATATTTGCAGATAATAAAAATAATAATTATCAGAAATTAATTAATTCTATAAATAATCAAAATCATAAGTCTGAGTGAGGTGTTGAATAGATTGTTGGCATTTTGTACATCTCAACACAGTTTTTTCATGAATTTGCTTCATATGTGTTGCACTTTAATTTTTATCACATATACACATTGATCCATCTTTTCAAAAGAGTGCATCGTAGCAGTGAACTCCGTGCCCCATAGTTACTCAATGGATTTGTGTTTAATTTGATGCATTATATATCACCTTTTGAAGAGAGAACATCGTAGTAGTGAGCTCCGTGTCCCTAGTTACTCAGTGATTTTCAAAGCATCTAATTTGTGATTTCCTTTGCATTTGAGAGATTGTACAAGTTTTTCTCATATTCCACATGACTCAATTTAAGACTTCTAGACTAAGATTATAGAGAATTATGTTAAATCCGACACTTACGAAATTTATACAAAGAAATAATTAAATGAACAATTCTGGTGTTGTCCCAAATGCTGCCGCATTTGGTACAACACTTTTAATACAGTGTTCAGATATTGCATAACCCAAGAGACTTCCTTAGAGAGGAAAATCTCTTATCATCTAAAGCTTTTGTGAATATATTAGCAAGTTGTTTTTCTCTAGAAATGTATTCCAACTTTACCACCTCTTTTTCAACTAGATCTCTTATGAAATGATGTCTTATACTAATATGCTTAGTCAAAGAATGTTGCACTGGATTCTTTGATATATTTATGGCACTGGTGTTATCACAATACACAGTTAATGTATCACAAGATAAACCATAATCACAAAACATTTTTTGTAGCCAAAGTAATTGAGTACAGCAGCTCCCTGCTGCAATATACTCAGATTCAGCTGTGGATTGTGATACACAATTCTTTTTTCTGCTATGCCAAGATATGAGATTATTTCTCATATAAAAGCAGCCACTACTGGTACTTTTCCTATCATCTGCATCTCCTGTCCAGTCAGCATCACTATATCCAATTAAGGAGCAGTTTGTATCCTTGCTGTACCATAAACCTAAATCAGAAGTTCCTGCAACATATCTAATAATCCTTTTTACAGCATGCATGTGAGATTCTTTTGGGTCAGACTGATATCTAGCACACAAACATACACTAAACATGATATCAGGCCTGTTGGAACTCAAATAAAGAAGACTACCTATCATTGATCTGTACAATGTTGGGTCAACATTCTGGCCAACATTGTCTTTACTCAGTTTCTGAGTTGATCCCATAGGTGTTTTCATGTGTTTAGCATTCTCTAAATCAAACATTTTCACAAGATTTTTAGCATATTTACTTTGTGATATAAAGATACCATCCTTTTGATGTTTGATTTGCAAGCTTAGGAAATAGTTTAAGTCACCAACCATGGACATTTCAAAGGTTGATGTCATTTCATTCACAAACAGTTTTAGCATATCATCACAAGTAGAGCCAAACACTATATCATCAACATAAATTTGAGCAACCATAATATCATTTTTCTCATGTTTAATGAATAGAGTTCTATCAGCTTCACCTCTAGTAAAATCGAATTCAATTAAAAAAATCAGTTAATCTTGCATACCATGCTCTAGGTGCTTGTTTCAAGCCATAAAGAGCCTTTTTCAACTTGAAAACATGATCAGGAAATTCTGGATTTTCAAAGCCACTTGGTTGTTCAACATAAGCTTCTTCCATTAGGATTCCATTTAAGAAAGCAGCTTTAGCATCCATTTGATATAGTTTTATATTGATAAAGCATGCAATAGCAATTAAAAGTCTAATGGATTCAATTCTAGCAACTGGAGCAAATGTTTCATCAAAATCTACTCCCTCTACTTGAGTATATCCTTGAGCAACAAGTCTTGCTTTGTTTCTGATAATATTGCCAATTTCATCAGTTTTGTTTTTGAAAATCCATTTAGTACCAATAACATTAGTATGATCTGGCCTAGGTACTAAGGTCCATACATCATTCCTAGCAAATTGATTCAATTCTTCATGCATAGCTTCTATCCAATGTTCATCATTTAAGGCTTCTTTTACAGTTTTAGGTTCAATAGCAGAATGATAACACTCATGATTTACCTTATTACACACAGATGTCATGCAAATAGATCTTACCACATCTTTTGAATTTATACCCAACCTCCTTCTGGTCTGAATTCCACTAGATTGATCACCTATTATCAGCTCATGTGGATGATTCTTTTGAACTCTCCTTGAAGGAGTTTTATGCAGATTGTACAGATTCTCTGGATTTTCTATAACTTCAGCAGATGTGTCTTTGTGTGTTCCCTCATTCTGTTCATCATCTTTGATCTGATCTGTTCTGTCGGTAAGTATTGGACTGTTAGCAAGGTCTGAGACATCCTCTTCAATACTGTTTCCTGTAATACTTATGTTATCATCAAAAACCACATTTACAGATTCTTGAACAGTATTTGTTCTGAGAAAATAAATCTTATAGGCTTTACTGTTTCTTGAATAACCAAGAAAAAAACCTTTGTCACTTTTAGAGTCAAATTTATGCAATTGTTCTCTATCATTTAGGATGTAGCAAACACGGCCAAATACAAGAAAATACTTAAGATTAGGCTTTCTATTATTCAGTATTTCATAAGGTGTACTATTAGAATCTGTTCTAATCAAGACTCTATTAGAAATATGACAAGCTGTATTTAGAGCTTCAGCCCAAAACCTTTTAGCCAAATTTTTAGAACATAGCATAACTCTAGCCATCTCTTGAAGAGTTCTATTTTTCCTTTCTGCTATCCCATTCTGTTGAGGAGTTTTAGGTGATGAAAACTCTTGTAATATCCTTTAGATTCACAAAACTCAGTGAAAGCACCATTATCAAACTCTCTTCCATGGTATGATCTAATTCTACACACTTTAGAATTATAGACAGTCTTGAATCTTTTGCATAGAGTTTTAAAGACAGAAAAGGTTTCTGATTTTTCTTTTAGGAATTCTATCCATGTGAATCTAGAATAATCATCAACAATGACAAAAGAATACCTTTTTCCACCTATACTATCAGTTTCCATAGGACCCATAAGATCAATATGAAGCAATTCAAAACAATGTTTTGTAGAACAATGGCCTAATAGTTTGTGAGTTGCTCTTACCTGTTTGCCCTTTTGACATGGTCCACAGATGTGTTTGTCTGAAAATTTCAGTGTTGGTAAACCTGTGACAGCTTTAAGTCTAATTAATCTATCAATTTGTCTATAATTAACATGCCCAAGTCTATGATGCCATAATGTACTTTCATCATTTTTCACACTATTGCAGCTGACTTTTGACTCAATTAAATAGCAATTATCAGCAGATCTATTACCCATCATAATGCAATCAGAATTTTCATCTAGCACATAGCATGAATTTTTATCAAACTTTACATGCAAGTCATCATCACATAATTGGCTTATACTAATAAGGTTGGCAAGTAATCCATCAACATGTAAAATATTTGGTAATCTATGAAATCCAGGAACATTTAAGGTTCCTTTGCCAATGATCTTCCCTTTAGATCCACCTTCATAAGTAAATTACCACCATTATAAGCTTTGTAATCAGATAGGTAATCAATTTGACCTGTCATATGTTTTGAGCAGCCACTGTCAAAATACCATAAACCAGGAACACATGCTTTCAAAGACATATGAACAACATTACATATAGTATTTTTAGAAATCCATTATGTTTTCTGTGAATGTTGCTTTGTGTGTGGTGTCATTTTAGACAATCCAGTAGCATTTAAATCCTTTTGTCTTTTTAAACAGTAATGAGCTTTGTGACCCTTTTTAAAGCAATAGTTACACACAAGTTCTTTCACATTAACAAGGGTTTTTGCAGAAATAGTAGCATTGGTTTCAAGTTCAGCTTTGACAAAAACAGTAGATACATTACTTTGAGAACTAAGAGATGTTTTACCTTTATAACCAATACCTGCTTTCCTTGTATTGTTGATCAGTAGTGATTCATCCAGTTTTCCTTTTCCATCAGAGAATTTCTTGAAGCTTAAGGACACTTCCTTCATCTTTTCTTCAAGTTTTTCAATCTCACAATCCTTCTTGGTCAGAACACTCTCTAGTTTTAAAACAGAGTTTCTTAAATCATCATTTTCAAATGTTAATGATTTGATAATGCGATTTAATTTTTCAGTTTCAGAATCTATAATGTGTTGTTCTTTATTTGTCAAAGGATTTTCATAAGAATATTTTCTGAAATCAAGAACAGATACTTCTAGTCTATCTTTTAGATTAGAAATTTCTTTATCTTTCTTTCTTAAAAGACTTTCCAGTTTGAACACAGTGTTTGACAAATCTTGAACATCAGCATCTCTTCTGGATGTACCTGTTTCTGTAACAGAACTTGTGAAACAATTAAATTCTGGAGTTTTATTACTCAGTGATTTCTCAAATGATGGCTCATTTGTCTTCACATCATAATAAAAATCATCCAGATCATCATCAAATGTATCATCATAAATAATTCTAGCAGAAAAAGCTTGTTCAATGTCTTTTTCAGGATCATGCTCAACATCAGATTCATCACTTAAAGTAGCACTGAAATTTAGTTTCTTTTTCAGAATAGTGTTAGCACATTCATTAGCATAATGACCAAATCCAGAACAAGCATCACATTTAACATTCTTCCTATAGTCTTGGTCAGATCTAAACCTGTTTCCTCTTTCTAATTGTCTAGAAGGATTAAAAGTGTTTTTCCTAATAGGCAATTGTTGATTATTAGTAATCTGAACCTTAGGTTGAATATTGTCTTTGAATTTCTTATTCTTCATGAAAGTTTTAAACTGTCTAGTCATAAAAGCCATGTAATCAGGATCATTATAACATTCCTCAATATTATCTTCATCAGAATCAATTTCAGTAACATAAGGAGATTTTCCAGAACTGGATGTTGCCGATAATGATGCATCACCTTTGAAAACAAGCACTTTCTTTTCATTATCAGCCTTTTCAGATATGTTCATCTCATATGTTTTCAAAATACCAATTAATTCATTTTGACTTAGCACATCTGTATCTTTAGCTTCTTCTATAGCACATATCTTAGTTTCAAAACGTTTAGGAACTGATCTAAGAATTTTATGTACTAACCTTGTATTAGAGATTGGATCACTAAGAGAATGAGCTTCATTAGAAATCTCAGACAGCTTTTCATTGTAAGATGAGATGGTCTCATCTTCTTTCATCCTCAAATTTTCGAATTTTGTTCCAAGCATACGAAGTCTGGTCCTTCGTACACTGTCCGATCCTTCACAATGTTTTTGTAATCGATCCCATGCATCCTTTGATGAAATGCAGTTTGAAATTATTTTGAACATTGATGCATCAGTTGAGGTGAAGATTGCATTCAATGCCTTTGAATTGTAACTAGTTGTTGTGATTTCTTCGGCTGTCCAGTCTAGCTCTCTCTTGATTTGGGCTTCATTGTCCTCATCTGCAGCAGTTCTTGGCTGAGTCCAGCCAGCAAGAACACTCCTCCATGCTCGTTCATCAATGGATTTGATGTACATTCTCATTTTAGGTTTCCAGAAGGCATAATTAGTGCCATCTAGAATCGGAGGCTTTAGTGCGGGCGAAAGTGGATACTCCATTGCAAATAAACACACACTCTAAGCAGAATCTCTACTTAGTGTATCAAGTAGTTGGCTCTGATACCAACTGAAAGTGTGCGTGCGTGCGAAATCAGAGATATAAACAAAGTGTTGTCTGTAGTGTTGGCACAGCCCAGACAACAATTGAGCAGCGGAATTTAAATAAACACTTTGCAAAGAGTATTTCAAAATTTATGTAGATTAAATAATTAATCTACACGAATCACTTATATTAACTCTTAATATCAATGAAACAAAATCAACAACCTCGTAAGGTTTTGAACAACTACAACTCAGATTGAGTTTGAAAAGTTACTAGAAAAATACGAAACTATCTCCCTTATAGATCTAACATATTTTCCTAATAAACGACTATGATTGAGTACACAAATATTCGGGTTTATAAGAGTGCACTAATCTACAAGAAAGAACAAAATATTTTTCTAACTAGAAGCGTTGCGCATCCATAGATAGTAATCTAGTTTAGCTTTCTCTCTTGTTGTACTTTGAAGTGAAGGCAGTGGGCTCTATTTATAGGCTTGAATTCGAACTGTCTTGCAACTCCTACAACTCCCTTGATCATCTCAGCCATTGGATCAAGGTGGTTTCTTGTAACTTCCCTTCACACTCCATATTTGTAGGAACTTGCATATTGGTGCTTAGAAACTTCTCACTCCCGTGCAACTGCCTGACCTGGGTGTTGCCCACGTCTTCTACCTACATTTGGGACATCACTAAGCAACACAAGTTAAGTTAGAGTTAGTAAAAGGAGAAAGGGCAAATTCTGATGTTGTAGTAGGTGTTGGCACATTTAGTACAACATGTAACTGAAATGTTGGATCATTGAATACAACACCTATTCCAACATCAACAGAGTATATTTTGAGGGTGGAGGTTATGAAGATATTTCCTTATATGGAGTGTGCAAATTGGTATGAGACATTCATTTATAGAAAGTGTGCAAATTCCTTTGGGACAGAGGGAGTAACATTAATCAATAATAAAATTAAACTAAAAGAGTTACTTCCTCCGTCCACCACCAAAAGTGTGCTCATTTTTTTCTAGGTTCACAAAAAATACGTTTATTCTATTTAAATAGTTCACTTTTGAATATTTTTTTTACTTTAATAACAAGATTGAATATCTATCAAATATATTTTTTACTTGTTATTTCAAATATATTATTTATAAATAAAATATGATTTTTTAAGAAATATGTATAATAAAAAGTGAGCAGAGGAAGTATATTTATAACAACAGTTTTTAAATAACAGATTAATCGCCCCACCCAATGTCTCACAGCGGGTCGACTCGATCTGACCCGTTCATAAAATGGGATTGGTTAGGTATTTAAGTACCGTCCCATTGTCATCTTTTACATTTAATCCATGATCTTGTTAGTATGGTCAAATCGGCCTTTTAACTCTTTTTTTTTTTACATTTAAATTCTTTTTCTTTTCACTTGTGATCCAATAAACTCATATTCTTAACAAAATTAGATAATAGACCTCTTAATTATTGAATGTTAGTTAATTGACCCTTCGTTAACTAGTATAATGAAATTATAAGAAAAAAAATTTAATATTGAGTCTAACGAGTCGAGTTCGAACTAACTCGTTAGTAAATCGAGTATCTAATGAGCTCGAGTTCGACTCGTTCGCTGAACTCACAAACAGCTTGATTCGTTTAACAGTAGGGGTGTAAACGAGTCGAGACGCTGAGCTCGAAACTCGACTCGATTGTTATACTCAAAGCCGACTCGATCGAGTCTAAAATTTTAAAGATCGAACTCGACTCGATAAGAAACTTCATAAACTCGAGCTCGGCTTGACTCGACTCGATTACATATATAATTTTTTTAATTAATTGTAAAATATTTTTTTTTCTAAAATAAACTCGAGCTCAACTCGATTACTTGTATATAAATATAAATTATAAATTAATGGTAAAATAGTCAATATTGTTCAAGCTCGATTAGGCTCACGCACCTTTCGATTGAGTATTTATGAGTTCAAACTCGACTCGACTCAATTAATTTTGAATCGATTTCGATCTTTCTCCAAGTCGAGCACGAATAGCTTGCGAGTTTGCTCCAATCACCTATACATCTATTTAACATCACTAGATGCAACTAGTGAGTGTTACTTGCACGTGTGTACGTATCTAAGTTTTTTTTCTTTTTTTAATCGGTCGACGTATCTAACTTTCTACTAGTATTATTTTCCCCAACTGTAATCGATCGCAATTTCATTTTTCAGATATCGATCTTCCCTCCGATCCTAAAAGGTAAAGGCCTTTCTCGATGTATTTTTCTGTCTTTGTTGTTAATTTATTGCCATCATATGTAGTTTTAAACGCTCTACTCAATTTGCGTTTCGGTTACTGCATAATTCGATTCTTATGTTTGGCTGATTTACGGTCACAATTTGAAATCGGCAATCATTTACCCAATTAATCGGAGACAATGTGCTTGACATTTGTGGTTTTTCTCTGTTTTTTTTTTTTTTTTTGCTATTTCTTTGTTTTAATTGCTCCTTTATTTATATTTTTGGGTTGATTGATCATGCTGTTAATTCGGCAATTAATCCTGAGGAAAAGAGCTTTTCTACTGATCATATTGAAGTGCAAGTGTTGTTAATTGGGAATCTAATTTGAATATCTTAAAACTTCACTGCCCTCCGGTATATGGTAGTGTATGAATCGTGTATTAGTGTTTTACAAGTGTAATATATGAAGAGGTCTTGATGGCTATTATTCATACTCTTGCAGGTTTTCCATCCCACCGGTTCTGAATCTTAGATGACAATACGAACTCCGTTAATAAGATTGAACAGCGTAAATTTCTCATATTGATCGCCATGGGTACATTACCAAAGAGATGTGATGTCCATACTTGACACCCAGTTGGGGTGAAAATATTGTTACTTATTTTTTGTTCGATTGTAAGAGTTTAATTCAGCCTGTTACTTTGATTAGAGACTGTGTTGACAATATTGGCTTGTTTCATAATCTGATATGGCCAATTTTGTCAATCATAAAAACGCGTCAAAAAGTTCAATTGTTTCTGGCCCTAAATCTTTTGTATGTGGACCTTTAAGATCAATAACATCAAATAAGTGGGAAACCAGTAAGGGAGCTGGTGTTCAGTTAGCATCATTTCTTATAAAAACTATTGCATTAGCAACTGTGCGTCGGTTTTCGAGGGCCAAGTGCTCATATGTCTGGACCGGGCTGCAAGGTTTACAAGTTCTTTGTTATCCCCCTCTCAAATGGATCCAGTGCTGGAAACCTTTTGGATTCTTGGTTAGAGGTATGCAGGTAAGTCCTAATTCTTAACTTAAAGTTTTGGTTTAATTTTCATGATTGTAGATTTGTATATATTGAACTGATATACATGAGTGTACTTTTTAAGTGTTACTCTTGGAGAAGCATACATGGGTTTACCAATATATGAGTTCCATATGGAAACCAAAAGTTATTGCATGGCGCCAAATTGCAGCTAAAACGCCAAATTGCAGCTAAAACATATAAGTTTTAGTTATTTTATAATATAAATCTGTGTATGAGGAAATTATATTAGCTATTCATGCTTAATTTAGTATTGGAGTTTGTCATTATCTTCGAGTATGTTCTGAAATTGTTATTTGCAATTCTTAATAGCATTTAACATTTTGTTAATCTTACATGCTGAATTTATTTGGCTTTAGATGATATCGGGGCCGTTGTTGGTTCTCTCTATTGTCGATGCTGTCTCCGATCATTCAAACTGCAGCAATTTTCCCTTGGATGATACTGAAAATTCTCCTAGCACCGATGATTCTCAGTTGGATTCAGAAAATCTTTCTGTATCCCCATCTTTACAGTGTGATCAGAGCACGAGGTATATGACATACTTCATTGCTCATATTTTAGATCCATTTGCATAAAGATTTTGTAGATTGTGTCTTTTGGTTTGCCTGGAGGAGATAGTTGAAACAAAGATGGTAGCTAAAAATAAATGATAATAGTTCTGGCTTTTTAGTCAGATAACTGAAATGAGTTTTGACAAACCAAATGCATGCATGCCTGCCAAAAATAATGAGATTTTGAGAAATAAAATTCATGCTTCCCAAAGGTTAATGCATTTTATTATACCTTCACTCTCCTCTTTGGCCATCGAAAATTAAAATGTAAAGATGACACCTTGTACCTTTTTTCTGAAGTTTTGCTGAACTCTTTAAGGATGTAATTTTGTTGCTTATGTTTTCTGTTTGGACTTTTAAACTTGTAGTTTGTTTATAATTTTAGAAAATTATTGTTATAAATTGACTAATCTTTATGTATTTGAGTTTTCTGTATGTATATAAAGAGACATATCTTGTACCTGTATGCTAATTTTGACTTTTTTTAAGTTGAACCCACGTATCCTTATCTTATATAGAAATATGTACCCATAATGGATACCCAGCCTGAGTCCAAGGAACTCACTGCGAAGTTTCTATTATGTTTTCCCGGAAAGTCAGTAACATATTTTCTATGGAACTTCATTCTGAGGCTTTATCCATCTCTTTTTTTTTCATTGTACAGAAGTGGTACTGAAAATCATCAAGAGCCTTTATCTATGAACTGGATCAACCAGCTTTGCCAAGAGCTTGCAAATCAGGAAATTACTTTGCCAGAGAGGTGAATTTTATGACTTGAATCTTTGAATTATCAGTTGAAGGAATGTAAAAATAAAAAAAGGCCCCCCAAGTATTTTTTGCATTTATGTTTCCTATTTGAAAGTTCAGGAATTCTTAGGTGTTGTTTTGCTGCCTTATTTTTATATATGCATTAAATACTAAAATATATATTCTTTTCTTGTTCTTTAAATTATTCTTGTCGTGTGCCATGGCATCAAATATTTCTGCAGTTAAATTCCTTTCAGTCTATTGTAATCTGTCTCTAGTAGTAATATATGGCCAAGTTAATATTCTTGTATCGTGATTCATGAGCAGTTTATTAGCTTATAATTTTATCTTTGATTAAAAATGTCTTTTTATATAGTTTAGTCATTCTCTTAACCGTAGATATGGTGCTTTTTCCATCAGCATTGACTTGACCTAGTTTTTCTGTTACCAAAATTCTCTCTTTTTCCTCCTGAGGTTGTCGCAAAATAATTTCACGCAGTTTCTTCCTATGAATGATCATCCTGCTTATTCAACATATTAGGATATTGTGATATCTAGGAGAAATCAGAGTCACTGAAAGATTGTAACTTAGTTCTGTTAATTGGTTATCCAATACACTCAGCATCCTTTTTATTTTGGTTTTTTCCTATAAACCATCTAATACATTTATACGTATTTTGGTTCTCTGATACGTACGGTCATGTTTGTACAGATTTAACGAAGAGGAACTGCAGAGATTCTATGTAGCTGCCAATGGTGATTTCTCAACCTTGCTAGCGTCTATAAAGAAAACACTGCGTTGGAGGGAGACTTACAAAATTCTGTCAGCAGAGGAACTTGAGTTGTGGTCAAATATGGTCTTCTGGCATGGATCAGATGTGAATCATCGACCCTGTCTCATCGTCCGACTTGGCCTGGCTTGTGTTGGCTTGCCATCTCATGATAGACCACGCTTTGCTCAGGCAGTTGGTAAGCTCTTCTCTGATCTAAGTTGCACCACAATTTTAATCTTCTACGTTTTAAACTGTAAAGAGTTATTACTCCCTCCGTCCACGAAATGTAGTCTCATTTATCTTATATTCTCCATCCACAAAATTTAGTCCCATACACTTTATTTCAACCATCACTTTATCATCACCTTTCAACCATCACTTAATTACTCAAATTGCCATCAACTTTATTCACAAACAATCACTTTATTCACAATGGACCCCACAATACCCTTACTTTATCTACCATTTTCTTAAAACATGTGTCCACTCTCAATGAGACTACTTACTGTGGACGGAGGGAGTATTATTTAGCATCAAATATTTTACCTTTTGCCCTTGAGGTTTGGCCTATTAGCAGAAAAACCTTTTTGTGTTTTGAAGTCACAAACTCCCCTCGAGGCTTTGAGGTATCACTATCACCCCCTTAGAGGTGTGTGCAATTTAGAATGAAAATATAAGAGAGGAAAATAATGTGGTACTCCATATTTATTATAAGAGCTGAAACGTCAGGATCATTTTCTTTGTGAGGGAAAGTCAAAGAAACTTCACTGTAGTGCACTGGTGCTATGTTTGATTTATTTTTTATTTTGTCCTCCATTTGATCTTTATTAAATTTTTAGAAGATATGAGATTTTTTGGAATCATCTAATATTGTAATATCGGCCTTGATGATAATCGGTTGAGAAATCCAATTAGAAACTGAATAAGAATTCACGTTACTACTACAAGAATATTATTGTTGTACTCACTAAGAATTCCCAATACAATCTTATCTATGAATAAACATATATGCACTTGAGTTTTATTGATTCATTCACAATTTTGTTGATGCTGCTTAAATGCAATGTGTGGTTCCTAACTTCCTTGTTCAACTGTGGAGGGGTTTCTAAATGATATATAAAAAGATTGTGATGTGTGTGTGTGTTAATATATAGAAAGCATTTGGAAAGAAAAAAAAATGTCAGGCAAAATACAGTTTGGATGCTTTAACAATATGTGTGTTATGTTATTGTTATTTATCTATGATTCTTCTTTTTAAAGAACCATTTGAGGGTAATTGCTTCTGAATCTTTTTAAGTGTGTGATGATGTGTTACCCATTTTTTATTTGGTATCTGTGATTGAACCTGAGTATATCATTTATTTGTAAGATAATGGGTTATTCATGCTCAACTCACGAACATTGTAAATGAAGTATCCCAGGTGGAGCACGGTGTCCTGCATTTGGTAGATGGAGAAAATCCTCAAATTACTGTTCTAGTGGATTGTCAAGGGTTGTCGCCCCTCAGATTTCCGATGCAGACGCTGAGATACTGCTCTAATATTTTGCAAGATCACTTTCCGAATGTTTTGGGTTGTTTAATCATTATACGGCTTCCTTCAGTTGTTCGTGTTATTGCCCAAACATTTATACAAGTAAGCACTTACGAACAAATTAGCAATGATATATTGAGCAAATATAGGGAAAATAGTTCTTTTAGTCCTGTAAGTTAACCATATTTCTTGTCGAGTTCTACGAATTGAAAATAGTCATGTAACTTCCAATTTTTGACATTTTGGTCCGGTAACCAACCGTAGGAGGTGAAACATCCAATTGACGCTGACCTAGAAAAATCTGATTTGTCCATGTGGCAAAGTCTGATTGGTCAACCAGATGTTTCACCTCATAGAGCTGGTCAACGGACCAAAATATCGAAAAATTGAAAGTTACAAGACTATTTTTAATTCGTGAAAGTCGACAAGACTTAAATCAAAATAAGGTTAACTTACAGGACTAAAAAAACTATTTTTCCGCAAACATACGCCTGAAAGATAGAAGAGAAGAAGCAAACAGATGTGTTCATTTTATGATAATCTGATATGCCTTCACATCAGGTTCTCAAACCTTCCACCAAGCAAAAGCTGAGAATCTTAGGGGAGTCGTATAAAAATGTTCTTCCCGATTATTTTCAAAGTCTTCCTTCATACCTTGGTGGCAAATGCACGTGCCCAAGATGTGGTGCCGGCAATGTGTTCCAGATTTTGGACACGCCAACCGCCATTGCAGAATCAGTTTCAGATATTGTGGTTGCTGAGGGCGTCCCGTCAGGACAACTGACTTATGAGTACGATGATATGATGATTGTGAGTCACTGCAGTCGAGCATTACGTAATGCTGTAATAGGCATTCTCATAATCTTTGTGTTGATTGCGTTTTTCGAGGGAATCTACAATCCAGAGAGTCGCCCGGTTTTGCCCCCTTGAGGCATGTGGTTAGTCTTCTTTCTTTGTCTCCCTGCCAGAAAAGAAGCTTGAAACAGCATTCGGCAAAACATACTTCTGGTATATATGAGGTAACTATAGTCTATAGGCGTGGGCGTGTGTAATATTACCTTTTCTTGTTAGTAAATAATACTAATACAAAGTCTTATTTTCTACTTACATTTCTTGAATTAAGTCTTAAGGTGGTTAGCTTATGTAAAATTTCAGAAATTTGCCGTCGAATTATATAATGACACGTGTCATTGTGACTTATTGCTTGATCTATCCCAGCAATTCATGTAATAATATCATCCCATCAGCAAGTTGCAACTCCTTTCAATGAGTAGAGTAGCAATATCCCTCAAAAAGAACATTCACTAAGGCTATATATGTTTAATGTGGGTTTTTTGAAATTCAGTCCTTGAAATTCTGATAAATAGTACTCCTTTCATCCCTTACTTAAGGACTCGTAATTTTGGGGCACGGGTTTTAATGTATGATTTGTTTATTAGTATTATGGAAGATAAAAGTGAGGGTCGTAAAGATTTTTCAACTTTATGAGTAGTAAATATGTTTTTTAGTGAATGTAATATTGAGATGCTTTGAGGGGATAGTTAAAATGTTTTTTTACTATTTTATGTAAGGGCCATTAAGTAAGGACTCGAAAAATGACAAAATGAGTCATTAAGTAGGGGACGGATGGAGTAATATGTATGTTTCTCCTAGATTTTTTTAGTATGCAAGGATTTAACTATATGATAAAAAAAATTTGTAAGAGTATGGATTATGTAAATTACTATAATTTACTATAATATTAAAGTAGGAAAGAAAGTTAATAGGAGAATTTTATAATTCAAAATCAGATTTTTAAAACTCAAAGTCTAAATCTCTGATCGAATTTGACAATTTGTTGTCCAAAATATTTACTTTATATGTATCCTCCTCCAACTAAAAATTACAAATATTTCTGGATTAAGAATTTGACCAAAAGTATATTTCGAAAAAACGAGACGATTTCTCAAGAACAATAGCAAAAAACTTCAAAAGTTCAGTTCACATAAATGATGAATGATCCCAATTCCCAACAGGTAAAGAGTCATATAGAGAATAACCCTTGTTCAATTAAATAATTTTCAGAAGTAAAATAGGATATTCAAAACACGGTATGGGTATCCAACAGATAATATCCACGAGGGAAAATTAGAAATACAAGCATTGCACACGCTGGCCAACGACTCAGGTTCTGCAAGAGTAGCGCATTTGGCGTCTAAAACATTGTCTTAGAAACGAAAGGGATATCATGCTGCAACTAGATCGGGTGTTTCAGCCTCAACAGATAACAAAGCTGTGTGTACTTTATCCACCCAAGTGTCCAGCCTATCACGTAATGACTTGATCTGACCAATTCCTAACACTCTAGGTTGCACCCACGACACGTGAACGGTGCCCTCAACTTGGTCGATAATTCCTTCTATCAGATGAACCTGCAACGACATTTAACAAGCAATTAACCTACTAAGTCTCAAATTTAATTTGATTGATATGTGGCAATGTCATAACAAAATACTCCCTCCGTTCCTAATTTTATCTCTATCAAAAATGGTGTTCCTAATTATTTGTCACTTTGCTAATATCAACAATAACCTAACCATCTTCTTGTTAGTAGTATAATAAATAAGGGTCTAATAGTCATTTGATATCCTAACTAATGAAAAATTGATTTGTGTGAATGGATAAAATATAAAATCAGACAGATAATTAAGGTCGGAGGGAGTATTATTTTACCTATGTCGCAACAAAAAGAAACTATTTTGCAGAGAGTTGCACTTTAAAAAAAAAAAAAAAACGTTTGTGGTGGATGTGTACATTCTTCACCAACCACGGCACAGTTTATGCATATGCTTATACTAATAATTTACTGACTGGAAACAGGCACATTTCTATTCCACTCGTGCATATATTTATTAGAAACCAAAATGCAGAGTGAGTGCACAATATCATCTCTATGCACTTACTGATAGACTCTTCATAAGAAGATACTCCACGTCTTCTACAGTAAGTTTTGTCCGTTCAGCGATAATACTCAATGGAATGGTTCTATCTTCTGATCGCCGGCTGCAAGTAACAGAAAATGTCTAAATTCAGTGAAGAAAATATACGCAAGCTAATATTCTGAAAAATAAATAATTATTTTTACCTGAATATAATCTCCATCAAGCAAAGGATGTTGATTTTCTCCAGAAGCATTTTCTCATTCTGGACTAAAGCTGGTTGGCTAGTCAGAGCAGCTCCGTGCACGCGACATAGTTCTTGATAACGTGCTAAATCACCAGAGTTGAATGCTTCAAGAATATAGTAAAGCCACTCGACCTTAGTCCCTACAAGACTTTTTATCTGCAGAAATAATGAAGGAAGAAGAAACACTATCAGCTCGTAAACAAATTTCTCAACAAGATTATAGAATTATGAAGAACAGGCACATTCTCAAAGCTTCTCAATCTTGATTATTTACATGATGAATGTTTTAGGAAACACAATTCTCACATCATTTTTTGTACAAATAATTAAATTTGGATTTTAGTGACACCATAATAGTTCACAAATAAGGAAAAGCAAAAATATACCACTTAAACCAAATTATATATAGCTCATTTGAGTATCTCTTTCCTCGATAGATTAGCTTTAAACTTAAAGTAATTGTACAGTTGGATTGCACTGAAATTCCTGGCCTCAACCCCGAATATTCCGTTTGTGGCTGGATTAAATAAAGTCTGATTTAATGGGGCCCCATTAGTACTTATAAAAAAAATCTATTTCAGTACAACTGTACAAGTACACACCATAGCCTCTCACATATTAGACATGGTTTAAACATTTGTAAAATTCAGAACCATCATAATCAAATTACTTACAATTGGATGAGCAAGAAGTTCGCCAAAGTTGTAGATGTTCTCCCCCAACAAGGCTGATAGAGACAAGTCAAACGCCAAATCCTAATGAACAATAGGAGAAAATTAATTTAACTTGCATAAGAACAAACATACTAAAAAATGCACAAGACCAAGCATGCATTCTCATGGGACAATTGTCTTCGTTAAGAGTAGCTTTAATACGATAAAAATAGAATACTGATAGATCATCAATAACAATATAAACTGACAAATGCATTTTGAATGAAAAAAGCCTGAAAATTATATTAGATTATACAAAAATGTTAGTGTGAATAACCATCACCAACATTATTTGTGTATAACATGGCAACAAAGAGATAGATAAATAAGCATCATAAAGAAAGAAAGAAAGAAAAAAAAAAAATTAAGATTCCCCATCCTCCTATATAAGTCATTATTCAACAATGCTGCTACCATCTCACCATCTTTAGTCATTACAAGATTCAGATACTGAACAAGACAAGTCTCACTTCAATTAACATTTTAAAGGTAATGTCCAATTTTAAACCTCCATACATTAAAACTGAGCAAAATGCCAAAATACAAAGGACATATACATTCCAGTTTCAAAAATTAAAGCAAGAATCTTTAATTAAATAAACAAATTAGTTTTTAATTATGACTACATGATTCACTGAAGGTCCTCAGAAGGGGAAGATTAAGACTGCAGAAAGAATGAATGCTTAATAAAGAACATGTTCATTGCAACCACGGTGGGATTTCTTGAAATTGTTTCAAGTGAAATACACACTCTCCACCACCCACCATATTACTTAATTTACTTCAGAGACTCTTTCCCACATAAATTGGCACCTCTTTCTGACATTTTCTTTACACTCAAAGAAAGCTTGAGTTCCATAAGGTGATGTTTGTTTTGGGTATTAAGTAAAAATCGATTTCGGAAATCTAGGGGATTTTGAAATCCTTATAAATAGTAAGGTGTGTTCTTGTTTTGGGATTTTGAGTAGGGTGAAATTTAACTTTATGTCAAATCAATGTGTAAGAGTGAATGATGTTGTATTATTGTATTGTTGTTAGGTGTGATTGTAATGACTGGATGATGTGGGTTATGATTTAAATATATTAAAGTGTAAAGAGAGATAATTGATTGTATTGGAAAGTGTGATGGTAGGTTTATAGGTGTCTTAGTGTTGATTTTATAAAACCGGATTTCAAAATCCTGAAGTAAAATCAAATTTAGATTTGTAAATCCTAAACCTGATTTTTAAAACCCAAACAAACATCACCTATAGGCTTCAAGAGAATCCATCATCTTAAACACCCAACATGACTTGGATCTAATTCGTGTTGCAATCTCTATAGGCAAAACTCCATGCTATTACATGATGATGATATTTTATACTAGTTACCCAAATCAAAACCCAGTACAACTAAATACACACGCACGCACACAAAAAAAAGCTTATGCATAGCATGAACAATAATTAGATATGAAATATCCATAACTTCATTATAATCAGAAAATGCAAGGGATTATCAAACACAAAATATAGAACAAAACATGCATACCAGCTTAAAAGATTCTGACAGACTCTCGACCGAAGTGTAAGCTAGATAAAGGAGAGCACTTCTGTAGAAATCCGCAAATTCTTGACGGGATTTATAATATTGTGATGAAACCCAATAGTAGTTGGCATAGACAGATGGATCAATGTCGGTCATGCTGTCAAGTGTACTCTTTCCCTCGTCTAAAAGTTTCTTGCACTCTTTTTGATCTCCCTGCTCAAGCTTAAATATACCAATCTGCATTTTGATATAAAGTATCGCCTCCTCTATCCGAGCTTCTCTAATATTTTGAAGCTTCTCAATCACTCCTTCAAGATAAACTATAGCAGCCTCTTTCTCTGAATACTGGCGAGAAACTATGACAGCAAAATGAGCAAGCTTGAGATTGTTGATCTTTGTCTCAAAATCCGTTATAAAATTGTGGTAGAGCTGGATTAGGGAATCCCCAGCCTGAATTACAGAAAAAGAAGGGAATGAATTAAATATAAATTCTCAGCATAGGCTAGATTAAAGCAAAACTCAACTAATAATGAAAACCAGATTTAAATACAAAAATAACACTTTTTAGGAAATTCAATAAAATTCGAACAGGCTTGAATAATGTCTCCGCCATCACTTGATTTATGTACACCTTCAGTTCCCTAAGATAATATATTTATATAGTCTCATATTATAGACCACTCATTATGCATTCCTCAAGTGAAACAGTTGATTTACGTGCCAACAATAAACAGTCAAGCCTCACTATGCAACATAATTATGCTCAATGAGAAATGGCAAATTTTGACTAGGGAAATTATATCTTATATGTGTCATTGCAGAAGAACCAAAAGGATTTGTCAACGTAAATAATCTTTGTACACCAAAATATTTTAGACTGTACCCTCAAGACTTTATGCAGAATAACTATTCAAGAACGTACAAATTCCATGAACGCCGTCACAAATTGTCAAATTCACAATCATAAGTAGTCAATTACTTACCGTACTACGCAAAGTACCTATATTCTATAATAATACAAAGTAAAATCAACTAAAATGAGTTAGCTACTTAGCTATATTGGTACATGGTTTAGAAGCCTCATCAATATAAGGACTCGTCATACACCTTTCAGAAACAAAATAGAATGCAAGAGGTTCCAACCATGACAAATAAAGCTGCAGAGTATCATAAATAAAACATAAATGACGAGTCTTGGAAGCCTAACAAGAAATCGTATTATAGAATAAGTTCTCCAAATTTCCGTGGAAAGAGTGGGACAACATCTTCTGACATTGCATCTTTCATATTGGATCGGTTAAGTGAATTGACAGAGGTTATCAGCAGATATAGTGTACGAAAGTGAAGCTTGTGCAAAGGCTCCCTTAGATTTATGTAATTCTATTCATGTTTTTACCCCTGCTTTGTCAACTGAATGGAGTCTTAAGTCCAGGTTTCTAAACCTCCCAAATAATGTTGTAACTTGTAACTGTATGGTACTCTGCATCTAAGATTTTTGAATCATTAATAATTCCTGTGGAAAGAAGTTGACGAACTATAATAGTCTAATATACGATTTCATAACAAAATGAAATCTTCTTCAGACCCCAGAGCCAAACTTTTATACTGCAATTGCCAATATAATACCAAAATTCCTAACTTTCTAATAAACTTCAGGTTACTTATATGTTTATCTCTTTAACTCAGGAAATATAAATAATTCTACGAGAAGGTACCGGATTAAAAACTTTAAATCCCGAGAAAACATCAAAGTTAATAAAACCCTAAATCCCAAACCCTGTCCCAACATCCCAAAACTCATAAAGTAACTACTGAAATCAAATTCAGTACTTCAATAAATCAACATAATACAAATCAAAACAAAACGAATACCTAATTCATGCTGTTCAGATGAAAAAGTAATACTAATAAAAATTCATATTAAATCTAAAACACAATTCAGATGCAGGTAAGTGTCTAGTACCTGGAAAACAGCGAGAGCGACGAATTGTTCGAGCTTGAGGCTGAGCTGGTGCCATTGTTTGTTCTGGTACAGATCTGAAAGCGAGCTGTACCACTCGGAAAGCTCAGGATGCGCATTCCGCAAGGTTTCCAGATACTGTAGAGCCGCCATGGATTCCGTCCGCCGGCCAATCAAGACGAACAGTAGTTCTCAAACTACGAAATTCTACACACACAAGAGAGAGGGAGAAGCGGTGAAGATTTATGAATTCAGTGTGTATGTTGATTTAAATATTTCATTTATTTTTCTCTCTTGCTTTTTCCCAAAGAAAGGAATTATTTCCTGGGTTTAACGAAAACGGGCTCAATTGACCCGACTAATGGCCCAATACCAAGGTTGTAGAAATCGGAAATAGCCAGTCGGGCGTTTTCTGATCGCCTAGCGCCTCGGCGATCCAATTTTTTATTTACTTTTTTATATTTTTTTAATTTTTTTTTAAAAATACATGAATATTAACACTAAAAAAAATAATTTATTTATGTATTGTTGATTTGTTTCCCAAATTCACATTTGTAAATGTAATTGGAAATTTTTTAGTTTATTTTATTTATTTACGTGGATGAAACGACGTAGATTCGAATTTTTAAATTAAAAAAAATTTTAAAAATCCCGCCTAGGTGGCGCCTAGGCGGCGCCTAATGAGCCAGCCGTCTAGATGGCCCGATTAGTATAAAATCCCATCGGATACTTCCCGCCTAGCGCCTAGGCCCGATTTCTGCAACCATGCCCAATACTCACACCCTATCTATGAGGGATGGCAACGAGACGGGTACCCGTCACCAGGGTACCAAAAAATAATCATATTCGGGCCCTGTAATATGTAGTACAATATTTTTATTTTAATATTACATAATTCAAATTAAATATATAATTATTTAAAATAGCATTTTATATTTATTTATACTAAAAACTATTTATAAAATATTTTTGTAAACATATATAAATTAATATGCATATAAATTTATGTAAATTAAAATATATATATTAAATATTATTATATTTATATATAGCAGATTTGGGTTGGTGCATGGAACGAATTTGGCAAAACCCATGACTTGTCGCATGCCCGTTTAACCAGGCCTATATTTGATCCATGCGAGACGAGCTCAATGCGAATGTGGATTTGAACCCTTCACATTGTCATCCCTACCTCGTCTAAGTAAAAATAGTAGTATAATATTATACGTGCAATATTAACAAATTTTAGAAATTTTTAAAAAAATGCGGTTAAAAGTTAAAACAGGGTAAAACATATTTGTTTAAAAAATTCGCTCAAGACAAATAGAAAAAACTTGTTTCAAAGTTTGTATTGCTATAGGGCAAATATAATATGCTTTACTGTAACACACATTTTTCATTTATACTAACACAGGTTTGAAATCATTCTTTATGTTTTTCTTGCAAAATTTTATGAGAATATTCATTTGGCCCGTTTTTATCTTAGATTCATCCTGCGAATTTTCTATCTTTTTAAAAATAGAAGGACATAGTGTAGACACCTAAATTTTAAATTCATTTGGACCTCTAAAGTTCAGTAAATCAAGACGAGCCTCTAAAGTCCGGTAAATCAAGACGGGCCTCTAAGGTCCCATAAATGAAAACGGACCTCTAAAGCCCAACAAACTAAATCAGGCCCAAATATGGTATTTTTAGCCCATCAAGTAATTCAAAATTTGAACTAAGTACTAACCACTTAGCACAAATATCTCCATCTCATCAAATTTGGCCCACAAAAACTCTAGGTTCTACACCTATAAATAGAGGCCTCATTTCATTCATTTCAAGATCAAGAAATCAGAAGCATTCAAGGCTCTAAAATTCTCTGCATAGATTTTAGAGTGTTCTTCAGCAGTCGGAGGAGCTTCAAAGGCGTTCTTCGTGCAAGGCGGCGAGAAGCAGCGTTTGGGTGGAGATTACGGTGCTAAGCCCCTCAATCCGGTGTTTCTTCAAGGAGGATCTTTAACGGTGGTTGTCCCGATAAAGTCCCGAAGGTCCCGATAAAGTCCCGAAGGTCCCGATAAAGTCCCGGATAAGTCCCGAAGGTCTCGGAAAAGTCCCGATAAGTCCCAAAAAGTCCGGTAAAATCAACGTTTGATCCAAAATACGGCGTCAAGCCCTTGGATTAACGTTACAAAATCTCAAGTTCAAGAACGATCTTCAACGACGTTCGTCCCAAAAGTCCCTAAATTCAACGTTTAATCCAAAATACGGCGCCAAGCCCTTGGGTTAACGTTACAAAATCTCAAGTTCAAGAATGGTCTTCAACGACGTCGTTCATCACAAAAGTCCCTAAATTTAACGTTTAATCCAAAAATACGGTGTTAAAACTTTGGATTAACGTTATAAAGCCCCAAATACAAGATCGGATAGGATTCGGCTGCGGATCCAACTCCAGAAGTTCCAAAAGTGCTCAAGAAATTCAAGAAATTTAAGAAGAGAGAATTAGAGGAAAAATTAGAGATTGTAACCCACAAATACTCGGTTTTAATCCGAAATTAAATACATCGTTTACCATTTTCGCGTTTTTATATTTAATTCACGAATTTATGTTTACACATAGTATTGCAATATTATATACACCATATAAGTTCATTTAACTTTTTAATTATAGTATAACTATATTAGCACCAGCGTATTACGCGTAAAAATAAATATTTATATTATATAATTTTATAAGGCAATTTTTAAAGAAAATTTGTGACAATTAGGCGAAGTCATTGAATTTTTAACATTTAATAAATATGGAAACAACTTAAAAAAAATTATAAAATTTTAAAAATAAACAATTTAAATAATATTAAAATAACTCTTAATAAATTGTAATGCAACCTTCAATATCAACCCCAACACCTCACATTTAATAAATATTAAAATACTCTTAATAAATTGCAAGTCAACTTTCATTATCAACCACGTACCTTAAATAAATACGTAAATATATTAGTTAATTGCAAATTAAATCACAACATTTTCCTCATTTGCAATATAATCTAAACTTTAAGGTAATTGCAAATAAATCACAAACTTTAAATATTTTTGCAATTTAGTCTTTTTGACAATTTCAATTGTGTTCGAATCTAACATAATTTAGACTTTTTACTGACATAACAACACCTTAATAAAAAAAATATTAGTATTTTTAATTTAATCAAACCAAATATCAAAGGGTATGATTTAGGGACAAAGTAGACTACTAAGAAGTCTAATTTCGAATAATATTTAAAATTAGTGATTTATTTGCAATTATTTTAAGGTTTAGATTAGATTGCAAATGAGCGAAATGTCGTGATTTAATTTGCAATTAACCCTTTTTAAAATTAACAACTTCATTAAATTATGACACATAAGTCAAATTAATCACAAAATGACACACACGTTAAATTAAGCAAAAAATAACATATCATCAATTTAAACTCCCTATTGGTATATAAGGGTATATACTTTCAGGATATAATTTCACAATAAAAACTAGGGATGAATGGTTTTTTTTTTTTTACAAAATTATACTCCCTCCGTCCCACAGGAATTTGCACACTTTCTATAAATGGATGTCCCATACCAATTTGCACACTCCATAAAAGGAAATATCTTCATAACCTCCACCCTCAAAATATACTCTTATTTACTCATATGTCATTATTTTTTCACACTCAATCTACTTTTTACTTTACTTTATTCATAAAACTTTACAAAACTACCCCTCAAAACATCACTCATTACACATTTTTTTACATATTTCTTAAATTGTGTGCCCACCCAAGTGTGCAAGTTTCTATGGGACGGAGGGAGTATATAGTTGGATTAATCGTCAAATTTCAATTTGCGACTTATCAAGTAAAATTGATCATGTGGTTTTAAGTACGGTTCCATCGTTTTTTTTTTTTTTTTTTTGGTTTGGTAGTCTGAATAATAAAATATCAAATAATAACATAAAGGTAATAAGTAAATTAATACCCAAATTAAATTAGTAATAGTTCAATATTCATCTCTTAAGTTAGGTTCACTCATATTCATCAATTGTATATACTATTGGTATGTTACATAGTCGTCCTGCGATGACTTGCATACCTTGATCGATTCAAGTTTTAAGAAAAACACTAAGTACAATGTGTGGTCTGAATGATAGAGACAGAAGCATAGAATGAAGCTGCAAAAGAAGATGGTCTGAATTCATTTCAAAAGATATATAATATGCATGTGTGGTGTGATCAAGTATTGAAGACCATTCCAGATTCATGGCATTCTTCGAGCAGTTTAAGGATGTTGTGTTCCGGGGCACTGATGGACGGCAGAATAAGTCGGTTTGGAGGCCGATGTTTTGGTCTGGGAATCTCCGCGGCGGCGCGTTCTTGCATCGCTCGTGTTTCAGCCCTCGTTTGTCCAACTGAAGACACTCGTTCTTTCCATATTCGTCCATCCTTCACATATACAAAATATCAGATGCTTCTACTTTTATTAATCGTCTAGAATTATTTAAAAGCGCTTCTACTGGATTATTTTACTATATTCAAATCTTTCACTTTCACAATTTTTCGCACAATCACTGATCGAATTAAATCACTTCCTCGAAAGCATATTCTTTTATGCGAACGCCTAATATGTCTTCGACAAGAGGGATGTATTGGTATAATTGAAGGATAAAGAAACATAATAAGTACGGTGTGAGGTGGTTAATTAACGAGGGGATTTTTTTTTAGTCCTGTAAGTTACCTCTATTTCGATTTCAATCCTCTTTACTACCACCAATATTGTTCAACATTTTAGTTTAGTAATAAGGCGTGGGAGGTGAAACATCCCGTTCACATTGACGTCTAATTTGTTCATGTGGCAAAATCTGATAGGTCAACTAGATGTTTCACCTCCTACAACCAGTTAACAGGCTAAAATATCAAAAGTTTGAAAATTACAGAACTATTTTCAGTCTGTGAAAGTCAACAAGACTGAATGAAAAAATAGAGGCAACTTACGGGGCTAACACCACGTTCACCATAATCATGAGCAAAATAGCTAGGCATAATTATAATATCATTGAAATAAATGGAGGTTGAAAGTTGTCTCTAGCTAAGTCCAAATAATATTCTTTCAACAATAATCGATCAAAGAAGATATTGCTATAACTAATTACTAGTTTAAATAAATGACTTACATTATGAACTGAAGGCTCAGGCAATGGACACTGGATAGGTTGATCATTGTCGAGAGGCTCAGTCGGATGCTCGACTGCCTTAAACGCACCTGTTACATCAATCCCATGCATGGTGGCCGCAGCAGACGAAGCTGTCGCTAATAATAAAGTGGTGGTTGTAGGCGGAGATGCTTCCCGTTCATCCTATACCAACAAATTAAATGAATAAGCATAAACAAGTTGGATGGATACAACTACTTAACAGAGTTTATTTATTAATTGACTCGACTCAAGTGAACAATGTCCACATTCCCCCTAGCTTTCTTTTTTCTCAAGACATGAGAGAACAAGAGACGATCGAAGTCGGGCGAAAAATACCCATACTCAAGACATGAGAGAACAATGACTCACTCGATCTATACACAAGCTAGCTAGATGGATGAAAGTTTTTTCTTCTAAGTAGTGTTAAATAATTCAACTATATAATTGTGCAATGCATTAACATAATAAAAATATACTATATATTAGTAATAATTTAGTGGACATTCCTAGTTAGTCGAGTAATGACATTATGCCATTACAATTAACACCTTTACACGCCTTTTTTTCAAATTGTTGTAAAAAAAAGGAACCTCCGACAAATTAGCAGGCAAATGGGGGGTATTTTCGTCATTAGGACCTATGACAAATTCGCAAGCAAAAAGGGGTATTTTCGTCATTTTAATAGTAGGACCACTGACATTCGCAAACAAAACAGGGGCATTTTCGTCATTTAAAAAAAATAAAAAAATTGTGTGTATCTGCAAATCTGTCCACAATCAACTGCAGAAATGAGTACTAACAAGAAAGTACGAAAACACAAGTGTAATAAATAGTCCAACCAATTCGCTTGTTTTTCGACTAAAAAAATTCGAAATCAACTTGAATTCAATCGAGCAGAGTTTCAAAAAGCAGTTCAGAAACAATAACACCTCACATACGCATAGTAATTCATATAAAAAAAAAACCTAGAAAATTTCAAGTTTTACAATCTTGACTTAACAAACAACTCTAATATTTAGAAACAAAAGAGAGAGAGAGTGTGTGTTCTTACAAGAGAACTTTGAGTACGGCGATGGCTGCCCTTAACCGAAAATCTTGAGAAAATTCCAACCATATTTCAACCCACCAAAATAAATGCCCCCTTTTTTTTTTAGATCTTTAATCTGTGCCCCCAAAAACCAAAAAAAAAAAATGTTCAGTTTCTCTTTCCTCTAGAACTAAGAGAGAGGCAGAAATATTGGGAATACGAAAAGGCATACGATTTGGGTTGTAGATTAATTTAGTGATGGGATTTAGATTAGATTATTATGTGTAATTAATTGAATACTAGTTTAGTGGGGGGTTTTGTGTATGATTTGAAGTAGAGATATTGTAAAGTATTATTAGACTAGTGGGTGGAGGAAGAGAAACAACAAAGAAAACGGTGGGACTTGGAACTTCATACCGGCTGACGGCTGTAATAAAATTAACCTGATCAATCATTTCGACACGTATGAAACGAAGCTCCACTCATACATAAGTGTATTTTGTTTTAAAACATGATTCGAATCGATAAAAAGATTAGACAAAATCCTTTTTTTTTCTAGCCCGTGTATAAGTACAAGTAGAGTTGTTATTCGAGTCGACTGAGTACTTAAAATTTGAGTTTGACTCGAATTCGGCTCGACTTGATAATATTGACAAGCTAAAAAAACGAGATCGGCTCGACTCGTTAACGAGTCTAATGAAATTAAAAGAAAAAAAATTACATATCGAAACTAACGAATCGAGCTCGAATTGACTCATTGATAAATAGAGTATTTAACGAGCTTGAACTCGACTCATTTAACGAACGAATCAAGTCAAGCTCACGAGCCGCTCGATTTGTTTAACACTATTAGGCACAAGAAAGGAAATCGTAGAAATGAGATCTATTTGAACCTCTACTTTGACCTCGTCGCAAGTTCAAAGCCTAAGTTAAAAGAAACATTTGTCCAAAAAGAAAATGATCTCTAAAAAGGTTAATGAAGAGACTATAAGTTCAAGGATCATATTATGGAAATTTGTCATAATAATTAACAAAGACTTGTGTGAATCAATAAAATAGGCTTGTATTTTTATTAATGATGTTAATTGTTTAATAAAAATATTCTCCCCCGTTCCATTGTATGTTGGAGTATCGATCTATTTGTGGAAATCGATTTCATCGTAGAATTGACTTGTATTATTTTATCATACTATTTAATTTGTGTGCTAAAAAAGTATAGGTAATATGTAGTGAAATGGATGGAGTATTAGTTTGATAATTTTAGTTATTTCACTAAAAAGTACTACTAAGTGTCGAGGAGGAGGAAGGGGAGGAAGAAAAAAGTGTTAACAATTATTGAAATTGAGTTGATCGAATAGTAGCAAGTCTTCAAATGCGGCTCGTTATTTTATTTATATTAGTAGCATGTCTTAATTATTGCAATATTAACAGCATGATTAATTAAAAGAAAAAATGTGCACCACAACCAGAATACAGCATACGACGACACTAACAGTATCTAAATTATTGATGGAGCACCTAATATCACAATTTCAACATTGGTTCTCGATCGATCATTTATATATTAAAAATGATAATAATAAACAATACTACAATTTTATTTAGTTTAAAAATCATGAAAGCAATGGCAGAAAAGGATTAGTTGCATGTGTCCAAATGAATGGAAAATGTCATTAGTCAAAAATAAATAGACATGTATGAAACGATACCCTTTTAAAATCTTAACTAAAAGTCATACGTTAAGCATTTTTTTCGGTCGAAATATTTGTGCACTAAATTTAGAGAATTTTGGAGTAAATATTTATGATTATAAACGGCGGCTTTTCTAGTTGTAACATATAATTCTTATTTGACTAGCAACTTTAAAAAGATTAAAAAATATAAATATACATTCGATTATATTTTGATGTTAATTGACTCTCCGAATAACAATAGAAAATATTGATGTGATTAAACAAATACAGTATATTAAAATAAATGAATGCAAATGAACCAGTTAATAGTAAGAATTGAAGCCCTATCTCACATAAGAATGTTAAATCTTGTCTAATGATGGATTCCTAAAAACTTGCGAATCCATATCTAAATTGTTTCAAAAATTTGTGAGCAGCAACCAAGTGTTATACTACAAGATAAATAAGCAACTACAAGGACAATTTGTATTACATAAAGTTTTGACACGTGAATTCACCTAAAAAGCAAAGCTATTTTTACTATTCATGTATCATATTTTGAACTGATAGTAACACAATACTTAGTACCGAAAAAATATATTTCAATTAAGTTTAACAAGCGTGGGATCCACAATTTTTTATCCAAATTTACCTTAATTAGTTCTATTTCATATGTGGAATATTGTATATAAATTTTTACGATTATTCAAGTGGTAAGAATACCCATCTGGTCTCAGAGTCATGTTGGAAATGTAAACCTAAGCTCATGTAGAATTTCAGACAACAACAACAATTTAGCAATACAAACCAAATGTAAACCTATATAGCACAGAAAATTAGAGTTTCAACTTTTTTCTTCCAAGAGATGAATACAAATAAAACCTATAATAAATCAAACATCAATTTCTTTCTTTCTCTAAGACAAGATCTTGAATCAATTATTTGTACAGCAAAATTTACATGCTGAGTAGGATTAAACTTCTATACATACCAAAATTTGTCACAAGGGAAAATCAAGCCCTGCCAGAATTCCCATGGCGATATCTTCTAAAGTAGCTAAGAAGTTGCTGAGCCTGTCACACCAAAAGGGCATAAAAAGTTAGATAAATTTCGAAACGAACAAATTACTAAAGAAAGCAATTTAGAGTCCATTTGGCCGCTGAACTTATAAGCTCCTTAATGAAAAAAAAAAAAACAAATGGGCTCTTTAGTTACCTTTTCTCTGGCCCTTGGCGTCCCCGACTGAGACAGTGCAACTAATGGGGGAACAGCGCCTTCTTGAATCACCACATTGCAAAATCTATTGCTATTAGTGCATAACTGCAGGAGAGCAGCTGCTGCATTTTCCTTGCCTCTTCCAGACCCCAGTTCGACTACTTCAACCAAAATGGGGATTCCGCCTTCTTGACCAATTGCAGCTCTCCCCTCTTGAATAGTTGAAAGATTTGATAAAACAGCGACTGCTTTATCAACCATTCCGAAAGCGGGGTCCATTAACTCCACGAGACGTTTCACAGCACCTGATTGCACAATGCGGGGCTTGTTCTCATGATGAAGTGACAAGTTGAACAAAGCTGTTGATGCATCTTTCTTGCCTCTCGGAGTTCCATTCCCCAGTAAATCAACCAAGGGCTTGATTGCCCCTGACCGTCCGATCAAGATCTTGTTTTCTTCAATCACAGAGAGGCTAAAAAGAGTAGCAGCAGCGTTTTCCTTAGCCTCAGGGGTACCAGATTCAAGGACGTGAATAAGAGGTTTGATTGCATCAGCGTTTGCAATGACGGACTTGTTGTTATCGTTGATTGATAGGTTGAGAAGGGCAGTAACGGAATTCTCCTGTACTGTTGAATCTGTTGAAGATAGCAGATTAACCAACAAGCTGATTACACCACAATTTGCTATTATAATGCGATTGTCCATGCTATGCTTAGCAAGTAACCTGATTCGTGTGGTGGCCTCTATCTGCACGTCGAGGGAACTACTCTTGAGATTCTCAACCAGATTCTTGACTTCCGTTTCAACTTCTAAAAGTTCAGCCCTCATTTCAACGGTTAGAGAAGAAACCACTCTTGGAACAAATCTGCCCGATGGTTTGCGCCAAAATGATTGGCCACGAGATCTTGGCTCAGGCCTAGATCGAAAATCTGGCTCTCTTTGTACAGGGCTTGCAATAGCATGAGATGCCCCTTCATTGTCATCTACTGCTGTTTCTAGTGAGACATTAGGAGCGACTGGTGCTGAATTAGTTCGGTTGTGACCTAGCGGTGATGAGGATATCATGAGTTGATCAGCAGATTTCAATCTTCTCTCTCCTGACCTGTCTTCAGAACTTCCTGTGGATACTCTTTCAGTCTCCAACGTACTTCCATTTACAGCATCTACTGTCAAAGAATCCTCAGACAATGAACGAGGATGATATGGAGATGTTGACAGTCTTTGTGCTGCACTAGACGAAATTGAACTCTTTACTGGGGCACCTAACGACTGCTCAGAACTATCGACAGACTCTGCAATTGCAAGAAGGGAAGAAGGCTGATCTGGGATTGTTGATTTTATTAGATCGGGTAGTTTCACATTGTTTTTTTCGCACCAATGTGCAATGAGCGCCTTGACAGTGTAATTAGGAATAAGATTTGTGTGTGCTAGAGTTTGCTTTGTCTTAGGGCAAACAGTGAGTCCAAGATCTATCCACTTCCTTATATAAGCCCGTTCATACGTTTGTCCAGATGCAACGATAACGGGATCAGACATGAGTTCGAGTGAAAGAGGGCAACAAAAATCGGAAGGAATAGGAACGGGATTAAGGGTCTGGGATTGTGTCTTCATAACAAGACGATTGTGCATGTGGGAAACCAGGGAAATCATTTGATCTATACACTCAACTTCAGCAGACTTCTCAGCTTGTTCTGCATTTTCTTTAAGTCTCTCAAGGGCCACAGCCTCGATTAGAAGTTCCTGGTTTGATTTCAAGTTCAACTTATCAGCAACCTTTTCCAGGCTCTCTGAACTACCCTCCTCGTGATCCTTAATAGCATTAATGATTATGGGTGATATTTGTTCTGATCGCATATGCTTGATTTTCTGTACACAGAAAGAGACGGAATTAATAACCTCACTTCATTTCTAATAGTAAATGTTTTTTCAACAGTATAAGAAAACAATTAGTCATTACCTCAATAGATGCAACGATGAGTTCATCAGGTACGAATTGATGAGATTTCAGTAACTCGAGGCTTTCCTCACCATGAGTTCCAATCTTCGCTCTAAGTGATTCAACTTGTAAAACCTGGGTAATCAAGCAAATATTAGCCAGAATGAACCTAATATGTCATGAGGCATTATAAGCAAGCTAAGAGTGTTAAAGATATATTGAGAAGACTAAACGGATGGAGTATAACATATATAGGTCGCAAACAAGTTAACCACTAAAGTCAAAGATTTGTATAACATACAAAGTAAAGTTTACTCATTAATGGTTGCCAATTTTCGAATATCTCTCTCAATTCATCTACAGATTGGTGGAGTTCTGCAAATTCATTTTGAAGCATCTCAACTGAAGCAATTTCAGTATCAACGATGGCATCAAGAACTTGTTTTAATAACTTCAGTATCTCTTCAATCTTCTGATGATGATTCTTCACTAGTTCGCATGATATGCTTTCACAAGATGATAACTCCAAAAGACAACTGATATTTTTGAGAAGCGATTTCAGCAATGGTATCTCCATTACCTGCCAAATCAAAACAACTACTAGTGTCAGTGGAAATGAAGAATAATAAGATGTTTTCCAATGGATTCAAATGCAAAGAATACAAGGAAAAGTATATTTGTTAAAACAAGTATTAGTAACTAAACAACACAAAACAAAAATTAAAGAGCTAAGCGAAGAAGATGGGGCAGAGTGAAAAGATAAGTAGAATCACATATCCAAACTTTTACACACATCTGTGAGGCAAACCTATGTAGCGAGTGACAATATTTAATACTATCCCACCTAAAAATCTATATGACGAGTGAAGAACTAAAAATGGAAAGATATCATCAGCTATTTGACCCACCACTACCTTTAACACAGATGTTGTTCCTTAATCCTTCCCGAGCTTTACCACTCATGATTATAAGGAAGCATCTCATCAGAAAAAATAAAAAATAAGGGGGCTTTTATGTGATTCATAATAAGGATTACGAGTCAACAAAATTTTGGGCATAAAGAGGGTATGTTAAGATTTACCCTTACATCTCATGCATTAAAACTTGTAGCCTTACATTTCTCTACCGTTACTGCAGTACATATGTTTTTCAATACAAGGGAGTCTTTAAGTGGCTAGTCTGGGGGTTGGTCAATAAGGGGTGCAGCAATGGTTTCATAGGCTAACCATCCCAGATGCATTTTGGAATGATAAGACTGGAGATGAAGAAGCCGGTAGGAAGAAGTGAAAAGGAGAATTTTGTGGTAGTCAAAAATGGCAGCTGATTTTGAGGAATAGGTGGAATTGGTTATTGGAGTATGGTTGGCATTTGATATCTAGGTGGATGGATATATGACAGCTGAATGGAACGAATGCAGATTTTGGGGACTGTACAATGCATTCATCTCAATTATTTGGCAAAGATCAATGATTGAGTACGACCACAAAATCTTTTAGGGCATGATGTGCTGTGGGGAATGGAGTTTCCAAAGAAGTCAAATATGCCAAAACAGAAACGTCGATTCGGTTTTCAGACACTTGAGAATACTAACATTAACAAACAAAGATATCTCTCACCAATGATCCTACAGAATCTAAGTTCCGATTCATGTGTACTAATATAAAAACTATATTAGCTATTTAGCTTAATATGCTGTGGGAATGAGTTTACAAAGAAATCAAATATGCCAAACATTTGAGAGTGGAAATTGACATAAATGCTGATTATATTCTTCAAAGAAAAAACCACCAATGAGGACTAATATTAATAAACTTTCCGCAGCAGCGATGCAACAGAATCTAAGTCCTCTGCACTTGCAGAATACTAAAAGGGGCGATTGGTTCAAAATTCTTCAATGGAAATGAGTATGGGGTAATTATAGTTATTAATGATAATAAAAGATGACCAACTATCACTCATATACTTCACACGGGGCAATGAGTCTCAAAACAAGTTAATCATCACCTCATTTTATTTATCTACCTCCCCTCCTATATAACCAAAACTCCTCAATCATTTCACTATTCTTCAGTCAACAATTGAGTATCCTCATTATGTCAAGATTATAATCAAACGACTAACAATGTAATCGTCATTCTATTTGTAATTGATCATTCAAGGATTCCCATTATCATTCTCATCGAAAAATTTAAGGTTAAATCCACGCGTCAAGCTTCTCAATTTACATCACCTTCCGAATCTACACGTGTGCACAAGCATATTACGAAGCTGGTGTAAGATCATATCAAGAAGGAAAATAATTTCTTCAATTCTAAAATGCTAGTTCATGCATCCCCTAAAACTCAATGTGCAAGAGAGAACAACAATCATTTCTAATACAACTGCAGAGAAAAGCCCTAATTCCGTCTAGAATCCATCTCCAAACTTGAAGTTACAGCAATCAAAAACAGAGAAGCATTTCCACCACTAGCAAAAAAATGATACGGCGGCCACAAAATTCAAAATCAAAAAGGGAAACATATTCCATCAAGAAAAAACGCAGAACAAGGTAAAACTTACCCTAAATTAGCTTTCCAAAACGTAAAACAGAATCTGCAAATGATCAATCAAACCACCGGTCACAACGGCCCATGCACAGCACAACTACTCCAATCAAACAAGAAAACATTAGCAATCAGAATCATTTCCATTAGTTAGTCAATATATCATATAATAACATCCATAATTACGGCTGCGAGCGAGCTTACCAGTTCATGCAAGAGATCAATTGGAATTACAGGAGGGTTTACTATAAAAAAGAATAAATTGAATTATATATAGAAAAAAAGGTCAAAAGATTAGGGTTTACAGCAGTGATTGAGAGACCGAAAAACTCCACTCGGTTTCTCTTCTTCTGCTCTGACGAATTCTCCTGTGCGTGTGATGCTTTTACCAATTCCGATTTCCTCTCTCCACGTGGCACTAATCGAACGGGAATTAAACGGTACCTACTACTACTACAATTTTAGTTATAAAAAATCGGATTAAAGTTTTTTATGAATTGCACACGAGCTAAGGATTTGACTGGTTCTACACTGGTAGTAATTGAATTGAATTTAAAATTTGGACCAACATAAGGGACCAAAATCAAAATATATATTCCATGAACCAAATTCAAAATTAATCGAAGTTAAAGGACAACAAAAACTTTAATCCCTAGAAAATCATTTTTTATTTAAAAGATGTGAGACATATTCCTTTTTAGGATCTCCCAAATTAGCTACATTTCCTCTTTTACTTTAGTATTAAATGTTTTATTCTCAATTTTACCCATAATTAATAAGAGTAATTAATGTTTAACAAATTTTGGGGTATGAGATTTTAAGAGCAAAATTGGTACATTAGCTAAATTTGACTACATTTATTGATTTTTCTTAATCGGTGTGTAAAATTAAATGTAGCTATTTTTGTGGGAAGGAGGGTGTAAGTGATTCTGAAAGTAATTTATTGGGTTTGTAAACTCTACCTTAGTATTCCACCTTTCATTTATACTTCTTCGTCAAAATTTTGTACATAAGTATTCATTTTTCCATCTAAACTTGATATATATACTTTCTCTATTTTACAATATTTTCATTTTCGGAATATTAAAAAAAAACTATCTTTCACATCCCTTAAAATGAAAAAACCTTTTATAAACTACACTTTTACAATATTCACAATTTTATATAAAATAACATTACTTTTGAGTGACACATACACACAAGTCATCTCATATATTTACTTTAGAGGTTTACACAATTACCCCTCAAAACTTTATTCATTATTATATTTTCTACTCTTTCTTAAGGGAAATTCTCAAATGCATCATGTGCACCAAAACAGGTTTGGTGCACATGCTTTTGTCCATTTTTCTCTACTTATGGTTATAATTCCATTTTTTTTCTATTAATTAATTAATTAATTTATAATCCATTACTTTATTAATTAATTAATTAATTAATTTACCATTATTAATTAATTACAGTCATTTCAAACTTTTTTTTTTAGTTTTTTTTTTCTTTTTTTTTTTTTTTTTTTTTTGTTTTTTTCGTTACTCACTTCCACTTTTCAATAATAATAGTGGCTACTTTTCATTAATAAAATTTCTACTTTTCACTAATAACAGTTACCACTATTCAGTAACAAAATTTCCACTTTTCACTAATAATAATTACCACTTTTCAGTAACAAAATTTTCACTTTTCAATAATAATAGTTACCACTTTTCAGTAACAAAATTCCCACTTTTCAATAATAAGAATTACATTTTTCAGTTAAAATATCTACCACTTTTCAATAATAAAAATTACATTTTTCAGTTAAAATATCTACCACTTTTCAGTAACAAAATTTCCACTTTTCAATAATAAGAATTACACTTTTCAGTTAAAATATCTATCACTTTTCAATAATAAAAATTACATTTTTAAGTTAAAATATCTACCACTTTTCAATAATAAGAATTACACTTTTCAGTTCAAATATCTACCACTTTTCAATAATAAGAATTACACTTTTCAGTTAAAATATCTACCACTTTCAATAATAAAAACTACATTTTTCAGTTAAAATATCTACCACTTTTCAATAATAATAATTATATTTTTCAATAACAAAATCTACCACTTTTCAATAATAAGAATAACATTTTTATCAATTTTAATAATAATTTTAATAGATTAATTAATAATTGTAAATTCAATAATAAGAATTCAATAATAAGAATTACACTTTTCAGTTAAAATATCTACCACTTTCAATAATAAAAACTACAACCTGTGACCTCATGCTTATGAAGGGGTATCTATAACCACTAGAACATTCATTATTTAATTATTTATAATTGTCTTTATAAATAGATATATGATTGACCTGTGCATTAGTGTGCACGTGCACACTGTGCACAGGAGACCAACTCTTTTCTTAAATAGTGTGTTCAAATTGAAATAATACGGAGTATTTGTATCATCATCCTGCAAATCATTGTTTATTTAATTAAATTGTCATTCATTTTATTTAAATGGACTCCCACTATCGTATAATACCCCCTCTTCTATTTTATATATAAACAATCAATATTTCTTAAAACTCATGTAAATAAATCGTATATACAAAATTTGGACGAAAAAAGTATTATACGGAATATTACACGTAAAATTAGTGTCATGTTTCAATTAAAAATCGTGTTATGTTTCACTATGTGTACTCAAATGCAAGATGCAAACTAATGCACGTGACATTAAACTCATTTTTTAACAAGAAATTCCAACGAGATTGTAATATTTTTATGTGTGTACAACATGTTTCTTTTTAATTTGGTAATAATCTCTTTCAAAAGAATATTATATTCAACTCACTCTTCATCCCGCCAAAATAAAAAATAAAAAAACCATTCTACTATTGCATGCAATATTGTTAAAGTTTTTGTTGGGTATAAACATGTTTTAATTTATATTTTTGATAATTTAAATGATAAAGTTTCTATATGGGTGCATATTAAATTTGAGATTATCATAACATATTTATTTGAACGTTTGTCAATTGTCATAGCAAAAACACTGAGAAATGAATACATCGGCGTATTACTACATAATGACATTTAAAAAGATACTTCTACATCATATAAAATCAAGGAAAGTACGATGCATTAACAAAATTAAGGAGAAGACGACACGTCATTTAAACAAAAAACTCTATTAATATATAGTGAATTAAGATTCTCTAGACGAGAAAAAAATAAAAAAGCACAATTTTTGCACTTATTCCATTTTACTTATAGAGAAGCATTTGTTTGAAGTCCATTTAATTTATCCACCAAATATGTTGGACTTCACCAAATTTATGGTCAAAAGCCAATTTCAAATGGCTTACAAAAAAAAATTCCTCAACAACTTTTTTAAGTATCAGGGTCAACTCTAGTAGTAGAATTCAAAACTCTAAAGACATTTTTTTGCTTAGACATGCGGTAAAAATATCAAACTGATATCTTATATAGAATGATTCAATTTCAGTTAGAGGTTTTCAAAATTGAAAATCGGTTAAATTAGTAAATCAACGGTGTGATTTATTTACTTTAATAAAAAAATTAAAATAAAAACGGCTTATATCAAATTTTGATTAAAGAAACAAAAAGAAGTATAGACCATCTTAATCCTTGAAAGTAAGTTATTGGTCTTATAATTATAAACTTAGTGGAGGTTTTACAAATTGACAATAATATCTACAGTACTAAATTCTTAAAACAAAAATAAAAAAAATATCACTAATTTTAAAAACCCGATTCAAGATGATATACTTTACCTTATAATTTGTAAAAGTATAAATTAAAAGAGTTACCCAATATTAAATAAATTAGCCTACATTATTTCGAACATTATATATGAACTTTATACCTCGTTTCAACTTTGTTTCAATATTTCTATCTACTCTATAATATGTTCCAATTTTGTTTTATTTTATTCACAATTATTACCATGAATTAATAAGATAAAATAGAATACAAATAGAAAGAATCTCATGTGTTACATTCCTGAAGCACAATCAAACTGAGCAAACATAATTTAATATTTTTTAATTGATAGTTAAATCCTTATCATTCAATCAGTTCTCCAGAGGCACAAAATAGAAACCCTAAATTAAAAAAATGGCTTATGTATGATGTCTATGATGAAAACTAGCAGCAAAAAACAAGATTGATAGTCCCACATTGCTCTCCTCAAATTTATTCTTCATCAGAATCATCGAACTTTATTTTCACAGCTTTCGGAGCATTGGCCTCGATTTCTCTGAAATGGGCACCGTATAACTTGGACTCCTGCAAGAATAACATTTAAAAACGACATTCCTACTTTCATCAGCAAAATGATCTTCATCTTTATATATGAACAAACCAGATAACAAACAACATATATCTTTAGTTCTAAACAGGACTTTCTTGTATTACTTTCCTGTAGTTGTGTGACTTGGTGTATGATTAAATAAAATTACCGACTTCATGTGATATTTACTGAAAGATATAAAAAGTAAATTGAGGTAGTATTCGTATATTTCCCTTTCATAAGCAACTCTTTTACCAAAGTTTCTTTTACAACTATGATGTGGTTAATAAGCTCAAAACTCCAAAATCATTTATCAGTTAAAAAAAAGGTATATCTGACCTTTTTCTTGACGTGAGTCCCGAATTTCAGTAAGGCATCAGGAACAACCTGATTAGCTTCCCTGAGAACATTTACCAATTCCCCGGAAAGTCCCTGGGAAGAATTTATTCATCCAATTAACAGATGCAATATAATATATATGTATGTATAATGTATCTATCTCTCTACACACATATATATATGGCAAAAACTTATATGAGATGGTCTCATACATGAGTCAGATCTCATTCACTCTATTATATGACCCATGGGCTTATGGAGCCCAAACTCAATCATATTTTAAAGGAGAATATGACTCAGACAATAAAGTGGAGCACCGTCTCATGTATGCAACGGTCTCACAAAAGACTCCCAATATGTATATATATACATGTACGGAACCTGGCAGTGGGTTTCTTATGGAAGAACATCAGCATAAACTACTTGTACTGTGCTACAATTTACAAGTAGTTTATGCTGTTTGGCTTTCATAAGAAACCCACCGCCGGGCTCCATATCATTACTTATATCAGCAAATTTTTACTCGTAAAATTGAAGTGCATACCTTATTGTCCTTTGTAAAGAAGGTGTGAGCCACTCCCTTCTTACCAGCTCTTCCAGTTCTACCAATTCTATGAACATAATCCTCCGTTGTGAGTGGAAAACTATAATTTATTACAACTTCAACATCAGGAATATCAAGTCCTCGAGCAGCAACATCAGTTGCTATCTGCAATTAAGAATACATAAGAAGGTTTAATTTGATGAGAGGGATTTGGGGGAAGGAAATTCAAACAATGTCGTATAAAGTGTATTTTCAAATCCATGAAAAAAATAAATAATAACTCAAAATGAGAGCTATGAACCATTTTCAACACCATTATGTTAGACTGAGCTTATAATATAGAGTTAATTAAATAAAAAAGTGAAATATTATAAAATAATAATATTAAGTACAAAAAGATTAATTCAATTTAAAATACTATGAGAACCAATAAATTAGTACTCCTCTTTAATGAATTTTAAACTTCAGACTGGCATGCTGCGCATTCCAATAAAGTGTGTGTGTGTGTATATATTTGAACCGAGTTCTCATTTGTTTGAAGAAATGCCAAGGTTATACCAGTAGAGGACAAGTTCCCTCCTTAAACAATGCCAACGCTTTTGTTCTTGCATTCTGTGCTTTGTCACCACTTATAGAAACGACTTTCCAACCCCTGGAAAAAGAAAAGAAAAAATCTAGTGAGCAAAACTATCACCTAATGGCAACATAAAAGCATTTTAGATTATATGCCCCATATAAAAATGTGAGATTACTTTCTCTGAAGCATACTCTCCACCCTCGATGCTTCTTTCTTGTATAAAACAAAAACCAATACTCTGTTCCTGCAAAAAATTATAGTCCCAGAGAGAAGATTCAGAAAGCATTCTAAGAAAACAAAATAATTACTCAACGAAGAACTTCTGAACTGATGGAAGACAAAAGAACATCTAATTTGAACAAACTGACAGTAATATAAGTAAATCAAACATCCCAAAAAAAGGGAAATGGTAAATAATCAGGTCAAACTTCAGTAATTGAATCAAGCAGCCTTCTATTTACAACAATATCTTGAAAATCTTCAACAGCTTTATGCTTGCATGTTAAGCTAGACTGCTAGAAGGATAAAAAAAAACTGGAAATGTATTACTTGCAACATCAACACATACTTTCTCGACTTGTGGTATTTTTCAAGCAAAATCTGCAAACGGTCGTCACGTGCTCGATCTTCCAACACCTGCAATATAAAGGAAATTTATTATTTTTACACTAATTCAAATAAAGTTCATTTTTATTTAGGGAATACCAGTTCAAGCTATTTTAACCAACCCTGCACTATATTTTCAAAAAAAAAAAAATACCTCCACTATTTGCATGACATCATGGTTGGCAGCTAAATCTTCTGAGCCCACAACCACCTGAAACATATTTAGGTTAAATTAAAGAGAGCAGAATAACGTCAATAGTAAAGGTAATTCTCTAAGATAATGCACACCTTAACAGGGTGGGGATCCATGAACTCTTGAGCTAATTGATGCACAGCGTATGGCCAAGTTGCACTAAACATCACCATCTGGCGAACTGAACAACATGACATTCAAAATTATTTTATATTCAGAGTATTACAAAATGCTCTGAAAGCTTACTCATTTCAATGGATATTTTTTAAGACAAATAATCATGCAAATTTTAGGACAAATAATCATGCAAAACGCAATAGATGTTTTCTGAAATAGAAAAGAGTGCAAATGACCCATGGACCTATGTGGTGTTTGCAAACTGTAGAAAGCGAGGCAGAATCACTTCTTTTCAAAAGCTACTTCTCACAGCTTTTGGAAAAAGTGATTCTGGAAGCTGTTTTTACAATTTGCAAACACACTCCTACTAAAAGTTATGAACTTCTCATTGAGGTGAGTACAACGAAAGATGGTAATTCAAAAGGTTTAAATAGATGTCATATGCTCCATATCATACCAGAGCTTGTTTGACTTAATATCGACCGAACATCTGGCTCAAATCCCATGTCAAGCATTCGATCAGCTTCATCTAAGACCTAATGATATATACCAGTTAGAATATTTGAGTTGGATGAGGCTGCAAGGAGTTGAAAAATTATACTGGTATTTCAAATGGATCACTCATTCAAACAAAAGATCATCCAACCATAGAATACAAATAAAAAGCAATTATAGAACACCACTAAGTGTGTATTTTCAAACAATATTTTAACTCAAGAATTGCTTTTTAAAAAAAGAAACTGGGTCACACCAACTTTAAAAAAAAAAAAACATTTCTACACTGCACAAGAGATTAAAAACATCCCCTAAGTACTAGAAAAAACAAGAATATACATGACATACATAATATGTAGGTGGCTGAGTACTTGAGCCTCTTTGAAATAGGGGATATTACCAATATAGTAATATACTAACATTTTTCTTGGAGTGATATCAAACCTTTCGTACTATGTGTGGCTTGATATTTAGCTTCCAGGATGGTTGGTATTACATGAAATTAGAGAAGCATTCCTTTAACATGCTAAAAGAATGATTTCTAGAAATTTTATGTCCTTGAGGTAACATTAAAAGTTACCAGCTTCTTTAAAATTCCTAATTAAAACAAACTTGTGCACTAAACTCCAATAATTTAGAATTATGTTTGGTCAATTAAGGATACATTTTGGAGGAGATGTGTATTCTAAATTTACTAGGAAAGGGAAAATGTGATAACAATACTGAAACTAAAGAGCATATTACCATTCACATCCTGATAAAATCAGGAACTTCAAAATGTCAACATGAAAAATTCAATTAAATCCTGAGAGTTGTTATACTTATAATTTCAAGTGACTATGACTGTTAATCACATATAAGTCCACATTTTGTGCTCTTGTCACAATTCTTTAATGAGTTGTGGCAGCAGCTTAAGCAATTTCATGCAAAAAAAATAAAAATCTGCAAATCATACCCAGTTTGTTCTAATAGTTGTAATCAACCCATAACTGCAGACGTCTAAAAGTTTAATGACTTGTGCTCTCATTCAGAGATACTCATCAAAAACAAACAATTCATTAACAGAAAATAACGGAAAATCCTAAGCAGTGAACAAGAAAGAAACAAACAGTTCATCAGAAGATACCCACTCATTTACTACCTATACAATGGCCACACAATATGTACTTACCACAAAAGATACCTCCTTTAGGTTGCACATTCCCATTTCAATCAAATCTTTCAAGCGGCCGGGGGTCCCAATAACAATGTCCTGCATAAGGCCACATAAAAGCTTTAAGCATTGATGCATATTTATTGAATCACTACTAGCCAAATTGGTACGAACTATAGGTAAAATAATTTTTTTTTTTTTAAATGCAATCCGACTGATACGAGCATAAGAAACAACTTCTTTGCTGATGCAATATTTTTTAGGACTTAGCAATTACATAAAAGGATAGAGTCCAAAATAAAGTGCATGTGATTATTACTCTTACTATATGAGAAATCATAATGCACACTATGCAGTATATTCTCCCCATTGCCAAAGTTGTAGTCAACATCAAATGCATCGAGAATTTGATATACTAGGTATTTAAAAGTAGTCCCTCGCATTGTTTACAATATTGTGGTATCTGAAATAATAAGAGATTAGCCTCTAACAATTATGTTAACAACTGTGTTCAACTATCCAATTAAGGCACTAGTTGTAGTGAGACTGATCCATTATGTCTCAAATTAAAAGTGGAATGACAGAATCATCGACGAAAAACCAATGACTCAATTATTATTTCATTAGAGATCAGATAAAATTTTACTATTATTTAGAGACCTAGAAGTCTAGAACCTTCCTTCGTCACCTCTCCACCCCCTCAGATCCAATCAAAGATAAGACCAAAGGGACTAGAGATCCAAAACAAGACCACACTGCAACATAACACTTTAATCTCTAACAATGTCTGATACAGAGAAGGTTTCAATTTTTTATGGACTAAACCCCACCACGCAAAAGCACTAAATAGACATAAAGGCCAGCATAAAGAGTGGACAAAAAGACCACACTTCCCTCGTGCTTCCTCACTATCTTTGAATAATCTTCTGTTCCTTGAAGACATAAAGACCAGCATAAAGATTGGACAAAAACAACGACTACCATACCCACAGAAAATTCAATAATGCCAGCTCATTGTTGAGATTTTGTTTTACCCATTTTAGATTACAAATGCAGGACAACCAGAGAGAAATGTTCCTAATTTTCCTGAAAAAGTTCATTCAATACACAAATGCTTGATGCAACCACAAGTAACTTATTTTCCCCTGGCCTCACAACACTAAATAGACATACAAGCTAAAATATGACTAGAATGTAAAGGTCAATGATACTAGTACCAACTGCACATCGTACTTAATGGTGACTTGCAAGACACAAGTCCAATAACGAAGGAACACAAATTAGTGAGTCAAATTAGTCAATAACCTTCCTAAAAACAAAATTGGGTAATCTCATGAACATGTATGTAATGAATCACAGAGGGGCTGTGATTATGGTATTTTCTTCATCCTAAGATTTTATTTTCTTTATTTTTTTATAAGGAAACTGAGAGACCAAGATTTTAGAAGACTTACCACACCAGATTTTAGAGAAGATATCTGGGCTCCTTTATTTTGATTTCCTCCATATATACAAATCGACTTCACTCCAGTAGGCTTTCCAGCATCACAGATAACATCTGAAATCTAATACAATTATGTGTCATCATCAGTCATTCAGTTTATATGCTTAGCAATGTTTTTAAAGGAATTTATAGGAATGAAGGCATGCGATTGACATATAGTAGTCATCTTTCAAAGAAAGGCAGTTGATAAGATGCTATCAAATATTATGAAAATATGTGTAATACATGACAACAAAATTGTGTCGAACATAAATCCAGAATTACAAAATCAGTATACCTTCAGTTTTTCCGAGAAATAAAAAGTTGCATTTGCTATCAGCTATAAAGAAAATCATTTTTACACCAACTGCCTGGGAGCATACAGTACATACATAATAATATAATATCCTTTTCCCAATATTATATACATACAGAATTCATAAACATGTACTAAATATCCCAAATCAAATGATATATTTGCAAAAAAACGTAACTCTATTATGTAAAACAAATAACATATGCCCGTAATAACCAAATCAAGGACATACTTGTTGAGCTAGCTCCCTTGTAGGCGACAGAACAAGACAAAGTGGACTCCTTTTCTTATATGTTTGAAGCTTTTTCTTGTTCAACACGTGCATAATAGCAGGGATTCCAAATGCAAGTGTTTTCCCTGAAACAACCACCAATAACAAGTCACAAATACCGCACACACATTAGCTGAATTGAGCAATAATACAACAGAGAGGGTCAAAATATAATTACTTACCAGAACCAGTTTGTGCAATTCCAATTAAATCGCGGCCATCAAGGAGAAAAGGCCATGTATGAGCTTGAATTGGCGATGGCTTGTCAAACGTCTTGCAGCATTCTAACACATTATCAGGAAGCCCTGACTCCGTAAACAAATTCAGTTCCTTGTATTTTGAATCATTCACATTCTTCCCAGATACCACAACACCACCACTGCTTTCTCTCACTTCGTCTTTCGTACTCACGCTCTCCTTTTCTTCTCCGGCCTTCTCTTTTTTCTTCTTTTTTCCAGATTCTTCAACTGCTGCAACCTCCTCTTTTCCATCTAGCTTCTCTTTCTTCTTCTTCTTTTTGGAGTTTTCTGGCGATCCATCATTCAAATCCTCCTCGTTTTTCTGATGTTTCTTCTTTTTCTTGGAAATCTCAGCCGAAACATTTAGGGCTTCTCCCTGTTCATCTTTCGTCTTCTCCTCCTTTGCATCTGCAACGAGTTCAGCGCCGATTTCTTCAAGCTTTCTCTTTTGCTTGTTCTTGTGCTTCTTCTGGAGCTTGTTTTCGCAATTTTCCATGGAATTAACGGCCTCCGATTCAGTTTCCTGCTTCTTTTGGCCACCCATGAATGATTTAAGGAAAAATATCAACCCAAAACCCTAGAGAGAGAAGCGGTTGAGATGGTAGGTTTAGGGTGTGGCGGCAAATTGAGCAATGGCTACAAAATGACCTTTATAGACCTTTTTTTCTTTTATTTACTCTATTTAAATTTTAAACAAACAATAACATCATTATTTTAAATATGGAAAATACATTTTTTTTCATCAATTTTAATTATTTTACTTTAAAATTTATCTTCTACATTTACAAAAAAAAAAAATCAATTTAACCGTAAATCAGACAACAATATTGGGAGTCATAAGTGTCCAAACTTTATTTCAAACTAAAAATGATCTATGTTTATCGGTAAAAAAAATTAAAAATTGAGCTTTGTAAATATAGAGGAATAATTTTTAAATTAAAAAATTTAGAAGATAAAAATAAAAAATGGTAAGGGATAAAAAAATGTATTTATCCCTTTAAAATATTATGAATTTCCTTATAAAAATATATAATTGGAAAATGAAAATGTATTAGTAGTATGTTCTTCAGAGAATAATATTTTTTTACAATTAAAATGACTGCATAGTTTTCTACTATATATTTTTCTTTATGCCCTTCAATTTAGTTGTTTGTTAACTTATTTAACTTATTTAATTACATTTGAGTTTAAAGCAATTTTATTAAAAAATAAATTACAGAAATTCCGATGTCAAATTAATTTTCACTTAATAAATTATTATTTAAAATTAATTAGAATCACAATAATATGGGCCTTGATGGGTCTTGTGGGCTTGGGCTATAGTAACGGCGTTGGCTATATACCCCTCCAGCTCTGTTAAGTATACTCCCCCTCTTCATTTATTAATTTAATATTAATGTAAAATACCAAATTTACCCTTTTAGTAAATATATAAGATAAATACACTCCTGACCCTAACCCTAAAAAAGCAGCCTCCTTCCCTCAATTCTGCCGCCATCACCGTCTGCCACCTCTCCGGCCGCCACCGTCGCCGTCAGCCACCTTTCAGGCGCCGCCCCTCAAATAAATTTAGAAATTAAAAAAAACCTTAAAACACTTCCGTTTGACACTGGTTTGTCGACCAAATTCACTTTCGTTTTGTAAGATCTCGTCGAAAGAAAATTAAAAAGAAAAGTAAAAAAATTGAAATTTTCGACAAAGATGGATCGACCAAAAACACATCCGTCCACACTAGTTTGCCGACCAAAAACAATTCCGACGTCACTGGTTTGCCGACCAAACACACTTTTGTTGGTAAGATCTAGTCGAAAGAAAATAAAAAAGAAAAAGTAAACAAAATTTGAAATTTTCGACAAAGATGGATTGACCAAAAAGACTCTCGTCGGCACTGGTTTACCGACGAGAGTGTTTTTGGGGAATTGATTATTACCGGAAAAAAAAACCTACCTGAGTTGCAGACGGCGGCGGCTGTGGCGGGGGGCCGCGCGCAGGGAGGCGACTGCGGCGGGGAGCCGCGCGCAGGGAGGCGGATGGCGAGGGGGCCGCGCGCAGGGGCGACGGCTGAGGCGGGGGGCCGCGCGCAGGGAGGGGGCTGGGGAGGGGTCCGCGCGCAGGGGCGACGGCTGGGGCGGCGGATGCAGGCGGGGGCGGCGCCGCCGGCGGCGGTGGTTGGAGAAAATCAAGGTTTTTTTTTTTTTTTTGTAAGGAGGAAGAAGAAAAGATAGGGGAAAAGTAATATTAGGGTTTTGAATTGGGGGAGTATATTTAATATTTGTCCATTTTGAAGAAAAAGATAATTTGGGTAGTTTTAGGGGGAGTACATTTAACATTTGCCATATTTAGGGGAGTACATTAATCGGGGGAGTATACTTAACAGAGTTGGAGGGGTATATAGCCAACGCCATAGTAACAGGCCCAGATGATCAAGAGGGCCTGTGAATAATTAATATGGGCCTATGATTTTTTGAAGGGCGCGGCTAAAGGCACCCAAGGATCCTATGACGACACCCACGCGATGAGGACACCCACAAAATGGATGAGGACACCCACGTGGAAAATACAAAAATACTCTTCTTCCTATTAAAACTCTAAATCCTCCCCATTCTCAAAATTAAAAGAGTACACCCACCTTAACTACACATTTCCTCCGCCTCCTCCACTCTCTTGAAGATGACGGCGCCGCCGCCTCCTTCCACGCGGCCGCTCGCACAGTGCCACCGCCGCCCACGCCACCGTCTTTGCCTCGCTGCGCCGCGCACGCCTCCCTCTCCACTTCGCGGCCGCAGCCTCTCCCCCTCCCCTTCGCGACCGTTCGCGGCCGCACCTTTTCCCTCTCCCCTTCGTGGCCGTTCGCGGCCGCAGCTCTTCCCTCTCCCCTTCGCGGCCGTTCGCGGCCGCAGTCCCTTCCCCTCCCCTTCGCGGCCGCAGCTCCTCCCTCTCCCCTTCGCGTCCGTTCGCGGCCGCAGCCCCTTCCCTTCGCGGCCGCAACCCCTCCCACTCACCCAGCTACCCACGCACGCCGCCGCCGTTCGAAGGTAAGTTTTGTTTTTTTAAATTTTTTAAAAAATTAGGGTTTTGAAAATTTAGGAAAATTAGAGTTTTTAGTAGTTCGGGAATTATTTTCGAACATATCGAGTTTGTTTTGGAAAAAAATTCGAACATATTGCGTTTGTTTTGAAAAAAAATTCGAACAACTTGAGTTTGTTTTGGAAAAAATTTCGAACAAGATGTTCGAATTTTTTTTTCGAACAAATCTAATTTGTTTTGAATTTTTTTTCGAACATATTGGGTTTGTTTTGGTAAAATTTTCGAACATCTCAACTTTGTTTTGGTAAAATTTTCGAACACGTGAAAATTTTATTTTTGTTGTTGAAATTTTGAATTTTTAGGATTTTTAGTGTTGATGGTGGAAATTCGGAATGATTCGTATGTGAAATGATGAATCGCGTGTGAATCGGAATAGATGGGTGTACTCATCGGGCTTTTTTTTTTTTAACTACAGGAGGGGTAAAAACTTCTTTTCGCACCACCCCTGGGACAAAAAAAATTATCCCTGGGTGTACTCATAGGAAATCCGGGTGCCTTTAGCCGCGCCCTTTTTTGAATTGCCACGGCTAAATCCACCCCATCCCTCTTCTTATGTTTTCAACCATTCCAATTTCTTTTTAGGAGCGGTTTTAGACACACCCCAATGTATTGAGTACACCCACCAAACAAAATTTTCACCTTAAATGACATGTAAAAGGTCAATTATACCCTTTCTGTAAAAATTTTAAAAAAATACGAAGATGAGTACACCCACCAATTTCACACCATAGCCATAATCTTCAAAAAAAAGTCTTTAACAAACACAAAATAAGAAAAAAGAGATGTTTGCAAAAAAAATTCGAACAAATCAACATTGTTCGAAAAAAAAGGTGTTAAAAAATTTTATGCAAACAAAATCAAATTGAACGAAAATTTTTCCTAAACAAACGCATATTGTCCGAAAATAATTCATAAACAACATTCAATTGTGCAAAAAAAAAAAAATCAATGAACAAACATAATTTCCTTAACATTATTAGTTTTTTGACCCGTAAAAACCCTAATGCACTTGATTCTGTAAAATAATACATTAGAATCTGTAAAATTTCTAAAAATCTTAACACAAAACACAAAAAATTTAGCAAACAAATTGTTTTTATCTGTAAAAAGCTAAAAGCTAAAACACACTAAACTTACCGATTCGGCGAGACGCGGCGGCGGTGTGCACGGACTCGAAGGGTAAGGGGCGGCCGCGCGCTGGACGGGGAGGGAAAGGGCGGACGCGCGTGGGACGGCGAGAGGAGGCGATGGCCGCGCGCGGGACGGCGAGGGAAAGCGACAGCCGCGCGCGGGACGGCGAGGGGAAGGGCGTCCGCGGCGACGTGGGGAGGTGGGCGGCGTTGTGCCGCGGTTGAAGACCTTCTTCACGCAACGGCGGTGGCCGGACGGATTTGGAGAGAGACGGCGACACACCCCGTTCTTGCCGTACACGAAGACGGCGACCCCTACCAAGAGGCCAGAACGAGGAGGGGGAGGTGAGCGTGGGTGGCGCTTGGGCGTGGACGGTAGGCGTCGGTGCCGCTTGGGAGGGAAGGGGGTGTAAAATGAGAGAAAATGAAAGAGAAATGGTTTAATTAGGGTTTAGGAAGGAAGGGGTATTTTAGAACTTTACACGTAGGTGTCCTCATCTTTACGGTGTGTGTACTCATCCCGTGGGTGTCCTCAATAGGTTGGTGGGTGTGTATAACCGCGCCCTTTATTTTTTTAAGTTTTGATGTCGCATTAAATCTGTCAGGCCTCGTACATTTGCTCAATCGGCCGTTTAAACTCTTCTATGGTAAAGCTAGTCGTGAGCTTGTCATTCTCATCTCTTGTCACCAATGGTTGAAGGGAATGCAGATTGCAGAGCACCATCAATTTATGTCGCAACATCACTAGCAGTGAATAAGTCTTCAAAGTATTCCCTCACCACTTCATTAATTTATGTCTGAGTATCCACTCACATTTCCACTGAGTTTTGTAACCCTCCTATTCTGTTAGATTTCCTCCTAGCCGAGGCCATGCTGTCGAAAAAATGGATGTTTAGGTCTGTCACACTCCAATTTTCATAAAAACAAATTTTACAGAAATACTTGATAATTTCAAAATAAAGGGCATGAACTAAAATTTAATGCAAGAAAGTGAACTCACGAAGTTATTTGACAATAGATTTTAAATAAAAAATAGCTGAAGTTTAGAAACTAAACAACGTCTCAAAATAAATTTTAACTTCAAATATATGTTGTACCAAACTTGATTATCTCACAAAATGTCTCACTATTGAAATACTTGAAATTTAAATAACTTAATCATAAAATTCCTAATAACAAAACATGACAATTTAATCAATATCCATAGCATCAGCTCACTAGCCTCAAAGTGTTAATTGTATGGTATGAGCAAATCACTAACTCAGTGAAGTCACCTGACAAAATTAAATACAATGTACAAATAAAATGAATCACGGCATATAAGTATGTACTTTCATATAATGTCATGTATGCACTTTTCTTCATTTTGGTTTCACGGTTTTCCCAATGATCTCTTTTAAATCCCATTGGGTCCCCCTCAAAGACCTATTTTCAGTCTCGGGTTATTTTCTTTCTTGTGCACTTCTTATCATATAATATTATCATTCATTTCTCACGTCATACAAGCATATAATTTAATTCATCCATACACAATATTTAATAGAGATAAGTAAACCACACCTTAACCTTGATTGCACTTGTAGTAAAATAAACTGTTCTACATAGAGGGTTTCGAGCAACCTGAAATGATACGACATCTTAGAATTATCATTAATAGTTAAAAATCCAAATCTGACCTTCATCTACATTTAACACTTTCAGGTTGATGAGCTAATGGCAGGAAGAGGCTATAGATATTGATTAAATTGTCATGTTTTATTATTAGGAATTTTATAATTAAGTTATTTAAATTTAAAGTAGTTCAATAGTGAGACATTTTATGAGTTAATCAAGTTTGGTACAATTTATATTTGAAGTTAAAATTTATTTTGAGACGTTGTTTAGATTCTAAACTTCCGCTATTTTTTATTTAAAATCTATTGTCAAATAAATTTGTGATTCCACTTTCTTGCATTAAATTTCATGCCCTTTATTTCGAAATTGTCAAGTATTTCTGATGAGTCGGAATTATTGCATATCTTTGTGCTTTAATTGAATATTTTATATGAATTAATTTGGTATTTTAGTGAATCTTTTCGACTCATTGTGTTGTGTCTTCAATTACCTAAATATTTTATTTTCTTATCTAAGGTAAAATTGAAGCATTATGATGAGAATGAAATTCAAGGAATTAAAAGAGTTAGACCACAGGCCCACAAGTTTAAGAAAGCCCAAAAGATGAAGAAAGGGGCAGAATTGTTTAAAAGGGATTAGGGCGCGGCTAAAGGCACCCGACGATCCTATGAGTACACCCAGGAGATGAGGACACACGCCAATCGGATGAGGACACCCACCTGGAAAAACAAAAAATGCCCTCTTCAAATAAAACCTTCCTCTTCCTCTCCCTTTCTCATCCTCTCTCTTTCTCAAAAATTGAGACACCCACAATTCTTACGCTGCTTCGCCGGCACGGCGGCACCCACTCCACCAACGCCGCCCTCCCCGTCGCGCCACCCTCCCGTCGCGCCGCCCTCCCCTGCAACCTCGTTCGCGGCCGCCGCCCACCCCCTCCTCCCCTTCGCCGCGACCGCCCTCCCTTCTCCCCACAGACGCGGCCGCCGCCCACCCCCTCCTCCCCTTCGTCGCGGCCGCCCTCCCTTCTCCCCACAGACGCGGCCGCCGCCCTCCCTCCTCCCCTTCGCCGCGGCCGCCGCCCACCCCCTCCTCCCCTTCGCCGCGACCGCCCTCCCTTCTCCCCACAGACGTGGCCGCCGCCCACCCCTCCTCCCCTTCGTCGCGGCCGCCCTCCCTTCTCCCCACAGACGCGGCCGCCGCCCTCCCTCCTCCCCTTCGCCGCGGCCGCCGCCCACCCCCTCCTCCCCTTCGCCGCGGCCGTAGTGCTCTCCCCTCGCCGCCGCCGCTAACAGGTAAGTTTAGGTTTGAAAAATTAGGGTTTTCTGGAAAAAAAATTAGGATTTTTTTTGAAGTTTGAGAATTATTTTCGAACATAGTGCGTTTGTTTTGGAAAAAATTTCGAACAACTTGAGTTTGTTTTGGAAAAAAATTCGAACAACATGTTCGATTTTTTTTTTCGGACAAATTTAAGTTGTTTTGAAATTTTTTTCGAACATATTGTGTTTGTTTTGGAAACAATTTCGAACAACTTGAGTTTGTTTTGGAAAAAATTTCGAACAAGATGTTCGATCTTTTTTTTTGAACAAATTTGAGTTGTTTTGGAATTTTTTTCGAACATATTGGGTTTGTTTTGAAATTTTTTTCGAACATGTTGAGTTTGTTTTGGTAAAAATTTCGAACATGTTTGTTTTAGAAATTTTTTCGAAAAATTGGTGTTTTGTGTTAATTTTTGTTGCAATTTTGGAATTTTTTTTGTTGGGTGATGGTGGTGGTGGAGTTGTGGAGTTGTGGTGGTGGTGATGAAATAGAATGGGTGGGTGGGTGTACTCATCTTGGTTTTTTCATAAATTTTACTCTAGGGGTATATGGGACATTTCACATGTTCTGACAAATTAAAAAAATGTTTGGTGGGTGTACTCATAGGAAATCCGAGTGCCTTTAGCCGCGCCCAAGGGATTAATATCCTTTTCTGGGCGGATGCGCACGCACACTACAGCTGTGAGATGGGCCCATTAATTCATCAACTGTGTTTGGGCTCTAATGGCCCATTAAGGGCAATATTTAAGCAGCCGTCATTTTTTATGGGAAGTAAGCAAGCAGGAGGCTTCCAGGAATTGAAGCAAGCAGCAACGAATTCTGGAAAGCAGACAATAGCCCGTGATGAGTTTGATTTTATCGTTTATTCTTCTTTTAATTATGTTTTGTAGGTAGATTGTTTTTCTAGTCCGAGGATGTGAAACCTGGATTTAATTATGCCTTTTTTATTTTGTGATTCACGGTTTATCTCAATTCATATTTTGATTTCGTTATTATTTGATTTTATGCGAAGCATGTTTTGATTAATAGATTTATTAGGACTGGCCATCCGAGTTTATTTGTTATCAATTCTAGTTAATTCATGATGTATAATCCGTAATTGTTATATTATTGTGGATATCGTAGCAACTAAGGTAGAACACCTTAGGGGATAATAACGTCTAGGTTGCATGAAACGAGCGTCTCGTATTCATGGTCTAGTTTATTCTATTGTTTTAGATCTTCAATGCGTTTCTCGAGTTGAACCTTAAATACATGTTTTGGGGTTATTCGTAGGAATAGATTAATTGGGGGTCGTACTTTCTAATTAATTAAACATAAGAAACAATTTGAACTAGTTTGGTCGTACCACTGGTTTAGGGATAAGATTTGAGATTAGATTGAGATTACCGGGTTCACTGATTAAATTGGTTAAATTATTCAAGGGGAAGCAATCCGAGGGCTAGATCGTTTTTAATATTTGATTCATGTTTATTTTTATTGCTTACTCTTATTTTTTATGCTTTATAGTAGTCATTTAGAAACCACCAATCAAACCCCTTATTTTTATTGCTTTCATAACACAAATTTATTCAGTTGAGTTTCACCATTCCTTGTGGGATCGACCCTTACTTCCCTACTACATTAGTGGGTTAGTTTAAGTATTTATTTTTGGGTGCCGACGACAGCACACCAATTTCCGTAAAATTTGTTTTTATGAAAATTGGGGCGTGACAAGGTCCCTCTCTTTTAGCCACGTAATCTTCGCTCGTTGTTGCCAATGCCTATCTTCTTTAACCAACAAAGTTGTAAGAGCCATACGAGCCTCCCTAAATTGCTCCACCGACTCAACATCAATACAATGTTGTAATCGAGCTAATACTGCCTCCAAATCAGCTTTATTACGTTTAAACACTGTCTATATGTGTTTGCCTCAATCGAGTAGCGTATATGAGGTAGCCAACAACCTATGTGTCATCTCAAAGTCACAACAGCCCGACCAACACCTTTTCACCACTTCAGCCCGTTCCTTCTTCTCCAATTTGAAGGGTCGGTGGCGTCTAGTTACCACCGTAGGACAGAGCTCCAGAAGGATCGGATTGTGGTCCGAAACAGGAGCTACAAGGTTAATCAAACTGGTTGTAGGAAACTTGTGGTGCCATTCACTATTTCCCATAGCTATATCAAGACGTTGTTCTACAAAATCATTCGATCCACGCCCTCTAGATCAAGTGAATTGATATCCTCTTAATGATACGTCACTTAGGCCCAAGGACAAAAATATCGGTGTCGGTGGAAATATCGAGACCTTAAATTTATGGAAATATCGATGGATATATCGATATCGATAAATTTTAATAACTAACTTTTAATACATAAATTCAAAAAAACAATTTAAATCAATTTTTATCTATGATAATTTTATATAAAATATAGCATACAATGTTATTTCATAGGATATTTTTTTTAATTTATCGACATTTTTCGATATTTTCTGATATTCTTTCGATATTTTACCGATATTAGTCTCGATATTGTTATTGTATATCGATTTTTTTTACAAATATCGTGGAAATATCGTTTCTTCTCAATATCGATATCGGTGACTGCGAAAAATGGATATATCGAGGAAATTTCCAGATATTTTTGTCCATGCTTAGGCCACAATAATCAACTGCATCACGAAATCCGAGAAAAAGATGGGGTGGGTGATCAACCCGACCTCGTTTATCACTCGCCCAAAGGAGATCATTGTAATCGTCAATGCACACCCAGGGTAGCGCACTATGGTCGGATAATGTGCGTAAAAGATTCCACGAAAGTGCCCTTTGACCTCTATCCGGGTATCCATAAAAACTAGTGATTCTCCAATCCCCTCGTTACTTCGAACTCTCATGTCAATATGATGCTTTGAGTATGAAAGCAAAGAACATGAAACATTATTATTCCGTAGAAGGTGCCCTGATTCAAGCTCAAATTGAGTACGATTTTCAACCCATTGGAAAAAATTCATACAAATCACTCATCAACTTTTTTACTAATCTACTTGAAGCTTATTTATTTCCCCCCTGTTATAACATTATCTTTGAACTACAGTTTCTTATTTGCCCAATACTTTATTGGACAACAAATATATCGAAGACCACATTTTTAACAATGGTGATGCACTTTACTAATTCCATTTCAATTCTCATTATTATGAACATTTTAATTATGAATATATGTCTCCCTAAAAAGAAATATGAATATATGTCTGATTATGTAACAACTATAAATATGTTAGTATATAATTCTATTTGAAACAAAACAATATATTTAACACTGCTCTTAGTAAAATTACTAAAATCCTCATGCTTTTCCTTGTGCACTTTTTTTTTGACAACTTTTCCTTGTGCACTTCATTGCAATATATTTAGGAAATTAACCTTTTCAGCTATGAGTTTGGGTCTCCATTCAACTAGATTATGAGGTTTTGTTTGTCTTAACTCATCTTTTCCAAACTCTTAAATCTCATATCTCTCAATTTAATCTTAAATAGTTAATAGATTCATTGTGTTATTTTTAGCCCTCATGATAATACACTGTGATAATTCTAGTTGAGAATGGTTGTTTAGGAAAGAGTATTGTGCTGATGATTTTCATTTTAGTATTTATATTTATAGGAATATAATATTTTAGTTTAAAATATGATTGACTCCGTTAACATACAAGTCATAATATTAATAAATAAGATTTATGTTATACCCAACACCGTCTCATACAAATATTTATATTTTTTTAAAATTCATTCATGTACGTCAACTTTAGTTCGTTTTATAAATGCCGGTACTAAAATTTTATTTTTAAAACATACTCCATATATCAATCTCATACATTTCTTTAAAACAAAGGAATACTACCATTTAAAAATACATTTAAAATGTAAATCAATTACACTATAAAATTGAAGATTCTGCTATAATGTGCTTACTTTAATGACCCCAATTTGAATGTTTGTACAAGATTTTGCAATAATATTCTACTTTAATGACTTTGATGTAAACATTCAAACTACACATGTACATTTTGCACTAGCCAAAGGCCCAAGACAAATATGAATGACCGGCTTTATTCTTGATTTGCCGCCGCCCCACGACGGAGCATCGCCGGAAAAAGACTCCAACAGAGACCAAAGTCAAGAGTTAAATAAAAGAAAAGAGAATTAGGCCATTACACTTTTAAAAGCAACCTCGATAAACTAAACTAAAAACAAAAGCAATCCCACAGTCGTTAAACCACCACCTTTTTACCAAATCCAGAAAAACCCCACCCACAAACATACCAAACCAGTTCAATAGAATACCACCGAAAGATAAGCCCATTAAGCTGTAAAGGGAAAAAATATTCTTTCCTTTCCTGTTTCTTCAACTTTCTTTCCCAACCCTTTGATATTTTGTTTTTACAAATTTCTGTTTCTTGAAGTTTTTTGAGTCCTAACAGAAACAATGGTGATATAGGGATTATCAGAATTTTGGGGGCTTTGCATTCTTACCGAAATATAGCCTATAAGCTGTAAAAGGAAAAAAATATTATTTGCTTGTCTCTTTCTAGTACTTTCTTTCGAAACCCTTTTCAGTTGTTGCTATTCTTTTTACAATTTTTTCCGGTTCTTGAAGTTTTCTGAGAAAAAATGGCGACTCTAGGAGATATAGGGGTTGCAGGGCTTATCAATATTTTGGGGGGCTTTGCATTCTTGCTTGCATTTGCTTTGCTGCGGCTTCAACCGATTAATGACAGAGTTTACTTTACCAAATGGTACATTAGTGGGCAGAGGAGTAGCCCCAGGGGTGGTGGGGTGGGCAAATTCGTCAATCTTAATATCCAGACTTATTTCACTTTCCTCAACTGGATGCCTCAGGCCTTGAAGATGAGTGAGGCTGAGATTATTAACCATGCTGGACTTGATTCTGCTGTTTTCTTGAGGATTTAGATACTAGGGTACTTGCAACTCTTTTATGTTTTTTTATTTCTGTTGTTTTATTTGTTGGATTGATGTGGCTGGTTGGTTGCTATCACTATTTCAAGAAGCTTATTGATTTTTTCAGTGTTTAGATGTAGTTGATACTTCTTTGGTCCACATTTTGTTTTGGTGAAAGTCTTTTGAAATTGAGAGGCCCTTTTCTGGGCTATTATTCATCTCAAATGAAGTTTAGGGTATGCACATAACTTTTCTGGGAATTTGCAAGTATCATGTCTAGTTTGAGTTTATGATTCCTGAAGCTTAAGATGGCCATCGTCTAGTCTAGAATTATGACATATAGACAAAACTTTTTTTGTCGAAAACAAAATCCTTGTTTTGATGTTTTCTAGACCAGTCATCACTTGTCAGTTATGTTAGAGAGGAGTTCATTAAAAATGAGGCTTGGACTAAAGTTATAAGTTTGGTATTTAAATATACTAAGCATTAGATGATGTCAGTGTAGCTGGTCCTTGAATAGTGAATAATAACAATGTTTTTTGCAGGAATATTTTTTTTGTATGATTCAACTGTTCTTGATCAGAATGTCTGTTCATGAAATTGTGAGTTAATCTTCTTATATATGCGGGGTTTTGAACATAAAATATTATCGGACCCACTGTTTCATTTACGCCACAACAGATTCAGTAGGTTTATATTTGATCTCTGTTATGTTCTACGGTTCTACCTAGCATTTTTGATATACATTTGCTAATTTTTTTTTTGGTATTTTATCTCTGACAGATTGAAAATATTTGGGCCAATTGCCATTGTAGCATTTCTTGTTCTGCTTCCAGTGAATGCAACTGGTGGCACTTTATTTTTTCTACAGCGTGACTTGGTTGTCAGCAACATCGACAAGCTTTCTATATCTAATGTTCACGCGAAGTCTAATAAGTAAGTTCACTTTCTACAAAATATTACTTAGTATGTTCAATAACATTCATCATTCTTGTTTGCTATTGTTTTTCATTATCAGAGTACTACTATGTTTATTTTGTGCCATCATTTATGTTACTTATCTGGCTGGCTTTTATTTATTCCATAGTCATGTAAGCGAGGTTATGAACTTTGTCAATTAGGTAGTCGAGCCACTAGTTATGACATACAATATATCATAATTTAGTCCATCTTTTTTTTTTTTTTTCGTGTGGTATCCTAATTTCTTGACAAGATGATAACTCTTATGATTGAATTTCAGATTCTTTGTCCACATATCATTGGAGTACTTGTTCACATTTTGGGCTTGTTACATGCTTTACAAGGAATATGATAGAGTTGCATCAATGAGACTAAAATTTTTGGCTTCACAAAGCAGGCACCCTGAACAATTCACGGTTAGTTGAACTATCATGGCTATTCAGATATCAAGTATTATTACCGTTTTTTGTTTGTTCGTTATTTGTTGGTTTCCCATGTTGGCAATTTTTATGCTCTTTTGAATATAAAAGAATGAAGAAGATACACAAGTAAAAAAGACAATTTACTACTTGAGAAGATAATTGAAGCATCATTCCTATCTTTGTCCAAATTCATTCGTTTAGTCCTTTAACTACAAAAAATAAACTTAAAGATTGAAATTAACATTTGAAAAAAGAGCATATAGGTTGCATACTTCCGTTATCGACTAAACCATTCAAGTCAAAAGGAAACTTAGGCTCACTGTAAGACTAGGTAAGCTCTTTTGGACTGCTTTCTTAGGACACCGAGTCCTTTCGTTTTTGGACTAATTTCAACATGTGTGATTGCTGAATCCGTTTTCTGTGTTATTAATGTGAACTCCCCACAGGTTCTAGTTAGGTCTGTGCCACATGATCCGGACCACTCAATATCTGATAGTGTTGACAGCTTCTTTCGGAGGAACCATCCAGAACACTATCTCTGTCACCAGGTAATGGATTGCTCCACTCCCATATTTCTCATACCGAAACGACTGATTCAATCAAATTCCGATAAGTTAAAATTCATTTTGGTCTCGTAAATTTTGCCTTTTCCTCAAAAGGTCCCAAAAAACGTGCTCCAAAATGATGTCGTACTTCAAATTCTTGCGACTTTGGGACCAAAATTGGAGTTCTGGGATTAAATTGAAAAACTGAGCTTTTTTGGGACCCTTTGCTGAAAAAGGAAAAACTAATGAGGCCAAAATGAATTTTAACTTGAATTCTGATTATGAAGATATAAAAAAATCTCCATTTTGTGTATAACATTTTAGTTTTTTTTTTTTTTTTTTTGACTTGTTAACTGTATTTGGTTGTTTGGCCTGTCTTTACTATCCAGAGTGTATACAATGCTAAGAAGTTTGTGAAACTAGTTAAAAAAAGAAATAAACTTCAAAATAGGCTTGATTACAACCATCTTAAGTTTGAGAGAAGTCCAAACAACAAGAGGCCTACGACAAAGGTACACTCCCTTTGTCTTAAAAAATTGTACATATAGCAGCATTACCTAGTGTGTACCACTTGACACAACTATTTTACATAGCTTAAACTGTTTATATCATTCAGAAAGGATTTCTTGGACTCTGGGGCGAAAAGGTTGATTCGATTGACTTCTACAAACAGGAAATTAAAGATCTTGATCAAGAAGTAAGTGAGCGCACTAGTAGTTTTAATTTATTGACAAAAGGTTTTTGTTTTTAATCTTGCAAGTTTGCCTATTTATGCTTTCAGGACACTCTACTTTCCCCGTTTTGAATTTTATCCTATTAACTTTCAAAATTCAACGTTTTAGTCCTTTAACCGATTACTGCAGGCTAGCAGCCAGTTTTGACCTGACCTTTTTTTGTTTTCCCGTCTTGTTAACTTTTAATACCAGTTATTAACCCGATGTAGCCTGTAAAAGGACTAAAAAGTTGAATTTCAAAAGTTAACATGATGAAATTCAATTCGGAAAAGTGAATTGTCCAGAAAACAAAAATGGCTGCTTTGTAGCTGTAATTGCATGACTTCCTAATAGAAATCATTCATTCATTCTTCTTAGTTGACGTTGGAACGCCAAAGAATTATGGAAGATCCTAAATCTGTGATTCCTGCTGCCTTCGTGTCCTTCAAAACGAGATGGGGAGCAGTAGTTTGTGCACAGACAACACAGAGCAAAAACCCCACACTGTGGTTAACAAACTGGGCTCCGGAGCCCCGTGACGTGTACTGGAAGAATCTGGCAATACCGTTTGTGTCCCTCAGCATTCGTAAACTTGTGATTTCAGTAGCTATGTTTGCATTGGTCTTCTTTTATATGATACCCATTGCCTTTGTACAATCATTGGCAAATCTGGAAGGACTTGAGAGGGCTGCTCCATTCCTAAAGCCACTTATTGAATGGTAATAGACAATGCAAACAATAAATTTCACTAACTCTCAGATTATATCCATCCTAGTTTTTAAATTTTCTACTTTATTTTATTTTCTTCAATAAAGCAGTTGATGTGTTTTGCAGGAAGTTCTTGAAGTCATTGCTACAGGGTTTCCTTCCCGGTCTAACTCTTAAGATCTTTATGTTCATTCTTCCCAAGCTTTTAATGATGATGTCAAAAATCGAGGGGCACGTTGCATTTTCAGTATTAGAACAGAAAACTGCTGCAAAATTCTACTTGTTCATGTTAGTTAACGTCTTCTTGGGGAGTATAGCAACGGGAACAGCTTTTCAGCAACTTCATGCTTTCCTTTCCCAATCAGCTACCCAGTAATGTTCCCTATGCCGTTTATAGTCTCAGTTATAATCAATAATACGTAAACTTTTACTTTATTGCTACTATCTTCGTGGCCATTTGATGCTTTTCATTGCATGTTTTAATATGAATTGAACCTCTTATACTTGCTAATTTGGTCTTATAGTGCTGATTTCAAATTATGTTAATAAAACAATCAACACATTTACAGATTTTAAAAACACAGTGTCCTTCATTCACAAGTCTGTAAATCAGTAAATGTTGGACAATTGTGCAACTCATGTGCGATTGAGCCTGATTTGGGCTCGATTGAACATTTTTCTTGTACTTATAAAAAGTAAGGATTTACGGGTTTTTGGAAAATGACTTTGTATTATAGGTTGAGTTCTAATTGAGTTTTTCTTGGTTTCAGGATACCAAGAAATATTGGTGTGTCAATACCAATGAAAGCTACCTTCTTTATCACATATATAATGGTCGACGGTTGGGCTGGAATTGCTGGAGAAATCCTCCGATTGAAACCATTAGCGATTTTCCACCTAAAGAACATGTTCATCGTAAAAACCGAAAGGGACTTGGAGAAGGCAATGCACCCTAAAAGTATAGATTTTCCAGAGGCTTTACCTAGCCTTCAGCTGTATTTCCTTCTCGGCATTGTCTACATGGTTGTTACTCCTATCCTTCTTCCTTTTATGCTCATATTCTTCGCCTTCGCCTACTTTGTATATCGTCACCAGGTTAGTTTACTCACTTTGAATCAACTTGTTTACACGTTTTTAAAATTTGCAATTTGATGCACGACCTTTCAAATTTTTGCAATTTTATTTTCCGGCAAGTCCAGCTCTGTCACGTCAGCATAAGTTGTCGAAAAATGTTCACATGCTATAGTTGCAAAATTTAAAAAGTCTGTACGAATTGCAATTTTTAAAAGCATATCTCGTAATTGAAAAGAAGTCTGAATAAGACAAATGAATGTAAGATATACGATGATTAATGTGCAGGTCATTAACGTGTATAACCAGAAATACGAGAGTGCTGCTGCGTTTTGGCCTCATGTCCATAATCGCATTATAGTAAGCTTAATAATATCACAGCTGCTACTAATGGGCCTATTGAGCACGAAAAAGGCTGCAAACTCGACTCCTCTGCTCGTCGTTTTGCCTATACTGACTTTCACTTTTCATCAGTATTGCAAGCATCGGTTTGAACCAGCATTCAATAAGTATCCTCTTGAGGTAAGAATCATGCATATCTACTTGACTTGACTCGTTTACACCTCTATTCTAAATGTTTATGGGGTAAATTACCAAAACGCCCTTGAGGTTTGTCCAAATTACCATACCAATGCCCCGTAAATAGGCAAAAAAAGTTCCGTTGATTGACTAGTAATGCAAAATTACGGAACACTATCGATGCAAATACGAGGAAAACACAGTAAATGAAATGATTTTGCATTTCTCAACCATTCAAGCAGTTTTTTTAATCTTTTAAAGGGGGGTATTTGGTAATCATTCAAACCACAGGATTCTTTTGGTAATTCGGACAAACCTTATAGTACAAAATGGATTTTCAAGCCTCTTTAGAATAGTCTCAATGGCACAATAATTCCTTGTGTTGTGATCATCAGGAAGCCATGAACAAGGATGCACAAGAACATGACGATGAGTCGGATGCCAACTTCAAATCTTACTTGGCTGATGCATACTTGCATCTGATCTTCCACTCGTCTGAAGAAGTCGAGTTAGCTGAAGTCAGAGTCGACAAAAACCTGGCCAACATCACCAATTCTTCTGTAGGCGATCTTAGTGCTTCGTCCCCACATTATGCTCGAGCTCACCATGAAGTCGAAACATCACATAGTGTGTACCAATATCAGAGCTATGATATAGAATCAAACCGTAAGGTGTAGTGTTATCAACGTGCATCGGTATTTAGTTAATCGTAGTATAAAGATGCTAATATCAGATAGGTTTAATTATCATTTGATTGAGTTCAAGATTTAGTGTCTGATGATTTGATGTAACTAATGTAGTGTTGATTTATGCTAATTAACTTCTTTGTGTTTTTGACAGTTTAAACTGTTTCACCAGAGATTGCCCTTTTTTTGTCTGATGATTTGATGCAAGTAATGTAGTGTTTTTGACATATTAAATTTTTTAATGGAAGTTAGATGATGATTGAACTCAAATTTTGAATTTTAAATTTTAAATATAATGCACTATATATATATATATATATATATTTTTTTTTTTAACATAAAGGGTAAATATTATTCAAAAATCGCGCACAGTCCCAAAGGACAGACGCCGATCAAAATTACATCCTAGCCCTAGGCACTCACCCCTCTATGTATCAAAAAAATACGAAAGAAGGCAAAACGCACTCACCCCTCTATGTATCAAAAAAATACGAAAGAAGGCAAAACATGTAGCCAAACCAAGCAAAGGCTTACTGAAAATCAGTAGCATCCACAATACTTCTCCAATTCTCCAATTAATGCACTATATATATGTGCTTATGTAATATAAACATTTTTTTAAAGAGACCTTGTTGAAATTGGGTTAAACAGATTTATACTCCGTAAATAAAAGACATATATATATAAATAAAAGACAAGCTAGCTAAAAAACTAATTTCCAGGTTTGTGTGTTATTGCGCTTACAACAACACACATATTCTTTTATAAACGTGGTCATTTGCAAAGCTAAGTGCACAGTCCATACGTTAATTAGGCCAAAAGTTCATGCACTGTAACACGTTCGATCGAAAGTTCATGCACTGTAACACAACTTAATTGTACATGATATATATGTACGTCTGAAAAAAGCAAACAACACTTTAAAAAATTGTTCGGCCATAATTTAGTCATACGTCCTTTGATTTGTTCCATCTCGATTACGGCAGAATGGTGGTGCGACTGATTTTAAAAATACACAATTTATACTTTTAAAAAATGGTAACTTAATTAGACATTTTACTTGTGTTTATTTTTGTAATTAAAATTATGGAGTGTGCTTATAAGTTAGTACTCCGTATAACTTATGGGGTGGGTAAGTCTCACCCAAAAAATTATATATATATATAAAGATTATAAAGGAAAAAAAAAACATATAATGGAGATAAAGAAAGAAAAAATCAAACCACACATCATGTCATCCCCTCTCTATATATAATGCCCAAATTTTAGCAATTAATTGTTGTTGGACATTTTCTTGTGCTTCCCCTTTCGTGCAAGGAAAAGGGAGGTATGTTATAATTCTCTCTTTTTTATTTTTCTTGTTCTTGAATTCTTCATATGCATGTATGTATGTATGTATGTATGTATGTATGTATGTATGTATGTATATATATATATATATATATTTCCTTAAATGAAAGATTAAAATGGTAAAATCGTTCCTTCGATCTTATTGAATTGGATGTTTTTCTTGTTCTTGCACTTTGTATATTCATTATGTAAATTACAACGCTCACGTTAAAAATGTATAATTTTTATTTTTTGAAAGAGAATTAATGAATGTACGTATAATTGTGTGCACGTAAATACTAGTTAGATTCCATATTCAATATGATCTAATCCATCATTTGTAGGACCAAATTTATGATTAGGGTTAGTTTGATTTATATGAAATTAATAGAAACTAAAATTTTAGGGTTATATTTTATGTTTTACAAACAAAACTAGCCCCATTATTTTTCCTCGAAATATAATCCTAGCTTAAGTTTGGTGGACAAATTCTATCCATTTTAGTATTTGTCTTTTATAAATGTTGGCACATTTATCATTTATTCAAGGTTTCTTAATTTTGTTGGCACTTTACCTATTATGGAGCTTATATATATTAATTTCATGAATCACGTACCTTTAATTTGAATCATTTAAATGTCTCATTATCTTCAATACTCCTCTGTTTCGGGATAACTTAGCACTGTTTCATCAGCACAATTTTTAAGAAAAGTAAATTTAATAGTTGGTAATGTAAGATACATGAGGGGTATTTTAGGTGATTTGATGAAGTGTAAAGTAAAATGTATGTAAAAAATGAGTGATAATTTTGAAAATAAAATGATGTTGGAAGGGTATTAATTATGTGGGGTATTTCCATATTAAGAGTGTGCAAGTAAATTTAGAACGCCTTAATAAAAAAAGTGTGCAAGTAATAATGGGACGGGAAGTACATGACAAATTGCATTAATAATGATTTGTAACGTTGTTTGTTACACTTATTATGTATTAAAACAGTGAAATAAGAAGAAGAAAAAAACACTAAAATAGAGCATAGGGGTTACCTGATGCATCTAATAAGCAAGTACTACACATTATGCAAAAGATCACTTAATATATTTCAAAATTGTAGGCAAGAAGAAAATAGAAGCAAAATAAGTCTACTAGATAGACACTACTACCATGGGCTCCATAAATGGTGTCTTCATCCTCCTCGTGGTCGTCGCCTTCCTCCACATCGTCCCCAGTCGCGCAGGGTCCGCTCCAAAGAACGTCCTGGTAACCAACAACCACACTAACTACTTGAGCATCCGTTGTTTCTCGTTCAACAACGAGTATGAAGTGAAGCACTTGGCGCCGTGGGGACAATTCCAGTTTACAGTGAAGAGGAGCGCGCTCTACCCTTCGTCCACCATGTTCAACTGCTCCACCAACATGGGCACATTCGTGGCGTTCAAATACGACTACGAATGCAGTGCACATGATCTCGATTCATGCGATTGGAGATTTGACGAAGATGGTGCTTATAGATGGGAACCCAAATCCCAAATTTGGGTTTCAACTGATTATGCTCCCAATTATGAGTCTCTTGACAGGGGTGGTGTTATCAAAGGCTACTTTGCTAACTAGATTTTTTTTTTTTTTAAATCTTATGATCAATTATGTATTTAGTGTCTCAAATTGTGTATATGCTAAATTTTATATATATGATCATTTTTTGATGTACCACATTATGTTATTTGTCTAAATTTACATTTTGATCAATATATGTATTAAAATAAATTAAAAAGATTATATTAAAAGGTACGGTTGTAATATTTGCAAACAAGAATTTGCGTAGCTTACTAACAATGTGTTAGTATATCCACGAACAGGATATAAAATTTGGTTTGTATTATGATGAGTATGGTGTTTACAAATTAACATTAAAGATATATGTATTATGTATACTCCATAATCTGAACTGACCGACTAAAAAAAAAAGCTCCAAATAAAATAGAGTTCAAATTCAATATGAGTTGCACTCTTGTGTACTAGTTACATGTATGTAACTACTATATCCAATCCAGTAGTTACATGTAACTACTATATCCAATTCAATATATGTAACTATTATATCCAATCCAATAATCCATTACAAATAACACATGACTCATTTACTATATCCAATCAAATAACTCATTACAAATAATACATGACCCATTTACTATATCAATTTAACACATAAATTTTTTCTTGGGCCTTTATTTTACTTCAATTAATTTTTTTTTAATTTTATCATTAAAAAATAATACTCCATTAATTTTTTAAAATTTTATTTTTTATTTTACTCAATTGATATTTATATTTATCTTTTTAATATTATTTTTTTAATTTATTTTTCTTCCTATTTATCATTTGTGTTTCAAATGATAATTTTTTTAACGTACTTTCTTTTTATGTCATAAATAATTATTCTAAAATTTTAAAGTCTAATAAGAAAATTTTAAAAATAATATTAATTGTTTTAAGTATTAAATAGTATAATAATAATTTGTTTTAAAATATAAAACTCGCACCTCTCTTACGCAAGTGTTTAATTTTATTGGTACTATTTTACTTTAATTAATTGGTGTATAATCTTCACCTTATCCTTTCAAAATTTTACTTCATTCCTTACAAATTTCACTTCGTTTTACATTGTTTAATTATTTTTTTCATTTGAACTTTCATTTTTTAATCACTTTATTTTAATTTTTTATGAATATAATTTTTAGTTTATAAGTGTTATGATAACAGTTGATAAGTATTACGATATATTATTAGTTAATATGCAGTATTGTATATTAGTTTATACTGGTACAAGTTCTATTTTTTTCGAGTTTCGAGTTCACATATTTTATGGTAATAGTTCAAATATAGTATAGTATTAGTTCACATATTGTATAGTATTAGTTCACATACTCTATGGTACTAGTTCAAATATAGTATAGTATAAATTCAAATATTGTATAGTATTAGTTCATATATTAAATAATATTTTTATACCCACATTAATCTCTAGTACTATACAATATATTAACTAGTACTATACCATAGGCGTACTAATACTATATTGTATTTAAACTAATATTTATATTTAACAAAAAATACATAACTTAACACATTTATAATCCCAGGCATACCATGCAAATTAATACATCAATATTAAAAAATTGATATTAACTAACTAGTAAGAAGAACAAAAGTGAGAATGAATCACACTGAACAGACAATTCAATTAATAGATACGATCACACTCAATAAACATATGAATGCATCAACATGGCGATGACCTCAAAGAAAATAATAAAGCTGATGCAATATTATGTTGGTTTCTTCCCCAATTCTCCACTCATTTAAGTTTCTAAATATAAATTTTATTTTTCAATTAGATTATGTTATTAATTAGTTTTAAAAAATAATCTGCAACCTTAAAAAACTTGTAACAAATCAGATATCATTTTAGAAATAATGAAGACATAACAAAATAATCTTAGTTATTATAAATTAGATTAAAGCTAGAAAGTGAGCATGTCATATTCATACATTTATACCCAAATTAGAAAAAAAATTGAATTTTTTTAGTTTAGTTTTTTTTTTCGATTTTTTTTGAAAAAAAAAAACTGAAAATTTTATTTCATAATTTTATTTTTGAGTTTCATATTTTTTTTAAATATTCGTTATGTTTTTTATATTTATTTTTTAAAAGTTAAAAAAATAGAATAATATTTGACTTCGTGGTGTTTCATTGGTGAATCGATAGTCGGTGTATAATTATAATTTTAATGAGTTGTATTTTAATTTAATTGATATAATGGTAATATAGTATTTTACATGTATTTTTGTTTTAAAAAATTTGGGGGTGAAATTAATAAAAAAGAAGGTAAATAACTAATAACCCATATAAATAATTGGATTTAGTTACATGTATGTAACTTGTACACATAAGTGCCTAAAAAAAAGGAAGTGTCTAAAAGAAGGAAGTGTGGACTTAGTTAAAAAGGAGGGTAAATAGCTAGTTACATACATGTAACTGGTACACATAAGTAATTGCCATTCAATATAGATCAGCGAGACTCACAACAAACTCAATATAGAAGAGAGAGAGAGAAATGTTTTAATTAAGTTATTTTAATTGGGTTGGGATAATTAAGTTAATTAGGTGTTTAAATTTTAAATTGAATTAAAATAGTGTAAGTTGTGAACTTATAGAGTGACATTTTTTTTAAAAAACAAAATGACTTAGTTTTCATTATTGCAAACGCAAAGTGGGGCCGAGAGCCCTTCCACATTGATCGGAGGGTCTACCCAACAATGAGACGTGTCGAACAGTCGAACACTTCTAGCTATAGAATGTGCTAAAATGTTTGCACTTCTATTGACATAAATCACTGTTACATCCCTGAACTGAGCCAACAAATCCTTACATGCTATAATGTAATCGCCAAAGGTGGAGTGAGAGATTTCCGTCGAATTAATTAATCGCGTCCACTACTAGTTTTGCGTCCCCTTCAATTATGCAATCATCTTTTCCTAGGGATTTAAGCCATGATAATGCTTCATAGAAGCCAATTGCTTCTCCAATTTTCGCTTCAAAGTAGCCTTGCAGAGTAATAGATTTACCACCTAAAATGATACCTTGCTCGTTGCGCATAACAATGCCCATTCCCGTCTGGTTAGTGTCCATAAACAGCGCTGCGTCAGTATTTAATTTCAGCGCACCTGAGGGGGGCGTGTGCCAAACCATACACTGATTGTGGGTCGATGTACTTCCCCTACCCTTGTCCCTTCGAGCCGCCTTCCATTCACGCCAAAAGGAGGCTAATATATGCACGACTTCATTCGTTCTTCTCTTGGTTCCTTCCCAAATCATGGAATTTCTTTCTTTCCAGATTTGCCAGAAAACCATAGCAAAGCATTCTCTAACCTCCTTGATTGGGCCACTGCACATATTAAGAATCCAATCTTTCCACTCCGAAATGTTGCCGGCAACGTTGTCTACTTTTGAGAGTAGACCAGCAACAGACCAGCAGGAGCGTGCATACGGACAATGCACAAATAAATGTCATTCGTCTTTGGTTTCCACTGCACATAAAGAGCAAGTCGTGTCCAAAACAACCCGTTTGGTATGGAGGTTATTTTTTGTAGGCAAACAGTGATGCCCAGCTCTCCAGAGGAGGTCCCTTACTTTAGGTGGAACATCTAGGCTCCAAATCGCCCTCCAATCCCTTGTCACATTCAGCGTAGGGTTCATGATGCTTTCCATTCTTAATTTGTATGCGGTTTTCACACTATACTTACCAAGTGCATCAGGGCTCCATATGAGTCTGTCCTCCGCTCCAACTGGCGGGAGCGGTGTGTTTATAATTTTTTTAGCATCAAGGGGCAATAGCTCGCGTACTAAGTCTGTATCCCATGTGCGTGATTCCATATCAAACAGAGCTGAGACATGTAGGTCTTCAAGCCCATCAATCTGTTTTGATTCAATCATCCCATTGTCTGCATTCAGCAGCCACGGGTCTTGCCATATTCTCACACCTTGACCTGTTCCCAATTTCCATCTTAAACCTTGTTTGATAAGATTTTGTGTGGTAAATATGCTTGTCCAAACGTAGCTGGGGTTGCTCCCTGAAGTAGCTGATACAAACTCCCCCTTGGGAAAATAGCGTGCTTTTAGAACTTTGCATACCAGTGATTTCGGCTCCGAAATCAGTCTCCATCCCATCTTTCCAAGCAATGCGAGATTGAAGCTATATAAATCTCTGAAGCCTCGCCCTCCATTTGATTTATCCATACACAACTTTTCCCATCTGAGCCAATTGATGCCTTTTGACTCATCTGTGGATGAACCCCAAAAAAATTTATTTATCATGGTTTGGAGTTCCTTCAAGAGCATTGCAGGGAGTAAAAATGTAGTCATACAGTAGACGGGAACTGATTGCGCCGCAGCCTTAATGAGAATCTCCTTGTCGGCTTTCGAGAGTTTTTTGCTGCGCCAACCTTGTAATTTTGCCCATAGGCGATCTTTTATGTATCCAAGAATCTCGCGTTTGTTGCGACCAATAAGAGACGACATTCCAAGGTATTTTCCGGTGTTTAGATCATTGTGCACCCCCATAATATTCATTACAGCCGCCTGCTGTTCCTGGCTTACATTTTTGCTGAAATGTACACCCGACTTCGAGTAGTTAATTGTTTGCCCATAGGTTCTTTCATATGTATCCAGAATTCTTTTCAGAGCTTGACTCTCCGCTGTTGTCGCTTTGCAGAAAAGTAAGCTATCGTCTGCGAATAACAGGTGCGTGATTGGCGGGGCTAGGCGACATACCCTGTTGCCGTGAACGCTGCCTTCTTCATTCGCATGATTAAGCGCCGCTGATAAACCCTCTGAACACAGAATAAAAAGGTACGGAGATAGTGGATCACCTTGACGAAGACCTCTTTCAGGAAAGATGGGGCCTATTTCCTCTTCATTGACCTTGACGTTGTAGCGAACTGATCGAACACACATGTTTATCCAAGATATCCATCTCTCTGCAAAGCCCAGTTTGTTGAGAATTTCTTCAAGGTAATTCCAATCGACACGAACATAGGCCTTGCTTATGTCGATTTTAACTGCCATATCAGCCCGGGTTCCGGTCCTTCTGTTCTTCATTGAGTGGATCGTCTCGAAGGCAATCAGGATGTTGTCTTGGATTGAACGACCCGAAACAAATGCCGATTGTGCTTTATCTATTAAATCTGGCAAAACCTCTTTCAAGCGATTACACAGGACTTTTGAGATAATTTTATACACCACGTTACATAATGAAATTGGTCTCAAATCGCGTACCGTTTCTGGTGAATCTACCTTTGGCAGTAGCACGATCTTGGTGTTGTTTAGATCTGGTGGGAGGGAGCCCCTTGATAACCAGGACTTTGCTTCTTGGAACACATCTTCACCCAGAAGGTCCCAATGGTGTTGATAGAAAAGGGGGTTGAACCCATATGGTCCTGGTGATGTATCCCCCTTCATTTGGTGCACCACTTTATCAAATTCCGTCTTGCTTAATTCCTTGGTCAGATTGTTGTTCTGGTCCTCAATAATCTTGCTCCTAACAGGTTGTAGAAAAATGGAGCTATCTTCCCTTGTTGTATCATGTTTGAAGATATCTCCAAAATATTCTTGCACCACCCTACAAATATCAGCATGTGTCGACACCCATTCTCCTTGATTATTTTTCAGACGATGAATCCTGTTTCATTTCTTACGAGTAGAGGCTAACTGATGGAAAAATTTGGTATTGAGGTCCCCTCCCCGAAGCCAGTGTACTTTGGCCCTCTGCCTCCAGTACGTCTCCTCTTGTTTTAGAATTCTCCCCAATTCCGCCCGGGCCATCGCATAGTTAGTTCTGCCGACCTGACTCATATTACCTTGGAGGCATGATATGCGATGCTCTAGGTGCCTTTTTAATGCTCTGAATCTTAAGTCGACATTCCTATCCCATATCATAAGTGTTTCACTTGTGGCCTTTAATCTTGAGGTCACTTCCAGGTTTTTGAAATTCTCCCAACACCGCTTGATCTCCTCTTTCAGGGATGGTTCCTCCAACCATCTATTTTCAAAACGGAATGTCTTTCGTCTGAGGCAAGCTACCGTTGGGGAGGTAGACAGAATGATAGGTGTGTGGTCCGAACATGGAGCTATCAGGTTGTGAAGTTCCGCGTTTTGAAATCGGGCATGCCAATCTGGGTTCGCTAGTGCCCTATCCAACCTCTCTTTAACTGCCGAATGTGGCTCCCGGCCTCTACTCCATGTGAAACGATGCCCTTGTAATGGGATATCCGTGAGGTGGCAATCGTTCACCGCGTCACGAAAACCACGGAAAAGTGCTTGGGGATGTGGTACCCTCCCTCGTTTATCTGAGGGGGAGAGAAGATCGTTGAAGTCACCAATGCATACCCACAAGAGGAGTGTTTCCGACAGGAGCGTTCTGGGTAGCCATAAAACCCAGTTAATCTCCAGTCCCCATTCTCATCATGGATGTGCATATTAATATGGTTCCGGGAGTAATTCAAAACAGAGCATGTGTTATTATTCCAAAATATGGCTAAGCCACCACTATGGCCAATACAATCGACTGAAAAATAAGAATTAAAATTCAACTTGACACGATTGGATTCTAAACGAACCCCATAAGAAATGGTTTCTGCGAGAAAGACAATATCGGGCTTCTAAGCTCGGACGAGCTCGCACAATGCCGAAACTGCAGCTGGATGGCCCAAACCCCTACAGTTCCAACTTAGAATTCTCATTTGTCCCGGCTGGCCTCCGAGCCAGGACCAGTCGATAAAAAAATATCCTCATCTTCGTTTGTAATTACGATTGCTTTTCCATGTAAAATATTCTGGCGTTTTCTTTTCCTTAATTCCAGGAGTGCCACATCATCATTTTCCCTTTCTTCATCCCCAGCAGAGTCAAATGAGTACATTGGATTATTAATTATTGCATTATTTCTGGGAACTCCACAAAAATATGTTTCTCCCGTAATTGACGTTCTTTGAATTTGGGAGTTAATTGTAACTGCTATGGACTTCCCCTAGTTTCCGCGCTGATTTGGCGTTTCCGAATTCAAATTTTATGTTCCGTGGTTTGCATTAACTCTTTCCCCTTTTGTTGCCTCCGGCCCCGTCTTGTCGTCGGAATCTTTGCGCAGCCACTTTTCTCCCGTTAGTGTCGGCTTCCTCCTGTCCGGGGCTACTAGGTTAGTGCCCCATTCATAGACATCCGACTCCAGCCCCGAGTCGAACTTTGCGGTACAATAGTTGACTGTGTGGTCTAACATGCCGCAGAAGAAGCAGAAGGATTTGAGCCTCTCGTATCTGAATGTCATTGTGATGGAGGAGCCATTCCCGAGCCTCGTCGTTCTCGAGTGTTTTAGCGGGATGGTCACGTCCACTTCGACTCGAATGCGCATGTATTGTTTCCACACCGCTCTTTTATTCGAGTTGTCGTATTCCAAGAATCGGCCAATGTAGTTTCCCATTGCAATCCCTACATTTTCCTCAAAGAAACCAATGGGTATATCATATATTTGTATCCAAAAAGGGGTGGATTTCAGAGGAACTTGGATAGGGATGTCTCCTCTGGTGAGATGGTGCATGATCAGCATGTTATTTCCAACATGTCATGGCCCTCCCGTAAGAATCCTGTTGAGGTCCATCATGTGGTTAAAGTTACAAATGAGCCTTCCTTCACCCACTTCGTTTATCATCATGCCCCGGGATGGCCTCCATAGAGAGGCAATTCGGTTCTTTGTTAGGTTGAAAGAGAGGTTGGGGTCTGTGAGGAAACGAACCAATAGGCTTTGTCTTGCTTCGTTGTTGTTTTCCTGCTCGGCTCCAATTGCATCATCAAGGAAAAATTCGGCATCTTTTCCGTTTGGGCCTATATTTAGGTTCTCCATATTGCCAAAGAGAAGCAACTCTCCCGCATAAATAGTCACTATGAGTTGCTAGAAAGGAAACTGGCTCGGTGGCTTCAAGTATTGGAAGATTTCAAGGGATTGAAAAGATATCAAAAGATCAAGGAAGATCAAGCAAGATCGAAGAGAATTAGCAGAATATCGACCCGGATCTCAACAGAGGAGAGAGCTTCAATTCTAGAGTGACATTTTTTTAATTAGATTAATGTTGTAAGAGTGAAAGTTATACTCTGTATGAGTTATTTTCTTTTTGGAGTGTGCAAGTAATGTTGTAATATTCCATTAAAGAAAGTGCATAAGTAATCATAAGACGAAGATAGTATATAATTCGTGCATGCAATACTCAATTCGTTCTTGAATTAATAGAAGACAAATTATACATACAAATAGTCAACCACGTGAACGATCTATTTTGCACTCTTGATATGTTGTGCATAAATTCTATATAAACATGATCGATCTCTTCTAGGTGCATTCTTGATAAATTGTGCACATATTTTATGTGCATATACATTTTTTAGAGTTTTTTTTTTTTAATCCCAACATAAAAAAATAATCCAGAAGTTGACTTGGTGATATGGGGTTAATATAAATACGAAATTACCGCAGACAAGTAAGGATGACAGTGGGGCAGAGTAGGGTGGGTATCTCAATATCCAATCATGCCTTGCGCATATACGCATTCGTCTTGTCCTGTCTCATGATCTGCTACGGAGCAGCATTTTAATCCCTGCCCCACGATTGATACGGGGCAACATTTTGAGCCCGGTCCCGCCCCAGGTCTCATTTTACACACACACACATGAATGAAAATATTCAAAATGAAATAAACTATACATTAAAATTCACCTTTAAACTAAACATTAAAATTCCACAATATCATATTCAAGATGAACAACTAAATAATCAAATCCACGACAATTTCATGTTCAAAATTAATGATAACTGTTGGGATATGAATCCTAGAACAAGTCCTAAATGATGAATAAAAGATAAAAGATGAAGTTTTGATAAGCCAAAAGAAGACTTGAATATTTTATAAGTATTGATTGATCTAGTCTAGTTGAGTTGAAGTCATCTTGTACAGATCAGTAGAATTCACAAGACAAGTACAGTTTTATAATACAAGTATTATTGAAAGATAAGTACGATTTATAAGTACTTCATATTTGTATATGTTAGATTGTTATTGAGCTATAATTATTGTATAGAACTCATGTTTTTATATGTAATAGATAGATTCAGTGTATAGTTATAAGTTGACTAAGCTTTGTTATAAAAGCTTAATGTAATGTAATAGTCTTGATAGGTTAGATGATAGGACTAGATTAGTTCTATTAGAAGTCTACTGCACAAGAAGAGAAGACCAGTCTACTACTCAAGACAGGTGGACTACAAGTCAAGTGCATCTACTAGACTACACAAGACAAGTTAACATGAAGTTAGTTACAAATACGCGTGAAAGATAAGGATGGAGAAGTTAGTTATGGAATAACTAATTCGTAACAAGAAACGCGTTTATGGAAAAGAAGATTCAGTTGAAATCAGTTATCAAGAAAGGTTGGTTACAACTACCTGAATTCTTGAAGTTCGAAGTCTATAAATACTTGAAGGAGTTTATCACTTGAAGACTACTGACGACTGAAAACAGACTACTGATAATCGAGATACTGATTACTGAGATATTGATACTGCAAGCATTATTGAAGATTCAAGTGAAGTTTTCTCTCAGAGATTGAAGTTCAGAAAGTAAAGCTACACAAGACAAGTGAAGATCAGAAGGCTACTACTGAACGGAAGAGAAGTTTTATTTTCTTTTGTTATTTCAAGTTGCTAGATACTTGTAAATCGCTAGTAAGATCGAAGATATATCTGGAGATATAATCGAGAAGATCTAAGTCTTATTTCTTGGGACTTAAAGCCACAAGAACATATTACTCCATTGGACGAGTTAATAAGAATTTCACAACTGGGTTTGTGAGAGTGGATGTAGACAAGTTGTCGAACCACTATAAATCTCGTGTTCGATTTACTTTACTGTTTTTGTTTGTTGTTTAATTGATTAATTGTTTAGTTAATTGAATTACATAACTGATCTAGACTAGTTGAGTATACATAAAACAGAGTTCTCGAATTAAGTTGAGTATAAACTTTAATTGGGCTCATTGTTAATTTCGTATTCCGCACATTGTAATTCTGATATATCGAAAGATTTTAGAAAAGTCTATTCACCCCCCTCTAGACATTTTCTTTAGCTTCCCTCGATATTAACTCAACTTAGGGACCTACAAGTGGTATCAGAGCAGTAGTTTACGAACTGCTGTTTCTTGATAACCGACTTAAGACTTAGGGTGAAGTCTTGGTCCTTGATTGTTCTTGTATACGTGTTCTTGATCATATTCTTGTAACATCTGTTTTCGTGCTCCCGGTTCGTGACTTATCTGTTATTCTTGGTCATAACTCTACTTAGCACTTATTTCTTGAAATCATGTCTCTTGAGATCAGCGCTAACAAGCTACCTAAGTTCCAGGTACAAGACTACGACTATTGGAAGCTAAGGATGGAAGCCATCTTCAGCTCCACTTACGACTTAATGATCTCCGTCGTCACTGAAGGTCCAATTGTGACCATGATCCCCAATACTGCTGCCCTTGATCCAAATCAACCAGTGGGTACTCTCGTCAAGAAACCAAGGTCAGAACTAACCTCTGAAGAAATGAGACAGAATAATTTGGATAGCTTGGCCAAGAATTACATCTTACACACTCTTCCTAACGAGTATCTGGGAAAAGTGTTAAAATGTAAAACTGCCAAAGAAATGTGGGATCGCCTAGCTATCATTTGTGAAGGGACATCCCTAATCAAAGAAAGCAAGCTTTCTACTGCAGTCCAAAGATTCGAATCATTTCATATGAAAGCTGGTGAAACAATAGACCAGTTGGATACTCGTTTTACTAAAATCATGAATGACTTGGAAGTCCTTGGTAAATCTTATACTCCTCGTGAAATCAATCTTAGGATTCTCAAAAGCCTTGATAGTCGATGGAAGATGGTAAAAATGCTTGTTAAGAATACCCAAGATATAGACGTATGGACAGCAGAAACAATGTTTCAAACTCTAAAGGCCCATGAGTTTGATCTAGACGAAGATGAACCCATAGTAAGTAGTGACAGAGAACATGCTGTATCTAAGAACGTTGCTTTTAAGGCTAGTTCGTCTAAGATAGACAGGTCTAAGACTAAGACTAGGTCTACTTCTGTGAAAGACGAGTTAGATACTGATCTTAGTCTGAAGGATCAGGTAAGCCTCATGGTTAGAAAGTTTGATAGGCTGAATAAACGTTTCGGAAGATATAAGAAGTTCTATAGAGAACATAGAGGGTCTGCTTCTAAGAACTCGTCTGAGACCAGACGAGACCGAAACTCGTCCGAAAGGAGAGACGAAGTCTCGAAAGGTAACAGACAAGATAGAGAGTCTGATGGGAGGAAGATTACTCGTTCTGATAGACGTGATAAACGAAGGAACAACTCTCCTATTAAAAAGGCTACTAATGATATCTTGTGCTATAACTGTGAGAAGCCAGGTCACTACATATATGAATGTCCAGACCTGAGTACTGATGATCGAGAAGAACGCAAAGCACGAAGGGAAAGAAGATACAACCGTGGTAAGAAGGCAATGATGGCCAATGATGACTCTGACTCTGACTCAGACAAGTTGCCATCATCCTCATCTAGCTACCCGTCTGAACCAGATCACGATGAAGCTTTCATAGTAGATGATGGTCTATGCTTCATGGCTAAAATCGACCAAGAGGTATCATCTGCTACTTCCTTTCAATCTTGTGATGAATCAGATTCTGATGAAAGCGACACTGCCAGTAGCAAAGTAGGGAGTAGTCTTCAGCACTCTACTAGTGCAGTTGAAGACGACCTCCTACTTGCCAACAAGGCATTCATTGAAGTCAGTGACGAAAACATCATCTTAAGACAAGAAATCATTGATCTTAAGGAAGCTCAGTCTAAAGTAGATCCTAATATAACAGTCCTAAATGAACGCTTGCAAGAAGAGTTGAGACAACTCAAAGACAAGTGTGCATTAACAGACAAGTTGTATCAAGACCTACTTAAGACACATGCTACTGAGAAACATGAATTCAATGTTTTACAAAGCAAGTTCAAAAAGCTTGAAGAACGTAATAAGTTCTTAGAAACCGAGGTTGTCACTCTAGACCTTAAACTTACTGACCTGGTTAACTCATCTAAGGTTAACCTTGAATTGTCAGATAGGTATAGGGCTCCTGCTGACAAGACAGGCATAGGTGCTGAGACATCCAGCTCGTCTACTCAAGTTCCTAAGAACCCTACTATTTTCATCTCAAGTTCTTTGACTAATGATAAAGGAAAAGAACCAATGATATACGATATTGACACTCCATCTAAAGGTACTGTACCAAAACAAGCTCAAGTTAACATTCCAAATACCAAGGGAGGTAAAAAGAAAGTTAACAACAAGCCTGTTCCGTTTAAGACAAGTCAACAAAGGACTAGGAATCGTGGACGACCAAATCAGGTCAGATACGAGGACTGGTATCCTGAGGAGACGAGTACTAAACTAGTACAGACTAGACGACAAGAGTCTAGACCTCCTTTCATAAGGCAGTCTCAACTCTACTCGTCTAGACCTAGACATGAAGGTCCAAAATATCGTACACAAGCTGTTCTATATCCTCCACCTTTGTCATATGATATCAAAGGAGAAGAAAGACCTAAACATGTCTATAAACCGTATGGACCTAATGCATACAAACCTTACTCTGACTATCATAGACAAGTGCCTGCTCAAGTAGAGATTAAGTCAAAAGGCTATCTCCAAAGAGTAGACCCGAACTCAACTGATAGGCCAGATAAGGACAACAAGGTCTTATTTTGCAACAAATATGGTCGTAAGCTCAGAAGATCAAACTTGTTCAGGACTCCAATGTACATTTGGATTCCATTGAACTCGACTAACCCCCCAGGACCCCAATAAACAAGGAGGGTACCTAAATTATGTATTGTCATCCGATGCAGGGTCGACTCGATCTATACAAGAAAGGTGGTTCAACAGGAGAAACTTGGTACATAGACAGTGGCTGTTCGCACCACATGACTGGTACCAAGACTCTCTTATCAAACTACCATGAGCAAGAAGGACCAAAAGTAATATTTGGTGATAGCTCCATTGCTGTTACTAAAGGATTTGGTTACATTCGGAATGGAGACATAGAGATTCAAGATGTTTCTTATGTTGAAGGCTTGAAATACAATTTACTCTCTGTTTCACAATTTTGTGATCGTGGATACAAGGTGCAGTTCAAGAGTCAGAAATGTGAAATCATTGACAAAAAGACACACACAGTCTTACTGGTCGGCATTAGACAAGGAAGTGTGTACATAGTGAACTGGAACAGTTGTCCGAGGGACACCTGTCTACTTACTAAGAATCCTAAAGAACTCGGCTGGCTCTGGCATAGACGCCTTTGTCATCTAAACTTTAAGGTTCTTAATAAGATAGCCAGAGACTACCTTGTGGAAGGTATTCCCAATGAAGTCTACTATAAGTCACATGTATGCACGTCCTGTCAAAAAGGTAAACAGGTAAAGGGTTCTTTTAAATCTATTCCATCCCTCTCAACCAGTAGAGTTCTTGAACTTCTACATATGGACTTACATGGCCCAATAACTCCTCCAACTTTGAACGGTAGAAGGTACACACTTGTTGTGGTAGATGACTATTCTAAGTTCACTTGGGTAGTCTTCTTACACAAGAAGAGTGATACACAAACACTTTTGCCTGGTCTGTTGAAGAAGTTACAGGTTGAGAAGAATCAGTCAATTGTCAAGATCCGTAGTGACAAGGGTACTGAATTCATTAACTGCTATATTAAAGAATTTTGTTCTAAGCGTGGCATCCAGCACCTTACTAGTGCAGCTAGGACACCACAACAAAATGGAGTAGCAGAACGAAGGAACAGAACTCTTAAGGAGGCCTGCAGGACCATGTTGACAGAGTATAATACGCCTCAGAAATTTTGGGCAGAAGCCATCAATACTGCATGCCACTCACAAAATAGAAGTGCTATCAATAAAGCACTAGGTAAGACGCCCTATGAGGTATGGAAAGGTAGAAAACCCAGAGTGTCATATTTTCATATATTTGGATGCAAGTGTTTCATCCATAACAATGGGAAAAACAAGTTGAATGCATTTGATGCTAAAGCAGACGAGGGGATATTCTTAGGATACTCCTCGACTAGCAAAGCATTTAGAGTATTCAACTACTCAACCCTTTGTGTGGAAGAAACACCACATGTGGTTTTCGAAGAATCTCAATAGGACTCATCTACCAACAAGATCAGTGAGAAAGTTACTGAGCTAACTGTCGAATCTGACAAAGACTCAGAGGTATATGAATCCGTTCAAGCATACAATCCATTCATGAAAGCTCTCGAGTCAGATGACCAGAAGAAGGTAAGTTCTCAAGGTAACTCTACTAGACCAGTTGACATGCCTAAACTAGTCGACTCGTCTACTCCCATTAAATCTTCTGATGATAATGATGTTGACATGCATGATGCTGTACATGATATAGATGATAGTACTATTGTTAAGAATAGAAATACATGGAAATCAGCGCATAATACTGAAAATATTATTGGTGACTCTACTGTTGGTGTTAAGACTAGACGACAACTCTTTGAGTCGCAAGAACAATCTAGTCCATCTTTGTTTTGCTGGTGTTGTTTCCTCTCATCTATCGAGCCAAAAACCATTAATGAGACATTGGCTGATAGTAATTGGATCATTGCTATGCAAGACGAGTTGAATCAGTTTGTTCGAAACGACGTCTGGGAACTTGTCGATAGACCGAAACATCATAATGTAGTTGGCACTCGATGGATTTTCAAGAATAAGAAAGATGAGAATGATGTAGTTGTTCGTAATAAGGCTAGACTAGTTGCCCAATGCTATTCACAAGCTGAAGGCATAGACTATGATGAAACATATGCTCCTGTTGCTAGACTAGAAGCCATTCGATTGTTCCTTGCATATGCTGCTTACATGAAATTTACTGTATATCAAATGGATGTTAAAAGTGCATTTCTTAACGGTATTCTTGCGGAAGAAGTGTATGTTGAACAACCCCCAGGTTTCGAAGTCAAAGGTAATCAGGTATACAAATTAAAGAAGGCCTTATATGGACTAAAGCAAGCTCCAAGAGCCTAGTACGATACTCTTTCTCAATTTCTATTAGAAAATGGTTTTACTAAAGGCAAGGTAGATAGAACCTTGTTTAGAAGACAAGAAGGGAAAGACATTTTACTCGTCCAAATTTACGTAGATGACATCATTTTTGGTTCACCTAACAAAAAGCTGAGTGAAAGTTTCTCAACACTCATGCAAAGTAAATTTGAGATGTCTATGATGGGTGAAATGAACTACTTTCTTGGACTTCAAGTAAAACAGACCCCAGAAGGGATTTTCATAAATCAAGCAAAATATACTCGTAATCTACTAGACAAGTATGGTATTAAGACATGTAAATCCTCTGGAGTACCTATGCAACCTACTTACAGGATGGATCCAGACGAGAATGGTAAATGTACTGATCAAACTCATTACCGTGGTCTTATTGGTTCATTACTCTACTTGACTGCTAGTAGACCTGATATTGCATTTTCTGTTGGTGTATGTGCTCGTTTTCAATCTAATCCAAAAGAGAGTCATATGGAAACCACTAAAAGGATTTTGAAATATTTGAAAGGAACCATCAATCGTGGTATATGGTATCCTTCAAATGATGATCTATCTCTAAGTGGCTACTCTGATTCTGATTTTGGTGGTTGTAGAATAGATAGGAAATCTACATCTGGTTCTTGTCAATTCTTAGGCACAAAACTCATTTCATGGTTTTCGAAAAAGCAGACAAGTGTTGCTACCTCTACTACTGAAGCCGAGTACATGGCTGCTGGTAGTTGTTGTAGTCAATTATTATGGCTTATTCAACAGCTTAGAGATTATAATATTTGTGAATCAAATGTTCCAATATTCTGTGACAGTAATAGTGCTATTGCCATTACACAAAATCCTGTTCTGCACACACGTTGTAAGCATGTTGATGTGAAACACCATTTCATACGTGATCATGTAGAAAAGAAGGATATTCGCATGGAAAAGATTCATACTGATTTTCAAAGAGCTGATATTTTCACAAAACCATTAGCTGAGGCCCGATTTCATGAATTATGCATTAGTCTAGGACTAATTGATCTTGATCCTACAAGTATATAGCAATGTACTAACCAGACAGGTACTGTCCTAAGAAGAAAGGAGAAATAGACAAGTTACCACGAAAGGCACAAAGCACTCATCTACTCACTCAACAGACAGGTATACAAGGTCAGACAAGTTGACCAAACAACCCGATGAGGAAGCTGGTAAAGCTGAGGGTAGTACTAAGGGAATAAACATTTAAGGGGGAATCTTTGATTTCTTAAAAAATCCTTGTGTTGACTCTTTAGTTTGGTAACAGTCATCTTGTTTGAACCTTGATTATTGATTTGAATTGATATTCATTCTATATATTCTACTCGACTATCTGTCGTACTAATAAGACAGGTACATAAAACTGTTCGACATTCAGACAGATACGCACAGTCGAAGGGGGAACTCATCAGGTGGACATAAGACTACTCGTCTTGTGCCATTAAGCCTACTCGCCTTATGAAGCTTAATCCTACTCATCTGTTCTGGATGGACTCGAACAGACAAGCTAAGTTTTCTTTGATTTAAATAGAATATGTGTTAAGGTGTTTACTCGAAACAAATTAACGATGTCAAAGTAATGTGATTGTGTTAAAATTTGGAAATCCTAGAATTGGATTTATAAACCACTAGTTAATGAGGTGTACACATTTAATTCATGCCAAAACATGACCTAGATAGGTCAGATGAGTACACTCTTTAATTTTGCACATAAGAGAGGCGGATTTCAATTTGTACAAAATCAATTCACATTTTTATCTAGGTTCCGTAACCGAATGCCAAAGGTCTCAACCGTTGGATCTAATTTTTCAATCTTGACCGTTGGATCAAAAAATTCAGTTTTAAACAAAACCCAACACTTGCACACGTCTTGCCTCACATTTTTCATAACTCTTCTACTCGCCTAACAGTAATTTACTGCATAATCCATTGTTTGTGTTCATTACAAATCTTTTAACATGTCGATTCGATCTATTTTCGATGTTAGTACCAACATACAGGCACCGTTTGATCTAGGCAGATACATTAATGACAACAAGGTGCATGTTGAACCGTCCCTGTTTTTTGGTGGAAATCACACAGTCGAAAATGAAGAAATTCTGACCAAGTGCACAAGATGCGGGCTAAAACCTTATTTGGAGGCGTTTCCTAAGGTTGTTCTGGAAGAGGAGGTTCTGGAATTCTATGCTAATGCCACCAGAAGAGGAGATGTCATCGAATCTTTTATCGGTTCAAATCGAGTGGAAATCACTCGTGAAGCTCTTTTTGAAAGACTAAGGTTGCCCATCGGAACTATTGATGTGGAGAAGTATGCGGAAGGGCAAGAGATGAGATATTTAAGCATTTTCTGTGGAAGGAAGATGAAGCTGAAACCAGATGGTAAAGCTATTACAGCCAAGAAGGGTGAGCTCCTAGAAAAATATCGCACTCTACTGGACATAGCTAGCAAGATGCTTCTATGTGCCACTGGATCTTTTGACTCAGTCACCCAAGTCAAAACAAGGATTATGGCAGCTATCTATGATGGAATTACTGAGGGTAATTGGTTTAAGTTAATAGCTGACAGGATGATGCACTTCGAAAGAAGTGTTAGGGTGGATATTGATACTCGGAACTGGGTGGTCTCTCAAGCAGTTGGATATGGAAACAAGCTGAGCATATTACTCCCACTGTTGATGCCCAACAAGACCAATTGGAGCAAGGGAAAGCCGTTTCATCCTCTTAAGTTCTATCTAAAGAAAGAGGCTCTGAAGAAGCAGGTTGCTGGAAGGCCAGCTGCTCCTAGACAGGTTCAGTTTGATGAATCTGAAGTATTGCCATATGCGGATTCGGACAGTTCTTCACAAGCCGGGTCTAAGGAAGCTGAGTCCAGTGCAGACGACTCGAAGAAGACTCAATCGGATGGCGAGTCAAATCAAGAGGAGGAGTCGAGTGACCAAGTACCTGAGATGTATACTCTTGTGAGAGTTGGAACCCCACCTCCACCAAAAGAGTCGAGTCACCAGGTTGGTATCTCTTCACAAGCCTTGTCAATTCCTTCTCTCTCTCTCTCTACTGTTCGAACCAAGGCTAGATCACATCGATCTAGGCCTCGTCCTTTAACCTCAACCTCACATGTACTGGCGGCATTACCGCTTAGAGCCAGTCATCCCCAAATCACTCCCAAACATGATACAACTGATACTTCTACAGTTGTCATACCTGACCAAGCCACATCAAAGCCCACAGAAACCACAGCCTTTACTCCCTCTCCCTCACCAGAATATGGTGAACCCTCTAACCCATCTACTTCAGACAAGAAGCCAGTTGCCACTGCAACAGCTGAGTTAGAGACCCCATCTACTCAGGACCCGTCTGTTGTTAGATTTGAATCCTTAGTGTATTATCCAATGTGTCTACGAGAGAAGAGGATTCGTGCTCGAGTTTCAAGAAATCTTCAGAAGACGCTCTCAACGCTTGACATCGACACAGCTTCTGAACAGTTTGAAAAGCTAGTCAGGGTTTGCACATGGTTCGCTTTGAAGAAGTCTTCTACGGATGATCTTTTTGAAGTCATTCAAGGCATGGGCGGAATCTCCAATTTTATGGATTGGGAGATGGAACAAAAAGAAACTAGTGGAGTTAAGGATCACTCCGAGCTATTCCCTCGCAAAGCCCTGGTTGATCTAGTCAAAAAGCTTCTGCATATTCCAGATGGTGTTATTGAGGATGTATTTGCTTTTGACGTTGGAACCCAGACTGATCTGGTGGAAGACGAGATCAAGCCGGAAGTAGCTGAGATTGCAGTCCAGACTTCAGAACAATTGGAAGAAATTGTTGATAGTGATGAAGATGAAGTCGACTCACTCATGCTTGGAAAAGAAGATGCTGAGTTTTTGGATGCTGAGATGTTTGATGAAGAAGAACTCAACGCAGTTGATAATGTTGTTGGAACTTCCAGTACTACTCAAGCTGTGCCAGACAGATTTCTGGATGATTTAAAGACTGATCTGAGAAGTGTTGTTCATACTGCCATAGATGAGTTCTTGAACTTGAAAATGAAGGATGTGCTAATAGCACAGAATCAGTCACTTGTTGACCAATCCAGAGACTTATTTGTTGGTGAAATCAACAAGATGGACTCGACTTTCCGAGAAGAGCTGTTTGCTCAAGTTGAAGATTTTCTGTGGAAACAAGTTGATGTTTCAGAAAAGAGATCAATATCTTTTGCTCGATCGCTAGCAGAAGAGTCAAGCAAAATGGAAAGACTCTACAGTGTTAAAGTTGCCATTGCTGATGAACAGAGAAGGGAAGCACAAGATCAGTTGGTGCGTTCTCGGGTTGTTCTACATGAGTTAACTGAACAAAATACTCTTCTTAGACAGACGGCTACTCAATTGAAAGATGAACTAGTTTCCTGTACACAGAAGTTGGAACTAGTTACTGAACGCTTAGACAAGATGAGCAATGCGGAATCGCATCAGAAGCACATTGAGTCAGCTGCTGAAGCGATGAAGGAAGCTTTGAAGGTAGAAATGACTCGCTTTACTTCTCTTTTCACTCTTAAGGCAAGTGATGAAGCCAAAAAGGGGGAAGAGACAAGTAGAATTGAAGATATAATTGTAAAATCTGCTAGTACTGAACCGGAGATGAAAGCTGCTGCTATTGCAATTGAAGAACTAAGAAGGCCTAAAAGAGGCAGATTAGTGAAGAAGGTAGAACTAGAGCATGCTGAAACTGAAAAGCAGAAAAGATTAGAGAAAGGTAAAACTGTTGCATCGTCTCCTGAAGCAGAGATTCAGACCAGACGAGTTAAGAGGAAGCTGAGTATTGAAGAACCTACTGCTACTGCTGTAGTTGAGAAGAAACAAAGAATTGCAGATGATGAGATTCATTATGCAAGCAAGAAGAAAATTACAAAACATATTGAAAGGCTACAGAAGTTGAAAGCTGATGAAGACAAGATGGAAGACAAGTTCATTGATTACTTCATAGATAATGAGCATAGAGCTGAATGGATTGAAGTAAAGAGTCAATGGGAACTTGATCATTGGATCATCAGGAAATATGGTAATGCTGAAAGCCAAGATGAATTATACTCTTTATTTGACAGGTTCATGGAAGGACAATACAGGAAGTTATGGCATTTAATCCTAAGGATTTCTGCTAGTGCTAATTTCAACATTCTTGTTCCTGAATTTCCTAAATGGAAATGTCCCATGACAAGCTCAGGAAAAAGGGTTGATGTTAATCAAATCAAGAAATTCGAAGAAGAGCTGCTAGATAAAGAGAAGATTGAAGATGAAGATCATGTCAGTCTAATTCACAAGAGACTCCTTGATGCATTCTGTGTTCCAAACCCAGAAGGACGTACTCTTTCAGATTAGTTTTTTTTTGTTTGAAGGTTAGTTGTTTGTTTTTTTTCTCTGATATTTTGTTATTCAAAGTATGTGTAATCTACTGATCTATTTTGAATGAATGAAAGATAAGTACTATTTGATGATAAAAGACAAGGTAACTACTTAACTAGTCTACTATTGTGAAAAGATTCAAGTAGTTTTGGCTTCATCAAAAAGGGGGAAATTGTTGGGATATGAATCCTAGAACAAGTCCTAAATGATGAATAAAAGATAAAAGATGAAGTTTTGATAAGCCAAAAGAAGACTTGAATATTTTCTAAGTATTGATTGATCTAGTCTAGTTGAGTTGAAGTCATCTTGTACAGATCAGTAGAATTCACAAGACAAGTACAGTTTTATAATACAAGTATTATTGAAAGATAAGTACGATTTATAAGTACTTCATATTTGTATATGTTAGATTGTTATTGAGCTATAATTATTGTATAGAGCTCATGTTTTTATATGTAATAGATAGATTAAGTGTATAGTTATAAGTTGACTAAGCTTTGTTATAAAAGCTTAATGTAATGTAATAGTCTTGATAGGTTAGATGATAGGACTAGATTAGTTCTATTAGAAGTCTACTGCACAAGAAGAGAAGACCAGTCTACGACTCAAGACAGGTGGACTACAAGTCAAGTGCATCTACTAGACTACACAAGACAAGTTAACATGAAGTTAGTTACAAATACGCGTGAAAGATAAGGATGGAGAAGTTAGTTATGGAATAACTAATTCGTAACAAGAAACGCGTTTATGGAAAAGAAGATTCAGTTGAAATCAGTTATCAAGAAAGGTTGGTTACAACTACCTGAATTCTTGAAGTTCGAAGTCTATAAATACTTGAAGGAGTTTATCACTTGAAGACTACTGACGACTGAAAACAGACTACTGATAATCGAGATACTGATTACTGAGATATTGATACTGCAAGCATTATTGAAGATTCAAGTGAAGTTTTCTCTCAGAGATTGAAGTTCAGAAAGTAAAGCTACACAAGACAAGTGAAGATTAGAAGGCTACTACTGAACGGAAGAGAAGTTTTATTTTCTTTTGTTATTTCAAGTTGCTAGATACTTGTAAATCGCTAGTAAGATCGAAGATATATCTGGAGATATAATCGAGAAGATCTAAGTCTTATTTCTTGGGACTTAAAGCCACAAGAACATATTACTCCATTGGACGAGTTAATAAGAATTTCACAACTAGGTTTGTGAGAGTGGATGTAGACAAGTTGTCGAACCACTATAAATCTCGTGTTCGATTTACTTTACTGTTTTTGTTTGTTGTTTAATTGATTAATTGTTTAGTTAATTGAATTACATAACTGATCTAGACTAGTTGAGTATACATAAAACAGAGTTCTCGAATTAAGTTGAGTATAAACTTTAATTGGGCTCATTGTTAATTTCGTATTCCGCACATTGTAATTCTGATATATCGAAAGATTTTAGAAAAGTCTATTCACCCCCCTCTAGACATTTTCTTTAGCTTCCCTCGATATTAACTCAACTTAGGGACCTACAATAACTATTACATAAAAATTAAAATCCAAGGTTTTTACCACGAGCTCCACTTCTCCTTCATAGGAAGAGGCAGGACGGGACAAGTTAGAACAATAAATATGTAAATTCATGTCTGCCCTGCTCTGCGCGTGGGACGGAGCTATCCTGTCCCATTTTCATAATAGGGCAGGATGGGCGACATCAGAACAGGACATGTCATTTTGCCATCCGACATACAAGTGAAATTTACTATATATACACACTAAATAAACTTCAACTATCACAAAAAAGAATGGCATTGTTTAGGTAATGAACAATTGCATTAGTTGCACCAATGTATTTTAAAATTGTATTAATTGTTTATTAAAAAACAGGTCTTGTATGTATTAGGTGTTCAGATTTACTAATTTAGGATTTGTACATTCGTCACATTTCAGTTAAAATTAGTGTCGTATTTTATTTACTTGTAATTATTTATATAATTAATTAATATTGTACATTTAGTTCCTATAGCTTACACGTTTTAATTAAAACAAGTATCACATTTCTATTTAAGTTGATGTCACGTTAGTGTACCATAATCTAACTAAGTTAAATAACAAATGCTAACTCACAATAAATATTAGTCAACCATCCATTTAAAACTAAATCTCAATAATTATAATACTAAAAAAAATTGACTCACCGCTTCCTCAAAACTTCTCTCTAGAAGTTTTGCTCTCCTAAGTTTCTTGTAAACTTCTTTCCGTCGGCAACGGTTCAGTTCCCCCCCCCTCCCTTTTTAAAATCGGCCTATCAATTTACCTTGGTTGTGGTGTTGCTTTTCTCCACAAATTTTTTTTCTTGGGTATTGGGTAGTATCAATCATTAGATTTTGGAAAGATTTAAGCCAGTATAGGGTGTCTTCTACTCGCGTGTACATTGGGGGAGACCTTTCGTGTGGTTTGTTCTTGGATACAAATGATGAGGAGCCTCGTTTTGATTGGGCGAAGTATTTTTGGGGGTTTTTTTTCTGATTTTTCAGCCGGTTTGTAGTGGGATTGGGCCAGTGGTTTTTCACAAACCAGCTAATATTGGGGGCGCTTCTCCCTCTATTTATACTCCCCCAATTTTCTTCACCTCGTCACCTCCTCCACTATCTTTTCTTTGTTATCTCTTTTTTCCTCTTGGTTTTGTAATGGCAGAAAATCTCAATGAAATGATGGAGAGTTTTCGCATATCTAGTAAGGAAACTACACACATTGTAGCTCAACGAAATGAGTTAGCCATCCCAAAAAATACGCTTGCTATGAGATTCGTTGCTAGACGAACATTTAATGTTCGGGAACTGAAAGAATTACTGGTTCAGACATGGAGGTTGAGAACGCCATTGCAAATGTCGAGTGTGGGGGATGGACTTTTCCTTCTCACTTTTGGGGCTGCATCTGAAGTCAAGGCGGTCCTGGTAGGTCAGCCGTGGAATCTTCGAAAGTCACTTATGGCTATGAAGCTTTTGCATGGTGATGAAAAACTGGCCCAGTTGCAAATCAGGTATGTTCCTTTTTGGATTCAGGTCCATGGACTTCAACTCTATGCTATGAGCACGATTTTGGGCTTGAAGATTGGGAGTATTGTTGGTGAAGTGCTGGAGGTGGATGCGAAGGATGATGAAGTGGCCTGGGGGGAGTTCCTTCGAATTCGTGTTTTGATGGACATTACTCATCCGTTATGCCGCTTTTTCTACATCACGGTGGAAGAGGAGCCGGTTACGGCGGTGTTTCGTTATGAGCGACTATCTGGATTTTGCTCTCTTTGTGGTCATTTGCAGCACTCAGAGAATGATTGCTCTCTTGGCTTTGGTAAAGATGAGGACTGGCTTAAAAAGCATAGGTTCTTCCCTGCATGGTTACAGGCCGATAAGAAGAAAAGCCCTTCGGTGGAGGATCTGGAAAGTTTTTTCGAAAGCTTAAAGTTTAGGGCGGTGGAGCAGACTAGATTGCAAGATAAAGCCACAGACCAAACTAGGCGACTGGAGAAAGGTAAGGGGATTGTCATTCAAGAGAACTCTCCTGATCAGGCTACTGTGGGGGTGTTGCAAAGGAAAGTGGTGCATAGGCTTGATGAACTTTTCGGCAGGCTTGAGGATGAACATCGGGTGGATCGAGGTGTGGATGAAGCTAACAGTGGAAGGCTGGACCCTCGAACAGGTAAAGTTTTAACTCCTCTTTCTTTTGTGGTTCCTGACGGTTTTTAACATTGTTATGAGAAGGAGCCATTAACTGGAGTGGAAAATGGAAAGGACTATCGTGTGGTGCATTATGTTGGAAAAGATCTCAATACTAGTAATTATATCTCGTATGTGGAGGTCCTGCATGAGGGTGAAGCCCCCTTTAAACCAGTCTATGAAAGGAATGAGGAGATCCGAAATGCATTACCTGTTGAGGATGGAGAGTTTCAAGACAAAGAAATGGCTGAAGATTTGGTGTCAGTGCAGAGTTGTATGCTGCCTTGCAAGAAAAGAACTTGGCGTGAGGAACCGGGGGAGGTGATGGGTTTTTGGAGTGGTGATAAAGGATGGTCGGAAGGTGAGATTGTTCGTCAGGTTGAAGGAATGTTCAAGAAGGCAAGAAGCATTGTCGAAGCCTATGGTAAGGGTATCGACTTCCAAGGTCCGGCGGAGGTTGAGGTAACTCAACCCCGCCATGGGGTATGAACATTGTATGTTGGAATGCTCGAGGGATTAGTGGGTCTCGATCATTCACTTATCTTAGTAGATTAGCTTTAAATTTTCGCCCTACTGTTTTATTTCTTTCAGAAACTAGATGTTCATCGGCTATAGCTGATGTTTTGAGAATTTCCCTTGGATTTACTTCTTGTTTTCATGTGAATGAGAAAGGCAATTCTGGTGGTTTTATTGTGTTGTGGAGCAATATTAATCTTCAAATTCTCTCTTACTCTAAGGCCCATATAAATTGTTTGATAAGAAATAATGAGATTACTTGGAGATTTACTGGTTTTCATGGCTGTCCATATGTGCAAGGTCGAAAAGCAGTGTGGGAACTTCTTACACGTCTTAAGAATTACACTATGTTTGGGACCAACGCTTGGCTTGTGGGGGGGATTTTAACGAAACACTTTATCATTATTAGAAGAAGAGGGGTAATAGGAAATCTTTGTCTCAGATTACCCAGTTCCATGATGCTTTGACACATAATGGTTTGTTAAGTTTGAGAACTTCTGGCCCCAAATACACTTGGATTAACAAGAGGAAAGGAACCGAGTTTATTGCTGAAAAACTTGATCGGTTTGTAGCCACATCGGATTGGGTTGAATTGTTTCAAGCATATGAGTGCACACATTTGGATTTTATGGGGTCGGACCATAGGCCTATTCTGATTTCATGTGTTCCAAGTATTCGATTCTTAGGGAGAAAGAAGCAGAATAATTTTCGTTTTGAGAATCATTGGGTGAAGGAGCCGGAATTCAAGCGAATGATTAAAAAAGTTTGGGTTCGCAAGGATAGGAACCTAAATTTGAACAATGCACTTTCTCAGTGTGGACGATCTATTAAGCAATGGGCAATAAAGAAAGGGGGTACATTGAAGGATAGGATAAAAACTACACAGGGTTTGCTTAATGTTGAACTTAATAAAGAGGATTCCTTGCCCAACTTTCAGCAGGTGCAGCAGCATGAAAAGGATCTTGAAAAGTTTTTTTCTCAAGAAGAGTGGTATTGGAAGCAGCGGTCTCGGATTACTTGGCTTAAAGAAGGTGATAGAAACACAAAGTTTTTTCATATGAGAGCTAATCAAAGAAGAGGGGTTAATAAGGTTGAGAAAATTCAGAATAAGAATGGGGAATGGGTTTCATCTGCTGAACAGATACCTATGGTCTTTGCTGAGTATTTTCAGGGGATTTTTAATTCACAAAACCCTAGTTCTGACATGATTTCTAGGGCTACAAGGGACATTCATATGCATCTATCTGAAGATCAAATTGAAGGACTTGCCGTTCCATTTTCGAGAGAAGAAGTTGATCGTGCGTTAAAGGATCTAAACCCCTGGAAAGCTGCTGGTCCAGATGGGTTTCCAGCATCATTCTACCAGACAAGTTGGGAGACTATTGGGGAGGAGGTTGCACGCCACATCCTGGGGGTCTTGAATGATGGAGAATCATTAGAGTCATGGAATATTACTACGATTGTGATGATTCCTAAAATTAAGAAGCCTACACAAGTCATCCATTTTCGGCCTATTAGCTTGTGCAATGTTTGTTACAGGTTGCTTTCAAGAGTAATTACTAATAGACTGAAGTTTTGTATGGATACAATAATTGATCCCCACCAAAGTGCTTTCATCCCGGGGAGGCTAATTTCGGATAATATTTTGATAGCATTTGAAAGCATGTATTGGCTTCGAATGTCTAAAAGTACGAAGGGATATGCCGCACTTAAACTTGATATGAGCAAGGCATATGATAGGGTTGAATGGGCTTTTCTATTAGGAGTTATGAGGAGGCTGGGTTTTTCGCATAAATGGATATCTCTTATTCATCAATGTATCTCTTCGGTGACAGACTCTATATGTGTTAATGGAGCTTTATCGAAATCATTTAAACCTTCTAGGGGTCTTCGTCAAGGTGATCCGTTTTCTCCCTTTTTGTTTGTTATGTGTGCTCAGAGCTTATCTTCACTATTGTTAAAGGCAGTTGTGGATAAACACTTCTCTGGCATCAGGATAGCAAAGGAAGCACCAGTTATATCTCATCTTTTCTTTCCAGATGATAGTTTGATTTTTATGAAAGCTGAGAAAAGAGAATGTCAGGCCTTGAAGAATTGTTTGCAGATTTATGAGAATGTCAGGCCTATGACTGCTTCGGTTAATAGAGATGTGATTATGAACATACTCCAGGTTAGATCGGCAACAGGTTATGATATTTATCTTGGATTGCCTACAGTCTCTGTTAAAGCCAAACGACATCAATTTGGCTACCTTGTGGATCGGTTAAGACAACGGATAAATTCATTGAATCACAAGAATTTTTCTGATGGTGGAAAGGAGGTTCTTATTAAGTCAGTCCTTCAAGCTTTGCCTTCTTATGCTATGTCTTATTTCCGTATTCCTGTTTCGATATGTACGGATATTGAGAAGTTAATTGCTCGGTTTTGGTGGGAATCTTCGCAAGAAAATAAAAAAGTGCATTGGACTAGATGGCAGGTAATGTGTAGGTCCCGGGAGGATGGAGGTCTTAATTTTCGTAGCATGGTGCTTTTCAACAAAGCTCTTTTGGCAAAGCAAGTGTGGAGGATAATGCAGCGGCCTGATTCTATGGTTAGCCGATTGTTTAAAGCTCGGTATTTCAAAAATGCAGATGTTATGAGTGCAAGTCTGGGGTCGAATCCATCATTTATTTGGAGATCGTTATTATGGAGCAGGGATATTATTGAATATGGAACTCGGTGGAAATTTGGAAATGGTGAGTCGATCCATATTTTTAAAGATAGATGGATTCAAGGGGGGGCTGAGGGTAGGATTTTTTCCCGTATTGCGAGTGCGTCTTGTGTTTCTCGGTTTTTGGTACCGCAATATGGATGGAATGGTGATTTGTTATGTCAAGCCTTTCTCCCAATAGAGGTGGAAGATATTCAGCGTGTTCCGCTTCTGGGTTTACAGCACAATGATCAAATATATTGGCCCATTTCAACTACAGGCTGTTATTCAGTAGCATCAGGGTATAGCCTTGCCGTGGATATTGCTAACACTCATACGAAGGGCTGTCGAGCTGGATCGTCTACGCGAGGAGGAATGCAAAGAATGCTTCAAAAAATTTGGAAGCTTAAAGTTCCACCAAAAGTTCGAATTTTTGGTTGGAAAATGATTCATGGATTTTTGGCGACAGAAGGTAATCTTAATTCACATCATGTACCCATTAATCCTTATTGCTCTTTTTGTGGTGCCCCGTTGGCCGACACAATGCATGTTCTATTTCATTGTGTCTTTGTTCGGAAAGTGTGGAAAGAACAAGGTTTGTGGGACATTTTGAAAGGATTTGTCAAAGGTTCTTTGATTCAATTGTTGGAAGCCCTTGCGGGACTTCTTTATGATAAACATATATTTCCTACGGTGATTGTTATAGCCTGGGAAATTTGGAAGGATCGGTGTAAATGGCTGCATTTGGAGGATTTGGATCTGCGTAAGGATTGGAGACCTGGAGTGTTCAAGGTTAATTGGGCTATTGATTATTGGCATGATTTCTTTAGTATCAATTCCATTGCAGATCAACATATTTTGGGGATGGGCTATAAGATGGGAGGAGATGGATGTATTCCGAGAAGGTATAGTCTTTATGTGGATGCAGCATATAATTTGCCTCTGATTTTTTTTGCCACAGGCTTCGCTCTTATTGATAAAGAGGATAAGCTGATCCGTGTGGGAGGGGAGAGAATATCAAATCCAGGATCTGTGGTGGCAGCTGAACTTATTGCAGCTGAACTAGGCCTCAAAAAGTGTCTAAAGGCGGGTAGTCAAGTGTCCAACCTCTACATGGACTCAAATATTGCAGTTAATGTCTTGACACAAGGTAGTAATCTTGATGGTCTTGAAAATGATATGATTGCAAGAATAAGGTCTATATTGGGACCTGAGTTGGAGTGGAGCTGTGATTATGTCCCAAGGGAAGAAAATAAAGTAGCTCACTCGATGGCGCAGCTTGCCCGGAATATTTCAACTCCTTACGATTGGATTGAAAATGATATTCCACAGAATATTGGGGTATGTATAATGTGTAATCTGTATACCCTAGTATTTTTCAAAATAAAAATAAAAAATCTCAATAATTATATTTAACTAGTGTAAGACCCACATATTACGCGGGTTGAAATAAATTTATATTATATGTTTAATTTAAATTTATTAATTAAAAAAATTAAAACATGTATGTATTTATAAAAAAAAAATTATTAAAAACAATGAAAATTTTAAATGTTGTATTAATATAGATTACATTATATATACATATATATAAAACAATAATAAAAAAGAAAATTATAAATTTATTTATAAAATAAATTAAAAATTGTAAAAAACATTACCTAATTTATTTAAGATAACAAATTTAATAAAAATTTAAATTGATATTTTAAATTATTCTAAATTTAAGCCAAATCTTAACAAATGTGTAAAGGAATATCTAAGAGTATTAATTAAATTTTATATCAGTATATCAAATTTTAAAGGGTTAATTCTAAATAAATACACCACCTTTAATTTCAGTATCAATTTAATCACGACCTTTACGATTATTGTAAAACATTCAACAATGGATGATGTGGTTTGCCGGAGCTTGCCACGTCAGATTTTTCATAATTCTTTTTTTTTAAATAAAAATAAAAACAAAACTCCCGCAAAAAAAAGAAAAAAAATAATCAAACAGAGTTCTTATGCGTCTTTTTTCCTTCTGAAACTCAATCAAATCAAAAGTTATTCTCTTATAACCCTAAAAATTAAAATCAATAAAACCAACCCTGGAAGACTATTTTTCTATATATTGTTTGAAAAGTTAGCAAATGGAGTAGAAGTTAGAGGGGTGGGTCTATGATGATGACCAACACCTCTACTCAAAAGAAAGAGATTACAAACGCAAGAAAAATGACAAAATAAGGCAGGAGGGTAATGAGAGGGGTGATAGTGGAAGTCATACTCAAGAGACCCGTGCTAATGAAACATGAAATGATCTGTTATTTTTGTAACATGAAACTTGAATACTTATAGCCTACAATTGCAAATGTTTGTACATTAAACAGTCTATTTTTTTAGAATATTTTATAGAATACTTCAAAAAAATATATATATATATATTTTCTAGAATATTTTTGTTGCAGTAATCATTAGTATTAAAAACATTAATTTCTAGAATATTTTACTCTCTTCATAAAGCATATAAATTGATAAAATTATTTAATAATTGAAGAATTTCTGAAGAAATAAATCAATAATTAATTGAGGTCCGAGGTTAGAAGAGAAGAACTTGATTGAGTTTTTTTGAATGATTTTTAGTGAATTTTGAATTTTAGGGTTAGAAGAGAAGAACTTGATTGAGTTTGAAAAATGAAGAACACGCAGAGAAGAACTTTATTGAGTTTGAGAAGGGAAGATGAAAATTTGATTGAGTTTGAGAAGAAGAACTTGATTGAGTTTCAGAGAAGACGCAGAAGAAGCGAGAGTTTTATTTTTATAAAATTTTATTTTTATTTCTATAAAGTGTAATCTGATGTGGAAAATAAAAAAAATAAAAAAGAATCTGTGTAATATGACGTGGCAAGCTCCTACAAGCCACATAATGAATGGTTGATCGGAGAAAAAAAATGTGTATCTAATTGCAACACGATGAAAGGTTGTGATTTTTTACAATAATCATAAAGTTCGTGATTAAATTGATACTTAGACTAAAGTTCGTGTATTTATTTAGAATTAACCCAATTTTAAAATATCTTTTTAATATAATTATTTGAATATTTCCTAAAAAGGTGGAAGTTGCGATTTTTTTTTAAAACTAATGTTATAATTAAATAAATACGGAGTATAATTTATAATTCATAAATAAATATTGTGAATAAATATTTAAGGTTAGTTATGGTTTTTTTTTCTTTTCTTTTTTACCGATTAAAAAGTCTTTACTTAATTCAAATCTTATATGGAGTAAATTTTGTATAATATAATATCTTTCGGTTAAATATTAAATATTAAATTGTTTATAAATTTAGATGTTTAGTGATTGAGATCTGAATTAAAAGTCAAATGATCAAGAATATGAACAATTTTATACATAATCAATTATAAATGTCAAAGTCTTGTATGTACTCAAGTACACCATGTACTTGAGTAGACTTTGACTAGTCAAAAGTTGACCGTTGACCAGTCAACGGTCAAACTTTGACTTTTTTTTTTTTCAAATTTTTTTTTCGATTTTTTTTTTCAATTTTTTTTTAAAAAAAAGTGTATGTTATTATAACTAAAAAGTGTATCTTTGTTTTTTTAATGAATAGTGTATGTTACTATATTGAAAAGTGCAACATTGTTTTTAATGAAAAGTGTATGTTATTATAACTAAAAAGTTTATGATCTATTAATGAAAAATGTAAGCTATATATTAATGAAAAGTGTATGTTATTATAACTGCAAAGTGTATGATCTATTATTGAAAAGTGTATGTTATATTAATGAAAAGTGTATGTTATTATAACTGCAAAGTGTATGATCTATTAATGAAAAGTGTATGTTATTATAACTAAAAAGTGTATGTTTTATTAATGAAAAGTGTAAGTTATATATTAATGAAAAGTGTATGTTATTATAATTGAAAAGTGTATGATATTATAACTGAAAAGTGTATGCTAATAATACATCTTTTGGTTATTTGTACATGCACTTTCATAATCTAGAAAAATTGGTGCTAAATTTTTTTAAAAAAATTATTATTAATTTGACACGTTTTATTATTTTTTTTACTTGCACTTTTATTACTATTAATGATATTATTAGTAAGTGCAATTAATGATATTATTAGTACTTGCACTTTTTTTTATAATGGATAAAAAAATTGGTGCTAATTTTTTTAAAAAAATTATTATTAATTTTATTTAATGATATTATTAGTAAGTGTAATTAATGATATTATTAGTAAGTGTAATTAATGATATTATTAGTACTTGCACTTTTTTTATAATGTATAAAAAAATTGATAAAATTTATTATTTATTACTTGCACTTTTATTATTATTAAAAAAAAATATTATTAATTTTATTTAATGATATTATTAGTAAATGTGGGTCTCGAACCTCGAACCTAGACATTGTGCTAGAGCATTCCAAGGACAACCACTAAGCTACAGTGACTTTTGTTAAATATTTTGTTATGTATCCTATATATATGATATATTTTCTATATAGCTGGACTCAAGTACACCGGGTACTTGAGTACACAGCAGCCCAACCCATTATAAATTTACAACTTCAAACAAATAATAGGAGAATCTTGTACAAACAAAGTGTATTTCATTACAAGAAAATTGACTTTTAGTGACAGAAATCCTGTCATTATAGCTTCTCTAACTAAAAACTTGTAATGACAATGAATTGACTTTTAGTGACAGGTCCTGTCATTAATTCTCAATTTCCTGTCACTATATACTTTTAGCTAGAGAAGAATAATGAGAGGATTTTGTTACTAAAAATCAATTTTCTTGTAGTGTTTCTCTCTCTTTCATATAAATAAAAGACAAAAATGAGGTTGAATTACAATTCTGAAAATCAAAAGAAAAGACATGAGGTTGAATTACAATTATGAAAATCGAAAGAAACTCCAATCACTTGAAAGCAACGGCAACTACGTAGAGTTTGAACACAAAAATAAGAAAATAATTAGATGAAAAGACAATCTCCTAACAGTCAATTAGATAAAAAAACGAATGAAAACTTAAAATGAGTACAATAATATATTGATACCAGTGAATTCGAGAGAACTGATGAATTATGGAGAAGATAAACCCTTAAAAGTTGAATGGTTAAAATGAAAAGATGTTGAGGTTTATATAGAAATAAAAAATAAGATTATAGGGTTGAGATTAAATCTTAAAATATAAAGGGTTGAGATTAAAAAATAAAGTTAAGATTAATGAGAATTTAGGAAGTTTGAAATTGAGAGATTTTGAAGAGAGAGGTTGAGATAGACGAATGAGATTGTGACATGTGACACTAAAAATATGTTTGCAAATATATGATATTAAGATAAGATAAGATTTTTTTAATTAAAACAATTATTACATATATGCATGTCACATTAATTATTATAAATCATACAACTCATTGAAATCATGAGATGTGAATTTACATTAATTCTATAAACGACACCCAATGTAAATTCAACTACAAGTCTACAATCGATACATCAACAAAACAAAGCATCTATTAATAAAAAACAATTAAATCATTTTACAAATTATACATATTTATTTTACAAATAGATATGGAAAGATTATATGTAATATTATTTCGATAGAATCCGGAAGGGCGTACACTAGCATAGGGTTGTAAACAAATCAATTATAATTTTAGTCGATTCAGTATTCGAAAATTTATTATTCAAATTTATATATAATTTTTTTATTCGATTAGTAAAAAAATATAAAATTATAATATCCGATTCGATATTCGTAAGTATTCGATTCGATATTCGTAAGTATTCGATTCGATATTCGTAAATAATAGATTATGTTTATAATATATTTATATATATTTTTAAATATACTTGTTAGAAATTAATATACAAGAATTAATTCTCACACTCTCTACAAGTTCGGACTTTTAGATGAGACATAATTCTTTCATGGTATCAGAGCAAACCGGGCAAAAACGACCTGGGTTCGATTCCTGTTGAAAGCACTCCACCCAGGTCGATTCCTGTTGAAAGCACTCCACCCATTTGGACTCCTCCCCAAAAAGATTCATGTTGAAAGCACTCCACCCATTTAAATTGTCCACTCGATGGGACTCCTCCCCAAAAAGATTCATGTTGAAAGCACTCCGTTGAAAGCAAGCACTTCACCCAGGTCGATTCCTGTTGAAAGCACTCCACCCATTTAAATTGTCCACTCGATGACCCAAGTCGATTCCTGTTGAAAGCACTCCACCCATTTAAATTGTCCACTCGATGAGACTCCTCCCCAAAATCCACCCAAGTCGATTCCTGTTGAAAACACTCCACCCATTTAAATTGTGAACTCGATGGGACTCCTCCCCAAAAAGATTCATGTTGAAAGCACTCCATCCAGGTCGATTCCTGTTGAAAGCACTCCACCCATTTAAATTGTCCACTTGATGAGACTCCTCCCCAAAAAGATTCTTGTTGAAAGCACTCCACCCATTCAAAAACCTGTTGAAAGCAAGCACTCCACCCAGGTCGATTCCGGTTGAAAACACTCCACCCATTCAAAAACCTGTTGAAAACAAGCACTCTACCCAAGTCGATTCCTGTTGAAAGAATTCCACCCATTTAAATTGTCCACTCGATGACCCAGATGGATTCCTGTTGAAAGCACTCCATCCATTTAAATTGTCCACTCTATGGAACTCCTCCCCAAAAAGATTCCTGTTGAAAGCACTCTACCCATTTAAATTGTCCACTCAATGGGACTTAGAGTTGCCCAACCGGTTCAAGCCCGCCGGTTCGAACCGCCGGTTCACGGTTCGAAACTGGAAACGGCCCAAGCTTGAACCGAAACCGTGAATTTCACGGTCCGGTTTCAGTTCGACCTTCACAAGTTTTGGAACCGTCGGTTCAGAACCGCCGGTTTCACGGTTTGAACCGCAGGTTCCTCAATTTAATTTTTTTTATTTATTTATATATATATATATATATATACACGTAAGTTTCAACTCCATCTTCCTTATATATGTGTGTCTGCGTGTATGTATATTTTTGTGCTGCAAACATGGAGTATAATATATTAATATGTATCATATGTGTGTGGGGGCCACGCTAGAGTACAACCATTACATCTTGTCATCTTGAGCCCCACGCTGCTGCAGAGTGAACATGGACTGATGGACTCATGGAGTATATATGTATGTATCTATCATGAAAATATATTGCAAACATGGTGTATGTGTGTATCTATCACATATATATATATATATACTCTGTTACACCCAGTCAAAGAAGTCAATCTTTGACAAGTCAATCCTAGTCAGCTGCTCGCGTGGCGACGATCAGTCAACCAAGTTATGTGACGACTAGTCAATAATATAGTGTATTTAAGTGTAATTAATGTAATTAAGAGTGCTCGCCCAAAGATGTTGGCGAGCACATGTTTAGCTAGATTAGAAAGACAAGTGTTTAGAGCTTTGGGAGAAAGCACAGAGCGTGGTCGACACGATCAGGGCGACCACCATCTATGAAGATGACCGGACGACCAGGTCCTCCGGCGACCACAGTGGCCCAGCTGATCGCCAGCTCCTCGGCGAGGACGACCAGTAGATACGGTTTAGCATTAAATGCGCCATCCCATCACCTTTTCGGGCAGGGAAGGTGGTCCACTAAGGGTGTGCCACGTGTAAAGGCCGGGCAGCCCAAGAAACTAGTATATAATGCCTAAGAGAGGCTCATTTGTAAAGTAAGTTGAGAATTCCTACCAAACCCTAAGCAATACACCTCCCAAGCTCCTCAAAGCTTTAGCTTCTCTAAGAAGCTACTTTTGGTGTGTTCTTGTTTATTTATCTTTAGATCATCAAGATCATCATACTAAATCCTCTTTAAACACATAATAAACCCTGTTAATCATATATGTTTGTACCGTGCTAACGAATAGTCCACATCCAAATCATCCTGACGAAAGCACTTACAACATTTGGCGCTAGAAGGAGGGATCCTTTTACGTGTTCTTCATTAAAGTTTCAACCGATCATCGAACGATCGGCTTGCAAACTCCTTATTTTAGGTTTTAATCGGTAGATATACCTTTTAAAGCATCGTTTACGTATTTTATTGTTCTTCGTGTTCTTGATTAATTTCGGTTTTCAAGACGTATTTTGGAGTTTGATCTCTTTGTAATTCTGTTTTTAAGCTTCTTTTGTTGTTACTTTGCTAAAGTAGTAGTTGTAATAGCATGTTCTTCTACGTAAGAACTCAAATCTTTTGTTTTTAGCGTCGAAAGCTTAGAACAGTCTTATCTTTGTAATCTTTTGCCAGTAGACACTCTTTTGCGATGTCTCAGCATACACATCTTGGCGGAGTCCCACCGCTCGGAGGGAACGAACACCCTTCGCTGCCGGTGGCTCCGACGCCAAACCCGTTCGAGAACGTCAACGTGGGGGACATCTTGAAGGATCCCCAGAACCTGAGAGTAGGGGTGGGAATGGGCCAGGCTACCCGACAGGGGCCTACGGCTCGGCCTACTAAAGCTCGGCTTGGCTCGGCTCGTTTAATAAACAAGTCGGACTCAAGCTTTTTTATAGGCCTTTTAGGCCCAACAGGCCGGCCTATTTAAATTAATATATATATATATATATAATATTATTAATATATAATTTATAATTTATAAAAATATAATATAATATATGAGATAGCGCCGCTTACCTTAGAGAAACCCTAAAAGCAATCTGTGGTTTGTGCGCCGCTTTTAAAATCAGGAGAAAATCTACAAAATTTCATTCCGATCTCAAACACGTTCAATCGTTTATAAGTTATAACCAAAAAAAACTCTCTGCACACTTTTTGCACGCTCGTTGCACACTCGATCGAAGCACGGTCGCTGCACACTCAATCCAAATCCAGGTTAACATTCTGCCGCTGCACACTCAATCCAGGTTAACATTCTGTAATTTATATATATTTTTTTATTGTTTGTTCATTCTTAAGTCTCATGAGTATTCTTAGTATGAAGTATTCTCAAATTGTTGATAATATGTAAAAAATATGTTTGAATAAATTCACGATATTTCACTTTAAATATTAGTTGGTAATGCTAAAATATGTCACTTTAAATTACTGAAATATGTTTGAATATATTCACGATATTTGTAGTGGATCATGATAGATTCATGAGATTTGTTGCGAAAATTTAATTTCTAAAGTGGTTTGAAAAGTGTTTGCATTGATTTGGAGAAGATCTACAATAATTTGTAGCATGGAGTATTCTCAAATTGTTGATAATATGTAATCTACCATATTGAGCAAGATACCATATAGAGAATAAGATACCATATAGAGAATGTCGTGTTTCCATCCTTTTGATTTTTTTCTGTGTTTCTCTATTTTTATATTTGCACAGTGGTTGTGATTTGAACATTCTCTTTCTCTATTTTTATATTTGCACAGTGGTTGTGATTTGAACATTCTCTTTGCACGTTGCACACTCGATCGAAGCACGGCTGCACATCCTACTGCACACTCAATCCAGGTTAACATTATGTGATTTATATTTATTTTTTTATTATTTGTTCATTCTTATTTCTTAATTTTTATTTTTGTTGTGTTTCTCATTTTTTTTTTCTTATTTATTTTAGGTGGCTCAACGTGAAGATGAGATTATCTTGAAGAATTGAAGATGAGATTATTCACGTTGAGATTATCTTGAAGAATTGAAGATGAGATTATCTTTAAGAATTGAAGATGAGATTATCTTTAAGAATTGAAGATGAGATTATCTTTAAGAATTGATTTATTTTTCTTTGTAATTGTTAAAAAGAACATTCTGCTTTTTTTTTTTTTTTGGAACGGTGGTATTGATAATTTGATAATTCAATTTATGTATTTTATTTTATTTTGAAATACACTTAAAAAGGCCTTTAAAAGGCTTTCGGGCCAGGCCTATTTATTAAAAAGGCTCGGCCAAGCCTTTAAAAAAAGCCTATGAGAGGCCATAGGCCAGGCTTGGGCCCAAATATTATATATCGGGCCCAGCCTTTTTTTCTTAAGGCCTGGCCTGGCCCATTCCCACCCCTACCTGAGAGACTTCACTGACTTCCTCATAGAGAAGAGGAGGCAGAACGAAGCGGAGGAAATTGAGAAGGCCAAGGATCAGGCCTTCGACAGAGCTCGCAAGGAGGAAATTGAGAAGGCCAAGGATCAGGCCTTCGACAGAGCTCGCAAGGAGAAGGCGAGAGCCAACGTGAATGATGAGGACGACCACTCCTATCACTCATACTCTATTCATCCCCAAGACAAGGGAAGGAATAAAGCAGGAATAAAGCTCACGATCTTTCCCACAACAGCCATACTGGGGATTCGCATGGTCGGAATTCTGTTTTTAACCGTGTTGGCAACAAGGACCCGAAAGCTCCTCGCCCAGTACCTTTTAATATCGGGCGCCGACCAGGAAATGACGACTGCAGAGACCGTGGTGGGAAGAGAGGAGACAGGGTCTCCGCCCTCAACCGAGTAGGGCCGGGCTCGCGAGCTCCATTTAAGAGTTATCGCGGTCACCAATCTGAGAGACATCATTCCCCCAGGCGATCACGCCATGATGATCGTCCGGCTACATCTCACGGGAGCCGACGAGATGAGGTCGTCGTCCCCCAACCACAGACTGCCGAGGAAGGGCAGATCGCCAGTTCATCGAAACACAAAAATTGATGAAGCTGGAAATGGAGAACTTGCGAGCAGAGGTGGTCGCATCAAAGCAAGGGACTGCCCCACCAGTCACTCTGTCCGCTCCTCCACTAAGTGTCACGGTCCTCACCGCCCCCATTCAGAGGAAGATTCAGATGCCTTCTATGGCACCATACGACGGAATGTCCAATCCCAGGGTACACTTGTCCAAGTATACAAGTTACATGGCCTCAATCGGGGCAACGGACGCCACTCAATGCAGAAACTTCTCCCTGACCTTGGGAGACCGGGCTCATCGCTGGTACACTACTTTGGGTGTCGGATCCATCACCTCCTTCCTTGAGCTGGGGCAACAATTCTTGACCCACTTTGGGTCAATTACTGCTCGCCCAGCCTCAAAGCAATGTTTGGCAAACGTTCGCCAAACACTGACTGAATCGGGCAAGGACTTTATCGAGCGCTTCGATAGGTTGGTGATCGACGGGGAGGTAGTGAATGACGAGACAAAGTTGATCTCGGTTGTTTCCGGTCTGAGGATAGGTTCCAAACTCTGGGAATCTATGCATACCGTTTTCACAGTTTCCTATGCGAATTTCCGCAGTCGGGCTGGAAATTTTATTCAGATGGAAGAGATAATGGACGCCGCCAAGGCTAACGAGCAGCCTGAAGCGGCCAATAAAATTTGGCCAAAGAAAAATTTCAACACTGGGGAGCCGTCCCAGCCAAAAAAGGCGACCACTCAGGGTAGCGGTGCTCGCCCAGCAAATTTCAGACCCTTCGAGGAGTCTCCGGAGATTCTTCAGTTCATAGAGTCTCTCTCTTTTGATCCAAGGGCTATTTTCGATGCACTCAGGGGAAAGAATCTACTCCTCCAAGCCAAGCCAATGCATACGAACGAAGATAATTTGGATGGTAGTAAATTCTGCAACTACCACAATTCCATCGGCCACCACACCAATGGGTGCCGAGACTTGGTGAGAAATCTTTTCAAGTTATATAACGAGGGCAAGCTCGCCCAATTCATCAAGCCTAGGGATAGGAATGGCGACAACAGGGGCAAGAAACGTCGCGACGACAGCGACGACCTTCGCCTACAATTGAATTGTCAGAAACTGACTCCCCCCATGCCGAACACTCCTACGGGCGACGTCGACTTCGTCGGCGGTCTAAATATGGTGATAGAAGGCCCATTGGGGGGTACGAAATCTGGTAATACTCTGTTTGTTCGCCGACAATAGAGTGAGATGCGAGCACTCAACAATGTGCACCAAGTGTGCGTCGCAGCGGCTGCCGAGAAGCCCATCTCACACCAAGTCTTTTTTACGGACGATGATCTCAATGGAGTGGTCCAACCAAACAACGATGCTTTGGTCGTCTCCGGAAAGATTATGTGATGATGATCGACACTAGGGCATATACCAATGTCCTTTTCAAACATACTCTGGATGCTCTCGGCGGATACGCTGAATATATCGAGCCTTGCGATGATATTATCGTAGGTTTCGGAGACACGCGCAACCTTCTCCTAGGGAAAATCAGGCTATCATTGGAACTGGCATCGACGAAAGAACCAGCAATGCACCATACTCGGCAGCTCGACTTCATGATTGTCGACTTATAATGTCTTCCTCGGCCGACCTTTCTTCGACGAGTTCAAGGCGGCCGCCTCTACTTACTTTTATTGTGTAAAGTTTCCGACCCCGGCGGGTGTTATAACCGTCAAGGACGACCAGACGCGGGCGAGGGAGTGTCTCATCCATTTTGCTAAGCGTCATTCTAAAGTAACTCCTATGATTGGCCAGTATATCGAGTGTCAAAAACAAAAATAACAAATGAACTACTTGGAGGGTCTTCCCAACAAATATCAAAAAATTGAAGTTGGGGAATCCAGTCGACGTTTCGACGACCACCAAGTGGATGTGAACGAGCACACCTCCATGGAAGTGGACGACCACACCCAAATGGAGATTGACGAGCAGACATATTTGGGTGATCAGATCCCCGACGACTAGGTTCCAGAAAACTTTCCAAATCTGGAGCCTAGGCTAGGCTTTGAGCCAGAGTTCGGAATCGAGGATCCTCGGTGGAAGGAGCCTAAAGAGCGGGCAACTCCAGCGGAGGACCTTGAAACCATCCACCTAAACGAAGCTCGTCCGGAACTCGAAGTGTTCATAGGTTCGAATTTACCAGTACAATTGCGATCGGATATGGTCGCATTTTTTAAAGAAAACATCAGAGCATTCGCCTGGTCGCACGAGGATATGGTGGGCATTGATACGAGCCATGCCTGCCACAAGTTGAATATTGATCCAATAAGAAGACCCATCACCCAAAAACGAAGAAAATTTGGGCCTGATAAATATGCGGCTATGGCGGTTGAAGTAAAAAAATTGATCGACAACAAATTAATCGAGAAAACTGGAACTGATCCTGAGTGGTTGGCAAATGCAGTGCTCGTCAGAAAAACGACCGGGTCGTAGAAATTGTGTATAGACTTCACAGATCTAAACGATGCCTGTCCGAAAGATCACTTTCCGATGCCCCACATCGATCATCTGGTAGATAACACAGCGGGGCACGAGATGTTAACTTTTATGGACGCTTTCGCGGGATACCATCAGATTGCGATGCATCCCGACGACCAGCGACATACAACTTTCATGACGGCGACCGACATGTACAGCTAGAAAAGAATGTCTTTCGGTTTAAAAAACGCGGGGACAACATACCAAAGACTGGTAAATAAGATGTTTGAGAAACACATCGGTGAGATGGTGTATGTAACACCCATAAAATCTAAAATATATTTATATTTTAATTGAGATAATAATTAATAATAAAATAAGATATTATTTAAAAATGTTTATATATATAATACGATATATGTTAATTAATTGAAATTCTTGATTTCAATGTTTTCTACACTCAAAAACTTTAAGCTCAAGTTTCTCAAATTAGTTATTTTCAATTTCAAGATAGAAGACCATTATCCACGTTTAAAGAGTATCCCAATATTTTCTCAACCAAAATTTATTTCTTTTAATTATCGGTTAAAATGAGTTTCAGAAACAAATAACATAAAATATTTCCCTCTTCTATCTGGAAGTTACGGAGCATATCATCTTTTCAATTGATTTAGTGTTTATTCATTTCTTCTATTGTTAATTTTTATAGTTTAAGAACTTCCATAATCACTGTAACCATTTAATTCTTCCAATTGATTTAATTTTTCGACAACAACAATCAAGTTCTTAATCAATCAAATGTTTCCTTAATTGAAATCTAATTTCGATAATGCTCAACTTACTGTTTTATTATGTCTATTTTTCTTAATGGGAACAAAACACCATTTTTGCCTTCTTAAGTCAAGCCGTCGATTTGCCTTTTCAAAATTTCTACAATTATAATTATAATAATTATTATTATTATTATAATTATTAGTAAATATTAGTTATCCTTTTAATTAATTATGAATAATTTTAAGACTTGTTTAATTATTGTTATAGGAGATCCTGTAAAGTAAATATTATTACTTAATAATTTAATAATAATTTCTTAGTTCTCTGTTATCTCTGATAATCCTAATATATATATATATATATATATATATATTATTATTTCGTTATTTAGTTATTAGATGAAGGTGCATAGTTATCGATTAAATTACCTCCTATATGTTTAGAGTCAGTATGGGTCTTTACTGATTTTCCTTATTCTTCTTAAAATCAAATCAAGCAAAATTAGATCTAAGTAAATCCAAATTATTCTTAGTTAGTTCTCGTGTCGTGACCCAACTAAGCATTTTCAATTTTGTTAAGTTATAGAATATATGCTCATATTTAATTATTTCTAATCATTCCAGTATGATTCCAGTAAGAAATATATTAGTAATTATTAATTTAATAGTAATATATTAGGTATTCATTAATTTATTTATAGAGATTATTCTAAGATAATATTCATTATTATAGGTGACGAAGAACTCTTGCATTAATTCAAGTTACGTATTTATGAGACTACTCAGGTTATAAGGTGGGATTTTCTTGATTGACTACTTTGTCATTTTTAAGTATTTTGTATGAGTGAATTTATTTCTTGCTGCATCTTACATGTTATGGTTGGTTTATCCAACAACCTTATGGTTGGTTTATCCAACAAGCCTATGTTATTATGGTTGGTTTATCCAACAAACTTATGGTTGGTTTATCCAACAAACCTATGTTATTATGGTTGGTTCATCCAACAAACTTATGGTTGGTTCATCCAACAAACTTATGGTTGGTTCATCCAACAAGCCTATGTTATTATGGTTGGCTTTGCCAACAAGCTTATGAAATTGTATGTATGTTTGTGAGTTATGATGTTATTCATATGTTATATTTAACGATGACAAAGTTAATCCCACTGAGCTGTTGTTTTGCTCACCCCAATCTATTTAACACTTTACAGATTGACGGAGTTGTGGTGGAGGGACGGTGGATGTGTTTCATGTCATTAAGGAATGCCTTCATGCTATTTTATTTAATTATTTTCATTCAAAATTTAAACTATTTTCATTTTAGGAATGTTCACATCCCTTTTTTTTGTTTGAACAAGTTTTGGTACTCATTAATTGAAGTCAAATTTTAATATGAATTTCTTAAAAGTGTTTGAGTATTTATTTACCAAAATAATCCCGCTGCCAATTTTTATAAAAATATGCATCGTATAGTATTTAGGCCCCTAAAATTGGGATGTGACAGTGGAGGTCTATATCGACGACATCGTTGTCAAAGCGTACGGAAAGAGGGTCACCTACACCACCTTGCCATGACATTCGATATTTTGAAGGAATACAACATGAAGTTAAATTCGAAAAAGTGTAGTTTTGGAGTTAGCTCCGGAAAATTTCTGGGGCACTTGGTTAGCCAGCGGGTCATCGAGGCGAATCCGAGTAAAATTCAAGCAGTCATCGACATGCAAAGCCCAAGGAATGTAAAAGAAGTACAGAGGTTGACATGATGCCTAGCATCGCTGAACAGATTCATTGCACGAACGGGCGATCGTTGCAAACCTTTTTTCGATGCTTTGAAAAAAGGGAGGTTCGAATGGACCGACGAGTGTGAGAAGGCTTTCGAAAAGCTGAAGGAATATTTATCGGATCCGAAGGTCCTATCTAAGCCAGACCCGGGCGAAATTTTGTATCTCTACTTGGCGGCCACTGACTGTGCGATCAGTTCAGTGCTCGTCCGAGCAGAGGGGAGCACACATCTGCCAATATACTATGTAAGTCAATCACTGAGAGATGCGGAGTTGAGATATACTCCGATGGAAAATTTGGCGTACGCTTTAGTCATGAGCGTGAGAAAACTAAGTAGTACCTGTTCGACCACGAGGTGGTCGTCCTGACGACCTTTCCTCTTCGGCGAGCATTGCATCGTCCGGATACCACTGGAAGGCTTTTGAAATGGTTGGTGGAAATCGGGCAATTTGGGCTCACCTACACGCCCAGAACAGCGATCAAGGGACAAGTGTTCGCAGAATTCATAGTGGAACTCACTTTCCCGGATAAACTTGACAAGGAAATCGAACTTCCTTGGACACTGTTCGTTGATGGCTCTTCGACGAGCACCAAAGCGGGGGCAGGAATCGTCCTCACCAACCCAACCGGGTAGACTTTTGCTTCGACAATCGAGTTCGAGTATCGGGCAACCAACAACGAGGCAGAGTACGAGGCTCTGATCGCGGGAATCAAAATGGCTATGGCCGTGGGCGCCAGAAAACTGAAATTTTTTTCTGACTCTCAACTAGTGGTATGTCAAATTACGGGCGAGTACGAGGCTCGCGGCGACCAGATGTTGAAATATCAAGACTTGGTGAAAGGATTACTCGAGCAATTTGATCAAATACACATCGAGCAAATCCCTAGGGAGGAGAATACGCAAGTAGACGCCTTAGCTCGACTGGCCACTTTAGAAAGGGAGGCAATATTTTCAGAAGCAACGATCACTAAAATTTCTTCCCCATCAGTGAGCAGAAGTCAAATTTTGCAGGTTGAAGCGACCAGCGACGAGGACTGGATGATGCCGATCACAAAGTATATCAAGACAGGCGAGGTCCCAGAAGACAAAGTGAAGGCGACCAGACTACAACTCAAGTCGGCCAGGTACACTGTGTTCGGCGACCAGCTGTACAAACGAGGTTTTTCAATACCTTTGTTGAAATGCCTTGGAGATGATCAAGCGAAGATCGTCATGCATGAAATCCACGATGGAGTATGTGGAAATCACACAGGGGGGCAAGCACTCGCTTTAAAGATCATTAGGCAGGGCTACTTTTGGCCTACCCTGAAAAAGGACGCAATCCACTACGCGCAGACGTGCAAGAGATGTCAAGCCTTCGCTCCCGCCATACACTCACCACTAGACGAGCTCACCTCGGTGTATAGTTCTTGGCCTTTCGCGAAGTAGGGGATTGACATCATCGGACCTTTCCCACCAGCTGCAGGGGGAGTAACGTTCGTCGTTGTAGCAGTCGACTACTTCACCAAATGGACGGAGGCGAAGGCGCTGAAGACCATCACATCAGCCCAAATGACAAACTTCATTTGGAAAAATATAATTTGCAGGTTTGTCCGACCACGAGCTATCGTGACGGACAACGGACGACAGTTCAACAGTCAAGACATACTGGAGTTCTGCTCAAAATGGAATATCAAGAAGCTATTCTCAACACCCTATCATCCACAATCGAATGGTCAAGTAGAGGCCATAAATAAAATCATCAAGCATACTCTGAAGGCAAAGCTGGATGGATTGAAGGGCAAGTGGGCCAACGAGCTGCACATGGTGATATGAGCATATCGGATGACCACGAGAAACTCCACAGGTGAAACTCCGTTCGAGCTCGCATTCGGAACAAAGGCTGTCATACCAGCAGAAGGACAGGTCGCCACCTTTCGTGTGGCTAATTATGATGAGCAGTTGAACAACGACGCACAACTCGCCGATTTGGACTTCCTTGAAGAGCGAAGACTTACAGCGGACGAGAAGAATGTAGTCTACAAACAAAGATCAGAACACTACTACAACACCAAAGTACGTGCTCGACAATTCACTATTGGCCAACTCGTACTTCGACGGGCGACAGAGCAGTCCATAGGCATACTTTGCCCGACTTGGGAGGGCCCGTACCGTATAACGCGCACGCTTTCAAACGGATCGTACGAGCTAGAAGATCTCGACGGTAAGCCGAGCAAGTACCCGTGGAACGCGATCAAGCTCAAGAAATATTATCAGTAAGTATTTCAAATTTTGTACATTTGTATAGGTTGTATCTAGACTCAGTTCAAGGCATGTCAATTTCTAAGTTTCATCAAAGTGTTAGATAAATTTTAAAGTTTTTTAGATAAGGCTCTGCGTAGCCAACTAGATACGAGTTCAACCGTCGAATGGTTAACTCTAAAAGTCAACTATTCTTTCTAAAAGATGCTTGCAAAGTAGTGACGACGACGTCCACTATTTAAAAGACAAACGAATTCAACCGACGAATGGTTAACTCTACACATACGGACATAAACCAACGAAAGGTAGAGGTCCGGAAACGAGTTCAACTGACGAATGGTTAACTCTGAAAAAGACAAGCACTCTTCTTAAAAGATGCTTGCAAAGTAGTGACAACGACAATCACTATTTAAAATAAACAAGTTCAACCGTCGAATGGTTAACTCTAAAAGACAAGTACTCGTTCTTAAGATACTTGCCAAAGCAGTGACAACGACGATCACTCAAAACATAAACGAGAACTAACCAATGAAAGGTTTAACTATAAATTAAAAGAAAGTGAAAGACGATCACTAAAAACGAACACAAGTCATAAGAAAAAAAGAGTTCATTAATAATAAAGCCTTACAGGCTGAGTTTACAAAAAAGGCCTCTGAGGCCGAACACTACAAAAAGGCCCTAGTGGTCGAGCAGATAATAAAGAAAATAAGAGAAATGACCGAGCAGTTTTAAGCTTCAACCTCTTGAGCCTCTTCTCCGGTCGGAGCATCTTGCTCATCAGCAACCACCTCATCGGCAAGGGCACTCTACTCGCCCTGTTGATCAGTTGAGAGTTGAGGCGGACTCTCGAAATACACTGGAATTGCCAAAAGGCGAGGGAACATAAGTCCCATGTTGACCAGGTCGAGCAGGGGGAGAGTGGAGCTTTCTTTAGGCTCTTCTTCCATAAGAAGATTATCGATGAAGCCCCCGAACGGAGTCACATCCACCTCTGGATGATTTTCTTTAAAGTGTCGGACGAGCTCATGAGCAGTTAAGGCTACTGCATAAGTGGCCCCAGACTCGGCAAGATAAGCCTTGTCATCCCGATCTTTCTTCACAATGAGCAGCTCTCGCCGGAGAATGCTTAAATCATCCTCAGTAGAAGTGAGACGTGAATGCAGAGTGGTCGCCTCATCGCGAGCAGCAGCAAGCTCGCGGGACATCGCTTTCTTCTCGTCATCGGCAGCTTGGAGGTGAGTACGGATATCTTCGATCATTTGAAGATCCTCTCTTCGTTGGGCCTCTGTGTCGGCCACCTTTTTCTCAAGGCTTTTGTTAGCCTTCGCTAGTCGGGCGAGCGCGACATCCTTCTCTTCGTTGCCCTTTCGAAGGTCATGGATTTGGAGGGACAGTTGCTCGGCCGCAAGGGATAGGCGACTAGCTCCGACGGCGATCAGCCTCGCGTTCTCGGCGGAGTTTTGTGCATCAAGCTCCTCGATGTATTTTTTAGTTAACGATCGGGGCAAGTTCTTCATTGCCCTGATCGTAACCTGGTCTAGAGCATCGTCATCGGCCGGGTCCCACGACCGGTAGTAATTGAGGAGATCTTCATTGAAGGGTTCGCGACGAGGTATCTCAGCAACCCTGATAAAGAGCAAGAGTTTGAGAAAAGGGACATAAAAATATTCAAAGGCATTTATTTGATAGCTTACTTGGCAACGCGAGCAGGATGCCAGCCGAGTAAGGTATTGTCCTCGGGATCCCTCTGCTCGACCGACGAGCTCGTTGTAGCCTCCCGCGTTCGTTTGGTCGGGCGAGGAGGGGATGGCCTTTTAGGGGGTGGCGAATTCCCCCTCAACGGAGATCTCCTTGGAGAGATCCTCTTCTCGCCGGCGGTAGGGCGATGACCCCCTCGGGTCGTTTTCGCAGTCTTTTTCGGAGGAACCTCTATGGCCTCCGGCCGATCCTTCCTTTTGTTAGTGCCCTCAACAATGGCACGTTCACGGCTGGCCATCGCTGTTCGCAAAGTCTTGTTCGCCATCACTTGGTCGAGTTCGATGGTCGGTGGAAGATAAGTGATTACTTTCGCAGGAACCACTACTGAAAACGAAGAGTCCGCTTTTTGAGAAGAAGAGATTCACTAAGGACTTTGAAAATTTTTGATACCTGGAGGAAACTCTCGTGTGATGTGGTGAGGAGGTACTCGAAGACCTGCTCGCTTTCGCATACACTCCCGATTCAAAAAGTGGCATGACCTCTCTAAGTAGCGATGACGAGCTACGCAGCAGATGTGGTACTGGAACAAGGGCGATAGACGGTGCTCGGCAGTCTTCGCACGAACAGTTTCACCTACAAAAGCGAGGAGTTATTCAGTATAGACAAGAATGAGCACAAATAAAAAGACTTACCACGTATTCTTTGGTACTCGGTCGCAACGGGAATGCGAGCAGAGGATCCATCGGACCTCTCGGCACTTTTCCAGTCCCCGGCAACCCACCACTAGTTGGTTTTCTAGTCCCGAATTTTGTTGGGGACCCCTTCGACCAATTTGAAGTGGTCGCGACCTTTCACATAGTACCAGTCGTAGCCCACCTTCTTTCCGGCTTCGGCCGCCTGAAGGAGATAATTGATCTCTTGCGGACTGAGCCTTGTGTTCCGACAACCGTTCTCGACGGCCTCTAGGCCGAACACGGTTAGGAGACCGATGAGGTTGGACCATCCGTTCGGCAACACTTGAGAAGGTGCCACCCCAAGAAAATGGAGAAAGTTAGTAATTCCGGGGTGAAGTGGGAACCTCAGTCCGGCCTCCATCATTCCGATGTTCACGGCGACCATCCCCTCAGGCGGCTGGTCGGCCCTTTCATCTTCGCGAGGAACGAAGAAGCAACAATCTGAGGGCAGTTGATATTTTTTCCGAGAATTTGTCAGCTGGGACGAGGAGACGGTGCTCGCATACTGACTAGCAGCATACCTTGACTGATATGCCTCTCGGTATGGTCGAGGAATCTCTCTAGGCGGATAGTCGAGAGTATACTGGTAGTAGGTTTCCCGAGATAACTCATCCCCATCGAGTTCTTCTCGCCCGCTTAAGATATCTTTGATGCTCGCCGCATAGCGAACAACCTCCTCGTACTCCACGCGAAGAGTGTTCGTCAATGTTTCTTCAACACGAGCCGGGTCAATCTGTTCGCCCATTTCAACATCCGAGTCCTGCTCGCCCAGATCTGAGCCGGCCTCCTCCTCAACATCGTCCTCGGCATCGTTGCCGGCATCCTCCCTTATCGATTGTTCATCGGACTCATTGGCGACCACTACGCCGACCACCTCCAACATTTCTTCCCAACTGTCGGCCGGAAGATTAGGGACTCCTACATTAAGGGGGTCAGGGGAGTGGACTACAGAATCCGAGGAGACCACCCTCTCTACCAGGTCCAGGCGAGGGCCCTCACCGGAAGGAACAACACCACCGTCCAACGGCGGCGGACCACCACCGGAGCCACCACCCAACTCCATTTTTTCTATAGAAATGGGGGAAAAAGAGAAGTTCTAGAGAAGAAATGTAAGTTTATTACCTTTTTGCCGATCGAACACCACCCAAAGTTGCCGGAAAAGCTCGAAAAACTTGCTTGGAAGGAACTCGAGAAGAAATTTCGTAAGTGCAAAGAGTTGAAAGTGATTTCAAGAGGTCCTATTTATAGGCGAAAGTGTTTCGGGGACCAATGTGCAAAAAACGGGGTCAATTCCGCAATTTTCCAAAAATTCTGGGGTCTTCCCCAAAATCGAGGCGAGAAAGTGGCCTCACGCGCGACCTTTGAGGTCGGCACGCGCCCACGCGCACAATTCAAATTTTTGGGCGCCGACCACGCGCCTGACACATGTCACATCCATTCGTCATCAAGATGCTTCGGAAAGCGTGCTCGGCGTGAGAAATGAGGCGACCGCCTCCAACTTCCGTCATCAAGATTCGATTTCGATTTGTTTGTCGAAGACGAATCCACCTTCTAAGAAGACGATCACAACTGCCCGCCTTCCTATTCTACGAACACGAAGAAAGGCGACCAGGGGGCAAATGTTACACCCAGTCAAAGAAGTCAATCTTTGACAAGTCAATCCTAGTCAGCTGCTCGCGTGGCGACGACCAGTCAACCAAGTCATGCGACGACTAGTCAATAATATAGTGTATTTAAGTGTAATTAATGTAATTAAGAGTGCTCGCCCAAAGATGTTGGCGAGCACATGTTTAGCTAGGTTAGAAAGACAAGTGTTTAGAGCTTTGGGAGAAAGCACAGAGCGTGGTCGACACGATCAGGGTGACCACCATCTATGAAGATGACCGGACGACCAGGTCCTCCGGCGACCACAGTGGCCCAACTGATCGCCAGCTCCTCGGCATCTCGGCGAGGACGACTAGTAGAGGCGGTTTAGCATTAAATGCGCCATCCCATCACCTTTTCGGGCAGGGAAGGTGGTCCACTAAGGGTGTGCCACGTGTAAAGGCCGGGCAGCCCAATAAACTAGTATATAATGCCTAAGAGAGGCTCATTTGTAAAGTAAGTTGAGAGTTCCTACCAAACCCTAAGCAATACACCTCCCAAGCTCTTCAAAGCTTTAGCTTCTCTAAGAAGCTACTTTTGGTGTGTTCTTGTTTATTTATCTTTAGATCATCAAGATCATCATACTAAATCCTCTTTAAACACGTAATAAACCTCGTTAATCATATATGTTTGTACCGTGCTAACGAATAGTCCACATCCAAATCATCCCGATGAAAACACTTACAACATACTCCTATATATCTAACATGGAATGGAGTATATAGCAGAAAATATGAAATGCAGATTTAGAGTATTTTTACAATTTTTTGAATTAAAAAAATAAAATTAAACGGTTCGGAACCGGAATCGGCGGTTCTGAACCGGAACCAGCTGGAACCGGATCCGACGGTTCCGGAACCAGAACCGTCTAACCGAAACCGCCCTTCCATTCTTCACGGTCCGGTTTCGGTTCATGCTCCTTAGGACCGTCGAACCGGCGGTTCTTGAACCGTGGGCAACTCTATTGGGACTCCTCCCCAAAAAGGGTAAGAGATGTTTATCCGGCTAGGAATTAATATACAAGAATTAATTCTCACCCTCTGACTTTTAGATGAGACGAAATTCTTTCAATACTCCATCCTAAATTAAGTCCATTTTATCTAATGTTTAAAATATTATCTTACAAATTTTTTTTCTATAAAATTGGAATCGAATAGTTTCAACTCTAATAAATAATATCAATCCAATTTAATGGATCGTTTTTTAAATTTAAGCATACTTATTTGATCAAAATCAAAATGTGTAATCCGTTTGAACCAAGTTTAAAATCAGTCCATCTTAATGGACTAAAAAATCTTCACACCCTATTATAAATAATTAAAATTCGTCTCAATTTATGAAATTCAAATTTTGTTATTTAAAATAGAAGCTAGAATTATCAAATAGTAAAATCTAATTAAGGAGTATAACATTTTTTTTCTCTAAATGTGGGTGGCCTCTCTAATTTAATTACACGAGTTAGGTTTAAATACACTAATAATGACGCCTAACTCGAACCAGAAGCTTATCCATTTAAAAAATAAATAAATCATTACACTATTTTCAAAAAAAAAAAGAGACGAAAATAAAAGGAAAGAAAGAAAATATTATAAAATAGAAAGAGACCATCACCATCATTATTACCTAATAAAACAAAAAATTGAATTTACACACATTTTAAGCTGTAAAAACAGAAAACAGCAGGCAATAAAATAAAGAAACACACTTACACTTACACCCGGCGAGATTATTACTCTGATTTCATTTAAATTTTATTTCAATATTTACCAAATTAAACTTTTTTTCTTATAAGATTATTATTTTAAATATATACATTTTAACAGCACCCACAAACTTAAACTTTTATGCATATACTGTAGTATAGGTGAGAAAAGACTATATAAAATTATTATCATTATGATTTTCATTTATTGAAAAAGGCGTGTTAGCACATTTAAGAAAAAAATAAATTAAATGCATACACATATTATTAGAATTATACTCCAATCATTCATTACGAGTTGTATGATTTTTTATTTTTTTAAATTTGTTGTAAAAGGTGTGTTAGCACGTTCAAGAAAATAAAGTAATTAAATGCATAAATATATTATTAGAATTTTACCCCGATTGTAAATTTAGGATTTTTTTATTTTATTTTAGTCCTATAAGTTTAAAACATTTCAAAATAAATCCTTTAAATTTTAACTTTACAAAATAAGTCATTTACCTTTCAATTTAATCATTTTTTACATCAGTTTTAATTCTTTATGTTTTGAAGGAATTATAATTGACAAACTTGGTGCCACATGTATTAAAAGATGCCACATCACTATCTCTCCTTTATATATATTAAAAAAATAGAGCAAATAACACCCAAAAATATTCTATACACACCCCATAATTTTAAATACAAAAATAAATGTATATAAAATGACTAAGTAACCCTTACATAAATAAAAAGTAAAATAATTTTAAAAAATAACTTGAAAAAATATAAAAAAATGTGAAACAAAATAAATTTCACAAACGAATTCAAAGGGCGTTGCACGTTACGAATGATCGATGTTAATTATGTGAATCTTATTTTCCTCTATTAATTGAAATGTATAACTAAATTTAATTATAATTTCATCATTTTATCAAATACTAATAATAAATAAATATATTTCAAATAAATAAATTAATTAGTTTGGAGTAGATGCAGAGAATTTTTAATTTTTTTTCATATATATAGAGGAGCAATTAATTATTTTGGAGTAGATGTAGATAATTTTGTTTGTGTAACTAACATCTAATAAAATGTTATACACACCCCACTAAAATTTAAAAATCATTTTTTATTGCTAAACACACCTCAATTCTTTCCTATTTACCCTTTATCCTTCAAAACAAATGCAAATTGAATAAAAACTAAAAATATAATTTAAGATTCAACTAAATCATTAAAAATATATATAAATTTTAAAAATTAATTAAAAAATATAATCATTAATACGAAAAACTAAATAAAATTTAAAAATATTTTAAAAAATCAACTAAATATTAAAAAATATTTGAATGAAAAAATCAATTAAATCCAAATAAAATCTAAAAATATTAAATAAATTAAATAAAATTTATAAAATAATTAAATTTAAAATACCAATTAATGATTCAATTTTAAAAAAAATGAAAGAAAAATCAACTCAATCAAAAATAAATATTAAGAAAATTAAATAAAAAATAAAATCTTACTTTTTATTGATTTTTTTAAATTTTGTTTTGATGATTTATTTTTTAATTTCAGATTCTATTTAATTTTCTAAGATTTCTTTTCAAAAAAATAATTAATTTATGTAAATTAATTATTTTTAAAGATTTAGTTAATTTTTAAAATACTTTTAAATTTTAATTACATTTTTTTTCCAAATTTTTAAAGATTTCTTTTCAGATTTTTTCAAGTTATTTTTTAAAATTATTTTAATCTTTATTTATGTAAGGGTTACTTATTAACTTAGTTAAATACTTAGTTATTTTTTTCAAGTTATTTTTTAAAATTATTTTTTAAAATTATTTTACTCTTTTTTAAATACTTAGTTATTTTATATACATTTATTTTTTAATTTAAAATTATGGAGTGTGTATAAAATATTTTGGGGTGTTATTACTTGTTAGCTTTACTTTTTTTTAAAAATATATATAGTGGAGAGATAGTGATGTGTCATTTTTTAAGTTTGACTATTATAATTCCTTCAAAATTTAAAGGATTAAAATTTGATGTAAAAAAGGATTAAATTGAAAGGTAAATGACTTATTTTGTAAAATTGAAACTTAAAGGATTTATTTTGAAATATTTCAAATTTATAGGACTAAAATAAAAAAATTTCGTAAATTTACAACTCAAAAAAGATTGATAGGTGGATAACTCTTAGAAAATTTAAAAAAAATAATAATCAATTTTCAGTTATATCAATTCATTTATTATTTTAATTTATGTAGTCACATTTAATCTTTCATCTATCATGAATGTATTATATATAGATAATAGATTTTAATAAATAATAAAGTTTTTTTTTTTTTTTGAGGGTAATAAATAATAAAGTTTTATTTCAAAAGAGTACTGCATAATTTATCGAGTGATATCAATAGCTTATAAATAAATACCGTTAGGGGTGACAATTTCAGACACGACACGAATTTAACATAAAAATTATGGATTAGTATTTGACCCTTATCGTATTCGTATCGACTCGTTAAACACGATAAAATTAATATGTAGCACATTAACCCGTCAACAAATAATGACACATATTTGATAATAACACGATTTTTTTTAAATTTTTATATATTTAAATGTAACTTAAACTTATTTATTTTCTTATCATATTGTGTTAATGTGACATGAAAATGATTATATTCGTGTCCACGCGACCCGTTAAAACAATTTGTTAAATCTAAATACCATAACACTTTTCCATATAAGCAGATGCATGCAACTTATGCGTACAGCAATTTATCATTTTCAAAACACCATATAATACATTTTGGACATTATTCTAGACGATTAGCTATCTTTTGGGATAGTGTAATAAATACTCCTCATTACAATATGGAAAACCAGTAAATGAAAAAAAAAAAAAAAGAGAAAAATTAGGCAAAAAGATTGCTCCTTGTCCTAGGAAAGTGGGGCCTGTGGGGGATGGTTTAACAGAGGGAGGAGAGAGTACAAAAAGAAAAGCATTTTTTTCCATTAAAAAAAAAAAAGGAAAAAAACCCTAGGCATTCTTATTTTTTCTGGGTTAGTACGAGCGAGCCCTTCTTTTTGTTCGCTGGGATGTGCTTCAGATCTGGAAAAACCCCATCTTTTTCTGTAATTATAGTGGGTTTTGAATGATATGAAAATCACTGAGCTGGAATTACGCGATATGGTCATAAATTAGATTACAAAAGGCCTTTTTGTTTCGAAGTTGAAGTATTATTGACTCTGTAGTGTGGGATATTTTTAGTTTCGGTTTTGGGGAAGAATTTAGACTCATTGATTGTATCACTGTTGTTATTCGAATCAACATTTTTCTGTAATTTGGACTTGTTATTGAACTTGATGTAGCTGGAGAATGGCACTGGTATTTATGATTAATGCTTAAAGTAAGGAGTGGTTCATTGCTTGATCTTAGAATTATTAGAATTGGAAAGGTGCTTTACGTTTGCTTCTTTAGTTTATCACTTTCCTTTTCTATTAGTTTAGTTAGGTTATTAGTGGGGATTTGCACTGGATTGGTTGGGGATACCGGGAGGCGTCACTATGTCGTCCTTGAGTCGAGAACTCGTTTTCTTAATACTGCAGTTTCTTGATGAGGAGAAGTTCAAGGAGACTGTTCATAAGTAAGTTGTCTTGTTGGTTTCGTTTAACTTCGTGTCTGTTGATTGATTGCGTGTTACTCGTGGTTGTTGCTCTTGTTAATGCATTGGTTGAGATTCAATTGATAAATTTTGATGAAGGTAAGCTTTGAAGTTTATCTGCAGTGTTTGTTTAGGGTGTCTGCATCTGGAATTTTCTTTATTTCATTGCTGAGATACAATTGATGTGCAATGTTTCTTTAGGGTATTTGCGTGTAAAATTTCAATAGAAGAACGTCTACTTTCTTTTTACATATCCGTTGTTTTCTTAGCCGAAAGGGGCAATGAAATGCCAATCTATTTCACGTTTGCATCTGTTGATTGCATGTAACTCGTGGCTGTCTCTCCCTTCTTTTCAGTGCATTGGGTTGAGATTCAAGTGATAAATCTTAAGCTTTGAAGTTTATCTACAATGTTTGTTTAGGGCGTTTGCATCTGAAACTTTATTTCATTGCTGATATACAACTGATAATCTTGATCAAGCTAAGCTTTGGAGTATAACTGCAGTGTTTCTTTAGGGTATTTGCGTGTAAAATTTCAACCGAAGGAATGACCATCTACTTTCCTTTTACATATCAGTTGTTTTCTTAGCTAGAAGGGGCAATGGAATGCCAATTTATACCACTTTTGCATCTGTTAATTGCATGTAACTCGGGGTTGTCTCTCTCTTCTTTTTATTGCATTGGTTGAGATACAATTGATAAATCATGATGAAGGTAAGCTTTGAAGTTTATCTGCAATGTAATGTTTGTTTAGGGTGTTTGCAACTGGAATTTTCTTTATTTCATTGCTGTTATAAATCGATAATCTTGATCAAGCTGAGCTTTGGAGTATACCTGCAGTGTTTCTTTAGGTTATTTGTGAATTGTGTGTGTGTGTGAAACTTCAACAGAAAGAATGAACATCTACTTTCTTTTTACTCGGCTGTTTTCTTAGCCAGAAGGGGCAATGAAATGCCAATTTATTTCACTTTTGCATGTGTTGCCTATTTTATTTCAACAGAAGGAATGAGATACAATTGATAATCTTGATCAAGCTACGCTTTGGCGTATAACTGCAATGTTTCTTTTGGGTATTTTGTGTGTAAAATTTCGACAGAAGGAATGAACATCTACTTTCTTTATACATCTCAGTTGTTTTCTAATCCAAAAGTGGCAATTAAATGCCAAATTATTTCAATTGTGCATGTGTAGCCAATCACTCGCTTACAAACATAAAATATTAAAGCTACTGTTGCTTGTACAGTTTGTTATTTTCTTACTGTGACTTTGCAGTTGGCACCAAAAATCAATTGGTTCTGTTGTTCTTAATTATGTCGTGTATAATTGGCATAGGTTGGAGCAAGAATCTGGCTTTTACTTTAATATGAAGTACTTTGAGGATAGTGTCCAAGCTGGTGAATGGGCAGAAGTTGAGCGTTACTTGAGTGGATTTACTAAAGTTGAGGACAACCGCTATTCTATGAAAATTTTCTTTGAGATTAGAAAGCAGAAATATCTTGAAGCTCTTGATAGGTACAGTATTATCATACAACTTAAAATATTGTGTGTCTCCTGGTAGTCCTTGACACTGTCTAATTCCTTGCAGGCAAGATCGAGCAAAGGCTGTTGATATTCTTGTTAAAGATCTGAAGGTGTTTGCCTCTTTTAATGAAGATCTATTTAAAGAGATCACACAGCTATTGACTCTTGATAATTTTAGGTAATGTTGAGTAGGAACTATACTTTTTTCAGCTTCCTTTCATTTTTTAATTTTTATAATAAATGCATTTATAGGCAGAACGAGCAGCTCTCCAAATATGGGGACACAAAGTCAGCCCGCAACATTATGCTGGTTGAACTTAAAAAGCTAATAGAGGCTAATCCGTTGTTTCGTGACAAACTCACTTTGCCTGCTTTTAAGGCTTCAAGATTAAGAACACTCATCAACCAAAGGTATTGCCAACAATTTAGTGTTGACGTATATAATATTATAATTTGAATTCTGTCTTTGCTAAGTCTTCCTATGATCCTACTAAGGTGTGGTTAATTTTCTTTTTCTTTTTTTATATATAAGATTCCATTACATTTTACTTATCTTGTGGAACCTTTACAATGTTTAATGCCTACTATTGTTTTGTTATCATATTTCTCTGGTGGTTTTACAGTCTTAACTGGCAGCATCAGCTGTGCAAGAATCCACGATCGAACCCTGATATAAAAACACTCTTCACTGATCACTCTTGCTCCGCAAATAATGGAACGCGCCCCCCACCTCCTATTAATGCCCCTCTTGCTGGGCCTGTTCCTAAACCTGGTGTTTTTCCTCTCGGAGGCCGTGGGGTAAGCGAAGTAGTTGCTTTTTTAGCTGCTGACTGAAATCCCGTTTGGCTGAGCTTATAAGCTCCTTAAAACAGCTTATAAGACGTTTAGGAGCTTATAAGCTCTCAAAAATTGTTTGGTAAAAAAGATTTTTAACAGCCTTTAAGAACTTAAAATAAGCTCCTTACGGCGTATAAGCTCCAAAAAAAAAAGTACCAGCACCCCGACTTATTTTTCTAAAATCTTTTAAGCTATACTTAACTAATGTGTATTTTTTCTAAAATAAATTATTTTTTTAAATACAAAAATCACCCCACCCACCCCAGACTGAGATTCATGATGTCTTACCTTTTGTTTATTTTTGCAGCCTTTCCAGCCTGTTGTTTCTCCCCCTCCGAACGCTATTGCAGGTTGGATGTCAACGGCTAACCAGTCTATGCCTCATGCTGCTGTTGCTGCACCTCCTCATGGCCTTGTTCAGGCACCTAGCTCCGGTCAGATATTCAAATGATCAGCTTCACTTATTTAGCTGTTTGCAATTTCTTGAAGTATGTAAAAGTTACTGATTTTGTGATGTTCATGCTTTGGTTTGCTATCCCAGCTGCCTTTTTGAAACATCCTAGGACTCCTCCCGGTGGCCCTGGAATGGATTACCAGACTGCCGATTCTGAACATTTGATGAAACGTCTTCGTAGTGGACAGCCTGATGAGGTGTCATTTGCATCTCTGATTCCATTCAGTACTGAATTTTGATTGATAACACCTTATAGTGACACACTTTTGGTATTGTGTAGGTATCATTTTCTGGTTCTACTCAGCAGCATAATATCTATTCACCAGATGACCTTCCCAAGACTGTTGTACGGAATCTTAATCAAGGATCTAATGTTATGAGCATGGACTTCCATCCTCAACAACAGACTGTTCTTCTAGGTTGACCTGTTAACATTTTTTTACTGTTTCTGGAAGAATTTCACATCAAGACCTGATTTTTAGGTTGAGTCTCAACACAGGCCCTCATTTTATAAATGTCTCAATTTAGGGCTCAGTTTTTTATTTCTTTCTTTCTCAATTCAAGTCTTGATTTAATTTCTTTTGTCTCAATCCAAGGCCCGGTATAACATTCATATTCCAAATTAAATCACACAAGATGATAAAAAAAAAATTAGAGGTGTACGTGACTTTTTATTGTCGTGATGTAAGACTTGAATGAGAAAAAAAACGTCGGATCTTGAATTGAGACAAAAAAAATAAAATATAAATCAGACCTTGAATTGGGAAAAGATTAAAAAATTGAACCCTCTATTGGGACATTTTAAAATGAGGACCTATATTAAGATGAAACCTAAAAATTGGAACATTATGTTGAATTCTTCCACTTTTTATAATTAGATGATTGGTTTCATTTTTCTTTTTGATCAGTCTACTCTTAATCTGTGGTACTTTTATAGAGCGTGCCGTTGTAGAAATTAAATAGCCATTTGTAGAACATGAAAATGGTTAACCTTAGTATATGTGATTGACTGACTATGCCCGACTGTCATCTTACATCATAGTTGGAACAAATGTTGGTGATATCAGCATTTGGGAAGTTGGCTCTAGAGAAAGGTTAGCACTTAGAACCTTCAAGGTTTGGGACATATCAGCTTGCTCAATGCCATTCCAAGTGAGTATTTAATGTGCTTGGCTACTTATGTGTAGCTTATATCATTTGATTTCCGTATTGATTTTTCTTCTCTATATTAAATTTCGTAAATATGTTTTGAGTTCCCTGTTTTGAAATTATTTTGATATCGCATTTATTGTTCTTTAGACGACTCTGGTTAAAGATGCGACTATATCCGTCAACAGATGCGTATGGGGCCCAGATGGGTCTATTCTCGGTATGCAAAATTGTTGTGTTATCAAGATTGCACTTAAATTCTACACTCCTGAATTAATTGCTCATAATTTGTATGCGTTAATCTTGAAGGTGTTGCATTTTCCAAGCATATAGTTCAGATATATACGTACAATCCAGCTGGAGAGTTAAGACAACACTTAGAGGTGAGGAGTTCTCAGGATTCTGTCTCTATAATGGTGATTATTGGAGCTGAAAATACTAATCACTTTCCAAATTGTAGATTGATGCTCATATAGGTGGTGTGAATGATATTGCTTTCGCCCATCCCAATAAACAGCTTTGCATAGTTACTTGTGGTGATGATAAGACAATTAAGGTAGCTACTATTTGATTAGTAACGTTTTTATAACATATAAACCATTTGAACTAGTAAAGTCTCCCAATCTGGTACTTCTGGTTTTCATTTTGATATTGTCTTTCAGGTATGGGATGCAGTTGGTGGACGCAGGCTGTATATTTTTGAAGGTCATGAAGTTCCTGTTTATTCAGTCTGCCCTCACTATAAAGAGAATATTCAGGTTGGTTATTTGTAGACTGATTCACATCTTGCTACTTTTTGAGTATTAATGAATTGCATATGTGTCATTCTATATATTAAGTTGATAAGGGGGCAATCTGATTTTAGTCTGTATGCAGTTTATTTTCTCTACAGCCATTGATGGTAAAATAAAAGCATGGCTTTATGATTCCTTGGGATCAAGAGTAGATTATGATGCCCCTGGACTTTGGTGCACAACAATGGCATATAGTGCTGATGGAACCAGGTACTTTCAAAATCATGTGCTTGTTTGTTTATCTGCCCTGTTTTTTTAATTTATCCGCAAAAAAGTTTTATAAATTGCAGTTAGGTAGATTTAATACTTATAGCCATATGGGGATCGAAAGTGTTCAAAGTTGAACTCAAGAAAAACTATGTAAATGATCTGACCAAGTGGAGAAGCTTTTCAAGGATCCACCCTGAAATGGGTATGAAGTACGATCCATTTAGGACTTGTTAGTAGTGTGAGATGTGGACAGTAATGATATCTACTGTAGGGATGCATTTTACCCTAACCTGATGGGATACTCGATACCCAACCAAAGTTGAAGTGACAGTTTTTTTTTAGGGGTGGTGGTGGGGGGTTGGGTGGGAGGTGGCTTTTTAGACCCAGTTAATTAAATGGGTAATCATGTATGAAGTCTTTCGAGTACGGCTATGGGGGCGGGTATAAGAGTGTCTTATGTGTGCCCGACCCTGACTACCCCATAGTTGTTAGGGAGCAAGGCACAAGAGGAATCCCAGCTCCCAAGATGCAAGGTGCATGCCTTTCGTTATCCTTCACTTTAACATCATTTATATAATAATACGACATATTTGCAACACGAGATTGTGGTTCATGGCAAAGGTCGAGGAGATGAAGAACACTACTATGGCCGATTGGGTGGACAATCCTCGAAAGTGCTTAGGTTTATAAGTGTAATACCCTGTCTAGGAGATCTTAATTGACAATTTCTGGACAAAGAATCCTCAGTATGCAGATAATTAGTTTGACTCTTTATTGTTGTATTCATGTAAGGGTTGAGTACCCCTTGTACTCAATTACGTAATGAAATTCTCTTTTATCGACCAAAAACATAATAATATGACATATTTGACACATATTGTCGTACAAAATAAAGTTAAGTAATGAACATTAGAATATATAAACATGAAATAAACACTAAAGTTGTAAAGTTAGACTCCATTAATGTACGAAAAAATCAAATGTAGAAAAGGACCCAATTATCATCATAAGTAAACATTGCAGCAACAGAGATAAGATTCACAAAGAAAAAAAAGGGGAACCACCTAGTCTACAGGTGCAGCTGCGATGTTTCTCAGTTTCTTCGTTTACGATTTTTTTTTTTTTTTAAACCCTTGGCCTGCATTCATCATCGTTTTCTTGTTTATGGTTCACCTTTGTTTTCTTTCGAGTTTTTTTTTTCTCAATATTTTTACACACCACATTTTGGGGTGAAGATCTGGAAAGTAAAAGAGGCATGCCGAGCGCATCAGGAAAGGCACACTGAGGCTAAAGATAGCTAAAGAAAAAACACAACCTATAGCCTCGAGAAAAGATGCACTGGGGTGCGCCTTTAACAACTATAGATTACTCTATTAAATTATTATTATATATATATATGTATGTATTTGAAGTTTAGGGTGGTTTCTAATTTGATGTATTTGTTGATGTTTAGATATGATTAAATTGATGTTTAGATTACCCTATTAAATTATTAAAATAGGGTATTTTGGTGGGGTATGAATGCTCGATGTGGATTAGGATAGGTAATATAGTATGATTGGTATCCCATTGCCATCCCTAACCTGACGGACTAATCACTTATTGATAACAGATTGACAATGATATTCCTTTCCAACCCTCTGTGTTTTTATTATGGTTCAAGTACGTGAAAATTTGTACATTGTCTATCATAGAAACACGAGAAGTCCAAAGCATGTAAAATGTACTAGTGAGCTACTGGGCTCATGGATGGGCTTATGCAATATAAAGAGAGCTACCTTAGAGAAACTATTTATATACTCCGTACTTGATTGCTCAGCCTAATTTTGTGACAGATAGTAGTTTTCCCATCCTTTGGTTAAGGATTTTTTTTTCTCCTGATGGTTCTTCTTTAACTCGACAGTGGAGTTCTTACATGATTATTAATATTAAGTTTTGGTAGTGTTACACACATGTGAACCTTGTTATTTCACCTTGCAATCATAGTATTATGTATTATGAAATCTACATACACATGCCTTTTGTTTTGCTAGCTTAGCAGACTTTGTATAACTGAAGCAAGACATATGAAGCATATGTAATAAAAATTAGGATAATTTTGAGCTACTGTTTGACCAATTAAAGATAATATATGAGCAGCTAGTTGCAACGGTGAAAGCTGATCCTCCGACAAGTCAACAGCTGATGATCTCTACCTTAAGAGCTTCTGTAATTTATTGAACTCAGTTGGAGTTGAATATTTGACTCAGTAAATGCCATTGTTGACCCTTCTATTTTATGAGTAGACCTGGTGATGTTTGTGACTGTGAATAGATTATATAGGAGTATTAACTGTTCGTGGTACAAATGTTCCAATGGAGCAATCTTGGTAAAACAGAGCTAAGTATAGGATTTGCTGTTACAAAGTATGCCTGCATGATTTTTGCTTAAAGTTCACAAGTTGAGTTTTCTTCAATTTGACCGCCATGGCAAGCTATCCAGCATTTCACATTTAAACTTAAGTCTAGGTTACGTGCAATCTGTATGTTGCAAAGCTGATTAACTCACACGGTCACAAATAAAAGGTATAATAGCTTGTTATTTCCACAGCCAAAAGATGAGACCTCATGGTGATTTTATTTTTCCGTTTCTAACTTTCTATCAAGCTTATGTAGGTTATTAGGTGGAATTTCTTTTCGTTATGTGTCTTGAGGGATTTATTTCGGGCTCGTACAAGTTTCTTTGATGTGTTCGATTCTGGGAGTACCTGATTATAAGTAAAAGAATCTGGTGCTTGACTGCTGTTTCTAGGTTCTTTCAATTCCAGAGTTTCCCAAAGATACTGTCTTTTAATTTCCAGCACCCACCCCCTTTACACACGAATACACGATCAACATTACCACTGCCCATTCATACAATTTGCTTGAATGGATGGCCTGCTCTTTAAGTAAGGTTGATTAGTTATATTTATTTATATATTGTTTTCAGGCTCTTCTCTTGTGGAACCAGCAAAGATGGTGAATCTCATCTGGTTGAGTGGAATGAGAGTGAAGGAGCCATCAAGAGGACATATTCCGGTTTCCGGAAGCGTTCTTTGGGTGTTGTGCAGTTTGACACAACACGGAACCGTTTCTTAGCAGCAGGCGATGAGTTTCAGATAAAATTCTGGGATGTGGATAATACCAACATGCTTACATATACAGATGGCGATGGTGGATTGCCTGTTAGTATCTCTAGTATTTTGTATGGTTTATTGCACGAAACCCCCTTGTGGTTTGGAAATTGCACGAAATCCCCGTGTTCAACTCTCCCCTTTTCTAGATACAAGTTGACAGTGTTATTTATTTCCTCTATTTCCCGTAGCTTGTTTTTTCAAAAATTAAAGTCTTGAGATTATACTATGAAGGACATAACAGGAAATAGATGAAATAGATAACATCATTATCTTGTTTCTGAGTTTTTTTTGGGAGAATTAACTTTATTTAATAAACTACAGGGGGGTTTCATGCAAATTTTCCAAACCACAAGGGGATTTCGTGCAATTATCCTGCATTTTATACCCTACAAATTGTTTTGATTGTAGCCTAGATAAATAGAAACCCTTAACTTGGTACGTATTACTTGCAGGCAAGCCCTAGATTGAGATTCAATAAGGAAGGCTCGTTGCTGGCTGTTACAACCAGTGACAATGGAATTAAAATCTTGGCTAATACTGATGGGCAGCGCATGTTGAGGATGCTAGAGACGAGAGCATTTGATGGGCCTCGTGGTCTTTCTGAAGCAGTCAATAACAAAGTAAATATTTCGTTCCAATTTACTGTTCTATTTTTCTATAACGTGCTTTACATATCCTGATTTTTATTTGTCTTGTTCAACTATTTCCACAGCCTTCTATTTCTGGTGCATTAGGTCCCACTGCTAATGTTTCCACCTCAATGCCCCCAGCACTCGAGCGTAGTGATCGAATTCATCAGCCTATGTCTCTTCTGGTAGATTCACTCTATTTGCTTTTCTTAATTTATAATTTGGTTCCATTTTTCTTGTTCTCAATTGTCCTGCTGTTTTTATTTGAACTAAATTACAGGCTAACATGGAAAGCAGCAGGGGAGCTGATGTAAAACCAAGGATTCTTGAAACCGCAGAAAAAAGTAAAAGCTGGAAGTTCCCTGATATATCTGATCCTTCTCAACTCAAGACACTGAAATTGCCTGATCCTCTCACACCTAGCAAAGTATGTCATGTGATCCTCCTTTGATTTATTGAGTATTTGTTTTAGGGGTGTAAATGAACCAAGTCAAGTAGTATTAAGCTCGAACTTGACTCTATTAAAAACTCGAAGCTTGAAACTCTTCTCAAACTCAATTCTTCTGAACTTGAGTTCGACTCGATGGAAAATTGTAATATTTGAGCTCGACACGATAACTTACATAACTTTAATTAGAGTTTTATTATTATATATAATTAGAGTAGAGCTTATATGAGTAAAATAATAAAATTAGGTCAAATCGATTAAACTCTTGATTAGTCTCGCGAGCTTGATGAGCCTAGTATTACTGAGCTCAAGCTCACCTCAATTAAATTAGAGTCGATTTCGAGATTTTTATGAGTCGAGCAGGAGTAGTTTCAAGATGATTGTTATATTTTCTTTATTTTGCTTGTCTTGGTTATTGAACTAAAATTTCAATTTCATCTTGCACATATTTGCACTTCCCCTAGCCAGCTAGCCTGCTTGTAATTGTCAATCTATGCCATTTGCTCTTTTATCTTTTACATTTTTCGTTTCTTTTCAAATCGTATGTGTTTTCTGTAAACTGCTGTAATGTACTGCAGGTTGTACGGTTGTTGTACACAAATTCTGGCCTAGCTGTGCTAGCACTGGCTTCAAATGCTATTCATAAGCTTTGGAAGTGGCAACGAAATGAACGTAATCCATCTGGAAAGGTCAGAATTTGACTGATAATTTTTCCCAAGGCATGTTTTTATTTGTGGGCTTCACTAAATAAATGATTTGACTTGTACTTTCAGTCGTCTGCCTCTGTTGTGCCACAGTTGTGGCAGCCTCCAAATGGGACCCTCATGTCTAATGACGTGAACGAAGCCAAACCAGCTGAAGACACAGTCGCATGTTTTGCGTTGTCTAAAAATGATTCTTACGTCATGTCTGCATCAGGGGGGAAAGTTTCCTTGTTCAACATGATGACCTTTAAGGTGTGTTGTTAACAGAGAGTATGTTTGATTTGGGATTTTGAAATCTAGATTCGGTTCAACTTTGAGATTCAATGAGAACTGTTATAGTTCTTGGACTGTTTGATGACATTTTTGAGTGTGCTGTATGATTTCAAAATCCTCTAAATCCCAAATCAAACATAACCTTAAGATTCAATGAGAACTGTTATAGTTCTTAATTGGACCGTTTGACGAAATTTTTGAGTGTGCTGTATAAGAAAACTTAATATATATATATTGATTCGTGGTCAGGTTATGACAACTTTCATGCCGCCACCTCCTGCAGCAACATACCTGGCATTTCATCCTCAGGATAACAACATAGTTGCTATTGGAATGGAAGACTCTTCCATACAGATTTATAATGTCAGGGTTGATGAGGTAAATCCTTGCATTGAGACTGGGATTCTATTTTATTAAAAAATAACTATGCAGTGTCTGCCATGCTGTTGGTCTACCAGGATATGTTAATATATGTATTTTCTAATTGTGGTAAAATTAGTGACTGATATTTTATAAATATTATTTGCATGGTGAAATCACTGTCAGGTTAAAACCAAGCTTAAGGGCCATCAGAAACGAATTTCAGGGCTTGCATTTTCTCAGAGTTTGAACATATTGGTGTCAGCTGGAGCTGATGCGCAGGCAAGTATCTATGTCTAAGTTATGAGTAAATTGCAAAATTGGTCCAATACCTATGGGGTGTTGGCGGTTTTAGTCAAAACGAATCAATTTTCTCAATTAACTCGTAACTCGTAAGGGATTAAAATTGCCTACACTCAACAGATACGGCACAAATTGAGAAAATAATTTATGTGAAGAAGCATCCAAGTTGCTAACAATTTGATGATTAATTTACTTGTATATATACCAACATGATTACGTCTCAATGTTGATTGCAGCTGTATATGTGGAGCATTGATGGCTGGGAGAAGAAGAAATCACGGCCCATACAGGCACCTCCTGGACAACAAACTCCCATGGTTGGAGAAACTAAAGTTCAGTTTCACAACAATCAATCTCATCTACTTGTTGTTCACGAAAGTCAAATAGCAATTTATGATGCTCAACTCGAATGTATACGCTCGGTAAGTGTCTCGTTCATTGTTTTCATTTTCATTTTCTTCCCCCATGTTTTTTTTTTAATGAAAATGTTTTTTCTTTCCTACTAGCTATACAGCAAAGTTTCTCCCCTTTTATGCAATATTTGTAGCACTCATTCCTTACAAATACCAACGATGTTGTCCGTTCAAACCAAACCATTGTTTACAAAGACCCACATTGCAATACTATTAATTGAAGGGATTGGATTATAACTTTTTTTTTTCTTGCCAATGGATATGGTACATTCGTTCGAGTAAATTGTAAAATTGGTCCCATTATCTATTGGGTGTTGACAATTTTAGTGGCATACAAATTGCTTTTCTAGGATGATAATTAATTTGTGATTTAAAAAAAAAATTATATTAATATGTTTGGGGTTCCCTATACCATGAACTGATGTTAGTCCGATTGCTACATGGAATTCTGGCAGCTCCTGTGAGTCTCACATGCAGAAAACGTACAAGTGTACAACCTATTTACATAAACATCATTGGTGATTTGGTCCGTACTTGAGAAGTTTAGGTCAAAAACCTGTATATGCTTTTAACTACCCATTAATTTGATTGTGCTTATTTATATTTGGGTAATATTGCTGTCACCTTCTCCAAAGAAATTGTTTCAGTTACATACTAATTCATTTGCAGTGGTATCCAAGAGATTCACTTTCGTCTCCCATTTCAAGCGCTATATACTCATGCGACGGCCTGTTGATTTTTACTGGATTTTGTGATGGCGCTGTTGGAATCTTCGATTCTGACAGTTTGAACCTTCGATGCCGTATAGCACCATCAGCGTATATATCCAGGTAGGCAAATTGTAATATCATTGAAACTTTATGATGATATACCCTTTCAAGTGGCCCTTAATCTTGAGTTATGTTTTGTTGCAATCATGATGAGTCAGTGTTCGTAGAAGCCATTGAAGTTTATGTTTGATCTCTTTATGGAGAAAGTAGTTTTTTTTTTTAACTCCTGTAAGTTGCCCTTATTTTGATTTTAGTCCTGTTTACTTTCACGAATTAAAAATAGTTTAGGTACTTTCAATTTTTTGACATTATGGTCTGTATGAGGTCAAACATCCAGTTGACTAACCAGACTTTGCTGTGTGGACAAATCAGACATTCCAACGTCAACATCAACTAGATGTTTCACCTCATATAGCCAGTTACCAGATCAAATATTGAAAGTTAGAGGGTTATTTTCAATTCGTGAAAGTCGACGGGAGTGGAACCCAAATATGGATAACTTACAAGATTAAAGAAACCATTTTCCCTCTCTTTTTGTTTTTCAAGATTTTCCTTGGAAGTAAAATAGAAGTCCCCAAAATTAGGTCCCCATAATTTCAATTTTCCCATTTTTTTTTTTTTGGTTTGAATTGGGTATCAAATTTCAAATTATACTTTCAATTGGATTCTTGCACTCTCAATTTCCCTTTGCTTTAAAATTTGTTCCTTGTATGTGAACCAAATTTTGTGCAATAGATAGGCACAACTTATAGCTCAATTTTTTAATTTGATATATATATATTTTTAAAATTGCAGCAACGGCAATGGGTTTCCGGTTGTGATCGCAGCACATCCTGCAGACCCATATCAATTTGCACTTGGCATGAGTGACGGTGCAGTTCATGTGATGGAACCATCGGACTCATCAGAGACGAAATGGGGCGGGTCAAGCTCTCAAGAAAACGGGGCTTTACCTTCAATACCTTCAAGTTCTGCACTGAATAATAGTACTCAGCCATCAGAAACCCCATCGAGGTGATCATACACAACACGCTCGAGCTGCTTCTTATCTTCTTAGGCCTTCTTCCTTCTAATGTAAAATCCATCTCTGCTTTGAGAAAGGGGAGGGTTACTTTGTTTTTTTGGTTACCACATTTTTACATTTACAGCAGGCTAGGTTGCATTTCATCTGTGTTTATTATTATTGTCTTTCATATTAAATATATTTGGTCCATGCTATTTCATAGTGTGTTATTATGTTTGTCAGTTGATTTTGGTGGAATTACCATTTCCACACCAAGGTAAATATGAAAAAAAAAATTAACTCTTGTTTAAAGGCAATGAATAAGTAAAAAACTTGTACTGCCTCCGATCAAATTTGTAATTCTGATTTCTCTCGTCATATATTTTATTGAATATTGATTAGTTTATTTATAAAGTAGATAAATTGCGGGTATGATTGGGTATTTGAATAAGCATATTATTTGTGGATTAAAAATAAAACTGAGCGTACTTTTAGTTCTAGATAAAATTCATTATTAAAATCATACTCCGTACTTATTAGATATTAGAGCTAATCCTTGTAAATACGATACTCGTTCTCGCTACGTATTATAATATATGTCGTACACTTGCAGAATAATTTAGACTATAAGAATAGAGTGAACATGTTATTGGCACCGTTGTCGTCGGGGGTTAGTTTAATTTAGTACTATTGTGATAAATAACTATAATTCTTAATCTAGAGTTTATTTTTACGCACTTTATAATTTATAAAAATAATATTTTCATTTTGAGAAATACATTATAAGTTTGAACGAACCAAAAAGAAAATTAGATTTATTAATTGTTTATTAGTATTATGAGAGATAATTAATTAAAAGTGAGGTACGATTGTAAATATTTTTCAACTTTTTGAGTAATAAAATTGTTTTTTAGTGTGAATAAAATAGTGACATTTGATGTAATATTATTGAAATATTTGAAGTGATAGTTAAAATTCACTTTCACTATTTTAAGTATAAGTCATTAAAAAACGTTAAAAATAAAATGACAAAACAAGTCACCGAGTAAGTAACTTGAAAAGTACCAATTTTGATTTTTGTCCCCCGATGCTTACGTGAAATTAAATGATCGCAATGGCCCTCAACAATAAACCTGAATCTCATTTACTCCAAACACCTGGGTGTGCTTGGTAGAAAGCTTTCAAATTGAGCTTTGGAGGAGTGTATATAGTGAAAGCCAAAAACCTTAAAATATTTTTTAAGGCGTTTGCTGTTAAAAATGGGAGAATTTTTGAAGAAATTCGAAAAAGAACTTGGTGTTTAATCTTTACTGATTTGAACATTACCAAATTCTATTTTTAAGACTGGTGTTCGAATTCTAGACCATGTTGTAGTTGGATGAACGGTGTCTGTTGTCAATATAGAGTCTTAATTTGTTGTCAATATAGGGTATAACTAAAAAACTTTAATTGAAGGCACAATCATTAAAATATTAATCATCATTCACTATGGTTGAGAAAATAATTAATCATGTCCAACAATAAATGTAAAACACAAATTTTATTAAAATTTTAGAAGAGGTAAAACTCTTTTACTTAATATTGGGTACACCAACACAACATATCTACACCATATCTAGCTCTCAATACAACTTGAAACAAAGACAAATAAAAAACACAATAGAAGAAACTAACACGCACCACTTCTCTTAACTAACTAATATAATACATGGTGTATTTATTAATACAGAGGGTGTATGCTAAACGGTGAACTAACTAACCAAGAGGTGTATTTGCCAACCCTTTACACCCCTCAAAATGGGAGTGTATATCTTATAGTTCCATTTTGGACTTGTGTTTGCTGAAATCACTTAGAGAAAGGAAGTTGATTTGTGAGCATGTCTGTCAAATTTTCTTCAGTTGAAATGTGAATGAGAGTAAGCACCCTTGTTGAATCTTTTCCCTTGTGAAATGATAGTCTAAGGAGATGTGCTTGGTCTTTTGATGAAGACATGAATTATGAGCAATGGAAAAATCACTCTTGCTATCAGTATACATGGTGAATGACTGTGAGTGTTTGATCTTCAAATCTTCTAGGATGTAGTGAATTCACTTTATCTCACAGGTAGTTGAAGCTAAGACCCTGTACTCAACTTCTGCAAATAACCTGCTGACAGTAGATTGCTTCTTGGATTTCCCAGAGATTAGTGAATTTCCAAGATAAATGTTATAACCTGTAATACTTCTTCTTGTTTCTATACACCTTGCCCAATCAGAATCTGAAAAGGCATGCAATTTGAAAGTAATATGCCTAGGATAGAATGTGCTTCAATTGATATACCTCAACACTCTATGAACAACAATTACATGTGCTTCAGTTGGGGATTTCATATATTGACTTAGAGTCTGTACTGCATATGATATATCAGGTTTGGTTACTGTCAAGTAGAGTAATTTGCCTACCAATTTCCTATATTGTTCAGGATTCTTAAGAAGTGGTGATTGTGTATCAATAAAGTTCAGCTTTGAATCCAATGGGGTGGATCAAGGTTTGCTTCCCAAATAACCAAATTTTTTTAATAAGTCTAAAGTGTATTTTCTTTGACATAAAGTGAGACCTTTATTATTTCTGGCTACTTCTATCCCCAAGATATATTTTAGGATGCCTAGATCCTTAATGGTGAACTTATTATGCAAATAACTTTTGAGAGTTTGTATAATTGTATGATTGCAAGACTTGTTTCTGCCACTATTAAGTCATCTACATAGCAAAGTATGACTGGAAAATTAGTGTTATCTTGCTTAGTAAACAAGAAAGTGTCAGCTTTGGACTGAGTAAAGCCTAAACAAATCAATGAAGTAGTCAATTTAGTGAACCATTGTTTATAAGCTTGTTTTAAACCATACAAACTTTTGTTTAAGTTGCAAACTCTTTTATCAGCATTAGAAAGATAACCAGGAGGGGATTCCATATAAATCTCTTCTACTAGATCACCATGTAAGAATGCATTGTTCACATCTAACTGATGTATATGCCAATTTTTAGAAACAACCACAACCAACAAAATCTTAACAATGGTGATCTTAGCAATTGGAGAAAATGTATCAAAATAATCTATACCTTCTTGTTGGGTATAACCTTTAGCAACTAATATTGCTTTATATCTTTCTATAGTGCCATCTGGATTGTATTTTACTTTATATACCCATTTACAACCTATGCAATGTTTACATAATGGTAAGTCTACAAGAGTCCAAATGTTTGTCTTTTCCAAAGCCTCTAATTCCCTTTTCATAGCAATTATCCAATTTTCATTTAAGACAACTTGTTTGTAGGTTTTGGGCTCTTGTATTTTAGAGATTGATGCTGTAAATACTTTATGACTTCTAGACAACCTATCAGTAGACGAATAATCACTTTTAGGATATTGTTTTCCTGAGAATGAAAGGTTTATTTTGACATGATCAATAGAAGTTGGTAAATTAGTTTCATAGACTTGTAAGTATGCAGGCTATGTTTTAATTGTAGTAGGTCTTGTATTTGATTCAACTTCTATATTACTAACATCAGTACCATCATTTATACTATCTTCAATTCCAAAAATATCAACACTCACAATGTTTGTCTCAGGATCACTATCAAGTTCATTTGCACTAATAAGATTGTTATCAATGGGATCATTATCAACAAGATAATTATCAGTACATTCTAGAATTTCATTGTTCAAATCAGCATGGCTAAAATTAACATCATCATCATCAAAATCATCATTTGTTTTGGCCAAGAAATTCTCACTTGTCCTTGATGGAGTATAACACAAGTGTATGGGGAGGTGGGTGGAGGGGGGGAGGGAATGCACTTGTGTATGCAATATTTCTTTTTCTAAAACAGAATAGCCTATCAGGAGAGTTGTCTGACAACTTCTCTGATTATGAATAACTTAAGTTAGACAGTCAATCTTCTGAGAACTGTGAAGTACCCAGCTGAGCAATTTTCTAAATCAGTTATTAGTGCGGAATGTGGTTGACCCTTTATCTTGTATTGTTAAAAATATAGTTGGTTAGGCAGTTAAGAGATGTTTATTAGCTGTTAAACTTGATTAGTCTATAAAGACTATCAAGGGCTTTTGCATCATTCAAATCATCACTTCCATTTTCCCAATATTCAATTCCAAGTTCTTCTTTGTTTGTTGATCTTCAAATCTCAATTATGAGAATGGTTTTAGGATTCTACAACAAAAGATCACCAAGCACCACCTAACATGTTCAAAAGAGGGAAAACAGGTCCCATAAAAAGGAAGTAAGCTACATATAACGCAGAAAAGTCGGAAAAACCGACACCAACAATAAAAAACCTCCTAAACTCACTCTAGATTTCTCTTCATTAGGAAATTAGAAAATATTATAGAACTTTTATTTTGAAAAAAAAATGAAAATACTCGCTATTTTTTTTTAAATAAACAAAAATCCTTCTAAACTCATTCTTTACCAAAATATCCTTGTGAAATTGAAAATAAATGATCCGGATTAACACGCGGTCGCTCAAGATGGGAAATGTAGGAAAACAGAAGACTATAATACCTAAAAGAGAAGTTCATTAGTGAAATCAAATCACAAGACTATTATATGCCTTAGTCAGTTGACAGTAACATCATGCAATCAACCGATAGCTTATGCCAACTGATATAAAATTCAAACCTTAGAATCATCTATGCAACAAACGACAGTATGCCAAACAGAAATGGTATCAACCTTAAAGATAAAGAGAATGTCGGAATTCACATCTCATCTGATAGACAAGGCTGAAGTCTTAACCAACCAAACTGATGTGGATCAATTAAAAGATGTCAACACAGCTATTGAGTTGACCGAGACTATGGATGCAATTATCGTACAACATGCATTTAATGAGCATTAAATGCATATTCATTTTTAAGGAATAATAGTACCAGAATTGACGGATGAATCCAATCAACAAAGATCACGACCCCTCCATAAAAGATTTGGTGCAACGGCTAGTTCATTCAAGCAAGAACTCTCATCAACAGACGCAAAAGTTATCATCCAGTTTATTGTATCCCTACGGGTTCTTTAGAACCTGCATTTGATCTTGAAATCTTAGTGCTCTAAGTTTCCGTATCTAGCTAAGCCAAAATTTCAATCATATCTTACGTTTAGAAAAGTGTTGATTGAACGTGTTGTTCATCACACTAGTTGGTATATATATAAACCAAACCCTAGAAGCTCGTTTGTTGTTTATTCAACCAAGTTGTAAAAGTATTTGTTTTTACAATAACAAGTAGAGCATACTGCACTTAGAGAGTGTATCGATCTCATGTCTTATTCTTGGGACGTTAAATTACAAGTCCTTTAGTTTTAGAAATTAATATCACAGTTGGATTGTGAGAGTGAACGTAGGATTGAGATCCGAACCACTATAAATACTTGTGTGTTGTTTACTTGCTTATCTTAATATTTGTTTATATCATCCGATCATATATAATTGTCGTAACATTCACTTGATAAAATCATATCTTTAAGAGTCAAAACGCACAAGTTAATATTTTCATAATCAGATGATATCAAGTTAGTTGATAAGCTCATTGATTACATTGCATTCTTATAAAAGGTTTTCATATCAATCTACGAGTCAAAACATTTAGGGCCTACAATTTCCGCACTAGCAGCTCCAATGTGTACAACCCAATAAGAAAAAATATGAATAAGATTTTTGAATAAACAAAATATGATGGGACTTTTTTTTTTTTTTTTGTGTAGAGGAAAATTGGAAAATAAAATCTAAATAAAAAATAAAATCTGAACAAAAAATTACTATAATATAAAATTCAAATATAATATAATAATATTAATGAGTAATTTATAATAATTTGAAAAAATATAATATAATAATATCTATATTAATTAGTTAATGCTGTTAACACTTAAAAAAATAGTACTCCCTCTGTCCCGATAAAAGCTACTCAGGAGCATGGAACACATAGTTTAAGAAATATGATAGAATAAATAGATGTATTAGAAGTGATTTGATTGAGAGAGAAGAATATAATGAAATGTGAGGAAAAATAGTTTCAAAAAAAGGATGGGTAGCTTTCATTGGGACGAACGAAAAAGAAAATTTGGATAGTTTTCACTGAAACGGAGGAAGCATAATATAATAATATCATAATTAATAAATGGTTAATATAATTTAAAAATAAATACATTCGTAGTGCAATAGAATATACTCCCTCCGTCCCGTACTTAATGATTCATTTTGCCATTTTGGTTGTCCCTTTCTTATTGACCTATTATTGAAAATAGTAAGAACATTTTTAAACTATCTCCTTAAACATCACAACATTACAATAAATGTCACCACTTTAGTACACTAAAACGTAATTTTATTACTATTTATAAAGTTGAAAAATCTTTACAACCCTTACTTTATCTTTCATAATACAAATAAATAATTCATTCGTTAATATCGGTGTCCAATAATTTTATGTCATTAAGTAGAAAATGGAGGGGAGGGAGTATAATTTAAATCTCTGACAAATTATCTCTGTTACTCGTACGCTTCTCCAACCCACTCCTTCCGTTCCGTAATTATTTGCACACTTTTTTTATTAGGTTGTTTCAAGATTATTTGTACACTTTTAATATGAAAATATCCAACAAAGTTAATACCCTCCCAACATCATTTTATTTTCAAAATTGTCACTCAATTTTTACATACAATTTATTTTACACCTCACCAAATTCAACACCTCATCAAATCATCCAAAATATCCATTATTTATCTTATATCACCAACTACTAAATCTAATTTTTTTTTTTTTAAAAGTGTGTCGATCAAACCATACAAAAGAGAACAACTTTATGTCTTCAATCCCCACACCAGAAAAAATCTGAATAAAATTTTGAAAATAAATTTTTGAATAAAAAATCTGAGTACATACATTGTCCAAGAAAGGCAGCTTCATTATTTGTGTAGACATTTTTGTAATAATAAAGAAAAAATAAGTGAAAAATTGTAACTTTTATGCATCAAACTATCAATATCATTAATTTAAAGTGATCATAGTTTATTGTAAAAGGAAGAGCTCAATTGTAGTGGTGTTCTATGTCTATCAGTGTCAAATGTAACTCTTTTTCATAATTACTTATGATATTTCGGCAATGATATTTCTCTTTTCGATTAAAAAAAAAAGTAAATTTTGTGGTATTTGATAATTACTAATTACTCCTTCCGTTTCTAAAAAAATTTCATACTTTTTTTAGTTAATTGTTTCACAAAAGTTTGCATACCAAAATTTGGAAACAATCATCACAATCCCCACTTTCACAATATAAACATATTTATCCTTTATGTCATTACTTTTTCGGTCCACCATATATACATACACTCAATTCAACCTTTTCATTTAGAAGTACTTTATATATAAAAGTGCGGAAAATTTAGTTTTAGTCCTATAAGTTTGATACATTCCAAAATAAATCCTTTAAGTTTCAACTTTACAAAATACGTCCTTTACCTTTCAATTTAATCTTTTTTTACATCAATTTTAATCATTTATCTTTCTAATAAATTAAAGCGCTGACTTGGTAAGGAAAATTTATTTAAAAAATGCCATGTCATCTACCACATCATCCTTTCTTTAATTTTTTCACATTAATTTTTTCTTTTGTTAATAATATTGCCACTGTCCACACATGGGGAATATATATAGTTTTGTTGTGATATATATTTTTTCATGTCTATTTAAATCAATTGACTAGAGGTATATTTTAAGAAGTTCTAAAAAGTTTTCAATATTTTAAAAAGTTATAAAAAGTTTTCAATATTTTAAAAAGTTCTCAATTATTTTAAGAATGCTTATAAATAATACAGTTCTGAGCAATATTCTAGTTTAATTACCATTTTTTTTTGTATTAACAAGAATAGAAAGCATTCTGAAGAGAATATTGGTTGATGGAGGAAATAATTTCATGACTTATCTCAATAGAGAGAGTAATATCACGAAGAAGAGAAATGAAAAAATTTTGAACTTTGATATTTGTCTTTTAAACATGGATGGTTTTTGTCTTTTTGTCGTATATTTTATGTACTTTTGTCTTTTTGTCGTATATTTTAGGTACTTTAATTGTTTTGGTGGATAACTTTTTAGCTAGATGAACTTGATTTTTTTTTTCGCAAAAATATGGAAGTTGTATTCTTAATCTTTTAGGTGAAATGTTAGTTTTTGGAAAGATTGAATACAACTTTATACTTTATTAAGCATCAATTGATATGAACAACTTCATATATTTTAAATTGTTATGTTTTAATTTAGTTGTTGTCCATTTTATTTTTAATTATCCTGTCAAAAAAAATAAAATTATTTTTAATTATAGAATTATTTTATCAATGGTGCATATTTCAATTTTGTTTTTAATTGAACTTGGGAGAATATTTCAATTTTGTTTTTAATTGAACTTGTAGTTTACAGGAAAATTTGATAGATATTCAATTAATTATGTAGATTTTTAAGTATATATAAATGAGAGATAATTATGTGGCAGATGATATGACATTTTTTAAATAAATGTTGTAATGTTGTAAGTCAGCACATTCCACCGGAATCAGGCAACTTTAATTCATTACAACGATAAATGAATAAAATTGATGTAAAAAAAGAATTAAATTGAAAGGTAAAGAACGTATTTTGTAAAGTTGAAACTTAAATGATTTATTTTGGAATGTATCAAACTTATAGGACTAAAACTAAAATTTTCCCTATAAAAGTGTATAAAATTATCACTCAACACTCTAATCATTACACATTTTTTTTAAACTACTCTAATCATTACACATTTTTTTTAAACTACGCGCCCAATATTCATTTGCACGGTGGAGGATAAGATGAAAGGTGAATTGTTATAAATTCGAATAATAATTGGATGGGGGTAATAAGACCAAGGTCCTTCCATGAAATTCCTCTAATAAAGAGATTAACCTCTACTTTTGAGTGGTGTAAAATGTCCTCCTTATCCTTCCGGATGCATGATGAACTTAAGTGCGCTTCCATCTGCAAGTGTAATTAAATTTAAAAAAAAAACGTATTATATGATTATAAAAACAAGAAATCAACGAAATTTAATCACCAAACATTTACAAAAGGTCAGCATATACTATTTATAATATATGGATTAATTGATATAAATAAATTAAAAATTGAATGTATATATATATATATATATATGCGTTAATTCAGTTATCAATACTACTAGTCTAGCTAGAATATATCGATTAAAATCCAATGGGAATAATTAATTAATTAAACATAAAAATATATTGATTAAAATCCACACTGTAATGAAAACATAGTTGATCAAAAAATTAACTAATTAAATTTAAATGAGAAAACTAACCAATTAAGTGAATCAATTTATATAATTAATGTGGTAATAATCACAAATAAATAAATATAATTACGTACTTAATTGGATCCCACGCGGGCAAAGCGGCAAAGGCAAAAGCAAACATGGTGGCAAGAGAAGGAGTAATTAAAACAAGTTGAAATGAATATGTGAAAGATATGCATGCATGGTTAAGGCTGCTTATATAGCACATAGGATACATAAAACGACGCCGTTCCATTAATATAATATAATTAAATTAAATATAAAATTTAATTGGAAGCTAGCTAGAATTTCATATCCTATCTCGATCTGCATTAAAATATGACCCCAAATTTCATATCCTATTTCCTTCACTTTATCCTCCCTTGTTTTTGGTAAAATTATTAAAATTTTTAACTACTACATATTCATATTTTAAATTAAATTGTTTTTGAGTTTTACAATGTTTACCAACTAATTTTATTTATAAATAAATTCACAAGTCTCATTTTTTAAGTGAAAACTTTAGTTCATACCTTTTTTTTTTATATCGTTAGTTATTTTTGTAAAAATTACTATTGTGAAAATCAAGGTGCGACAATAATTAAACATTTACTCTTGAAAGAATTTTGTCTCATCTAATTCCTAATACTCCCCCTCACTCGTAAGTCGATTATTACCTCTTATCCTTTGGGGAGGAGGCCCATCGGATGGACAATTTAAATGGGTGGAGTTACTTTCAGTAGGAATCGAACCCAGGACGTGTGGGCGTGAGCCTTATGACTCTGATACCATAAAAGAATTCAGTCTCATCTAAAAGTTCGAACTTGTAGAGAGGTTGAGAATTAATTCTTGGCAAAAACTTGTGTGAGACCGTCTCATAGAATGAGATCCGTGAGACGCATCCCTTTTAACCCATATTTCAAAATTTTGGGTAGGATAACCCATATGCTTTTCCAGATTTTGATTTGTAAAAAAAAGTGATAATGTTTAAGTGAAAAGTGATAATGTTTAAGTGAAAAGTGATAATATTTTTAACAAAAGTGACTATCACTTTTTACTTAAACACTGTCACTTTTTGTTCAAACATTATCACTTTTTATATATGATGGCCGTCTCACGGATCTCATTTTGTAAGACGGTCTCACCCAAGACTATCCCTTAATTCTTAGTATATTAATTCCTAATATACTCCCTCCGTTCAAATTTATAATGCTCATTTCTTTCAGCACGATTTTTAATGAACATTGATTAGTTTATGTATAAAGTAGATAAATGATGGTCCCTGTCCCGGGGTATCCCGTCGGTAAAAATTACCGACCAGATTTTTGCCTACCGAATTTTTCCGTTGGTATATTCGTCGAAAAGCACTGTTTCAGACTGAATTTTCCTCGCTAAAATGCGTCCTTTTTGTAGTGGGAAATTTTCTATCTTTCCATTTTGAGTGCTTCAATACAAACTTCTTATGCCGTTTTTCAAAACCTATTAACCCACCGCATCAAATATCATTCAATTTATTTATATCAATTACCACACCATTGACTATTAAAATACTCGATTACCAACTTGTTCTCCATATCATTTTGGTGACCGTATATTTGAATACTTGATGCTATAAGGCAATTGGGTTTACTCAACTTTGCTGAAAGGGTGGGTTTACTCAACTTTGGATTGAAAAAATATAGAGTATTAGGGAATTAATATAAATAAATTGATTCTTAAAATTGGCAAGTCTAGTTTCTATAGTTCGGATTTAGAATTGAGATCGAGTTTTTTTTTCTAATTTTTTTGAATTAACAAAATTTATATTTAATTTGTTTTTATAATTATACTTTTAAACATATCCACCTTTCTTTTGTTGTAAGTAATATTAGCATACCCTCTATTTTTATCACTTTTGCAAAGTAAAAAATATAATTGCAATTAAAACACCCTTTAATTTACTTTGTAATTAATAAAAAATGTAAAAATCAATGCTTATAAAAAAGGGAAAATAAATAGTTTTCCTTAAATTGTAAGAACTCATAACTTTTAAACTCTGATCTTAATGTATAAATTGTTTATTAGTATTATGGAAGATAAAAGTGAGGGCAGTAGAGACTTTTGAGTAATAATTTTTTTTTAGTATGAATAAAGTGACATTTGAGTTTCTTGTTTCTCCATCTTCGTTGTTTCTTGTATGCAATAAAAATTCACTTTGAGTTTCTTGATCATCTCCTTTATCTCGTTCTTTCTTTTTTTACTTTGCTCCCCAGGCTCCGAAGAGAACCTTCATTGATTAACCTTTGATGTGTTCACCCTACCTTTTGTGTTGCCCACTCTGTCATTCTCTATCAATTCCTTCAACTTGCTTACACGTCTGTTTCGTTGGAACTACTTAACAATCCAACGCTTTTTCCGAATTAATTATGATGCGCCACAATCCTAGTAATGGCCTTTGTGGTTTCGAGGCTGATATTTCTTGGTCAGCGTGAATCTGGAATTCCAATCGACTCCCCGAGATCAGCGATCTCCGCCGTCCCCTCCAATAACGACCCTCTTTCAGACCATAGTGACTCTGATTTAGTCTCTGAATCAACGCAGGTTTCGTGTTTTCCACATAAAAGATTTGCATTAAGAAAAAAGTGACCACAAAATAATACTACATAATTTTCCACATAAATAATTTATATTCCTTAAAATCCGTAAACAAAAAATAAAAGTGTGCTTGTCAGTGTTTAAGAAAAACAGAACGATGTTACGCTAGACAAATAGTACTGTAACACATACTCTAACAAAATATTAGAAATGTATAAACACAACAAAAGACTAAAACACTAAATACACAAAAACACTAAATACACAAAAACACTAAATATATTTTACATAGAATTTATAGGCTTGAGCCTCATAGCTAAACTTTTTATGACGTTTTTCAAAACCTATGGCTAAACTTTTTATGACGTTTTTCAAAACCTATTGAGCTGAGTATTGACCCACCCCATCAAATAATTATTCCTATCATTCAATTTATTTATATCAATTACCACACCATTAACTATTAAAATACTCAATTACCAATTTGTTCTCTCTATATATCATTTTGGTGATTAGAGGTGGAAATAGGTAAAACTATTCGACAGAGGCCTACAACCTAGTCTATTAAGGGCCTTGTTAGGCCTAGCCTATTTACAATACGAGCCGAACTAAGACTTTTTAAAAAGTCTATTTAATTAAGTAGGCTAGCTTATTCTTTATTTAAGGTCTTATAAACCTAACAGACCGGCCTAATTAAATTTTATATATATAAAAACAAATATTTGTATATATTTTATATTAAATGATTTTTAAAATTTAGTATTAATATTAATATTAATATTAAAGTAAATTTATTTTAGTACTTGGAAAATCGTTATAATGTATGTATTTAAATTTATCCTTGTAATGCAATATTTATTTTTGTCGTGAATTTCATTTACAATTTTAAATATTGAATTACGTTTTGTATTTGACATATTTTAATAAGCTTCTAAAAGGCTCGTAGGCCTGACTTATTTACTTAAAAGGTTAGACCAAGTCTACAAAAAAGTCTATCGTAGATAACAGGTCAGACTCAATATTTATAAATTATAAATCAGACCCAGACTTTTTCATGTAAAGTTTAACCTAGTCTAATCTATTTTCACCCCTATTGGTGACCCGTGTATTTTAATACTTGATGCTATGAGGAAATTGGGTTTACTCAACTTTGGATTGAAAAAATATAGAGTATTAGAGAATTAATATAAATAAATTAATTCTTAAAATTGGTAAGTCTAGTTTCTATAGTTCAGATTTAATTAGAATTGAGATCGAATTTTTTTTCTAATTTTTTTTTGAATTAACAAAATTTATATTTTGTTTTTATAACTATACTTTTAAACACTATCTACCTTTTGTTGTAAGTAATTATATCACACCCTCTATTTTTATCACTTTTGCAAAGTAAAAATAATTGCAACTAAAATGTAAAAATTAATGTTACGTGTAATAAAATGCTTATAAAAAAAGGGAAAATATATAGTTTTCCTTATATTGTACTCTCTTCCGTTACTTATTTAAGAACTCATAACTTTTGGACACTGGTCTTAATGTATAAATTGTTTATTATAAGAATTATTGGAGATAAAAGTGATGGTAGTAAAAACTTTTAACTTTTTGAGTAATAAAGTTGTTTTTTAGTGTGAATAAAGTGATGACATTATTTAATATTGTGATATTTTGAGGGATAGTTAAAATACTGTTTTGCGATTTTAAGTATGAATTATTAAGTAAGGAACGATCAAAATGAGTCATTAAGTAAGAGATGGAGGAAGTACATGTTAGGAAATAAACACACGCACACGATGACAAAAAGAAAATAACACGAGATTTGTTTACCCAGTTCGTCTTACGACTACGTCTGGGGGCGATGCCAAGCCAGGTATTTCACTATGTTTTTCGGATACTGATTGCAATGAGAGAACATCTATTTATAATAGAAACTTTGCCCTAACCTTAAGCCCATTAGGAACTAACTTGTTCCCTACTCCAAGCCCATTAGGAACAAACTTGCCACAATTAACCCTAAGCCTATTAGGAACAAACTTGCCATAATTAACTCTAAGCCTATTAGGAACAAACTTGCTCCCTACTCCAAGCCCATTAGGTTAATTCAGGCTCCACAGTCTAACAATCTCCCACTTGGAGACTGAATCCTCCATGTAACCCTATCTTCTTGATTCTCCTCCCGTATCCGCCTGGCATCGCCAAGCCTTATCTTCAAATTCCAAGGCCAATTGAAGTTATGCATAACTTCAACTTCTCTAAGGTCACTACCTTAGTAAACATGTCTACTGGATTCTCACTTCCAAGGATCTTCACAAGCTGCAAGATCTTCTTCTCTAAAAGGTGACGAATGTAGTGGTACTTCAACCCAACATGCTTTGTCCTTGAGTGGAACGCCGGATTCTTTGCAAGAAATATAACACTTTGACTATCACTGAAAAGAGTGCTATTCTCATGCTCCTTCCCAAGTTCTCCCAAGAAATTCTGCAACCACATCATCTCCTTACTTGCCTCTGTCACAGCTACATATTCTACCTCAGTACTGGACAATGCAATAACCTTCTACAACTTAGAAGTCCAAGATATAGCAGTACCACCATAAGTAAAGACATACCCGACCGTACTTCTTCTCCCATCAAGGTCGTTTGATGCCAAGTCTGCATCCACATAACCCACCAGCTCCATACTCTTGCCTTTGAAATACAAGGCCTTGTCTGTGGTACCTCTCAAGTATCGCAGGACCCACTTGACTACTTCCCAATGTTGCTTGCCCGGATCACTCATAAACCGACTTACTACTCCCACTGCATGAGCAACGTCTGGCCTCGTACACACCATGACATACATGATGCTACCAATCCTTGAGGCATACAGAACATTCAACATATGGGCACGTTCCTCCTTGCTCTTAGGGGACTCCCTTCTTGAAACCGTGAACTGACTTCCCAACAGGACACTTACGGGCTTCGACTCTGACATGTTGAATCTTTCCAGGACCTTTTGAATGTAACTCACCTGCGAAAGATACACACTTCCTGTCGCCTTATCATGTTCAATCCTCATACCCAAAATTTGTTTGGCCTCTCCGAGATCCTTCATAGAGAAAACCGTTCGGACATTTGCCTCTTCAACTTATTCACTTCTCTTACATCAGCTCCTATGATCAACATGTCATCAAAATATATCAAGAGAATAAGAAAGCTTTTGTCAAACCTCTTGTAGTAGCAACAATGATCTGCGTGACATTTTTGGTAGTTGATCTCCATCATGAAGCTGTCAAACTTCATGTACCACTGCTTTGGAGCTTGTTTCAGGCCATACAAGCTCTTCTTTAACTTGCATACAAGTTCCTCCTTTCCTTTTTCTACGAACCCCTCAGTCTGTGTCATGTACAACTCCTCCACCAAGTCACTGTGGAGGAATGCTGTCTTCTCATCCATCTGATGCAACAAGTTTTCTGCAGTTACCATACTCAATGCCATTCTAATAGTGGTTAGTTTCACAACAAGAGTAAAGACATCAGTATAATCAATACCATGTCGCTGCTCAAACCCTTTGACAACCAGTCGGGCTTTGTAATGTTTGCTACCATCAGCTTCATTCTTGATTCGGTAGATCCACTTGCAGTGCAAGACCTTCTTGCCCTTTGGGAGCTCAACAAGTTCCTAAGTGCCGTTCAACAGAAGAGATGCTAACTCATCATCCATAGCAACTCTCCACTTCCGTCTATCTACACCATGTTCTGCCTCTGCATAGCATTCAGGTTCACCACTATCAATAAGTAACAAGTAGTAGTTAGAGGGTGAATACCTATTAGGTGCACGTCGCTCTCTAATAGGTCTTTGTAGCGGATTCTCCGGTGGTGGTGGGGTCCTTGGTTCTTCAATAAGAACCTCTTCTTCATTCTGACTCTCCTTACTTCCAGTCGAGTTTGAGATGTCTAACTCGACCTCTTGGGTATTGGTCTTGTTAGAATCTGATGCCTCCAATCTGTTCTTGTACATAACATGTTCATTGAAAACTACATCTCTAGTGCGAATAATCTTTCGGTTATTCTCATCCCAAAGTCTATAACCGAACTCATCACCACCATAACCAATGAACATACAGTTAACAGATTTAACATCTAATTTACTTCTATCAACAGAGCTAACATAGCATAAGCAACACAACCAAAGACACACAAGTAAGACAGATTTACCTCTTTTCCCGTCCATGCTTCCTCGGGTACTCTATTCTCCAACGGAACTGATGGACCCCTATTAATCAGGTATGCTGTTGTATTTACTGTATCTGCCTAAAACGTCTTGGGCATCCCACTCTTCAACCTCATGCATCTGGCTGGCCCATTCAACGTTCTGTTCATTCGTTCTGCCACTCCATTCTGTTGGGGAGTTCCTCTCACAGTCTTCTCCATGCGAATCCCATTCTCAACACAATATTCCTTGAACTCACGGAGTTCATATTCACCTCAATTGTCAGAATGAAGACACTTTACTTTCAGCCCTGTTTCATTCTCTACAAGAGCTTTCCACTTCCTGAAGGTATCAAAATCATCCGTTTTATTTTTCAGAAAATAAACCCATACCTTTCCAGTGGAGTCATCGATGAAGGTCATGTAATACTCTGAACCACCAAGGGATTTCACGGGCGCTGGTCCCCATAGATCGCTATGCACCAGCTCCAGCTTTTCTACCTTCAATGCTCTACCACGTCTCGAGAAACTTACCCTTCTTTGTTTCCCGAAAACACAGTCCTCGCATAGGCCAACTTCAACAGATTTCAGCCCTGGAAGTCTCCCTTTCGAACACATTACCTTCATCCCTTTCTCGCTCATGTGACTCAACCGACAGTGCCACAAATTAACGTTGGTCGTAGCTCCCACAAGGTCAATACAATTCTTGGGGTTAGATGTAGTATACAACGTACCTTCCTTCTTCCCCCGAGCTACTATCATGACTCCTCTACTGATCTTTCAACTGTTGCTGCCGAAAGTCACTAAGTATCCTTCTACATCAAGCTGCCCGATTGAAAGTAAATTTATTTTCAATCCTGGAATGTGCCTCACACCATTCAGCTTCAACATCGATCCGTTTGGTGTGGTTATCCGGACATGTCATTTTCCCACGATTTTCAGGGGCTCATCATCTGCAAGGTAGACTTGTCCGAATTCGCCAGACACATAATTCTCTATTATTTCAGCATCACTGCAAGAGTGGAATGATGCTCCAGAATCCAACACCCACGATTCTAGCAGACTACTAACACTTAAGACCAACACGTCTCCAATATCATCTGTGGTTGCGTTTGTTGTCTTCTTCTCGTTCTGTCCTTTCTTATTTTTCTTGGGTGCTGAACACTGGTTCATGTAGTGACCAAACTCATCACAATTCCAGCACTGGATCGAGTCTTTATCTTTCTTGGATTAACTCTTTCCTCTGGACTTTGATCTGCCACGATTTTTCCTACCCTTCGATCTGCCCCTTTCCTCCGTGTTCAACGATGACCCTGAAGTGGATCCTGACTCTTTCCTGCGAACCTCCTCGCTAATCATTAGACCCCTCACTTCATCAAGCTTCAGTTTATGTTTCGCGGATGACGCGCTAAGTGCAGTTACTGTGGCAGCCCAACTGTCAGGCAAAGAAGATAACAAAACTAAAGCAAATACCTCGTCACTGAATTCGATCTCGACTAAACACAACTGCCCAATGATCATGTTGAACTCGTTCAGGTGTTGTTGCACGGGTGTGCTCTCCGACATCTTGAGGTTGAACAACCGTCTGATCAGGTGAACCTTGTTCGCCGTTGTAGGCTTCTGATACATCTCCTCCAAGATCTGCAGCATCTCCCTTGCGGACTTGGCTTTAGTCGTGTGGTAGGCTACGTTCATGGACAGCGATAAACGTATCGCACTCATCGCCTTTTGTTCAACAGATTCCACTCCTTCTGTTCCATCTTTTCGGGTTTCTCCTTCTCCTCTAAGGGCACATACAAATCTTTACCATAAAGGTAATCCTCGATCTGAATCTTCCAGAACACGAAATTCGATCCGTCAAACTGCTTGATTGAAATCTTCTCGTCGCTCATCGTGACTGCTCCCTCTGAACCCAAGGCTCTTGATACCAGTTGTTAGGAAATAAACACACGCACACGATGACGAAAAGAAAATAACATGAGATTTGTTTACCCAGTTCGTCTTACGACTACGTCTGGGGGCAATGCCAAGCCAGGTATTTAACTATGTTTTTCGGATACTGATTACAATGAGAGAACATTTATTTATAATAGAAACTTTGCCCTAACCTTAAGCCCATTAGGAACAAACTTGTTCCCTACTCCAAGCCCATTAGGAACAAACTTGCCATAATTAACCCTAAGCCTATTAGGAACAAACTTGCTCCCCACTCCAAGCCCATTAGGTTAATTCAGGCTCCACACTCCAACAGTACCAATTTAATTTTTTGTCCCTCAATGCTTACATGAAATTAAATACTATTCTTGGTTAAATGCTCACAATGGCCCTCAACAATAAACCTGAATCTCATTTACTCCAAACACCTGGGTGTGCTTAATTGGTAGAAGGCGAAAAAAGTGAGATTTGGAGTAAGTATCTATTGCTGCGTAATTTGGTTTGTGTGGAGAGCTAGAAACGACGCAAAATCATTATAATCGTGAATGAATATAATTACTATAGTTTGCAAGAGTACGTATGTACGTATATAGTTGAGAATTAATAATTAACAACAAAACACAAATTTTATTCAAATTCAGAAGAGGTAATTAAACTTACCCCTTCCTACTTATACTTAGGTACATCATCAACTATATATCCAATTAGAAAACAAAACAAAAACCTAAAACCTAGCTTCAAATGGTACATTTTAATCATTAATCGTCTCACTAGTAATTAGGTAAAGGCTGGGGGTGGGAGTTAGTAGTCATAATACTGAAACTTTGTTTTTCTTTCTGAGTTGTTAAAGGCACTACTGGTGCCTGTTGTTAGTTTTTGTACAATTCTCTTTTAATGAATAAATTTAACCTTTGCCTGATCAAAAAAAAAAAAAATACAGAAATTGCATCCCTTTATACTGAATTACTGTTTGATTGCTCAACAGGAGATGAGCATTGGCTTAGTAGTTTTCCCCCAAATAAAAGGGCAGTGAAAATTTTATCCAATTCTAGAGTATCAAAAACATTATCCGAAACCCATTGGAGTCCCTCGACAATGGTACAACCTAACTGCCGATCTTCCTTTACATCCCAAGACTTCCCAACCCATAAAACCAGAGGATTTGTCACCATTGATTAAGCAAGAGGTTACTAGTGAAAGGTTTATTGATATTCCAGAAAGAGTTGTGCTTCATTTGATCATAGTTATTAGCTAGTATTCACACAATGGGTAGGGCTACAGAGAGGGACGACAAGGCGTTTGAGATGATAACTCAGTATGGGACGAAAAGGAATACCAACAATGGACATTAGAGACCCTTGGCCTTGAGGTGAGATATACACTTTAGACTTATTAGTCAACAACTTATATTATACGGCTCCATATTGTTTTTGGTAAAAAAAAATAAAATTGGAAGGATAATATTTTCCTAATCATTATTAAATGTAAATTGTAACGGTAAATTATCATTACTGCTAAATCATCAAATTGTAATGGTAAATCATCATTAGTGTAAATTATAATGGTAAATCATCATTAATGTAAATTATGGATGACTTTTTTTTGAAAATGTAATGAGATCAATTCTTCATCTGACAAATTATGAGCTGGCCTAGTGAAAAATGTCGTGGCCTCGATCCTCATCCTCCATGGCGATGAACTTAGGTTCGCTTCCACCTGCGTAATTTAAAAAAGGTAAAGTCTAGTATGCACTCGAGTGCATGTTGTGCACCCTAGTTCATGTTGCACTTTTCAGTTTTACTGACTTACACTCTTTGATAAATGGTGTTGCACTTTTCAATTATTACTAAAAATATTATTATACAGTTTAATAATTGAAAACTGCAACACCATTTATAATTATAATTCTATTGTTATACTAATTTATAATTTAATTTTAATTATGAAATTAATTTTATTTTTGTGTATTATTATTACCTACAAAAAAATAACGTAAAATACAATAAAACATACATTATATATTAAATATGAAATATATTACATATTAAAACGGACATACATTTATTACCTACATATAACACCATATATTAAAATAAGTGAACACAACCCGAAAAGAAATACAAATACAAATAATAAAAAAACTATACACTAGTACGGCGTAATGTTGGATCCAGAAGAGAAGTTCCGCTAAAAAAACATTGTGTTGTAGTATTAGATTATACTCACATGTATTGTTTTACGTCATTATGTGTTTCGTAATTTTATATTTAAATAAAAGTATTATTTGAAAACTACAAGTTTATTTACATTTTATGATTTTGATAAAATCAATAATATTTAATTTACTAATTGAATATTTAATTGTATAAATTTATTTTTAAATACAAAGATAAATATATTATTTAATGATTGTAATATATCGAAAATGATTAAAATAATAAATAGAGTAAGATATAGAGTTTCATGGTTGGAGAAAGTTTTTAAAATAGAGTATAAAAAAGTGTATTTTGAAGTTTATAGATTTTAACTTGAGAGTTTGTGGTTGGAGATAGCATAAACAACTCTGTTGGGAATAAAATGATTTTGAATTAGATACCAAAACCCCTGATTGATGATGATCAGATTAGTTGAGATATGCTCAAGTCAAGTTCAGGCAAGCTGTCTCAGTGCACTTTAGTATGTAGAATGCTTAAGTAAAAATCTCAGAAATGTTATGAGATTTTAGTGATCAGGATAGTTGTCCAAAGCTGGAATGTTAGGCAGCTTGATAGGTCTATAGGACAAAGTTGCTGATCCATTCAAGACAAGCTGATCAAATGGACAACTGAGCTGAAGAGATAAAGAACAATAAAGCTGTGTTCATAAATGCAAAAGATCAAGACAGTTGAAGTACAAATGATCAAAAGCATTGAATGCAAAAGACACATTTATTGCCAATCATGCCTGAAACAAGCATTGAAGACTTAGAGCATTAAAGAGTGAAGCATTGAATGAATGCTGAAACATTCTAAACTGCAGCAGGAATGTTCAGGGAGCTTGTCCCATCTGACCGTTGGTTGTGTATAGAGTTTGCCACAAATCAACCTAGGACAATGTGCAAAATTGGAAACTGACACAAGTCTTCTAAGCCGCATTTGTCAGAAGTCAACACATTCATTCAAGCAACCATTGAAGAGCCCTTTTACACAGTGGATAAAAGGATGCCAAGCTTCTTAGCTGTTTCAATGGTGCTGCAAATAGACATATTTGAATTGCTATCCCTCCAACGGTTAGTTGTTCAAATTTGCCTATAAATACAGAAGTGATCAAAGGGATTCATTATCCAACTACAAGCTATCAAACTATCATCAAACTTTCAAAAGGAAACCAAGCTGTTCTTTAAGAATCCCAAGTTTCCTGAATCACTTCTTTTTAGCTAAGCCAATCTTTGTAAACATCCAAAGCTTAGCATTGAGATATCCTAAGCCTTTACACTGTTCTTATTGTAAAGGATATCTCTACTAGTTGGAACCAAACCTCAAACCCTTATCTCATTAAGTGAAGAGAGAGTTTGTTGTAGAAGTGAGGAGTTAAGGACTGTTAGTGTGAAACACAGTCTTAACTCAGAGAGATTGAGCACTAGGACTCAAGTTATCCTAGGGATCAAAACACTAAGAGAGTGTTGTTGATCAGTGCACCTTGGCACTATAAAACAAGCTAATTCCATTGAGAAGGAATTATCCTGTTCAATCAGGGAAAGTGGATGTAGGAGCTTGAGTCTCTGAACCACTATAAACTTGTGTGCCATTTACTTACTGCATTCTTAATTTCACTTACATTCAAACATATTTTAAAGAAACATAACTCAGTAAGTAAGAAAATCTGTTTTGGACAAAGTCCCTGATAACCTGTATTTTTCAGAAATTAACTTGGAGTATTTCTTTAAGTCAAAGGCCAACCACATTCCGCACTTAGCAACTCTCTTAGATATTTAGCCAACTGATCACTCAATAGTAATCAGTAGGACAAGTATCTATCAAAGTTCACACTCAGGCCAGTTGTGAGACAACTCGCCTGATAGACCAGTTTGTCAAAAAGAAAAAGAATTTGCATACACAAGTGCATTCCCCCCCCCCCATACACTTGTGTTATACTCCACCAAGGACCAACAAGTGGTATCAGAGCAGGGGTTCAAAGACCACTGCTTCTGAGAATCATTGATTTTCAAAATCTCACTTTCTGTGGTTACTGAACTGATCCAAATTTCTGAAAAATCTACTTATATTTTCCTTTGTCTATCTGTATAAGAATGGCTAACAATGCAGTTCCAGGAGATGCTGCCAACACCACCAACAACATGGGTCCAAACCAAGTCAATCATATTTCTCATCACAAACTGCCAATGTTCTCAATTGAGAATTATGATTTCTGGAAAATCAGGATGAGAGCACATCTTGCCTGCCAGCATGATGAGATGCTCAAAGTCATCACAAGAGGACCTTTCACCTTCACCAAGCTCAATCCCAAGGTCACTGATGCTCAAAAAGCAGATCCAAGGGAGCTGTTACCAAAGGATGAGGATGAGCTGACAGCAGAAGAGAGAAAAAGGCACAACCTGAACTACATTGCCATGAACACCTTGTACCAGACCATTCCAGATGCAGTGATGGGAAGAGTGTATCACTGCACCACAGCAAAGGAGATCTGGGATACCCTTGCACTTATGTGTGAAGGTACTCAAAAGATAAAGGAAAACAAGCTTCAAGTGGCTATCCAAAAATATGAGCAATTCACTATGGAGCCAAATGAAACTATTGATCATCTTGATGGCAGATTCACTGACATCATGAATGAGATGAACTCCTTGGGCAAGTTCTATGCCAAAAGAGAAGTTGCCTTGAAGATTCTGAGAAGTCTCACATCAAAATGGGATATATATTCTGTCATGATGCAAAATACCAGCAATCTTGACAACATGTCAATGCAGCAAGTATTCTCTGAACTCAAAGCATATGAGTTTGATCTCAACAGAAAGAAAGTGCATGATGAGCCATCTTCCTCAAGCAAAGGTGTTGCCTTCAAAGCTACTGAAACAGAGAAGAAAATTACTCAAAGATCTTCTCAATCTGTTTCAAAATCAGAAATGAAGGAGGAGCTGGCACTCATGGCTAGAAGATTTGAGAAGCTGAATTCCAGATTTGGTAGATACAAGAAGTTCTACCAAGATAACAGAACCAGAAGGAGATTCAGTTCTCCTGATAACAAATCAGAGGACAAAGTCTCTGATGAAAAGAAAGAAGACAGATATGCTGATAAGAAGAAATACAACAAAGGTGAACCATCATCATCAAGAAGGAAGGAGTCCTCAAGCAAGAAAAATGATGATGAAGATGTGTGTTACAATTGCCAGAAAAAGGGTCACTTTCAGTATGATTGTCCTGATCTAAGTGCCAAAGAAAGAAAAGAAAGGCAAAACAAGAGAGACAAGAGGATGAACAACAGGAAGGCCATGGTAGCTGGAGAATCAGCAAGTGAAGAAAGTGTCTACTCTTCTGATGATGGACTGTTTTCCCACAGTGACAGTGAAGATGACTGCCAAATGGCATTTGAAAATGAAGAGGTATGTTCATCTTCCAACATTTCAATTAACACACATGAATCTAGTGAAATCCAACTTGACTTTGAAAAGTTGTTAGAAGATTTCACCAGAATGCAAGAAGTATGCAATATAACACTGAGAGAAAATGAACAGTTGAGATATAAAATTAAAATGCCCAATCTTCCTGAATCTGAGGTTGACATTAAATCATCTGAGTTGTATCAGCAGATTATGAGAGAACATGGAGAAATGTCTCTCAGAATCTCTGAACAACAAAAGATGATTGATGAACAAACTCTGACTCTAAAGAACAAGGATTTTGAACTTAGAACTCTTCAAGCCAAATTTAACAATCTCTCAAGTGAATTTGATACTCTGAAATTAAGTGAGGGGAGCTTAAAAATGAAAATGTCTGCCTTGAACAAATCTGCTAAGGCAATAGAGGAAATTCAAGGGTTTCAAAGACAATTTGCTCAAAAGGATGGATTAGGCTATAGTCCATTTGAACCTTCACCTGGTCTTAGTATTGCTTCCTCAAGCAATTCTAAGATGACTTTTGTAAGATCAGTGGCACAACAAAATGAAATGGAAGTAAATCAACCACTGATCAAGGATAAGGGAAAAGGAATTTTTATACCAACTCAAGTGAACAATGTCCCTAAACCCATACCTAAGGAAAAGGTTAAAGACATTGTTTACAGGAGAAATGAGGGTCAGAAAGGTAGAACCAATGGAAGGCCAACCTATCTGAATCCGTATCAGAGAAGTTGTCCAAAATCTGTTCAGAAAAGGCCAACTCAAAAGAGGCAACCTCAACTGAATGGATTAAGGCCAATCCCCTCTGATAGGTATAAAACATTCAGGAAGCCTGAACCCTTCTTGACAAAAAGAAAAGGCCATCCAAACCCCTATCCACAAAGGTCTTTCCAAGCTGCACCTAAGTCTAGTAACTTCAGGAGAAATGTCCCAAGGAAATTCACCAACCCTCCTGAACCTTACAAGACCAACACTTATACACAGAAGGCACCCAAGGCATTTAAGGGTCAAACTGTGTATGTAGATGTAAATGGAAACCAAGTCAGTCACTTTGAGTCAATCAGAGTAATCAGGCAGATTTGGATTCCAAAAGGTACAGCTAACCCTCTAGGACCCAACACTCAAAGGGTACCTAAATTTTGACTTTGCAGGGCTGCAAGGACCCCAAAAAGAAGAGAAGCATCAACAAGAAAACAGCATGGTACCTGGACAGTGGATGTTCAAGGCACATGACTGGAAACAAGGAGCTTCTCTCAGACTTCATAGAAAAAGATGGTCCTTCAGTAACCTTTGGAGACAGCTCTCAAGGGATCACAAGAGGATATGATACATTAAACATTGGTAGTGTTAAAATTACTGATGTCTCATATGTCCTAGGCCTAAAATATAACTTGCTGTCTATAAGTCAAATTTGTGACAAAGGATATTGTGTTGAATTTGCACCAAATGAATGTACTATCAAAAACAAATCAACACAACAGGTGCTACTAACAGGGGTGAGAAAGGGAAATGTCTATTTTGCAGATTGGAGCAAAACCCCTGAAGCAGTTTGTCTTGTTGCCAAAAGCACAAGTGAGCAAAGCTGGCTGTGGCACAAGAGACTGAATCACCTGAACTTCAAAACCATCAACAAGATTGTAAGAAACTCTCTAGTTAATGGGCTGCCAAATCAAGTGTTCACCAAAGAACACATATGCCAGCCATTCAGGAAGGAAAGCAGATCAAAGCTTCATTCAAAGGGAAACCTGTCATCTCAACTGAGAGAGTTCTTCAACTACTGCATATGGATTTATTTGGGCCAATAATCCCAGTAAGTATAAATGGAAGAAAATATGCATTAGTTGTTGTTGATGATTTTTCCAGGTACACTTGGGTAGTATTCTTGCTGAACAAAAAGGAGACCCAAGTCAAGCTACCTGAATTGATGATGAGATTGAGCAATGAAAAGGGCCTAAGCATTGTCAAGATCAGATCTGACAAAGGCACTGAATTCATAAACTCATACATCAATGAGTATTGCAGCAAGAATGGCATCACTCATGAAACTTCAGCAGCAAGAACACCTCAACAAAATGGGGTTGCTGAAAGAAGGAACAGGACCTTGAAGGAGGCAGCAAGAACCTTGATTGCTGAATCCGAATTACCTAAAAGGTTCTGGGCTGAAGCCATTAGCACTGCATGTCACACTCAAAACAGGTCCTTAATCACCAAAGGACAAGGTAAAACCCCATATCAAATATGGAAAGGTAGATTGCCCACTGTTGCCTATTTTCACATATTTGGTTGTAAGTGTTTCATCCATAATAATGGGAAAGAACAATTAAAAGCTTTTGATAGCAAAGCTGATGAAGGAATATTTGTTGGATATTCACAAATCAGCAAGGCTTACAGAGTTTACAATTGCAAAACTCTTATTGTGGAAGAAACACCTCATGTTGTGTTTGATGAATCTATTAATGAGTTCAGGGATAGAAACCTGAATATTGATGAGATAACACAAAGAACAACTAGATTAAGGCTTCAAAGCAAGGAAACAGTGTTTGTGGATGTTGCCCAGCCTGAACTTCATGAAAATCAAAAACTGGACAACCTACCTGATAGCAATCAACCAGTAGACAACCAACCTGAAGGAGAAATTGAACTGACTGACCCCATCCCAGTTCAAAACCAGGTAACAACTACCAATGAAGAAGCAGGCAATGTTGAGGTAGTTAATGGATCCACTATTCAAGGGGGAACCAATGAAAATGTCAACTTATCTGACAATGAGGACAACACCCCTGAATATGATCCTGAGCTTGATCCTTCAATTAACTTTCCTGAATTTAATGAATCTAGTGATCCAACTTCAGATGAGGACAATCCTCCTGAAAGGATCAGGTCTAGAAGGACTTGGTTGCAAGACCACCCATCTAGCCTGATACTTGGTAATCCAAGTGAAGGGATCAAAACTAGAAGATTTCATGGAGAAAGTGCTCTGTTTTGTTGTTTTCTTTCAGAACAGGAACCTAAAGACATTGAGGAAGCACTACAAGACACCAACTGGATCATAGCCATGCAAGAAGAGCTGAATCAGTTTACCAGAAATGAAGTTTGGGAGCTGGTAGACAGGCCAACTCATCAAGATGTCATTGGAACTAAATGGGTGTTCAAGAACAAGAAAAATGAAAATGACATCATTGTGAGAAACAAAGCAAGACTGGTGGCCAAAGGATATTGTCAATCTGAAGGGATTGATTATGATGAGACTTTTGCTCCAGTGGCTAGACTTGAGGCAATCAGACTCTTCCTAGCATATGCAGCTCACATGAGATTCAAGGTGTATCAAATGGATGTGAAGAGTGCATTTCTCAATGGGGTGCTCAAAGAAGAAGTATATGTGGAACAGCCCCCAGGCTTTGAAGAAGGAGACAAGGTGTACAGATTGAAGAAAGCTCTCTATGGCTTAAAGCAAGCTCCAAGAGCTTGGTATGACACTTTATCACAGTTTCTTCTAGATCATGGTTTTGTCAAAGGCACTGTTGACAGAACCTTGTTCAGAATCTGTGAAGGAGATGATATTTTGTTAGTCCAAATCTATGTGGATGACATTATATTTGGATCTCCAAATGAGAAGTTATGTGAGAAGTTCTCCAAACTCATGCAAAGCAAATTTGAGATGTCCATGATGGGATTGATGAATTTCTTCTTAGGACTTCAAGTCACTCAATCAAAGAAAGGAATATTCATCAATCAGGCCAAGTATACAAGGGACATGATCAAGAAATTTGGATGTGCTACAAGCAAACCAGTCAGAATTCCTATGAATACTAACTGGAAATTGGATCCTGATGAAAGTGGAGAGTCAACCAACTCCACTAACTACAGGGGAATCATAGGATCCTTGCTATATCTCACTGCAAGCAGGCCTGATATCACATTTGCAGTTGGAGTATGTGTAAGATTTCAAGCTAATCCAAAGAAGAGCCATCTAGATGCTGCCAAGAGAATTCTAAGATACCTCAAGGGATCTGAAAATCTTGGACTATGGTATCCAGCTGATGACAACATTGAGCTCACTGGATATTCAGATGCAGACTATGGAGGATGCAGAATTGACAGAAAATCCACCTCTGGAACTTGTCAATTCTTGGGCAGCAAGCTTATCTCATGGTTCTCCAAGAAGCAAAATACAGTTGCAACTTCAACAACTGAAGCTGAGTATGTAGCAGCTGGAAGTTGCTGTGCTCAGATACTTTGGCTCAGGCAACAATTGAGAGATTACAAAGTAATCTCAAATGAAGTGCCAATATTCTGTGACAACAATAGTGCAATTGCTATCTCACAGAATCCAGTGCTCCACACCAGATGCAAACATGTGGATATAAAGCATCACTTCATAAGGGATCATGTGGAAAAGAAAGATATCAAGCTTGTCAAAATCCACACTGATAAGCAAAAAGCTGATATCTTGACTAAACCATTGGCTGAAGCAAGGTTCTTGGAACTTTCAGCTGAATTGGGCTTACTTGATCCAGGGAAGATGGAGGAATGAAGGAAGGAAGCTCATAAGAAGGGGGAAATTCATTAAAAATGAATTTCAGCAAAGTTGACCAACCTCACTGAAGCAGTCAGCCAAAATGGGAAACTCAGCAAAGTTGTCCTTATGATGTTCAGCAATGTTGGTCAGGAGCTTTGTCCAAGTGGGACCCAGTCAGCAATGTTGGAACCCACTCAGGCAAGTTAACCAGGCAGTTTGACCAAGAAGGAAGTCAAAACACCCCTCAGGATGTTTGTCCGAATTAATTGGATAATTTTTGCTATTTTTAGCATTGATTAGACATTTAAAAGAATTCTTGATCCTAGAGTAGGCCAATTTTAGGATGGCGTGTACTATGAAGATCTTTGCCTCCAAAATGGCAAATCAGCATTAAATGCAAAATCTTAATTAAGATTTCATGAATTCTTGAGCCACCATCAAGACCATTGATTTACATTCAAAGCTCCATCAAACCGTTGAAAGCCCACTACCCCACTATATCCAATTGATCTTTCAAAAATACCCACGGTTATATTCTATTAACCAACGGTTAATAAATTCCATTCATATATAAACTCCCAATTTTCACTCTCTTCCTCACGCACTCATACTTTTCAAACCCTTAGGATTTTCAAAACCTCTCAACCTGCAACTTGTCTCCAAAACCTTTCTTACTCTCAAAAATCATCTATGGCTCCCAAAATCGAAAGAGAAGAACTTGTAGATTTCAATGATTCCTCCTTGGACATTGATTTTTCTTACCTTAGCCACCCAAACTCCTTATGGTTTGAAAAGTTGGTTGCCTTTGACAGCCTAGACAATGAGGTTCAGCCAGCACTCCATTGTCTTAGGGAAGCAGGCCTGGAAAAGTTTCTTGGCACCAAGCCTGATTCATGCCTAAATCCATTTATGGCAGAATTCTTTGCCCATCTAAGATGGAAGGGCAAGAAGGGTGATGTGTGCACTAAGCTCACATATGCTGAGGAAGATGAAGAAGAAGAAAGCCAACACACAATCATCTTCACTGCAGAGGATCTGGAAGCTAGCTTTGGGCTACCTTCAGAAGGCCTGAATCCAGAAATGTACAAAGAAGAGGATGATCAGGAGTTCTATTACTCTTGGATGATAGAACCTAAAAAGGTTGTAAGTGCTCAAAACAAGAACACTTTAAAGCCAGTGTTTAGGCACTTGTTTGACTGTGTGGTGAAAAGTTTGTTAAGTCACTCTGGGAGTGTTGAACAAATCAGCATGCCAAAGCTCAGGGTAATGGCTGCTGTGATTGACTCTGCTGAAAAGAGAGTCAAATTTGACTGGAAAAGTTTTATTTTGGACAAGATGATGAATGAGAAATACAAGTTTAAGGAGGTGAAACACCACAAGGTGGTGGTTGATGGGAAGACTCCAGTTCTGCACAAGAGCCAGCCTGCTCTTGGAAAGATTTGCTCATTACACTCATCTACAAGCAAAGCCAAAGCCTTTTCCTGCACAAAAGGTGATGTTTAGAAAAATGTCTTCTAAGACAGAGAAGAGAAAGCAGGAGGCTGCCTCCAAGAAAGTTGTTGCAATTGTTCCAGCCACAAGAGCCTCTCCAAGAAAGAGGAAAGCCCAGCCACCAAAAGCTCAGCCAAAGATGAAGAAGATTCTGAATGAATCTTCACCAGAAAGTCAGTCAAGAAGTGGAGGAGCCACTTCTGAGGAGATAGAGAAGGTTGCTGAAGAAGGAGTCAACCCTCCTGAAGAAGGTGAAGAAGTCAGAGAGGTTGTCCCTTTACAGCCTGAAAGTGTAACAGAATTCTGAGAAGCAAAGATTGATGGAAGAGGAGAAAAGGAAGAAAGAATTCTTCAAGGAGATCAGGCAAGCTAGCAGATCTAACTCCAAATCCAAATCAAAGCCCAACAGCCCTGAAGCCAACTCTCCTGATATTCAATCAAAAAGAATATCCCCATCAAGGCATGAAGAAGAGGAGTGCAAGACTCCTGAGGATGCCCCAATCATTGCCAAAAAAGTTTACTCCCCTGAAGGTGCCCCTGATAGATCAGGTATTGATGTGCTGGCAGATTTGGTTAATCTTGAGGATAGACCCTTCTCCCCACTTGATCCAAGACTTCTCTCTTATACCAAACTTCTTGAAACTGTCCTTCAAGAAGGAGATCAAGTTTCTCTCCCACCCATTCCAGCCATTCCAATTACCTCTTCAGGCACATTGCTCTCAAAAGCACCTGAATCCAAACTTGCTTTAAGCTCTAACCCTTCTGAACCCAACCTTCCTGAAATCCAGTCCACCCTACCTGAATCCCAATCCAACCCTCCTGAATCCCAAGCCAACTCCTCTGAAGATGAAAGTGGTGAAGAATACACTTATGAGGGGATGCTAAGGCAGATTGCCAAGGCTAATGTGGATGCACTATACCCAGGATTGAAGGACTATCCTAGACTGCAGCAACAGTTCTATGATCTCAGAGCCCTTGTTGAGATCAAGGATAGAACTATGGTGGAAATAGCTCAAGCTATTCAGGACAAAGGGGCAAGCTGGTGGCAAGTTGAAGAGAACAGGCTCTTAAACTTTGCAAATGTGAAGAAATCCAGTGTGTTAACCACTGAGGCCCTGTTTTGCACAATTGTCTCTGAGAAGGTGCAAGCTGAGAAAGAAAGAATTGCACAGGGACTTAGGCACCCTGATAGCCCATCTGATGATGACAATGATGATGATGATGATAACACCAATCCCAACCCTCCTGGCCTCAACTCTGCTCAGGTACATTACTTGACTTATCATTCTGAAAAGGACTCTGATCATTCAGAGGAGTTGACCAAAGGTGGTGACTCGGTCCAAGATGCATTGGCCAAGGATGGTTCTTTTGAACCTGAGGCACAACTTGACAATATTTAGACTTCCATGGGAGAAGCTGGTTTGGCTAGAGCCTCATCAATGTCAGGAAAGTTGGACATTGACCAGCCTTTAGTCATTCAGGATGACTCAGTGGCCTTGGGATGCCCAAGCACTGTGATCTCCCAACAACTTCCCTCTGTAGATCCTGTTGAGGATATGGAGGTGTCAGGTTTAGGAATAGATGGAGTTGAAAAGGCAATTAGTGATAAAAAATCAGAGGGAGATGATGGTGAGGATTGTGTGATAATAGGTTCCTTGAGTGCACCAATCATAGAGGGAGATGAAGTAGAAATGTTGGGTGCAGCCCAATATGAGAGTCAGGCTATTCTTCAAGTCAAATCTGAACTTGATGAATCCCTTGGTGAAAGGAGGCCTGATTCTCCAGAGAATGTGAGATTATCTGCTGAAAGTGAAGAAAAGAATTTAGTTGAAAAAGAGAGAGAGGGTGCTGATGTATCAGGCCCTATGGGAGATAAAAAGAATGAGGGTGTTGAGGGAGATGTTACTGACACTCTTAGTTTTGCAGATTCTGTTGCTGTCACAATTGAACAAATTTTTGCAGATGCCTCCCTGACAGATATACCAGTTGATGCTGACACTGACCTTGAAGCAGTCTCAGCAAATGTGTCCACACTGAACCAGATTTACTTTGAGCAAGCCAACACAACTGAGGCTAACTTTCAGATTGCTACTCAGACTGCTTCCATTATTGGAGAACAGTCAGAGAAGTTGGACACACTGGTCAAGGAGGTTGGTAAGGCACATGCAGCAACTATTGACACTCTTGATGGCCAAGGAAAGACTTTAGCCTCTGTGGAGATGAGACTAACTGGCTCAGAAGAGATAATTTTGCCCACATTGGATGCAAGAATATGTGGAGTTGAAACTGGACTGCAAACAGTTTCAACTGAAGTGACAAAGGCCAAGGTGCTATGGTAAAATTCACAAGATCTGTAAAGAAAGAGCAGCAGGGTCTCAAAGATTTGTACAAGCATAATGTGAAAGCCTTGAGAAAGACAATCAAGGATGCTCTAAGGCAAAGGACAGCAGCTCAGAGGAAGAAGGCAGAAGAATTAAAAGCTGCAATGGTGAAAGAGGCTGCTGAAAAGTTCACTGTTGAACTCATGGCCAAAGTGTCTGATCAAGTTGTGGCCAATCTCACTGAACAACTTCAGGCCAAACTTGATCAATCACTGAAAGCCACATTGGATGCAATTGTTACTCAAAAGATGAAGCCAGTTCACACTTTTTTGAGCATGGCAGATGATAAAATGCAAAACATTCATGATGAGAATGTTTACCTACTGCAGGAGTTGAAGTCCCTCACTCATGCTCACTCACATCTCTCTGTCACTATAAGTGACTTGAAGCCCCAGTGTTTTGATAATGCCAAAAAGGGGGAAAGAGAGAGAGAGC